>SMSO01000014.1:2475147-3675147 GCA_004764695.1 Schizochytrium sp. TIO01 | reverse complement strand
GCTGCTTGCTTTCGCAGTCGCTGCTCCAGTCCCTGCACAGGCAAGTCCGCCAAGCCTCGCCAGCATAATCCGAATTTGCTGGGCCCCAAAACCCAATGTGCAAATCCTTGAGGTGGTTGTGCACAAACCTAATTCCCTCAAAGATCCAGTGCTACTGTTACTTATTCTCGTGCTTGTTTCTGCTTCTGTTTCTGCTTCTGTTGTTGTTATTTCTTTTCTTGACTTTATTCCTATTACACAATCGTGCTTTACCGTTCTTCTTTTCTCTCTTCTTAGCCGCTCGTTTCCTCCCACCCACCAGAAACCCATAAGACCGTACCTAGCAGCCCCCTCGCGTTCTGTTCTTTTGCCAAGTCTTTCCGCGTGTGTTCCTGCTTGCTCGCCACACTTAAAACCTTCTCCAAAACCTTCTCCAAGGCCTAATACTTCTCCGGACTCACGCCGAAATTGGCATGGATGAGGTGTGCGTGGGCGTACGCTGCGGCGTCTGGCGAGTTCGCTGGTGTCGATTGGTGCATATCATTCGAGCGCTCAGTCAGTCTTGAGGTTGATTATTTCACATTCATTGTTTCGTTGCAGTGCACAACTTCTTCTTTCTTCTTACCTTTTATTAGACGTAACAGCAGAGCTATTGCACTGCGCTCCCCGTGAACTATTCTTGGCCTCGAACTGCGTGGCATTCACGCTCGAAAGGACCCTGAGGAGTGACAAGCACGCCGCCAGGACGAGGCTCGCGAGGAGGGCTTCCATGGCAGGGTTTCGGGTTTGCTGCGACGGAATGCAGCTCTGGGATAGGGGCTGGACCAAAGATCGGGGTCCACTTAGAGAATCTTATTCTTCGCTTAGAAACTTGCGAAATGGAAGAGGAAAAGCAGAGGAACAGAGAATACCTGCGTCATTAATATGAGGCGAAAGCCCACTTTAATGCAAAAATCAATCCATGCTCCAGACAAGACAGGAGGCTTGACGCAATGGCACAGAGATGGATATTTGTGTATATAAATAGATGCACGTCGGACGACCACCCTCGAGCGACATGATCGCGACCCGAAAGAATTGCACTGGAGGCTTTTGATGGGGAATTCCTTTCGTGGCGCCCGTTGTTGTGAGTGTCGAAAGAATAGGATGCCCTGTGACCTACTTCCACCGCCGAGCATTACCTGACTAATCAGGAACCATGCGGCGATTTCTTACTTTGTTTATTGCAAAGTGTACCGGTATCTTTACAAGTTGGGCCGCCCAGTCAAATCAATGATAGCGGCTTTGTCGCAATCGCTTGAGCATTTATCATAACAGACCCTGCACAAGTTGATCACGACGGAGTCGACATCTTTTCACAAAGAACAAATTGGATAGCGGTGACATAAGGCAGAAGAAAGCACAGGTGGCGTGCTTCGTGAGCGTGGAATCCTGTCAGATGCAGTTGAAGGATCTTCTGCAAGAACAGTAACGAAAAAAATGATAGTAAGAAGCAGGCTTACATGTGATTTTAGAATTGCATATCATCCTCTGGTCCAACAACGTAGTTGAGTTCAGGCCGAAGGGAATGTAATTGCAAAAGTATACTGCCCAACTCAAAACACAGATCTACGACTGGTTCGACATGAATAACCATCATTCAGGTCTAACCACACGCATGTGAAGTTTTCGAAAGTTACGCGCCCCTAAATATAATCTATAATCATAGCAAGACTTCTGTTCTACACTTTGGGTTTATGTAAACATCGATTTGTTTCGGAAAATTAGGTCACTTCCAAGGAAAGACTGGTGAAATGAATGTACTAGTTTTTATAGGAAACGGTTTTGTCTGACTACTCAAAACGAATAAGTCCATTGTCTAACAAGAGGTTGAGACGGGTTCTCCACTTATTGTCAGCCATATACTTACTGACATTTTCTGGACTCAAGACACACTCCTGAAGAACTTTCTGTGTCTCAGGATCTAACATAATCTCACGTAGATCGTCTCTTGCAAGGATTTTTTGCACACGACGCTGCGTTTCTGCCTCTTCCTTAGTCATGATGGCAGGAGCAGTGCCTTGAATTGCAGCTTGAAAGTCACGTTTTGCTCTCTCTTCACCCTCCTTCATAAAGTGTTCTCCCAGAGTCTTCATAAGTTCCTCAATGAAAGCACGGGCTTCAGGGCTCGTTCCGTACTCCTTCATGGCTGCACTTGGGTTTTCTTGAATCCGTTGGAAGAGAGCTGAACTCCTGGGATCGGCCATGCCTTTCGCAAGGATCGGATTATTCATAATTCTTTGCTGGAGCTTTTCATTGGCCCACATACCATCCTTAAGAGTATTGGCAATACGTTGTGCCTCCGGGATCTCCCACCTTGCATCTGGATTATCTTGCTGTTTACTACCACCCTTGCTTGTTTGCATCTCCTCCTGCTGCTGTTGGTTGTTTTCCTTTCCTTGGAATCCACCAATCACTGGCATTGCGTAGATTTCGTATGCTTGCGGGTAGATCTTCTTGTATTCATTTTCTAATAGGGGCTTTTCCTTGGCCGAGACGAGCTTCGCGCCCTTCTCAAAGCATCGCTGGGCTTCTTTGTCAAGTTTTTGTGCACGCAAAGCTAATGCACAGCGCACGTGGCCTTTAGCCCAGCTTGGACGCAGCTCAATGGTCCGCTTAGCGTCTTCCTCGGCATCCTTAGCGTCACCCACATGCAGTGCCATCAATGCACGATTACAGTAAAGGACGGCCTCATCCTCGTACCATCCGGAGCCCAATGAGGCATCTTTGCATTTTTTAATAGCCTTTGAGTAGAATTCACGAGCTTCAGAGTGATTCCCCGCCTTGAAGGCTGCATTGCCGTGTGCTTTAAGCTTGACCACCTCGGCTTCGCATGCCTTTTGACGTCTCCGGTTGGCCCTCATTGCTTCTGCAAGTCCTGCTCCGAAAGTCGCGTCATCACGTTTCCTCTCGGCCTCTTTGCGAGCTCTTTCAACAGACTTTGCTGCCTCGCTTGCAGCTTGCATTTGCTCCAAAATTGAGGGAACCTCTGCGTTATCACCGGCATCGCCATCGCGATTCTTTCGAGCATACAGCTTGTCGACGGCCTCCGCTGCAGCCTTCTCTGTTTCACTGAGCTCAATGACCTTATCCTGCTCGCTTGTGTTTGCAGATGAAGTTTTTGCCGACAGAGATTTCAAGGCTTGGTTTGTCAGGGTTTCGGCCTTTGCACGATTTTCTTCCAGAGTTACAAATTCATCATCTGCTTCCTCGTCGCTATCATCCAGGGGTGGTGGAATTCTGCATTTCTAGTCCACAATGCCACGTCCGTAGGAGCATTTTGAAGTCAGTATTCTCGATAATTCCTCTCCTCATATGTAAAACAGCCCATGGTGCCACAAGGTTTGGTAAGCCGCCTTCTTGGAGTCTTCTTTTCTTCAGCTCCTTGTGTTCGTCCGTTGAGTTTTCTCCAGCGGCTGGCCTCCATCGACTCGGTACCGCAGTCTCGATTCCTTCTGCATCCCCTGCGCCTCTTGCATAAATAAAGTTGACCCAGCCCCAAACAACTTACGCAGCAGCTTTTCCCTCAGTCATTCTTCGCGTCTTGCGTGTCTTGATCCCTCCTCGAAGTCTTCAAATTGTGCTCTGCTCGCTGACTTCGACTTCTTCTCCAGATCGTGGACTGATATGGTTTCGCAGTTCCCGTAGCTTCTTACAGTTTAACCTATTTGGGGCCTAGTACCCCCCCCTACCCGCTGCTCACATTGATGTGCAAACAGTGCTAGAGTAATAGCTAAGCGGTTTCTATGGTGCTTCTAAAAGCCTTTTATTTTCGACAAAGTGAAATTTACTATTTCAATTTTTAATTACAAAGAGTTATTTAGGACAACGATGGATTAAAAAAAATGTGTGAGTTTTCTCTCCTAAAGAATAAAAGAAACACTGTACGCAAAAAGCGAACTCTATTCGGACAGCGAGGAACGACAGTATATGGTGACACTCGTTTGACCTTGCATCGGCCACGGCCTCACTCTGTTGCTGAAAAGATGCCATGGGCCTAGCGGAGGCACTTGATCGTATGGCATAATTATGACGAGCTACTCCAGAATTATTTGCTCCTATAGGCATCTACACTGCTAAGCTTGTGAGTCCTATTGTAAAGGGTATCTAAGGCTTAGGAGGACCCCTGGCCCTTTTCGGAGTTGGACAGTTGTCGATTCCTTTGTGAACAAAGTCGCTGTTTTGAAGTTGTCCTGCGCGAGATCAAATCGAGTTTGCTTTGGAGCTATCGGCAATTGAGCCTTTTGATGCATATGCTACTCAATTGAGGCTGAATCGTCGTGGGACGCTGATACTGTGCAGTTGCTTGAGGGCGGCTGCAGACCTGAGCTCGAGGACCTCGATTGAAGGTTGCGACAAACTCGAGCTCTAAGCGCGTCGCACTATGCGGTCTCGGAGACAGTCGCTAGCGAGCTTAGCAATATGTTGGCTCTTATTTCTGAGTTTAGATTTCATGTGTGTTTATGCAACAAGGTCTGAAAATACAGGCGGCAAGGTTAACTATATGACATGTTGTGAACCCATTGGAGCTTCGAGCGAACCTTTGCGATCCTGCGGGGCGCATGGATATGGGTACAAATGGATACCGGACGACCCCATTCAACATAATCGGCCTCTACTGCCTCCAAATCGACCCGAAAGAGCACTTGCAGAGGTGCAGGCACAAGGGTTTCTGATCGTAGTGGTAGCAATGCTTGCAGTATGGATTTTGGGTGCAGTTGCAGCGTTTGGGGGCGCAGAATTGCCGGACTGTACGATCGTCATTTCGGGACTGACTTCGGCAGTGGCACTCCTTGGTCTTGCATTATCACAATATCAATGCTCCAAGGTACTTGAACTTAGCCCACTAGGGTGGATGCGCGTGTTGAATATTGCGACGCTAATGCATTCAGGCACACTGGTCCTGGCCACAAACCTTGGTCAAGATCTCTCATCTGTGCAATATCGCGAACTCGTGCAGTATGGTTTGTTGCTTGTGATTACCTACGCTCAAGAAAAGCTGCTATGGAAGCCGCTTGCAGGTGTGGGAATTCCACTTGCAACTGTTACTATGATCATCATGCTACGACGCCACTGCCGCTTTCTCACAAGTGTTTTTGTGTCTTTGTCATGTGCTATAGTCTTAATATCTATTATACCCGGCGTTTGACACACTCCCTTATGAAGAGCACCATGGCCACCATAAGCATTATAACTACCAACAACAACAGAATAACATTGCCGTAGAACTTGGACTCTTCAGTTCTGAAACGCGTCTTTTATGGTCTGTGACATGGCCAATTCTCATGTTGCCTGCCGTCACGAGCTACTGTGCATTTTGCTTAGGGAGAAGACGCGTAGCATTTGCTTGTGCTTGCGTCTGCCTATTCCTTGGTGTGATCCTTTGGGGAGAAGGATTTACCCATGAGCAGAGCATAGTTTCTCTGCCAATCTTTGCTCGAGATGACGCAAAGTTTGGAAGTACAGGGCGCTGGTGCTGTGTCCAGCCAACGTTGCCAACAGGGCATTCTATCCGATGCGCATTTGGTCGCCATAGTTTTCAATGGTTTCACCATTTTGAGCGTCCTGAAGGTACTCAATGGACAACTGATGTATGGAAAATGGCCGTCATTACTGTTCTAACTAATGCAAGCGGGATTCCTGTGGCAATTTTTACATGGCGAACTGGAACAATATGCCCAGCTGTAATAGCCATTGGCACAATGGCCTTTTCTACACTGTATCATCTAGCAGATACGATTGATAATACAGTATTGGGTATGACTGAAGGCAATTGGCACCGGCTAGATAATATTTTTGCCATCCTCAGTTTCATATCGCTACAGATTTACGTTTTAGATGCAACAATAGAAGAAGATGTAATGCAACGCGTGCGTATGGGTCTCAGTATGCTTACTGTAGTATTCCAAGAAATTGGCCCCTGGCAGCTTGAATGTACTCTGATACCAATCCTAGTTGCTACCTCGTTGTTTGTGGTTTACCTTGTGCATAATCCAACCATCCGTGCAGCTTTGGGGCGTAATCCCGAAGACGCTTTTCGCCGCGCTGCGATAATGTTGTTTTTTGGTGTTATTGGTTTTATCAAAGGTCTTAATGACGCAACTGATTGGCTTCGCATTGCGCATGGTTGTTGGCATTTTTTTACTGGTTTAAGCTTTGTATTTTTTGCGCAAGGCTTGCGCCATGTCGTTGTAGAGCATCGCGAAAAACGTGACTTTTAAAGAGAATGAACTCTATAGCACCAAATTTCTAAATCCCAATTTTTATGAGTCCAGAGGCAGATACCGAGGACATTCTATAATTTGATGGAAAGTGGTGATAACCTAACAAGGTTTTGCATTAAGTAAGGGTATTTCTGTTGTAAGGAATTAATTTTATTAGTCATGGTCTTACAGAGCTGTTTGGTAAATATTCTATCTAGCCTATGTCTATCAATGTAGGACAAAGCTCTCTTGGACATTTGTGTAGAGATTTGACAACTTTAGAAAATCAATGTAATCAAAGAGCATTAAGTTCTTGTGGTATTGGCTCAACCTTAGGACACAAAATGATTCCATAAAATTTTAATTCAGAATGATTTACTTAAATATTCCATTGAGATATGTCTCATATTTGTAGAAAGATTAAGCTATGAAAATCTCGATGTTGAAGGTAAATGTTTATATGTAGTAAATGTTTGCACGTCAAGATTCGCGATATTCAAGATATACCTATAGAGTTTTCAGGAAACCTATTTTGTAAGCGTTGTGGGGAAGAGGTGATGTACCTCTGCTAAGATTGCTAATTGAAGGGTCCTGAGAACTATTTGACAATCTACCGCTAGAGTTTATGACACCATCGTCAGGTTTTAATGACTAAAGCATGGTTGGAAAATTTATTAAATATGGATCAAGACAATTAGATAAGTAGCTAAGAATACAAGAACTTTGATAGTAAAGTTCCAAATGCACCGACACTTTATCTATTTAAATAATGCTTCGGAGCGGAAGAATTGCCTGACCTCTGCAACTTTGTGTAGTGCAGATTAGTTGTGCCTTAATCGACTACGTGAAGTGTATATTAAATGATCTTGAAATACATAAATTCCACGATCAGCTGATTGCTTGCCTTGCGAGACTTTCTGCAAATTCTTCAAGCCTTGAAGCATCTTACCATTGTACACATCTATTTTATAAACAAAAACTTTCGTCAAGTCTTTTTTCCCAGTTTCTTTACCCAAAAAATATCTGTTAAATTCAAAGCAATGTTTCAATCCCTCGTTCGTAGGAGTAATAGCAATGTTCCCTCTCCCTGGAATTCAAGTTCGACAGTAGAATGAGATTTTTACAAGATACACTCGAATTTGGATATTCACTACAAGTATTTCGAATACAACATAGAGTAATTGTCTCCCCAATCGTTTGTTTTTAGGAGCCCCTGCTTGACCTAACACACTTCTCTCTCCAAACCCTTCATAGTTAAAGTAAGAAGACACACCCATGAAATCAATTTTTACTGTTAAACCTTATATAAGCATTGAAGCTCATTACATATGTGATATGTATTTTTCTAAATCTACGATACAGGATACACCATTTTCCCTTCAATTTTTGTTTTAACAACAAAGTGTAAATGATAAAAAAGTGCAAGAATAGTCCCTCATCGCGCATTAAAAAGCCATTTGCTATTCATCTATATCCTGGGTTCTCAGGGCCATTTTGCATTGCTTTAACCCTCCACCTCAAGAACAATAGTAACACTTTGAGCTAGCTAGGACGGCCAATATCGTTTGGCGCCTGAGGTCATATCACAAGCACTCTGAATGACAACACTTAAGACTTCGACATTAAGACACCAAGGAAATCATGCCGATGTTGTACATATTACGGATTTGTAGGTGCGCTAGATTCACTCTCAGCGCTATTATTTTTGCCTTCGTTTTTAATAGATTTGAGCTGATCCACCAATGCTGTTGCCTCACTTAGTTCCTGGCACGTACGATCAATTTCCTGTGATACAAACTTTTGAGCAGCTACCAGAGCTTTCATACACTCTACCTCAGAGATTGTTGTGAAGCATGCCCGCAACTGTTCTGGAGAAACGTTTTTCGGGGCCGTAGAGACATCATGTGAAGTAAGTGTTTTATACAGGCTCTCCGAGGGCTCGTAAAATATAAGTTCTTCATATCGTTCTTCGACGACCGGTTTCTTTTTAAGAGTTGCCACGTTTGCTGCTGAGCTACCTACAGGATACAATCTCAAAAAGTGAATCATGTCTATGGATGTCTCCTCTTCATCGTTCAATACAATGGTGATTTTAGCATCAAATTCGCCCCACCCTGACTGAGTCACTACATATGGTGGCTTTTCGCAGGTCACCACTGGAACCTGGCAACTCGGATGAAGCGTGAAAACCACACGACGAATCATGTATGAGAGATCTTCGTCCTCAAGTCCACGCACATAGATACTCCAATCATGCGTGGAGTCCTCAGTACTTTTTTTACCCAAGAAAAACGCAATAGATCCGTACACAATCGGCCGCACCACGGTTTTACCTGTCATCCGCTTCACAGCTGGAGACGTCGAGGTTGACGGTACCGAAGGCACAGCTGTTGAGCTTGGTGCTGCAGCAGATGTTGACGTTGCAGGGGCAACAGGAGCCGCAGAAACAACTCCCGGAGCGGAAGAAGTGGTTGGCACAGACGACATGGCGCCAGGCTCTGTCGCACCAGCCGGTTCGGACGTGGGCGCCATGACCTTCGCGACGCGTGAAATCAATAATGATACGAAACTGCTCTGCTAACTAACCACCAACCGGATTTTATACAAGAAGAAGTAACAAATCACAAATACAAAATCATGTCTGGTAGTAGTCCTTACCAAATCCCTACTGGTATTTAGTAGATGCGGGAAAGAGCCTTGCAATCGGCGACAAGAAGAAGACAATCTGGACTGGGAGCAAAGCACTTGAAATAAACATCTAGCATGACTGTGAGTCTGAAACTGAACTTGGGTCTCAGTCCTATAAAGATTTTAATTTTTTAATGCCGGTTTTATTTTCTTTTTCGAAAAACCTGCAAATTAAGTCAATATTGTATTCTCAACCTCTTTTAGTAAGCTATGATGTATCCTGAATCAACGTTTATGTTGTCATACGATCATTTCGAATAATTTTGATATCATCACTTCGAAAGGAAAAACCTATGGTTCGGAAAGGATCCCAGAATAGGATAAATGCAATTCATGTAAGAACATAAGGCCGACAAATAATGCTTGAGTTGCGGGAAAACAATAAGACAAAAAACAACCTGATGATTATGAACAGCCAAGGCGTCAACAGCTTGACGTTTAATTGAAGTTTGCATATGTATTTATATGTTTCAAATGGATCAGGTAAGCTGCTTTGTGAAGATTCTCTATAAAATCCTACAAAACCTATTGAATCAGCAGCAACAGCTGACACCATGCAAGAGGGATATTGTCTTTCAAAGTACTTGGAACCCCTACTGGAAGTAAATGTTATGCAGTATCATAACCCAGACCCGGCATTTTTGTGTTCACTCAAGAGAAATCAAAATTCCAAAATTCCAGACTTCTTGAATTGAGCCACTGAGAACCAAATTCGTCTCCGAAATATCTTATGCCTGATTCTGTGTCATTCACATATTTGCAAAGAGCAGGAAAGTAAGTTAGGGATTTCAAACCAGCCAGAGTGATGATTCGAAGTTTTATTATAGGGTTAGGGGTTGTCTTGTACGCACCCATTTGATGTATAAATGCAGATTAAGTACAATCCTAAAGATAAGGGGGACGCCGGAACATGGCCGGGCTAGCTCACATGCCTCAGACCGGCGCTTTTGGTATCTTCATCTGAGATAGTCCTGCCACAGGAGTAGTTTGACTTATATTCCGAAGTCCTATGGTAGGTACTTTCTATTCCAGTTATATCCTGACTAAATCCGTACGTATAACCTGCGAATCGCGTGGCAAAGAGAAAGTTATTTGATGAATCCTATCATAATATCACTCGACGGCATGCAGGCTCCTGCGTATTAAAACCACTCTACCAGCACGTGTCTATTCATTTCTTGCAGCTACTTCCTTCTTTCTGTAGACGGTCCACATAATAGGCGTCTAACTACCTACGTATGTGGGCAGGTAGGTATGTATACCTGATATGCTGTTTACTCCATAATTATAAAACACCAAGGTTCTCAAACAAGCTCTTTGCCATTGCAATTGACTTTCCGTAAGATTATTCATGAACCAGCCATGCACCTATCGTGAGAGCTGCTACAAATGTTCATGTTATTAAAACAATGCCTGTCATGAGTGTATTATATGTGTTGACTATCCTTCCGTCCAGGGTAGTGCGCAAGTTCTTGAGCGCCATACTTTAATTAAGTAATACACGATCACCTTGAAATTTTTATTTTGGTATTTGATCGCACGTGATCAAGTAGTATGAACAACAAACCAATCAAAGTAGATACGCGTTTCCGACTTGAACTTCGAGCATTCACTTTGGCATTGGAAGTCTTTCTCACTCGCAGACACCAATGAGAATTGCATACGCAACATCAGGAGAGGGTAGATTATGGAGATGAGGTCACCATGAGAACAGATATTAGTAATAGTTTTTTTATAAAAGCTAAAACAGTCTATCGCAGTTTCTCAAGAATTCTAGGATGGGGTGTTTCTTGAAGGCCGGCATCAACCTCAAACACCATCGCTGCAGCCAGCAACGTCCAAGGCAATAACAAGTTTGGTAACTATTTCTGCAGCGGCGATAACACCAACCAAGCTCTCTTACTTTCATCTTTCATTTTTATTATACAAGTAACCCACTGATATGATTTTCATTTTAAAGATTGAATTATGATCATTTCCCAAATTTACGACTATCATATTCTACCTTATTTACCTCTATCTTATTTTATAAAAATTAATTTCTTTAATAATAAAATTAGTATACAAGTACGTTCTTCGTGATTGCGAGGGAGCCGGCCTCATTCCGCGGCACGTTTTGGCGGCCGAGAACGTGCCCGATAGCGGCTACTTAGCTTCAAGATAGGATTTTCAGGCCGAAGAAGTGGGATCGAACCATCTGAAAAGACGCAGGATGATTTGTCCTCGTCGTTGCTCAGGTGTTCGGTCTGGCTGAATATTTATCTGCTGCAGACATTTATCTATCCATCCATCCATCCATCTGAGGCTGTTGTCTGCTGGAAAGACACTACGTACGTTCGTATGGAAAGTCCAAGTTTGCTGTACAAGTCATGCATCTAAAATCGCTCCAAGCGAAGATATTTCTTCTCGGGCGATCGTTGCGAATGAATTCTTCAGGGAGCACGGCATCTCTCGTCGCCTGAAAAGTCTCAAGCCGTGGGCTTTCTTCGAGGCAGTCTTGATGTGATCCACCCTGGCAGCCGTCTCCATCTGCAAAACTTGCGTGCATGCGTCAGTCGTCTTCAGAGCACGTTCGCTTCATTCTACTGTACATTTCTTCTTGTGTGGCGTCTTCTCATGAACCGAGTCGAAGTTAAGAAGCAGAGGATGATGTGGTACGGAGTACTAAGTTGGACTTCTTCTGCTGCCCAAAAGCGAAGATCATCGCAGGGAACCAACTCTTCGCGGACCTCATTCTCTCCAAGGCACCGATCGGCCACAGGATGGATGTCTTCAGGAGATGGACAAAGCCTATCCACAGAATCTGCTTCGATACTTTGACTTGTAAAACAATCGACTATCATGTCCTCTTTCTGTAGACAGTGCTGTGCAGTCTTCGGCAAGTGCCAAGTGTGCACACCATGTCCTAGCTGGTGGGCTCCCACTACTAGCAATACCGCTACAAGGTACACCCACGGGTTCTATGACCTACCTAAATCATTCGTTATCATTATCATTATCATCCCAATTCGCCAAAGAGCCAATTTTACATTCTGCGTGCATCGGGATCCCGCTTTCACGCGAGGCCTGATCTTGGAGTTGAGCACCTGATGGAGGTCCGGCCGCCTATCGAGTCCAGCCAGTCTGCCTGTGGACCCTTACCCGTGCAGGAATCAGTTGCGATAGGCAGAGACTAATCTGCAAAGCAAGGCATCCTCAAATTGCCCTGACTTCTTCTACCTCGAAAAGGTCAGGTATCAGCACGTGCTTATTCACTGTCAAAAAACAAGCCTAGCAGGAGATGTGCTGCCATTTGCGAGGAGCTGCGCTGTTCCCATGCTGCCAGAGACACCGACTTGCAGGACTCCGAAGGTGATCTTTTACCTTTAACAGATAGCGCAGCGCTGCTGAGACTCGTGCTTCTTCAACGTTCCAGCCTCTGAGCTCTGGCGAGATTAATGTAATGAATGAGGTTAAGAACGAATGAATGAATGCATGAATGAATGCATGAATGAATGCATTCATGCATTCATTCATGCATCATTCATTACATCAATCAATCAATACATCAATCAATCAATGCATCGATGGATGGATGGATGAATGAATGATGGTCTCCCCCTTTAAATGCGCGTGCTCGCCAACCTCGATGACTTTCTTCACGTTTTTGCCATGGCTTGTCATAAAGTTCATCGTGAATCAAAATATGCCCCTGCCAAGCAAGTTTCTTCAGCTCAATCCATCTAAAGGCAGCAGCAGCTTGTGAACTCGGGGCCCAATCACAGACATGAGACCGTCCTGGGCCTCGCTTCAATTTGGCCTGCTTAGTTCAAGTCAAGCCAAGCTCATCAGCATTGGCGTTTTTATGCTACTCATCAAGCATGGAAACCAACCTCCCTCTTCAATGAACAAACCAATCCTTCAATCCTTCTCTCATCGCACACTCTTCTTTCACTCTCATGTTCTTTTGCAGTAGTCTGCTGCCCTTTTAAAGTCATTTTCCTTCGCAGCGTACTTCGAACACTTCGAATACTTGCGCCTACCGCTCGCGTCCCACTGATGGATGACGCTTCTCGGCATGCCGCAAACGACGCACGAGCGATTCGCCGCGAGTGCTTCTGCTGTCGCAAGAAGAGCTTTTTACCAGAACATTTGTGGATGGAAAGAACTTGGTTTAGTGGAATTGCCTTCCTCCTTTGCACTTGTTTTTGGTTTTTTTTATGTACATCATTATTGATTTATGCTTATTATTACTATTATTATTATTATTATTATTGCAAAATGTTTTTTGTTTTGTTTTTAAATTTTAATTAAAAAAGGGTAGAAATAGATAAACTGATGAACTTGTCTGAATTCATAGAAATAGCCACAGAACTCGAAGCCTCGCCATAAAACTTGAACAGGCCTGGAAACAGCAGCAGCACGAACAAAAGAAGACCTGGGTACACTTTGACAGTACATCATATTATAATATTGTACAATACAACACCTCAGGAACTCAACGAGGGTCTCCGTTCCTAGAATCAAAATCACCGTTGCCCCCGACACCATTCCAAAACAGCCAAGCTGAGGTCACCGAACTTCACCTCAGGACACCTATGAGTATGGACACGAATAAAATACAAATTAATCACTCGCTAAGAGGTCCTGCATAGAGTCTACACAGGCTTATTTCAATCTTTTCATTTCTGATTTATCTCAACAATTTTTTCATTGTATAGATCAAAACTCAACTAACCAACAGACCAAACAACCTGAAACACACCAAAAGCTCCGCCAGCAAATAAATAAACAAACAAACAAACAAACAAACAAACAAACAAACAAACAAACATTTAAATAAACAAATGGATCAACAGCCACTCTATGTGAACCTACTTGAAACGAGATATCATGAGCTTCCTTCCCAACAAAACCAATCTTTCGCTGTACTCACCAGCAAAAGGCCATTCATTCTTCGCCAAACCTGCCCAAGATAGATACCTACTAGACGTAGACAGACCTTCATCGCTGGGCTCCAGTCGAGGAAACCTACCCGCAACGCAACGCAAGGCGGCCAGCACCACACGCTGTGCGCTAAACCTCTTCAACTCTGCGCTTTCGCTTTCACGAACGGACCTAACAAAGAAAACGAAGGACCGAGTTCCATCGTCCAATCGCCTGGCTGTCTCCTCCGCTAGCACTATCTACCCCCTCGCTAGCACTGCCCAGAGCCCGCCCGTTCTTTGCGCGTTCTCTCCTCGTTCCTCCTCAGTGTGCGCCAACGGTCGATCGAAGATGGAGGTCCCTTTCTTCAAAAGCCAATCAATCAATCAATCAATCAAGAAGTCGAGTGACCACAGGAAAGCAAGCAAGCCCTGGCGGAGTCCTGGACAAGTCCCGGGACGTCCACAGGCTTCGTGACGGCCTGGAGTGGGGCACCATCGGCGACGGTGCGTGGACACGTACGGATGAATGAATAGAATGAATGAACGAATGAATGAATGAAAGAAGCGCAGTCATTCGTAGATTCTGCCACGAGGAAATACAGCGCTAAGACCCGTATAGTCCTTTGGGTAGCAGTGTCGTGTTGGAGATCTTCGGGCGCACTCGAGGTCGCGGCCGCAGAGGAAGAGGGCGCTGGGCGGAGGAGAGGCGGGGAAGGACTACGCGCTATGCATGCTGGCGCCCTCTCCTCGAGTTTACGAAGAAAGCTGCGGCGATTCCCAATCGCTTAACAGCCGAAAGCGCGGTTTTGGTTTGCTTGCTTGGCTTCTTGGCCTCTTTCATTCCTTCTTCTTAATTTATTTCTGTATTCTTTTTCCCCCTTTTCTTCTAATAAGAGGATTTAAGTTTGTTATTTGTTACTTGTTTACTTTCCTTCATCAATTTTGGAAAGGAACTTGAAACAGCACTTTGCAGATAAATAAATAAATAAATATTCATTCATTCATTCATTCATTCATTCATTCATTCATTTCTTTCAAGTTCTTCTCTCTTTCTCTTTCATGTGCAGAAAAGCCTTTTAAACTTTTGAAAGAGAAGCACGGCAAACTTCCTACTTACGAGGAGACAGCTCGACCCCCTCTCACTAGAGACACCCATAATGTGTACCTGGATGTTCTGCGCATGTTCCACAAAGGGAAGAAGGAAGGAACAGCCCTAACAGTGTATAAGCACTTACTAAGGCGATGAACAACTAACTAAACAACTAAACAACCAAACAACTAAACAAACGAATAAACGAAAGAAAGAAAGAAAGAAAAGAAGCCAAAAAGAGTTCCTCTTCAAAGGAAGGCCGCAATAGGTACCTATTGGCTCAGGACACTTGGTCTCCTTTCCCCGGGGATTTCACGAATATGCAACGATAGGCAGCAAGTATTCTTTATTCTCTCCCGCACCTTTCCTTGCTAAAGTCTTCCTCCGTCTCCCCTCTTGGACACGTCTCTTCTAAGGCCACTCACAGAACCGCTGATATCAGTATCTCATGACGACAATGGAATACGCCACCATCATCATTTTCATTACCGTGACTATTTAAAGAGCTTCGACCTCCAGTCTGAGAATTATTGTTTAATTTGTTTTATAATTCGACAAATCAATCAATCAATCGATCAATCAATCAATCCATAAGCAGATTTTAAAAGATAAAATAAAATTGTTTATTTGTTATCAAATAAACAGCGGTACCTAAGCTTCCCCCAAAAGAAAAGAAAAAAATAGAGAGAAAAAAAGAAAAAAAGTTAAATTGCCAAGCTAAATAAAATACGCAGCGCCCGCTAGTCGATATTGGTAGCGCTAATAGTACTAGCTGGCACTTCCGTCACGGATGAAGACGAACAACTCGAGTGGTGGAGTACCTACTATGGTGTGCGCTAGCGAGCTAAGGTAAAAGAAAGTGAAGAAAAGAAAACAGACTTTGAAAGGCGGTCGGTCCGGCATCCAAACACGCAGAATTAGTGAAGATGAAGCTTCAGAACATCAAACAATCCAAGGTTTTCACAGACGGGTATCGCACTATTGTCAAACATCCAGACGCCTGGGACGTCTTTCATGAACTCTTCTTCTTCTTCGCCGCCGCCTTCTTCACCTGCCAGAATGAAAACCAATCCGAAGTGAGGCGCGCTTCTTTTATTCCCTGGGTACTATAGAAAGTGCCTAGGCAGTTAGTAGTAGTGGTTATAGTAGTAGTAATGGCGCCACAGCGACTCATGATCAACCCTCATGGATGGCAAAGTATCTCGAAGGTTGAAATACCTAACATTGATCTTCAGACTTCAAGCCTTGAAGAAGTTGAACGTCTGTTTTATATATTTGACAACCAAATGACCTATTACAATAACGATCAAATTGCAGGGAGGTGCTTTTCTCTCGACTGTACCCCGTTTTTCATCCATTCATTCTCTAGAGGCTTTTCTATTTCGTTTCGGGTTGAGCCGATTGTCGCCGACCAGTGACTCTTGTTTCGCCTTATATGCGTAAAGTCTCCAAAGTGGAGAAGATTATGTGGTTTTATTGCTGAGACGCTGAGTATTGGAAATACCTCGAAGAACACTCACTTCACTTCGCTTCGCTTCACTCAACGCCATTTTCGTAGATAAGCGTCAAAATCACTGCACACTGATTGATTGATTCCTTTCATGGCAATATATGTAAAATAACAGATCTAGGTAAAAAGTGAATGTGCACTCCTAACCTGAGTTGTAACATAAAGAGGAAGAGAAGCTAGTGCGTGCGCGACCGTGTGACTTGTTTGTATTCGCACTATGCGACTCTCGGCAACAAAATATTGGCTAAAACGCATTACCATAGAAGATAAGACTTAGCGCTACCACATAAATGTATTTACCTGACCTTGCTTCCGACAGAGAGATACAAGGTTTTGCTTACTGGGAGTCAGACAGCTGGCCAGCGAAAGGCCATGGGAATAGCTAATAATAGCTCTAGCTAGACATAAAAACAAAACAAAAAAACAGGCTCCAGGTGGGCTTGTCCCAACTCAAAGGTGCTGGGGGTGCTGGAGGTCTTTGGCAGATTGCCATAAACCATCGATCTTGAGCAGCTCTCTTGTCTCTTTCCCCAGCGATGAGGCCACACCAAAGAAAGAAAACCGACCAGAACCTGCTGTTCTATATTTCTTCAAGTTGTTGGTGATTTCGATTTTGGTGATCATTTTATTTTCTTCATTGTCCAAAAAGAAAAGAAAGAAAAAAAGCATCAAATAATAAAATACATAATAATAATAATAATAAT
Source organism: Schizochytrium sp. TIO01 (assembly GCA_004764695.1). Lineage (NCBI taxonomy): Eukaryota > Bigyra > Thraustochytrida > Thraustochytriidae > Schizochytrium > Schizochytrium sp. TIO01. Next base: position 3,658,027 of record SMSO01000014.1, on the reverse strand, counting down.
AATAATAATAATAATAATTATTATTATTATTAATTGTTATTAATTGTTATTATTATAAAACGATAAAGACTTTTAAATTAAGAAAAGACAAAAAAGTATTGGGCTTGGCTTTTGCGGCTCTCGAAAGAGCGGTGGGGTGTGCACCTGCCGACTCTTAGAACTTCGCTAAGAGTGCCCTAACCCCGAAGAGTCTCGGGGGATTGATTGATTCGCCAACTCGTTCGTGGCCGTCGATAAGTACCTCCAGAGGAATTAATTGCCTGCTTTAACGACTTGCAGGAATTGCGGACTTGCAGGCAAGACCTATTCGCACCTAAATAGCCAGCAGCACGCACGCATGCATGGCCTTTTGCGACCTTCCGCTGCTTTGAAGCACATGAATATGTGGATGAACCTGATTGTAAACCTGGGGAATAGAATCAATCGTCTGCTGACTAAATGACTCGACCAGCATCTTGGACCACTCCTGCTACAAATAATAAGAGCAACGCAATCATGATGATGTATGAGGACCACATCGTTCGTTCAAGAATTGTAAGCAGTTTGATAGAGTGGCAATGAATGTGGCGCTGGAGAAGGACCCGAATCTCGAGGTTGGATGCAGCATGCAAAAGAGAACCTGTGGCCTGGATTACATTGCACATGTAATACCACCAAGTTACCTCCAAAGGCTTGAGAATTTGGCGGTGAACATGCAGGCCAAGATTTGGGAACATATCTTGAAGCAATGCCTGGATGGCTGATAAAAAGCTGATTGAAAACGGCAGTCGCTTGCTTCCGAGGGTACTCTAGAGAATGAATGCAATGGAAGTTACAGCGAATGAATCTCTAGACCATCATCTGTCTGATCTAAATGTCCAGAAAATGGCTAGCGTCTATGGAAACTAGATTATCGTATAGCCAAAGTTTGTTCATCTTCTGCGGGAGCCATCAAGGATTCTGTATAACCCATATCTGACCTTTTCCATTGGCTTGGCCGTTGTCAGTAAGGAGCAGCAGCATCAGGTTAAGTAAATCGTCAACGAGCCATCGCCATTCGATGTCTCCACATTAGCGATCATGGCTGCAATGTATTTCTCTATGCTCAAGTTCGCAGCCACAACATGTGCGTGTTAAACAAATGAATAGGTGCCTCAATCCTCGGCCAAGGCGAGGACCTACCCCGAGTCATTTGACCTCCAGTGCTCGAGAATCTAGCTGCAGGACTTTTCCATAGCCGCCAAAGGACCAACCAAGCAATCCGCAATTGAGCCCTGATAAGAACTCCTCCGTGGCACTCCACCTATACTGCCTTTTGTCTTTCTAGGCCTGTTATTACATGATTTCATTGTCCTTCCATAATAAATAAATACCCATCGTCACATTTTTGTACTTTTTTTAACTTTTTTATTTCATTTTTCACCGTATTATAAATGAAAATCTCTTTCGAAAAATGGAACGAATCAACATCAATCACCGCCATAACAAACTTTAAGGTTTTCAGACAGAAGTTTCGATATTAACTTTACAATGAACTAAACTAAACTAAACTAAACTAAACTAAACTAAACTAAACTAAACTAAACGCCATTGTCATAATAATCGACAATACAACTAAACACGCCTCTTTATAATGTCAGTCTGGCTTCTCCTACTCATCGCTGCTGAAGTATTCCAATCTCAGCGACCTGAGGCACTCGATCCCCACGAAGCCTCGTCCTTCACCAGTGAATTGGTCCACGGGAATGACTGACTGACTTGCTGACTGACTGAATCTCTGCCGTCGCCGTCAACAAAAACTTATTAGGCACCGCTGCAACCGCAATGTATATCGCCATGAATCCTGCTCAACAGACCTTTTGGGCACTCAGGTACGTACCTTTCTTGTCACATTGTGGACAGCGCAAACGACGAATATCGCACGATCAGGCGGCCAAGCTTGCGCACTGCGAGCTAGGGAAAACGGCTAGCACCGGTAGGGGCACCGCCAATGATAGCGCTATTTCCATTCACTTAGCTCTTTCTTTGATAAATTGACTGCGAAGCCACTGTGATAATTGTCGGAATGTGCCAAGCTCTGGAACAGATTGCGAAGCAAAGGCAGCTTGGGCTGGGTTTTATAATGGTCTTCGTCCTGTAGAACTTGAAGCACTGGTGCACCAGGATTCTTGTGGAGTGGGAGCGCCCAGGTGCTGGAAAAGATATGGATTTACAAGCACATGCACTTTATAATTAATTAATCTTGCGTGTCTAATACCGCGATGCAAAGGTCACTGCGTAGGTGACTGACTATGCACTGCCTCGATAACGAACTGACTGATTGAATGCATAAAATAAATGAATAATTGAATAAATAAATGAATGAATGAATGAATGAATGAATGGCAAACTCCTCTGCACATTTACGTGTTGAACCTTCGTTTTCTTGACAGTACCGCATCGAGATCCCGATTGACTTCTCCACTATTTTTATTGCTCGTTTATTGCCTGAGGAGAAGCAGTACCGACTCCCTTGGAAATGAAGATGTTTTTACTATTTCATCTTTTCGTTTAGAAGTTTTAAAATGAAAATTTTAAAATTTAAAATACATCTCAATCCAAAGTTGAGGCCAAAACTTGTAAGCACATTTTGACGCCTCGCTACCTACGCGTAGGCAACTGCTACCCGCGATGAAAAGGGTCAGCGGCCACCTCAGTGTTGATTAGGGAGGGAGGGAGGCGCCTGCTCAGAGGAGACAGCTGCAAGACATATTGATTGATATTGCAGGACATCGTCGGTATCCCTTCTCTGGAGTCGCATTGAACGGCGCTTGAAATTTGATGATTTAAAAGCTAACTCGTGATATCTGGGTGGGTGAAGGGGTCCTCTGTCTTTTGATGGGTCTCTTCTGCGAAACAAAGCATCGAACGACTGACAACCTTCACGGAAAGGCACAGCGCGAAGTCCTTCTTCTTCTTCTTCTTCTTCTTCTTTTCGCACACTCATTCACGTTCATTCACTCCACTTCTTTCTTTCCCTCCTTCCTTCCTCTTTTCCGCTTTTTAACTGCAGAGTGTTTCAAGTTTTCATTTTACTGTCACAGGTATATACTTTGAATTTAAATTTTAGACTGAAAATAAAGAATGATGATAAAGATTGGCATTTTTGTACATTTACAATAGTTAATTGGCGTTTTACAAATGTGGCAAACGAGAGCGAAAGAAGACACTGAATTAAACAGAGAAAGAAACGAGCAAAGAACAACGGGCTTCAAGATTTGGGGTTTCTTGCCGCTTCCTCCTCCTTTATAGAAAACTAGCAAATACCTGGGCGCCAACGGAAATCGTCAGCATATACACTCGAACAAGCGCAGACCGGCATGAGATGGGTACCCTGCGAGGCGTATCGAGGATGAACGAGCACGACCCTTTCTCTTTCTCTCTCTCTCACTCATTAAACTTCTTCAAGATTTACTTTACTTTGGCTCAAAATGCTTACTTTTCAAAATTTAATTTCCGAACCCGGCGGGCATAGCGATACGGGTAGTGGACCCCTAGGAGTCCCGGTAGCTGAATTAAAGACAGAGCAGGGGAAAAAAGGGCTCTTTCAGAGGGCTCCCCTTCCTGTCTTAAAATTGAATTCCCTATTGGCCACATAACCTTTACCGTAGGAACTCCCTCTCCCTCCTCCCTTCCAGTACTTCACAGCTTTCCGCAAGTACGGTGCCAATAGTGTAGTGGGCTCCTAGACAATTCTCTAGGAAGGAGGGATCGAACGAGAAGCTCAAAGAGGTAAAAGTGGAAACTTTTTTTCTTTTCTTTTTTCAAAAATGAATTGAGATATTAAAATGAAAAGTAGAAAATAAAATAAATAAAGTAGAAAAGCTTGAAAGGAGACCATCATACCTTCCTTTGAAGAAGGCCAAAACAACAAACAAAAGCCTGACTCGAAGATAACAAACAAGCAAGCGCCCATGGCCCGTGCAGCTTCCATCCTGAACGTGTGTGGACAACTTCGGAGTACCCTGGCATGGGCAAAGACCCCTTCAACGCCTCTCGGTGAAGTCTTTCGACAGATCTCGAGCGTAGATGCGAAGAACTCGAAGCTACTTCGCTCCTTCGACGGGGTCTGAAGACTTGGCTCCGCCATTGAAGCATCAGTAGCCACTGCTATGAACTTTATATCTCTAAAATATAATATTCTCCATTTACTTCTTCTTTCTTTTTTGAAGTAACTATTTAAAAAAATAAAATCATAGATATAATTGTATAGGCCTATCTTAGGATAAAAATACAGCGCCATCGTTTCGTACTGCTATCTATAGAGAGGTAGACGGGCTGTAGTTTAATCCATACTACCTCCCTTAGGCTCCTGAGCGACGGTACTAAAATAGGGAAGTGATAGTTGGGAATATGTGAGTGTTAGTGTACAAAAAGAACTCTCGCGGGATGATGATGGATTTCGTGATATCCAAATAGGATGCAAAGGGCGTGGCTTGGGAGGCCAAAGGCCGAGCTGCATTGGAGAGTGAGCGTGGGCAGAGCATCCTCAACGCTCCCTTTCCCTCACGGCGCGACGCCGGATCGCTCGCATTTGACGATTTGCAAATTAATGCATGATGGATTCGCAAATGAGGTGCTTGGGATCGGCAATTCTGTACGCCCCTCTTCCTGTCCCAAATTAATAAAAGACGCGCAAACTGTCTATCTGTCTACTCGAAGCGGACGACTATGCGGACAGCTATGCAGGTGGCTAGGAGTGGTAGGTGCCTACGCACGCTGTAGGTAGGTACTAGCGTGCCCTTTTTTGTTTTTGTTTATTTATTTGTTTGTTTGTTTGTTTGTTTCTATTTGTTCGTTCTCTTCACTTTTTTCTTCTTTCTTCTTTTTTTTTTTTTAAAGAGTGGCGGCGGAAGAAGGAGAGCGAGGAATTAAGAAGAGACAGAGGCAATAAATAAAAAACAGCCGTGTACTAAATTGAGATCGCAAGTTTAGAGAGAATGAATAAAAGACAAGAACCTCATCAATTAAAATACAACCTGTGTACAAAAAGGAGGGAACAACTGCGTGCACGTTCAGACGAAGAGCGAAGCACGCTCGAGCAGCGGGAGATCGATAGAGCCTCGACTCGACTCGACTCGACTCGACTTGACTTGACTCCACCCCACTCGAGCAGATTGCCTGGTCGCCTGCTCGTTCGTGTGCCTGTCAGGCAGTGCGTGCATGCTTGCGATTGCCATTCTCGTTTCCATAGTTTATTTTGTTTTCTCGCATCGCCGATCCCCAAAAATAAAAAGCACAGAAAGAAAGAAGAAAGAAACAAACAAACAAACAAACAAACAAACAAACAAACAAAGGAAGAACAAAGCCGAAGCCACAAAATAAGCAGAAGACAGACAGACCCACGAGAGAGCGAACTGACACGAATGAAGTGGGGAGGAAAGGAGGCGAAGGAGAAGAAGCAGCAGAATCCTTGCCCCGTTTGAAGGTTTTGAGGACCTGGCTGATTGATTTATCATTTACTCTCTTTTCCTTTGAAAGGTTTTCGAAAGTGTTTTGTTTTCTTTTGTTTTCTTTTGTTTTCGAAAACAAAAACAAAACCAAAAACAAACAAACAAACAAACAAACAAAGTATTTTCAAACTTCGAGCATCGCATCCATTCACCTTTCCTTGGCCGGGCTCGTGCCGTGCGGCTACGCAGCAAGCTCAGGGCGCAGCCGAGGCGACCGGTGAGGGCAGACGCCTCGCGCGAAAGGTGCCAGCGGCAGCAAGCCACGTCTCCGCAGGAGGGCCCTCTCCCAGCGGCCGCACGTCTCCTCCGCCCAGCCGGGGTCGCGGCAAAGCGCGCGCTCGCTCATTTCCTCTCTTTCTTTCTTTCTTTCTTTCTTTCTTTCTTTCTTTCTTTCTTTCTTTCTTTCTTATCTTTCTTTATCATCATCACTGCTGGGCTCTTAATCTGTTGACCAACTTCCTTTCTTCCTGAAGGCTGGAGTCCTAGTGATACCGGTATAAAGGGGCTACCCAGTGGGAGGGAGAGGGAGAGGGAGACTGTCTATATACAGACAGCATCATATACAGAAAGAAAGAATAAGAGGCACTTTGCTTCGATTGCTCAATAGTTGTTGATTGTTTGTTTGTCTGTCTATCAGGCTGTCAGTCTGTCAGTCAGTGTGTCTGTTTGTCTATTGGCGATTGTCGATCTGTTGGCGATTGTCTACTGTCTACTGTCTAGGTCTATTGGCAATTGAGAATTGGCAATTGGCTATTGGCTATAGCGATTGTTTGTTTGTCTTCTGTCTACTTACTTACTTACTTACTTACTTACTTACTGTCTGTCTGTCTGTCTGTCTGTCTGTGTATTGGGTGAGTAAAAGTGATTCATTGATCGATTGATCGATTCATCATTCATTCGTACATTAGGTCACTCACTCATTCGTCGATTGAGGTGCACCGAGTGACATAGCTTGGAGCGTCGGCGACGACGCGGAGAGCCTCAGGCAAGCTAGCAGCGCCTTGTTTGGAGCTTGGGTGGGCTGACTTGGGCTGGGCTGGCTGTTCGTTCTTGGAGTCCTCTGGGGCAAGGCCTTGTGACCTAGCGAGATTGTTTGTTGTGAGGAGTGCCTGTGGAGGTGCTCGTGCACGAGCCCGTGCCCGTGCCAGGAGACAGCAAGCGCTTTCAAAGCGGGCAAGCCAGTGAACTCGCACTTTGTGTGGAGGCGGCGACCCGGTATTACTAGCGAGCTGGTCGGCTTGCTGGCAAAACAAATAAAGCAGGCATAGATTGAGATAGTAGCAAAGCTGGGCTTGCAAGCCTTCGTGCTAGCTTAGTCTTGGGCATTTCTTTTTTCCTCTCTTGTTCATTTATTTACAGATCAGGGTCGTGGTGGAAAACAAACTTGTGGCTTGTCAGAACGTGAAATCTCGGCAAAGAAGAGAGGCTTCTTTCTTTGAAACGACGTGGAATACGTGGGTTCTCCTGTTTCTCTAGGCCAGTATTGTTTGATTTGTCTGGGAGACGTTCTAGTCTTTTTTTTTATAATCGATGGATTTGCCTGGAGTGGACGCAAGGCCTCAAATGCTACCCGAACTAGATGCGAACGAAATCCAGGAGCTCTCTGCCCGCATCGCTGCGGTAGTGGCAGCAGCAAAAAGGACTGAGTCTGGAGCCTTAAACTGGCAAACAGAGATTCCTGTTCAACATCAGTTTAGTCAAACACAACAGCATCAGCAACAACATCACCATGCTCACACAACACTCTCGAATGAGATCCTTCTTGGCGCTCTTCAACAGCGGCTCAATCAGCAGCAGCAGCAGCAGCAGCAGCAGCAACAACAACAACAACATAACCGATTAGGCTCATTGGATTATCGCCTCCCTCACACCTCGTCGTCATCGCAGCACGAGCCCCAGCACGACGACTCCACACAGTTCGTAGCGCTATCGTCGACCACATCTTCATCCTCACTAAAGCCAGCCATTGATCTCAGTGCTCTGTCGCCCTCATCTCTCGCCGCTTCTGCCCAGCAAAACATTCGCCAGCAACCTGGCAGACCAACCCTTTTGAGACCGGGGAGTCCCATGGAAGGTCTTGTGGAAACTGCCGCGGCCCTTGCAGGCTCACAGCAGTCCCCATCCGAAGCTCTCAGTAAATTGTCATTGTTCCCTAATCTTTCTGTGATTGCCGGGTCCTCCGCCCATCCCACAGGTGCAAATAATCTTGGTTTTGACAAGGCCTCTCCATCGTCGTCGCTCTCTTCACAGTCCACCGCTGTGAACTCGCCGTTTCATGCCATGGCCTCATCCAACTCGTCTGCATCCCTTGAGGCTGTAGCCAAATCCCAACCGCAAATGCAATTTCAACTTCGCCGCCAAAACACAGCCGAAGAAGATGATAATGATGTTGACATGACTGGAGGAGCATGTGCTTCCTCTAACATGTCCATTGCAGGCGATGTTAACGATGCTGACAACGAAACCGTGAGCATCAGCAAGACTAACAGTCGAAACGAAAGTACCGCCTCCATCGAGCTCCCACTGTCCTTCACCAATCCTCGCAGTGCCCCTGCTGATGATGATGACGATGAAGATGATGAAAGCGAGACAGCCAGTGCAAGGCAAGGTAGTAGTATCCACCTTCAGCACCGTCTAAGCTCCGGAATCCCTATTACTGCTTTTCAGGGCGCGTCGCTCTCGGATAGTGCTGCCACAGCTCCTGATACCATGGGTGACGGTAGTCAGATTCTGGATGCGCAGAACAATAACAACGAACGTAATGGTGGCAATAATGACAACATGAACAATGGCGCAAACAACAACAACGAAAACAACAATAGCAACACTGGCACTGCTGCTCCAAAAAAGCACAAGTCTCGGCAGTTTGTTCTAGCGAGCATCATGGCCGGCCTGACCCCTGCGTCCATTGCTAAAACAACCAGCCGAATGCTTGGTGGTGGTCGAAGAAAGTCTTCAGAAGCTAACAACAACAATAACAACAACAGCAATAGCAACAACACAGACGGATCCAACGCTGATCAACAACAGGGAGCTGGATCTGACTCCAAACCAGAGAATAAACTTAAGGCAAGCCTCACAGGTCGTCGCAAGGGCTCCGGGTCTAACCCACGCCGCTGGACTGAAGAGGAGGATGAGAGGCTACGTAATGCTGTCGCACAGTATGGCGACACCCGTTGGAAGGAAATCGCCGCTGTCGTGGGCACCCGTGATAATGTACAATGTCTTCAACGCTGGCGCAAGTCTCTAAAGCCCGGCTTGAAAAAGGGTTCATGGAGAACTGATGAGGATGAACTTCTTCGCCAGAAAGTCCAAGAAAAGCTTGCTGATCCTACTTTGACCTGGACATGGGTTGCAAATTCCATCGAGGGCCGCAATGCCAAACAGTGTAGAGAGAGATGGCAAAATTTTCTTGATAATTCCATTAAACGTGGTGGTTGGAATGATGAGGAGGACCGCGAGCTGGAACGTCTCTACGTTGAGCTTGACGGCCGTTGGGCAAAGATTGCAAGAAATATGCCTGGTCGTACTGAAAACAGCGTGAAGGTCAGATACCAATCGCTCAAACGCTCTCGTGAACGAGAAGCCACTCGTGAATCAGCCCCCAGTGACGCCTCCTCTACAACCTCTTCTGTCGATGTGAAAACCAACAAAAAGAAGGGCGCAAAACGCCCGAGTGGTGTGCCTGCTGACATGGAAGGCATGGTTGGCGCTGCCCGTGCTGACCACTCCTCAGGTTGGAGCTTTGTTTCCAAATTTAAGAAGCGCAAGTCAGCTTCACTACCTATGGGTATTCAAACGCTTAATGCTGATGCCTTTTCACGCCCTGCATCCAACTCTGACGCCACCTCCCCTCCGGACACACCAAGCTCTGCTACTGCAACTGATACACCCTTGTCTTCAGCCTCTGCAGCTACTTTGCCTCTCCCTGACATCAAGCGTAAGCTCGTCCGGAAGTCCGCTCCACCTTCGCTAATGAATGCTATGCAGGCGCTTCAGCAAGCCTTTATGAACGGTTTGGAGCCTCAGCAGGCTCTGAAGAACCTCCCACCCGAGGTATTGATGCATGCATCTTCTTCTCCCAGCAACCGCAACAGTGTTGGTTCAAGTCCTTCGAATCATCACGGTGGATTGAACGCTCACAACAACGTCTCGGCAGCTACTATAGGATCATCAGACGCTGCTGTAAGTGCTGCCGTTGCTTACGCTGCTGCGAGGGCTGCTGCTCCTCCTACGGTGCCTATGGACGGTAACTCCCCACACGAGTTGAGCGCATCAACTATTACATCGACTACTGCCAGCCCGCCGTCTTCGATTTCTCTCCCAAGGTCCCACTCGTTTCCATCGTTACAAGCTTTGACTCAGTCTCTGGGATTTCTAGGTGGTAATGGTAATGCTGGTGTTGTACAATCTTCATCTCAAAACGGTGGCAACGATTTTGTCGGCTCTCCAACGTCCGTGGCTGCTTCTAATGGCACTGATGTTTCTCTTAACTCAATGCCCCAATCTGCATCATTCCAATTCCTTCATCAGCAGCTTTTGCAGCAGCAACAGCAGCAACAACTTCGCTCACAGCAGCACCAGTAAAATTCTTTGTTTGTTTCTTATAATTTGAGAATGGCAGTGATTTTGAACCTTTTTTGTGATTTTTTTCTATTTCTTCCCTTGAATTCTTTTCCAGGACATATATTCTGATTTAGAATAGTCTCATTGCTGACGTATTGGTTATGGATGTTCGGGTTGTATATAAATTCACTCTGTTTTTTTTTTTCAAGTTGCCCAGCTCAGCCTGACCAGAGTCATGTACATGGTTTTCAAAGCTGTTGCTGAGCATTACATGCAAGCACGGCGTTCTTGGCTAATCTAAGTGAGAAATGAAATAAATGATTGACATACCATCAATATCAGATTGATTGTGCTTGCGCTTCTATAAATCATGTTTGCCCTCACTATTTAGCCGAACAGAACGTGGAAAATGACTAGAAGTCATCTTGTGCATCACCTTTTTGATCTCTGACATAATCGAATCTGACACGGTTGATATGTTGAGTAATCAAAAAAATAGTTTTACATTTGTCTATTGATCTAGCTAATCAAAAAGTAATAAATGAACTACTCCGGTCCAAACGTAGGAACCTAGAGTTCGATACGCGGAGCCGGTCCTTCGTGTAGAAATAGTTGAAGGCTTATTTATACAAAGCGGGCATCAAGTAATGGCATAGACTACTACTTCGAGAATTGTCTCATTGGCCAAGCAGGAATTCATTGGGTTTGAATTGGTTTGTGGGTCTTGATGGCTTTTCTTTCTGAATTGCTGTATGACACTTTAGTAGTGAGATCTACTTGTGGTATATTGTACAACAATTGAGGTCCGTTCAGAAGGTGTAACTGCTCTCGTGGGTCTAACAATTTTACACCTTCTTCGTGTTGATGTTTCATTCTGACGATCGCAGCAGCTGATGCTGTGTCGCATCTTTCAGTATACGTTGTTTTCCTTTCAGGTTTTGAAACAACTAGGGTTTCATTGCTCTTGAGTAAAAGCAAACTCTATGCTCACATGAAAAGCCCTCGAAGATCATAATAGTCATATCTAAATGGTGGGAAGGATACCTCTCTCTGCCAAAAGAAGAGCATAGACACGGTTGCAAGGATCTGAAAAGTCAGCTGCACTTAAGTCGTAAATTCCCGCACCCTGCACTCTTGAATCCAATGCTGTCGCATTTTCAGGCATTGTAAAAGGAATTGTACCGGTGTAGGTATCGGAGTTGCCTACAGTTATGTAAAACGTAGAGCCAGGCACATTTAGTTTCAGAGTTGCATTATAGAGGATGGCATCAGAGAGATAGAACTCCTCTTGAAATATAACTGAGTTCACAGCAATACGATAGCGTGGTTGTGAATCAGAGGGCACTAGCAAGGGTACAGAATCATCCCCTTCCTCATCATAGTCATCTGCAAGACGCCGATCATTGTTATACGCATCATAGTCTCCATCTTCGATAATTGTATCAAAGGGCTGGTCGTCTTGATTGGAGGAGGAAGAACCTCCACGTAGGGCTGTTGAAGATGAATTAGTGGAGAGTTTGAGACTAGAGTCCAGAAGTTCTCCGTTTCGAATGGTTTCACTTTCAGTCTGTGCGAGGGATATATTTTGTCCTTCTTCTAAGGATGCACCATAGAGCACTATAAATTCCTCCAGGCCGGATTGTGAGCATTTCCAATCATTGAAAACCACATCATCGGATGCCCATTGAACCTCGAGGTCAAACCCGACACGATCTATTTGAGACCAGAACATCAAAACACTCTCCGAAGATGAGTCAGACACTGTATCGTATAGAGGCGCAATGTCCCACACTGTAACTCCGTTTACCAGCACTCCGAGCAGACCTGCTTGAAGCATTATTGAATAGCGCAGACGTGGTTGACCTTGACAGAGTAAGACGCCTAGACCACCAAACATGAAATGATGAAGGTGAATTGTCAAGTAGTTAGATGTCGCTACGGAGAACACCACTACTAAGACAGCAACCACCAAAACATAGAAGATTACTTTGGGTAAAAGTTCCGCGCGATAAAACATGAGCACTTGTAGAAAGATTAAAGGCACCCCGATGCCAATAATAAGAGCAATTCCAAGAATAGCTCCAGCGCTATCAAAGCCTCCACTTGATAGCGTAGTATCAATTCCTATGTTTTCAAACATGTCCAGGTGCACGCCGAACCAAAAGGGTGCACAATAGAAAAGAAGAGCATCGATCGGAAACTTGCGCGGGTCAGGAACTGTGACCTTTATGGCCTGAGGCCAGAGGCATAGGGCCATGAGAAAGATAACTAGCAGTCTTGTGGACCTCTCATTTAAGATCTCGGCAAAGCTGTCGTAGTACCTGTACTCTGTTACTAGATAGAGGTAACCAGTGCAGCTGAGGACGACAACGAGGTACCAGCCATCAGGCTGGAGAATAATGCAGATAAAAATCAGGGCAAAAGCAACGTAAACGTCCATCCACTTTCGCATTGCATTGCACTGCTGGTTCTCCGAAACCCGGACTTCGAAGTTCCGTGGAAACCAACCGTCAAACGATTCTGAAGTCACACCGTTTTGAGTGGAGCCTGTAAAATTCGAATCTGCACCAATCATTCGAAGCTCGAAGCAGCCGCCTACCTTGGCTTCGATTACTCCAGCATGTATTGCTGCGGCACAGATACGGCTGGTTGCAGTATATACATCACTACCGTACACGGGCGTTGAATAGTCGACGAGACAGTGGTCAGGGCAGCGTAGTGTGTACCAGGTGTCTGACTCGAAAGGCCGGCAATCATAGCCTCCAACTCCACACGTGTCGTCGAGCTTGGATGAGTTCGACCAATACTTGGCAGTGCATGTAATTGGGGTTGGGCGATCGTCTTCGGAGAAGCCCATATAATCTATGTAGGCAATCCAAAGGAAGCCACCCAGTATGATGCATGTCATAAGGCCCAGTAGCCAAGGGCCGAAGACCTTGCGGAACCGGTCACCAAATCTAATTTTCTTGACCAAGCTAGTTCCCCAAAATCCTTCCGAAATCTCAGGCAAAGGCTCCTTGCGTAAATTGAGACATAGCCACCGTTGTCTAGAACAACTCCAAAATGAGTTGCCTTCTTTGCACCCGCATCCCTTTACAAAATCACTGCCAAAATAACTTGTTTCTTCGTGCTCCTTGCTATCATCCTCGCCGTCATGGTGCATTCCTTGGTAGTATGGATTTTGCTGAACCCAGTTGCCTTCAAGGTCATTGTAGAGTCCACTCGGCTCAGCCTGACTGGGAATGCTCACTTTAAGGTCTTGACATTTGCTTGTGGTCCCGCATTCACGTGTACTTTAGCCCTTTTGCTGCTTGACCGTTTGGCATTGCTGCTACTACTCGTGCCAATGCCATGACTGGATCTATTGCTACGATATGCATCTAAGCTTGTGACTTGATCTTCCTCCTCGTCATTCACATCCAAGCTTAGTCTTGGCGTCGACACAGACGTGTCTTCTTCTTCTTCTTCTGCTTCATAGTGCGGTTCAGACTTGGGGCTAAGCTCGCTGCGAGATCTCCGCTGCATTCTGGCACAGAGTTAGCTAATTAATCGGCAAAGCGCTATCTCCACTCCCAACCCGCAATGCGATTGGCCACTCTCGGCAATCACAGCAAGTGCCTAGCTAGGTACAGCTATCACAACAGTACTTCTCCTTGTGCAAACAACAAAGAAACAAATGAAGAGATAGAATAGAAGATGGACAGCGAAAACAAAGGCGCAGAAACAACAATCAAAAGAGGAAAAGTAAAACAAACAAACAAATAAACAAACAAATAAGCAGAGTTTCTCAGTGATTGCAATCGCGAGGCGGAGGCAGGCAGTCGCCCTCGAAGAACTCTGCTCGCGGAGGACACCTCGGTCAGCCTCGGGGTCAAACAAGCAAGCAAGCAAGCAGGCAGGCAGGCAGATGGCTCGCCTCGCTGCCGCTGCTCTAGCGCTTCGAGTTTGGGCTTTGGAGAACTACCGCGCGGTTCGCGAGAATGAGTTATGATTCTGTCCAAGAGCTCAATCCTTCCATTGGTCAGTGATCTACGAAACAGTATTTTTTCTTTTTCTTCTTCTTTTCTATTTTTCAATTAATTAATTAATTAATTAATTAATTAATCAAAACGAAGTTGTTGGTCACTTTCCTTTTACCTTTCTTCCCTTCGCCTTCTACGGTGACGATGCTCAAACACAAACTCACAGGTGAACGATCAGCAGCCAAAAATCAGCAATTAAGCAGCAATCAGGTATGCAAGCAAACGGCAAGAGTACCCGCCGCACGATATACGGATGGATGAATGGATGAATGAATGAATGAATGAATGAATGCCTTCTGCGAGGACCTTTGTTTCGTTTGATTCGCCCACAAAATGGCCAACTGTTAATTGCTCGATGTAGGACCGCTTCTGCGAATGCTTTCTTTCTTTGTCCTTCCTGACTTCGAAGAACAACGACAACAACAAAAGACAAAAGGCAAACTAAAAGAAGAGCTAAAGCAGCCGACAGAAAGAAGAAGCCTTCGCCTACGCCTGAGAATGGATAATAAGCGAAGGACGAAGCAAACGAACATCTTTCTGCGTAGACCTGGTCAGCTCTGTCTAAGAACGCGTTTCTCTGTGTCAGCAGTAAGTTAGTAAAACCTACTTCTTCTGTGACGGTGATTCCCAATTCATCGTTCTGAAGTCGAACTTACTTACTAAAAATGCTTTCTTTGGCATTGATTGTTTTGTTTTCAACTATTTTAGCCTGTGTAAAGTTTTTAGCTTTTTACGATAATTTAAAATTAAAACAAAAGATGTTCTGTTTTTCATAGATGCTATTTTATAAAAACCAAAGCTAGGATGGCTCAGCTCCTCAAGTCCTTCCTTTCCGCCTCACGAATGAATAAATAAATAAGCACCTCAATAAGCCAGCGGAGCTCCTGCCCACGAAAAGGGCAATTTGCGAGATGAGCGAAGCGACCCTTCTTCGTGCCTCTAGAGAAAGCTAGCTAGCTAGCTGGTGGTTCTTCTGTGGCTTTTGTTGTAGGGTACCAGTGTGGCTGATTCCTCCTGAGAGTCTTTTTTCTTTTCTACTTTCTTTCTATTAATTAAAAACTATTTTATGTCTTTTTAGCGAAATCAGGTATGAATGATACTTGTGCTTCATAGAATTCGCAAATCTCATAAACATGAGTAATCGAAACCTCTCTTCGCGAAGAGGTTTCCTTTTATTAACTATGTATGCCAAAGGTCCTTCCTTTTTCCATTCTGCGTGCCTTCCTTTGGCTTTCCTGAGACGTCCAAAACCGCAAGTTTCGACGGAGAAGCCGAGCGCAGAGCGAGAACTGACGTGGACTTAGGACTGCCGCATCATCCTGAAACAGCCTGCGAAGACGAGATCTGAGAACCAGGACGAGGCAGCAGCTTTGTTATTTGAGAGGTCCTCGACCACAATGTGAGCGTTGAATCAAGGACGAAAACCATATTCATTCATTCACTCATTCATTCATTCTTTCTTTCACAGAGATAGTGTCGTTTTGGTGTTCTTTTTGTTTGTTTTTCTTGCTAAAAGGAGGGCACATTCTGCTGGAGAGCAGCTCGCATCTCTCGTCCGATCGCCAGTGGCGCTCGACTCGAAGCCGGCAAAGGACTGAGTTCACCGCCACTTCCCTGAATACGTGCGTGCTGAATGCGTATCCACCGCCTTCAACTTGCAAGTCTCGCGATCGATCTGTGTATTCTTTGCAGCGAAGCGCAGCTCTGACCGCTTCTTCTTCGCTCCTATCGCTGTATCTCTCTCTATATCTGCCTATATATACATACATACATTAACTGTTTTTTTATGAAGTCTGATTTTAGTACGTACGTTCTTCTTTTATTTTTTTTTGTTTTTGTTGTCTCTCTATCTTCAGTAAAAGAAGAGGATATACTCTCATTGCAAAGTAATGGTGAGCTCATCAGTGTTGCAATTCCTCGAGTCTCGAAGGTACCTACGCAGGTCTCACGCCCTGCAACTCCCACGGGTTCGTCGAGCTCGGGAAAAGGAAATCGCGCGAGTCTCCGACTGCAGCAGCTTGGATTAGGTCGCCTTTGCTTGAGCTTCTTCGCGCCGATTCTCAGCATGCATCCCTTATGAAAAAGCAGAGAATTCCGCACCGCTGAGTTTCTCTGACGCAAGCAAGCTTTGGGGATTTCTGGCGGAGCAATAATGCAGGATTATCTATATGATACTGCAGACCTCAAGAGTCCGTCTGGCTTGAAGACCCAATCTCTGCTTTCTATGGAGGCTTCCGTCGTTTATTTTCATGTCGCCAACTTTGCTGACCTCTTGATGAGCAAGCTGCTCCATATTACAGAGAACTTAGGTCTCCATCTTTAATCGCCCCGTTTTCGTTGCTGACGCTGATCGCCGCCGCCGCTGTTGTGTCGAAGCTGGCCTTTTAAAGCAAGCTGTTCTACTTCTGGCAATCAATTATACACATTCACTGCAGGTCTCCGGGCCTCGAGATGACAGCACAGCACATGAAAAGGGGCTTTCTGCGAAGGGTTGCTATTTCGATTTCATTGAGGATGAATTCAAGCCGCCTTCTACTTAAAAACTATATACGAAGCTGACCATGGCCTCGTGAATTGAGTCGTCTCGCCTTCAAGTTCTTCTTCTACGATGCGTTCCCTGTTCTCGTTGTGCGTTGTGCTGCTTTGTCGTTTCCCATCGGTCCACTCGAGCGATGAAGCAGGAATTAGCCGCTGTTGTAAATAAACAAGTTCTTCAAGATTTTTCCGAAGCTTCGACGCAGAGCGTAGACAGGCACAGAAATCAGAAAAGTAGTTTCAAGCTTGTTGTTGTTGTTGTTGTTGTTGTTGTTGTTGTTGTTGTTGGGTAGAGCTCTTGCAGGTTATTGTTTGCTCTTCGTCTTCGAAGCTCTTCAGGTGTGTGTCCAATCCTCAATCAGCTTGCCAAGACAATAAAAAATTGTACTATTTTATTCCTTTGGTGGTTGTTGCCAGAGGTCTCCCTTGACCACCGCACAACTCCTATAGGGATGATATATACTCCTATTGGTGGGAGGGTCTATTTGATTTAATTTATAACCTCTTTTTTTTTCTTCTCTTTTTTTAAAATATATATAATAATAATGTTTTCTTTTATTTCTTCTTATATTAAAATTTAAAAGAGCATAGTATTATGAAAGAATTCTGGATGAAAAGAAACCCCTTCAAATTACTCGATATTCGAGGATGATTGTTCGATTACTTTACTCGATTCTGATTTTCCCGAGTGCAGTTGAGCTCTAGCAATAACTTAATCGTGACTGCGACCATAACTTCGAGTTGGTCGAGGTGTATCCCTGAAAGACGGTGTGCGATTCCCTTTTTAGTTCTTCATTTCTACTTGACTCTTGCTTCATTATTTGTGCAGGTGTTTCAATTTATTTATTTATTTATTTATTTGTTTGTTTGTTTGTTTATTTGTTTGTGTGCCTGAGGGAGGTTATAGAAGTTGGCCCTCAAGGCAGGTCACCTCGAGGTAGGGCGCTCCGGATGGTACCCCGACGGACCATGGAGGAGGCCTCCTTCCCTCCTTCCTTCCTGCGCTCCTTGCCATCCCAGATTCGCTCAATCCTCTGGGCCGCCACAGCAGTCAATCTATCAATCAGCCCAAAGCAGAGCAGACCAGACCAGACCAGAGCAAAACAAAGCAAAGCAAAGCAAAGCAAAGCACATCTCAACAAACTTCTTTCTTTCTTTCTTTCTTTCTTTCTTTCTTTCTTTCTTTCTTTCTTTCTTTCTTTCTTTCTTTCTTTCCTTCTTTCACAAGAGATTCCATTTGTTTATTTCTATCTACCATAGCCATAAGGTGCTAACCTAGGTACACAACAGTACTCCTACCATTACCTGTAGGCACTACTCTGAAACTGAACAGTAAAATACCTTTACTTAAATGATGTTTTTTTAAATAGAATTAAAAATAAATAGAATTATATAAGTTCTAATTCAATGCAGAATAAAAAATGAGCTTTCAGTATGAGGTTGCGGGTTCCCTTCGAAATTGGGTGTGTCGCTAATGGGTTTCGTATCTAAAACACTAGGGGGGATGGGGCAGCCTGAGGAGATGAGATGGTTGTTTGTCTAAGGACAGGCAACGTGTTCGATAATGACGACGAGGAGCTACCGAAAGGGCCCGTGCTCGTGCTCGAGAGTAGGGATCAGGCACCTACCTGCCGACGCTAGCTACCCCCCCCCGCAAGAAAGCAGCACCTTATGGAGAACTGGAGTGATCGGAGCACCTGCACCTGCCTCCCTCGCGCGTGTCCTCTAATGAATTACATTCGCTCAATTTGCACACACCCAAATAAACAAATAAACACACACTTTCATTTTCATGGCTAAGCAGTGAAACCCTTCGAAGGTGGAAACTTCTTTCTTTCACTACTTTGGGTGTACCTGTTACCGTCATTGATGATGGCGTCGCAAATTTACACGAACCTTGGACCTGAGAGAAATCCAACCAGGTTGACAACACTACACTCTTTAGTTCGCTCTCCATCATCCATCCAACCAACCAACCAACCAACCAACCAATCGTATGCTCCCAGCTTTGTTCGGGTCCCTAAATGATACGCTATTTCGTTTCCATCGTTCGGGTGCGCCACAAAGCATCAGCACTGCACAGCGCGACCTTTTCAGGAGGATATTGACGACGAACGAAGGCAGTTGAAGAAGAGTAAAACCGCGCCAGGGCCTGGATAAATGGTGGCCTTGCAGAGAACGTTTTGATTGATTGATTGATTGATTGATTCTTTGGACTCTGCTGTTGCTGTAGTACGCAGTTGGTGCTTCATTGTTGCACTGTTGCGGCGCGATGAGTTTCAACTAACTCAGAGGCGGATAGTGTCGCAGATACTAAGTTAATAGTGCGAGTTGTTAAACGCGAGTGATTGATCGTTTCACACACGATCGAATGTGGCGTGGCTAGCTGAGAACAGAGCTCGGATTCGCAATCGCCATCCTTCTTAGCGTCACTCTGTGCAAGCTGCCAGGCTTGAGCAGTTCATGAGACCAGAGCTCGCTCGATGTGCAGAAACCATTGGTGCGATGTCGCCATGAAGTGCAAAAAGGACCTCATCCCTACTTTACATTTGGCTCAAACATTTGGCTCACACAAATGTCGGAAACTTATACATCTAGTTTGATGTGGCGTGGAACTCTTGCACGGAAAGGGGACAGGGAAGTAGAAGAATGGAGCCTACACGGGTGTCGCGAAGCGGGCATTAAAGAGCCTCGTGGCAGTGAGTAAGTGAGTGAGTGTGCACAGTTGTGGCCTGCCTACACATGTGCGTATGAATGAAGTCTTGAGAAAGAGGGTGTGTACGGAATGTTTGGGTTACTTCGAGGAGTGGGTGAATCACTCGTAGCTACATCCTCGCGACGTCTGGAGTTGAGCAAACCATGAAACTAGCAGAGTTCAATCGCATCAACCACCGCGGTCAACTTCTTTCCGAGTAGCTCGACTCTGCGAGGGGGAAGCAGCAAAGACTTGAAACGAGTGAGGGTTAAATTTCTCCACCTCCAGAATGGTAATGACCTATCTCAGGCAAAAGATAACGAGCATGGCAAACTTTATTGTAAACAAATAGTCTGCCTGTACGCTGACCACGTTGGACCAATCTTCAAGTTGGAAATCATCTCCGTTATGATGTCTTTAGATCTGCTACAGAATCTGCCAAGTTTCTCGGAAGTCTTGGTCGGGATGGCAATTTTTTAGAAGCGATATCTGAGCAGGGCTGTGAAACAAATAAACTCACTCACTCACTCGTTTACTTGCTCGCTTACTTACTTACTATTCTCTAATTTATGTATTTGTTTTTGATATTATTTATTTACATGCTTGGAAAGATGCCATAAATAGAAAATACGCTCGCAAGCTTCTCTCAGATCTGTTGAGGTATGTGCAGACAATAGCTCCGGTGAAGAATTTCAAGAAGAAGAATAAGAAGAAGAAGCGTTGAGTTAGATGGAACTCACCTCAATGATTGATCATCGACTACCCTCGTATGTACCGTACCTCAATCTCAATCTCGAATTTTTTTAGGGGGGAAGGGAAAAAAATTAAAAAATGTTTTCAGCACTGATATGAATTAAGTAAATTAAGTTTTCTTTGTTTTTTTCTAAAGTATATTTTCCTCCTTTTATTTTTCTTCAAGTTTTGTCTCCAAGTTCTATTTCCTATTATACTTTTAGGAAGGTTGAAAAGGGGGTTGAACGGGCAATTTTATAAAGAAATATACTGAGGAAACGATTATGGTGGCGATTGATAAAACATGGTTCAATGGTTCAACGAACTCGAGATATGATAGGGCTGCTTAAGATGCGACCGATTTTAGGTCGCGTCGCAAGCGCAGGGTCGTGGTCCCTGTATAAAGTAAAGCGTGTCTTTTTTGGTTTCTTCGGAATGTTGTTTGAGGTTCTTCCTCGTTGGAAAAATGTGAATGTAAAGGTCAATTGAAGACAGGACGCTCTCAAATTGAATTTCCATCTAGGTCGCGTGTACGAAACCGTCACACCCTCCCTTGGGTTTCCCGTCGTATGAAAGCTGCGACTGTCGTAACCATTCCTAGCAACTGGGACATTTGGGTCCAGTGCGCTTGAGGACCGATCGTCTGCATGAAAGCTTTTGTTGCGTACGCAGTTGTCATCTGCCTCAGAGTAAGCGCCAACTCATTCATTCAACGAGAACAACCCTAGCCAGAGAAAAATACAAGGGGGGCAATAAATCTATATTATATAAACATGTGAAGACAAACAATTCTCTGCCGATCGACTGTACTGCGTTGCGAAGAACGCTGAAGGTGTCGGTGCTGAAGATGTGGAATAATGGCATCGTCCCACCCACTTGTTCGATTGAGAAAATCTACAACTGCTGATGCTATATTTTATTTTTCTTTCGTGCTGATGCTAATGCTGCAATTTCACTTAAAGGAGATCGAAAGGTACTTTGCACGAACTTTGAGGAGTTCAAAATTATACGATTAAACAGACAAGATTAATATTTGGATTGCCGGGATCTTGGTCCCAAACACTCGATGACAGAATCACAAGGCCAGTAGAAGGGTGGTCTACTTACGAGTTGAAGTGGGCCACAGGTTGGTTTCCCCGCATGGTGTGTGAAGAGACAATTATAACGCACTTATGCTGAGTTATCATGATGATAAATGATGAGTAGCTTTAGCAAGACTTGATTTTTATTTTATTATGAAAACGAGAAAGTCATGTTTCTTAGAGGTGGAAAAATCAGGAGCACTGCAGCTGGTGCATCATCGACGAAAACATAGTTACATTCGAGGGATCATTGAATGGGCATTTACCATTGTCAATATTGATATTTTCACTCGTTGAGTTGTTTCCTTATTATCTGTCTTGCCAAATTGAGTGCAGGCATGCATATTTCGAGTGTAACTCTTACGAGCTCAGGTTATCGAACACTATAACTCGAGAACTTTAAAAGCTCCAGATGATCTAGCTCCGGCCTCTTGGTGGAAGATGGTGCTGCCTTCACCCACCTTAGTAAGCCTCAATAACCTCATATTGAAACATACCAAACATCACATATCAGAACAGAACCTCGTTATACGTTGTCGGCGTTGGGAGATACACGCTCTCCTATGACTCGTACTCTCTGGAGGGAACCGTAAGAGCCACCTAATAATCCCACGCAGCTTTTTTATCGGTAGCAATTCTTTGCTTGCCCGCAGCATTATAACTTGTACATCGGCCTTACCAAGATCTTCTCGACGACAAAGTATTTCCCCAAAGCGCCAATGTGCTGAAGGTGCTATGTTTAGTTGAGCTTCTCGATCGCCAAGTGTAATCTACTATGTCTCCATTGCCAACTTGGAGCTTCAGCTCTGTGCCATACTTGGATACTGGGTGGGCATAAGCCTGGCAACGATGGATAGGCTCACATTTGTTGCTCAAGGGAATGATGACACAGGGATTCTGCTCAACATTGGCAACAACCTCCTCAAGTTTGTTCGAGGATTATAATATGATACCAAGTACTTCGTTTATCCCCATGATATTCCATGTGAAGGGACTTTAAAACACCTTGAGATGATATTTCGGTATTAGTAGTCTTGCTCCACTTCCTTCTAGACCTTGTAGATTGTCCATCGACAGTCCAGGCATTGGGTATTCATTTCTCTTATTGCCGTGAGATATTCTGCTTGGTTCAAAGTGCAAAACTTGCTTTGATCTTCTAGCTCACGAGGCTGTTTCGCTCACTTTATCTCGTCAGTAGAAGGTTTAAGGCTGCAAGTTCTGGGAAGCAGAGCTAGCGCTTCTAGATCTGCCAAGTCAAATCAGCCAGCTAGCCAGCTGCCTCGTAGATAGGTTGCAGAGACTCGTGAGGCAGTGGTGTTGGAGACCAAATGTCTTGTGAGACCTTTGTTGTTGCAGCTATTATTACATAAAAGATGGTTAGTTTGTACAAAACGAAGAAAGAAAATGAAAATTAACCAATCTTGTTTTTCTTTACCAGGTACGTACCCAGGGCTTATTATTATTTTTTATAGTTCTTTTTTCATCACTGTGAAACCATACAAGTCATGCAGAGAAGCACAGGGTTCTTGACCAGCATGCTGGACTATTTGGCAGTCACTTGAAGGCAAACAGCACAAACAACCATATGCTGTTATCCCCCGTTGCTATTGTACGAACTTGAGTTGTCGTTATTATGGAAAGATACCATATTCTTGTCTTGCAAATGAATCTCAAAATATTTATCCTCTGCATTCCTATCAGATTTCCTCCAGAGCTTGCACTCGTGTATATATCGATCTTGAGACTTGAGACTTGACGGCAGAGACGAGGTTGGAGGCAAACGCTTTCCTGAGGAAATAGGGTTTTGAATGACAGCAGAACATGCTGATTGTTTGATTGGTATTTTGTCTTCTCGAAGGCTGTTGTGTACTCGCTATTCTTCTACTTTCTGTTATCTTTATCATATGATGCTTTTCCAGCTTCTTTTTCACAACAGTGCCGTCGAGACTGTGTTGTCGCAAAACGCATCGTAAGCTCTGCGTTGCTTTGCAGACATTGTGGGAATACACCATGAAGCGGTCTGGTGAGGAGCCATCTGCTGGCTCGGGTACCTCGAAACGTGCTCGCGAAGAAGCATCGGAAGATATCACCAAGGCCGATTCTGCCAACGACAATGCCGACGGTAGTGACAACGATGGCACAAGGTGTGACGCAAATGGTTTATCCAAGGCCGATCCAGACGACAACGATTCGGAGCGTGAGGAAGGAGAACTGAGCGAAGACGAAGATGAAATTGCAGTCTCGGAAAACTGCGAGGAGGATAGCAAATTGAGCTCGTTCATGCTAAGGGCTGATAAAGCATGGAGACTCGATCTCAAAAGACCTCCTAAGGAACGCCTTGCCAAGAACCCACTTGGATTTGCATGCTCAAATGGAAAACCTCTGGAGGGTCTGTGGCTAGAATTTGGCGTCTTTTCGGGTAAGACCATAAATCTTATGGCAAAACATGCCCCTCCAGGCCGCACAGTATATGGCTTTGATACGTTTGAAGGTCTCCCTGAGAGCTGGCGAGATAAGTTTGCTAAGGGTACATTTGACTGCAAAGGCAAGTTCCCCGAAGTGGAAAGCAATGTGACGCTAGTAAAAGGCCTCTTCCAGGACACGCTTGTACCTTTTCTGGTGGAACACAACGAGCCTAGTGACCAGAAGGTTGCTGTAGCGCACCTTGATGCAGATTTATACTCCGCAACCATTTATGTGCTTCGGGAACTAGCTCCCCGCATTGTGCCTGGCACGCTTCTCGTCTTCGATGAACTGATTAACTATCCCGGCTTTGAGACTCATGAGTGGAAGGCTCTCCTCGAAGCTGCGGAAGAGTTCGGCTGGACCTTTGAATGGATTGCACAAAGTGCTGCTTTGGAAGATCCAGTCACTGTAGAAATTGCAGAAGCACAGCAAGCAGCCATTCGTATCACAGGCACAAACAAATTTTTCAAGTGATCCTTTTTTTCTTTGGAAACAAACCAACAAAGCAAAACAAATTAAATAACAGTAGGGGCTTTAGAAGAAGAAGACAAATCACCTTATTACATAGATCGTTGGTCCCGCACATCTCTACATTTAAGAATATAAAATTCTAGTCACAGCAGGAGTTAAATGAAAAACATTTGGATATAACCCAGAGACAGAAAGCTGACCATCTGGAGAAGTCAAAGGTTTATTATTTCTTCAAAGCGAACTTTTGTCTATCGATAAAATCATCATTTCTTTCAGTCTCTGCAATAGAATAAATCAGGCGCCATAAATACTTTTTAAAGCCCAAGATAAAGCTTGCGTAAAGTCAAAATCTTGAAGTAATGAACGATTAAAGAAACCAGATTTCATCACGCCAGACCGTACTAAATTAGCGACGACCTGCCTGCACAAATGCCCGCCTCGTGCTAGCTCTTGATCGATCTGGAGGTAACTGCCACATTGCTTTGTGGTTGTGTGTGTTTGCAAACAGCTTTTGAAATTCTGTAAGACCTTCAGAACCTTCCTTTGAAGTCGTTGTAGTTGTGCGCTGACTCGAATTTTGGGTTTTTGCTGCATCAGATGACTCAGTGGCGACACGTGGCAATTTAACACTAGATGAAGCATCCTCCTCTACTTGTGGTTGCCCTTGTGCAGGTTGTTGTGAAATATTTGTAGGCTGCATATCCTTCCCAGAATAAGCTGTTGTAGAAGGAGGTTGTTGCGACGGTGCCTGGGTTCCTAAATTTGAACGTTGCGACTGATTTGCAGCACTACTTACCATGATTTTGAGGTCTTCAATTGGCTTACGGGACACAGGAATGCTGAAACGTGATGATGATGTAGTACGTCGTGATGCTGTTTTAGTACTTTGCGAAGCAACTTCAATGTTTCGTCCGCGCCGAGTAGGGCTGTTGGATACACTGTTGTTTCGACCATTAATACCAAAGACAGGAGCTTTAACAGGAACTTTGCCAGTTACGGTTAATGCCCCTAGATCAGTTGTGCTGCGCTCCCATGCGTCTGAAGCATACATCGCAGCCAAGGCCTGATCCTGGAAAACAGCTGTGGCAATTGCATCGAGAGATTCTGGACCAGGATTAAAGAATGCCTCGGCACGACTCCTTTCATCACTTGAGATTTCCTTTCCATCCAAAAACTTTAGTGCTGGTAAATTAAACATCGTTCTAGAGCGGTACATTTTCTTACGAGCCACGGGGTTCCCCGTGACATTGAGCTCCAATAGAAATGGAATGCATCCAAGCTTATCAATTTCACTAAGCTCCAAAATACGATTACCGCTAAGGTACAGAGAGTGCAATCTAACGCAGTGCTTCAACTGACTCAGATGACGAATAGCATTTTCTTCAATCCTTAAGCATCGAAGATTGGCCAGGGCAGCACTTGATTTCTCAAAGGACTCCATAGAGCGAAATCGGTTCTTGTTAAGGATCAACTCGCGAAGTTCTTTGCATTGCCCCAGACCTTCTAGCACTGATATTTCGTTCCCTTCGAGACGTAACAATCGAAGCTCAGCAGCGTAACTAAGGCTCAGCTCAAGCATACTTGTGATTCGATTGTTGCTTAAGTCAAGTTCTTGAAGTCCTGGTAGTGAAGCCAACATGCTTTTCTCCAAAGAAGTTATACGGTTTCCAGCCAAGTGAAGAGTTGTAAGGGCAGACATGTCGCGAATCTCTCCAGCAGTTGTGAGTAGATTATTACTCAGATCTAGTGTAAATAAATGAGGAAAGTTATTTCCTGTCAGGCAGTTGGCATCTACTTCGCGTAACTTGTTTTGTGACAAATCAAGTTGATGAATCTGTTCATAAAAGCGATGACCCACATGGTCTGTAAGATAATCCAGAGAAATGCGACCTGCGTACCGTTCACGTGCAGAATTTACTTCTCCACGCTCAATACTAACGCCATCAAGCACTTTCAATTTTTTAAGGTAGTAAACACCATAGAGTCGGTATCCATCCTCTTTAGATACAGGATTTCCAAGAAGATCCAAAATTAAGAGCCTTGGAAGACCACGAAGGTACTGTAATTCTCGCAGCCCATCGATTTGATTGTTACCAATGTAAAGCTCCATTAAGTTCACAAGGCGAGACAAGCCAGACATTGAACGAATGTCATTGTCCTCGAGACTAAGTTGAGTCAGGTTGGTGAGGCTTTCCAGTCCAGTCATCCGCGACAGTCGATTCTTTCCGAGATCTAGCTTTTTAAGGAATTGACATGCTTGCAACCCTTCAATTGAGGTTATCCGATTCTCCTCCAAATTCAATTCCTCAAGTAGCGTACATGTTGCAAGGCTATCGATAGATGACAGATCATTGTTTGAAAACGACCCACGCCGAAGGGACGTAAGTTTTTCAATACCTTTCAAACTACTTAGGTGCACCTGAGTAACTTCGATTGCTTCCACCGAGGCAAGCTTGCTGGTTGCGATTGATGGAACAAGCTGACGGGCAAAGGTGACAAGCGTGTCTTCATCAAGTTTGACGACTTTCATAGCTTCTCGAGAACGATCTCGCTCTGTGATAGGACGTCCGTCTAACTTTACAAGTAAAGGGAATGCTTCCAATACCTGAATGGTATACTGCACAACCTCACAAACTGCGTTGTTGCTTAGGTTCGAGTTTTACTAGCATTGGGTGAGATTGCTTCAAGTTTAGAACATCCCCAATGCGGTAGATTAAGTTGTTGTTCAGCTCAAGTGTCTCCAGTTTGCTCAGAGAATCTAAACCTGTTACTCGTTTTATCGCATTGTACCCAAGGTCTAAATGAGCTAGAGCTGTGTTAGTATCCAGGCCATTGATCTCTTGAAGTTCATTAAATGATAGAATCAGAGTATGTAAAGACTTGCATGTCCCAAGACCACGAATGGAGCGCAGATTATTTCCATGTAAATTTAAATATGTCAATTGTGATAAGCTGGGTTGACATGTCCAGTTCAGAATGATCAGCTCAGAGAGCTCTGTTACTGTTGGCCGTGAGCGCGTCGCTGGTAGCATAGAAACAACTTGTTCACAACGCTTTGCTGTTGTACCATGTGAGGTTTCAAATTTCGGTAATTGTTTCAGAAAGGTCACTAAAGGCTCCATCATGGGTCCCAAATCACCTCCGACTGATAACATTTGCTCATTCGCGTCTTGATCCTGAGACTCGCCCCGAGCTAGGCTCTCGGAAAGCGCAAGAGCAGAATTAAGTTTATCTCCAAAGCTCACTGTGGGAATGCAACGGAGATGAACTATATATTCTGGCAATATGAGATGCTTGTCGAATGCCCAATATTCATGTCCACGTTCGTCTCCAGAACCTTGACTGCCTTCAACATTTTCAGTTGCTCGCGTTTGTAAAAGCGCATGAAAGCCTGGAAATCGGCTTGACATTATTGTTGATGATTCCAAACTTTCTGGCATAAGTCTTTGTTGTTCCGCACTTCCCCAAATGAATCCATCTTCAATCTTTTGACGCTCCAGTTGATGTGGAGGCACAAGTATCTGTCCATAGGATCGTCTTCGCAAAGGAACTTCGGTTTCGCTTGAAGAAGCAGCAACTAAAGCGCTCGCTGATTTTTCTGTTCCATACCGACCAGGGCAGAACTGAGCAATAATTACTGTATATTCTGTCAAAGACGGAAGACCAGTGTGTCGTCCTCTGAGTTCTCGAGTGTCTAAAAATGTTCGAAGCGGAATTGCAGCATGCCCAGTTCCAACGAGGAAAGAGGCAGGATCGGGGAACCCATAAATTGAAATCGAATCTGCGGCGACTAGCCCATCACGGTCGACAACAAAGAGAACATGTTCCACAGGGATTGCCTGTCCTGTTGCCTCAACAATCTGATTCACACGTTGCTCGAAGAGAACACGGAGGGATTTATTATGAACTCGCAGGATGCGATCCGCTTCTACTCCAGCATATCCTAGCGCACGATACGCCATTGTATCAACTGCATTTTTGCAAAACTGTTCTGCCCAGGAATACCAAGAATCTGATGGTTTACCTTCTACAAGGCGTAGATTCCCTCCACTCTCTAATTCCATCTTTAAATAATCAATGGCCTTTGCCCCAATCTGTTGAACTTTCTGCGCAACTTGCTTCTGAGCGTCTGCAATAGTGTTAAGCTGAGCACGCCGCCCAGCGATACAAGCATCTAAAGCAAGTTGTTTATTTGCTAGTTGCTTGGCATAAGCTTCTTTGTCGCTGGGTGATGCTGTTGATACGTTCAGTCCATAAGTCTTCAATTCATCAATCTCACGCTGCACTTCTTTGTATTGACGTAATAGAATACTCAGACTCATATTGATTCGACTTTCACTGGCGCGAGCTTCTTCTTTTGCCTTACGAATAACATTCGACATGTTCCTTTTCAATGTCTTTATCCTCATATTATAGTACATACGCTTCTTGTAGAATGTGGCGTCAGTTAGAAGCTTCGTTTCTTTGTCAATAGAAGTTCCGTCAAACTGTTCGAGCGTTCGAAGGTGGCAGAGTACGTAAGTACGGTAATTACTTAGGCTACAAACTGGGTTAGCCCCAAAGTGTGGATCATTAAGACTCAATTTCTTCAATTCTGGTAATCGAGCTAAATTCAGTACCTCTTTGAAGGTACCAACTTTGTTCTGAGCGATGTTGAGCTCGCGTAACGAACCCAGGCGATCAAGACTAGTGTCTATCTCGTCAATAAAGTTACGAGCAACCCAGATCTCTTCAAGCGAAGTTACCAGGCTAACATCGTCCAGAGAAGTTAGCAGATTTTCATTCGCCCACAGCTTTTTCAATTCGTGTAAACCAGCGAGATGGCGCAAGCGTTGAAGCTCATTGCAAGATACATCAAGGGTGTTCAATTGCGTGCAATTACTAATATCAGATCCAAGATCACGCAGACCGCAACTAGTGACATGGAGCTTCTCTAATAGTACGCAGCAACCAATTCCTTGGAGGTCGCGTATACCACTTTGGCACATGACACGAAGCTCAACAAGACTGGGAAAATGTGAAGCAAACCGCAAACTTTGCACCTCCATAATTTGAAACACTTCTAGCTCTTTGACATCAGCATTGTTTGTAGGCGTCGAAGGTGTTGAAGATCGTGAATTAGAACCTTCCTTGCTTCGCTTTCCTCGTGGATAGAGGTCATTATATCTACAAACCTCTGCCAGCGTAGCTTCGAGATCTTCTCTAATTCCAGCCATGCTTATCGAGAAGCTTCGGGCCCCAAGACGCGCAGATGGCGCACCAATCAGATATTTCCAAGTTCACTTATAGTCAAGTTCTACCACAACCACAGCACGTTTATGTAGCACGCCACGGCTTGAGTTCTGCTGCTGCGTACAATTCAGCAACTGCAAACTTGCGTTCTCTTACGAGCTATCTCTGTGGGGTTTGGCTTGAGCTAGGTATATATATACAGGAGAAGCCTTTCCTACCTAATGCTTGTCTTGCGACTTTGTCAAGGCTTGGGGTAGCAGTGAACTTGTCGTTCGCTTGACTGCGGATTAACAACTGTAAAGTTTGTCCTTCTTTGAAGCAACCATCCAGAATCTCTATCTTCCGATTTGACAATTGCAAGCAAGCATGCAGCTTTTCTACTCCCACGCCAACCCGGTTCTCATATACCCTGCACGCCTATTACACTCCTAAATATGATCACTGCTCAGGCCATCCAAGGAAGCGAAACTTAATCTGCGTTTTTAGATGCAAACTCAGAATTCCAAAACCAGAACTAACCGCAGCACCTGCAGCGTCTCAGTCTACCGTTCTCAAGCAGCAGCCGTTCCCAAACCCTTCCACACCCAATAACCACAACTCCTCTCTCTAAATGACATCTACTTTCCGTCATTATCACATATGTCACATGTAATTTTTCACTCTTCTCACACCACTCCTCCGCTTATTTTGGCACTTCGTGTTCACTCACCCCTGAACTGCGAACGGATATCTCGCCCAAGCAAAACCCCGGGTTCCCCGTCTAAATTTGCGTTCTGCAACTGGGTTCCCCGTCTAGCTATGGGTTCCGCAGACTTTTTCATGACTCGGATGATGTACCTTAGTAGGTTAGGTACTTACGTAGGAATCATGGTACGACAACTCAAGAGTCACATTTGTATCAAAGTGCATGTCGTAAATAAATACGTACCTTGGTATCTACCTCACTACTTCCACTTAAAGGGCGGCAGATATTTGAATGTAATCAAGCCGTGCGCGTGAGAGGCAGTTCGGCAAAGGCCACGACAGGTTTGGGCTTCGTGTTTGGAGTTTCCTGAGAAAACGTGACGTAACCAAGTTCAACTGCACTTTGCAAGAGAAGATGAAGATTACTCAAGAGGATGAAACTTTCATGGCAGAGGCCATCAAAGAGTCTGAGCTTGGAGACTACCCTTTTGGATCACTTATTGTGGATGCCAATGGCAAGGTTCTTGCAAAGGCTCATAACACTTCGATACAGGATCGCGATTGCACTCGTCATGCTGAAATGAACTGCCTGCGAATTGCTCAGCACGCTCTGCCTGATGATGTCGCGGATCTTGAAGGCACTACGCTATACACCAGCAGTGAACCATGCACAATGTGCGCTACAGCAATTGTTTGGAGTGGAGTTTCACGTGTCATTTTTGGAGCCTCTATCCCTCGGCTCATTGAGGAGGGAGGTCGCAACCAGATTAGCATTCAGTTTGAAGAAGTGGTCAAGGCTGCTAGCTCCTGGACGAAGTGCAAGGAATGGCAAGGTGGCGTTCTTGGTGACGAAGCACTTGCCGTAGTTAAGGAGCACTCGCACTAAATTTAAGTGCAACTGGTTAAAGTTATTCTTTCCTCAGGCGATGCTTTCACAGGACAGAACAGGTGTGGCCCTTTTATTGTGCGTAGAGACAAGCTTCGGCTGTATCTTTGCATGTTGTATTAATCGTTCTCTTTGGCCTTTCCGCCCTGATCTAGCCTAGGTACAGTTTGAAAAGAATATAAAAAGATAAACAAATCGCTACATTTTCCTATGAATTTAGTGGGCTTTAAAAAATAATAATAATCCACGTATGGAAAAATGTGCCTTAATTACATCGTTTATAGAGCTCCATATGTTTCCATCCACTCTTGATATTTGGACAGGTCACGATCACCAACTGAGCTTTGTACATTTTCAAGTGCAGATAAAAAATCTTGTTGGGTTACAGGCGCGCTATTAGACTCCGACTGTCCAATTTCCTTAAGCCGTTTAATTTCCTGGCGAAGGCCGCCTCCTGCAGCTCGTACCTCACGTGTGGCTTGCTCTACTATCCTTCGCACAGGCATCATGGATGCCTCCGTGCATACATTAGAAATATCGGCACCACTGTAACCTTCACTTGCATCAGCAAGTGCATCAAAGTCGACGTCGTTCTCCAGCTCCACCGACCGCGTGGCGAGTTTGAAGAGCTCACAACGTCCACCGGCATCAGGAAGTGGAATGTATATACGCTTTTCTAAACGCCGGCGAATCGCATCATCAAGGTCCCATGGTAAATTTGTTGCTGCTAAAACGATTACTGTTTTCTCAGACTCATCAGAAATTCCGTCCATTTGAGTAAGTAACTCTGACTTGACCCGTCGGCTTGCTTCGTGCTCAGTACTACCTCCACGAGTTGATGCAATCGAGTCTACCTCATCAAAGAATATCGTTGAAGGGGCGTAGTATCGGGCCATGTCAAAGAGGATGCTTACCATTTTTTCACTCTCACCACGCCATTTAGAAGTCAGCGATGAACTTGCAACATTAAAGAAGCAAGTATCACACTCAGAAGCTATAGCTCTGGCAAGCATGGTCTTGCCAGTGCCAGGAGGCCCAAAAAGCAATACGCCTTTCCAAGGACGGCGAATTCCTTTATAATACTGCGGCATAATCTGTGGATAAAGCACTGCTTCTTGCAAAACTCGTTGTGCACCTTGAAGTCCAGCAATGTCGTCAAACTTCACATCAAGCTTGTGAGTTAACATCGTTGATTCAATTTGCTTGATCAGTTCAATATCAGGGCTACCTTCCATAGCCTCCACGTATGATTTTTGATCACTTCCACTTGATTTATCTGTTCCTGGAGTTCGCTTGCGCCTGGGCCGCCCTCCTCCCGCACTTCGATCAACTCCTGCATCACGTCTCGATTGGCCCGGTGTTTTGCTAGAGTGGCTAGAGTGGCTACTTCGACCCCCCACTGACTGTCGTGGTCTTGAATTTGCGACTCGTGATCGGTTTACTCGTCCGGAAAGAGGTCTTGTTGGTGTTGCGTCACTTTGCTGGCGCCATACTGGAGCTGGCTCGTCATTATGTCCGGAACTTCGAGCCTCTGTCCCATGTCGGTCAGATGCTGGCGTTGTAGTTGGTGCTGCTTTTGTGAACTTCCCATCAATTAGGCTTTTAAGAGTGCCCACGAGTGCCTTCTCCTGTAAAATTGCACTCAGAACTGATTCCCATGAAGCAAGGCCTCTTTTGGCCTCGCGTTCCTTCGCACTGAGGCTGTCGTCATCTGCAAAGTCCGAACTGGGATCTGTTAATCTCTGCGCCACAATTTCTTTACATGAAGCCACCTGGTTCTCTGCAAGTCCTTGAGCATCTGCAAGAAGTTGTTCTCCACGGTCGTAGTCCCCCAAAAGAGAGCATTCACGAGCCCGCTGCAATAATTCTGGCAGTTCGTCTACCAATGCCACAGGAGTACTTGCCTCCATGTTGTGGACCGTCTCGCCAAACAACAAACTGAAATATGAAGTTTGCCAGACAAACTCACGTTTGGTAAAGACGTGTCTCCTAGCGTTCTCTGACGTTGGACTTTGGAAACTCTTGCGCTCTCGAAGATTTTCAAACTGCTTCGAACCTCTGTTAATAGATTGCCGTTGAAGACTCTTTTTTAATATTTAAAATAAAAAAATTGAATTATATTTTAAAAGTCAGAAGCGACCATGAACTAAAGCTTCTTCATTTTACACAATCTCCCCTTCCCACCCATCATTAAGGGAGGAATATTCAGATTGGAAAAAATGTGGAGAAGAAGACAATCTTCCGAGTGTTAATTCGCCTGCAGTACAGTGTATAACAGATGTTCTTTAAATTATATATATTCGAAGATAGATAAGTTAGGAACATTGATTAACAATATAAAGCATACATTTTTCCCCCGAGATTTCCTTCAACTATCGTTATTTGATAATATATTTTACGATTCCTACATTAAAGGAGGAAATGAGACATTTAGTGAAGCAAGCAACAACTAATACATTGCGACAAAAAAAGTAATGAGAAACGCGGCAAATTTGTAAATTACGATAAGTGATTATGATAAGAGCTACCAAAGCAAGGGCTTCAATACACATTTAATGACAACTACTTCCATAATGATGACTGCTACGGGCAGGGCTTTTGAAACACAAGGGTTTTCGAAGGAAAAGAGCGTAAAGGGTAGATAATAAGAATACAAACGCCCAATTTATCCTACATAGTGACACATAGGTATAAATACATTGCACATTCATCACAAGACCACACATGCTTTGATATTTTTAGCGCGTAGGTTTGGCCCGAATGAGTTTGGAGCTCTTACCAGCAAGTCGAAATACCTTTCCAAGTCGATCTTCAGGAGGCCGAGCGGTGCGCTGCCGACGAGGCTGCGACGACCGGGCGTAAGATACACCAGGATTCATGAAGCCGTCCTGAAGCTGTGCGGCTGAAGGTACTCGCACGCTATTCATCGATATCGACTTTACTCGCTTCGCCTGCCGTGATTTCTCGTCCTGTCGCTTCCGTTTTTCAGCGAGACGTTCTGTCGCTTTCATTCGTTTCTTGAGATCCTTTTCCAGATGACGATACCTCCGTCTCCATGTATTGTGAGACTTGAGCACCGTTTCCCAGCTCGTACGGAACTGCTGTTTACAGAGTCGCTCCCAATATGGCTCAAGAATAGTGCGAAAGCTTTTATCGCCTTCTCGGTCGTCATCCAGCCTGCGCAGAAAGCCCGGAGTAACTCGAGATCCCGCAATTTTCAGAAGTTCTTCGACCGCAATATCAGGCAAAAGCAAAGGTTTAGATTCGTAATCTCGCAAATGCGTCACTAAGTACCGTTTGCACAGCTCGCGGAGACTAGGCACGGTGAATTGCTCGCCTTCAAGGTCTGCGTCGAGCTGCTGCTCTTCGTCATCCTCAAAGAACATGTCTCCTAAGTCTTAGGCCTCTGTTGCCTATGAGGCTTTTGCCGACGCTCAGAACCAGACTGATCACACAACAACGACTTCTTCGGCTTCGCGGACCGCAGCACTGCCACAGTTCACGCCGCGAGGTGTTCACGAAGTGCCGGAGTGGCTAATAACTTCATTGAAATCGACAATGAATGAAGCGCTCCTATTGAAGGCGCGGAGAAGCCAGAGAGGTTCCGCGGTCCGTATAGTAGCTTATTCGGGACTTAAAGTGGAGTATCCCACTGTCTAAGTGGAACAAACTAGACACAAATAGAACAAATTGAGTTGCAAATAAGGTATAGCGCCTGAACTCTGATGTTGTTGATAACAATGACGATGAGCATGAAACTGGAGATGATAATAATATTGATAATGATGACGACAAACTGTAAATTGGTACGACCTACATTACCGTGGTACTACGAAGATAGTCCTTAGGGCGATTGAGTGAAGCCATGTTGGTTTGAGCAGATAATATGCAGGATGAAACCTATCAAAAGCGAAAGGTCTCGGGATAACGAAATAATTTAGCGAGTACACCCCTTCTTTTTAATTTTTAAAAAATTCAAGAGAAAATTGATTCCTATGAAGTTCATCTCCGTATGATTCGCCATTCATGGAGAAAGGATAGCGTAATAGAGGACAAACCAACCTATCGTTCGCGGCAACCCTATCAACAAAAAAAGAAGTTTGAACTCGATTGAATAACAAGGTTTTCACCCGAGCCTCTCTCTTTTTTCTTTGGTCTTTTTAAGTTAAAATAATAATTACTTTCTATTATAATAAAAATTATAAATTATAAAACCAAGTTCATGAACTGATGCCAAAAATTGACTTCATACTCACCAAAACATCCCAACAGAAACTCAAAGGGTGCTTTGCATAAGGTCTGTCAGACTGTACACGACTGGAGTTGATCTAATCACTCTGCTTCGTCGGCTGTCGGTCACACCTTCAAAAAGGTATCAAAAACACATTTCAGAACCGAGGCGGGCTTGGAGGCTTTCCAGGTGCGATTGCATCACAAAGATCAAATTTAGAAGCTTTGTTCTGACGTGCCTAGGTATCTACAAAGTTCCGAACGATGGAGTCCTTCGTCGTAGAGACATCAGAGTCTGAGAAATGGCTTAAACAATCTTTAGAAGACTACTGCCGTGCCCGAGCTGCGAGGATGAAGCCTCGAAAAGCTCAGAAAGATTCTGATGCTAGGGAGGAAGTGTCAGTCGATACTGCGGAGTTGGAGCTTCATGAGGTGGA
Organism: Schizochytrium sp. TIO01; assembly: GCA_004764695.1. NCBI lineage: Eukaryota > Bigyra > Thraustochytrida > Thraustochytriidae > Schizochytrium > Schizochytrium sp. TIO01. Next base: position 3,622,518 of record SMSO01000014.1, on the reverse strand, counting down.
TGAAGATATGGATAACATACAGGTGGCTGTAGAGAACTTAAATTTGAATACACCAGAATGGGCCCAAGATTCTCTAAATATATTGCAGGAGGCTGGGCTTCCGGAACTTTGTAAAGTGCGAGGTTTAGAAAAGATCTTTTGCGAGGCAGCAATATCAGGTCGGGTCGAGGCAATGAAAATTCTTCTCGGGACCTTCCCTCTAATCATTCATCCTGGTTGCTTACAATCTTCAGCACTTCGAGATAGCGCTGGAAATGGGCAGCTTGAACCAGTGCGATTCTTACTTGAGTTAGATGTTGACGCAAACCAAAGTGGCGCACTGCGTTTTGCAGCCAAGTCTGGTTGCTTTGATATATGCAAAGAACTTCTCGAATCTAGACCTGGAACTTTTGATGATCATAATCTTGGAGGTGCTCTTCGCCTTGCGTCTGAAAATGGGAGCGTGGAGTGTGTCAAACTGCTCTTAAAGCATGGAGCTGACCCTAGTGAGTTTAGAAGTCGCGCGTGTCAGAAAGCAGCAATGAATAGACATGTTGACGTCGTGCATGTGCTCATTCAAGATCCACGGTCAGATTTGCCTCTTTATCGAGCACACGATTTCATTATTGAAGCTTGTAAAATAGGTCATGTTCAGCTTCTACAAGCATTTCTACGAAAACCGGATTTATTTCTTGTAGGCCTGAATTTGCTCGACCTGGAGTACCAAGAGCCTTGCTTGCATGAGCTGCTTCGGTGCAGGCCAATTCAGCGATATGTATCAGACACAGTTCGAAGGCAGGTTTTGGTTGGCAGGCCTATCTCATCTGCTGCAAAAAAATGGATGGAGGTATACAAAGTGTCTCTGGTTGATCCTGCAGTACAACTGTTTGAGGCAATGAAGTCATGTTACACAGCTCTCTCTGTGCGTCTCGCGCCTGATATTGTAGCTCGAATAATTGCTATGGCGTACAGTTGTGATCTCGTTGTGTCTTATGAGGCGTATCCGGATTTTAATTCTCGCTATGATTCTGCAATACAACTGGTTCTTTCCACTTTTCATTATCATAATTCTACGTAAATACATTTGTATATTTGTGACCAGAATAAGACACTGGAGCTCCTTATATATAACACTCCAACAAACTATAACTTCGCTTCCTTTCAAGAATTGGTATGTTACCTTCAAATACAACGTTTTGGGAAAAATAGAACACAAACATGACGCCTGTTTCACAAAAGAGAGATGCGACGCATTTTTTACGTTTTATTCAATTCGCATGATCGAGATTGCTCTATACAAGAACAGAAATTAGTGATGCCCTTTTGAGTACAAGTATGCCTATGAGTATGAGTATGGGTAAACAAATGCAATAACGACGCACGAAACCAATACTATGTGATGGTTGCATTTTGCAGATAGATAAGTCTCAGCCAATATATTACACACACAAACTATTTCATATTCAAGCCACCTAATTATGCACTCAAAAATAAATTGAGCAAGTTTATTTTGAGTTAGCTACCCAAGTTCTTGCGACGTCAACTCGGTCGGTAGTCACGCTGCTGATAAACATCGCCTCTCTTCACTCATCTGGAGGCTCTACTGCAGAGCCTGCACACCTCTGCCAGCAGAATAGGGACAATGATGCACTTTATCTATCTAGGCCGTGGGTGTGCACCCAAAAAGGTTGTACGGACGGGCGGACTCCGTTTGGTCCGGCAGTGAACGAAGGATTATATTGCAAAGATATCAAAGTTGAGACGAACCCGTGTCCTAGACATAACCGCAGCCGGATGAGGGAAACCATGCTTGGAAACTTGACCTCTGGGTCTCTGTATGGTCTTCGTGCAACAGTTTACATCAATTACCTAGTACATATTTTGGAACAGAATATACGAAGGTAACAATCACCACTTGCGTTGATAGTGTATGAGTGTGCGACAACAGTGCTAGAGCTTGCTTTGAATTATAAACCACTGGCATCTTCCAAGGAAGGGGCGCTTGTGCGATTTCTGAAGCAAAATTGGAGAAGGCTCGGATGGCATGGCGAAAAAAACACACAGTACCAACGTTTCTACACATTGACATGAAAACAGAATTTGCTAGTGGGCCAACTCGTTCAAGTATATTGGCTGCTTTTCCACAGATGCGTCTTCTTTGTTCTCTAGGAACATTCAGAATGTGTGTTCTGATCAGTCCCTTAGCACGTGCAGAGTACGACCAGGGTTCAATTTAAGGTCGAGCAGCACAGCAATGAGCGTGCAGTTGTAGTCATGGTGTGTCAAAGGGTGTATTCTGAAGGGCTCATATCTCGTGGCGGAGGGTCGGTTTGTTCATGAACCTGTGGATCAGCACCACCAGGATGTGTGGATATAATACGATTGATACACTTTTTGCGGGAACCAACTTCAAGCTTGAGAGCAAGAGTAGAGCAGTGAGCCTTAACTTCACGCTTGACCGTGGCTCAAACGAGCGGCAAACATGGCCTTAATTCAATTTGAAGTGGCTTTCCCGTGAAGTTATTATCAGCGAGGTACCTACTTATACTGCCGACCAAGTTCTGAATAAATTCTGTTGATTACAGGAGCTTGAGCTAACACATTTTTTTTTCAATGAAAGAAAACAAAAGTAGAATTGTAGGAGGGGTTGTAGTTACATTCATCGAAAATACGATACTCAAGTTGAGAAGCACTTCTCGGCAAACCCAAAACGTGTTGACAACAATATAACTTTGAATTAACGTCTAGTACGGCTAGAGCAGACACCATTTTGGTGGTTTTCAGAAGGATGGTAAGCCAAGAAGTCTCAACGAAAGTCACGGACGAGGATGTCGCACAGGTACAAGATAATGTGCTAGCTCAAGGCTCGATGCGAGTTATTGTAATTGGTGGTGGCTATGGTGGAATTGCAGCGAGCCATGAGCTTGAGACTAAAGGAATTGATGTAACTCTAATCGAGCGAAACGCAATGTTCTTTCACAAAATTGGCGGGAGTCGAGCTTGCGTTAAGCCTGGATATGAAAACGTGGCTGTTATTCCCCTCAATAAGGTCCTCAAACGCAAAACGTCCACTTTTCTACAAGGAGAAGTAACAAAGGTCGAACCCTCAAATCAGTCTGTTGAGGTTCGTCTCCCAGACGGATCAACTGAGTCAGTTAGATACGATAGTCTCGTACTGGCCATGGGCATGAAGCATGGTTATGGTCAACTTCCGGATCAAGGATTGTCAAAGGATGAAATGCTTTCTTTTCTCCGCAATGAGCAAGCTCGAATTGCTGCTGCTCACTCGATCGTTGTAATTGGAGGCGGGGCCTTAGGAATCGAATCCGCATCACAGATTAAGGCAACGCACCCAAGCAAGGATGTTCAGCTTTACCATTCGAGCACTAAGCTGCTTAGCTCTGCAAAACCAGCTGTCTCGGATGAATTTTCTGAACGTTGCAAGGAAAAGATGGAGGAAATGGGAATCAAAGTCCATCTGGGAGAAGGTCGCCTCAGTCAAGAGGAGGTCGCTAAACGTCACCCTGATGCTATAATTATTTTCACAGTTGGCTGTCTGCCCAACGAGTCAACTATGAAAATGCTTCCTAGAGATTGGCTGAATCAAAACACAGGTGAAGTCAGAGTCACACCTGCGCTCCGTATCGAAGGGGGGCCGAGCAATGTCTATGCGATTGGCGACGTTGCGGAGACAGGTGATTTCAAACAGGCTAAGTGCGCCCATGCCCATGCTCGTGTAGTTGTAGAGAATATCATGGGTGGTTCCGCAGTTTATGAACCTCGCACTGAAAATCCTTGGTATTCGATTCCTCTATCTTTTATTTTAGCCTGCAAGGGTCAAGCAACACGTGTCAACTCTTCTGCGCACCTTTCTCTATATATTGGAGAGACTGAAGGTGTGACAGAGGGCAATGGTGTCATCTTTTCTGACGAATTCTCTCGTAAAATTATCCATCCGGATAAAGGCGTTGGAAAAGCCCGCCATTTCCTAGGTATTTAAGAATTTTTACTCTTACATACAGAATAGAGTTTGGAAAGAAAAAATGGTCTGCGTTAACAATTAAACTTTATATTTCGTGAACATAAAGGCTACTACACAGTAAATATAGATTACAATTAATGCCCTCTGCCTATATATCGGCCTGAAGATAGCTAAGATCAAACAGTATAGACGACATGTTGTTGAGAATTTACAAGTTTCTCAATACTTGAACGCACGTATTCATCTTTTAGATATCCAAGATAACATTGGGTGGACAAAGTCGAGTTATAACGTCTAGGCACTCAATAGAAAACTTGTTCTCAGTAAGACACACGCATTTGAGTGCACTTGTTGTGGTTTGACTCTCAAGAACTTTTGCAAGGCGAAATGCTACATCATCCGTGATCTTATTGCATGATAGGTCTAAACCCTCAAGCTTGGGACACGCTCTCAGTTCCAGGGCAGTACAAATACGTTCTGCAGTTTCGTTATCTAATCCACAATTTTGCACTGTCAGGTTCTGCAGACACGGAATCAAAAGTGTAGGAAGATAACATTCCGAATTTTCGGAGAGATTAAGCTTGATCAAACTTTGGCACACAGGCAGTCCATCAACCTGATCCTCTGGTGACTTTATGATTCTCCATAAAGGAGCAAAGTTTTCGATGCCGCAGCCAACTAAAGCTATAGACTCTATCTTCGTTACAAGTAGTCCACCTTCGATGGAGCGTGCCAAGATGTCTAGATCGATTCCGCCAACGTTTCCATCTAAAACTAAGTGTTGGAGGCTATTATTATATCGAAGGCCGGAGTTACAAAAGCTTCGAAAACCCTCTGTTGTGAACTCAGCGTGGCTGACATGAAGTTTATTCAAAATACATCTTTCATGAGCCAAGAAGTTCCCGATTGCCCTGATACCCTCATCCCCTAATGGGTTAAGGGAAATCTTTAAACTTGTCATTTGGCCCGCCTTGCCACAAAGGTTATTCATCAACCCAAGGCAAACTTCTGGACCTATCTTACAATGGCGCAAATCTAAAGAAGTTAAGTGAGTGATGAAATTAGCTGAATTCAAAGCGTCTACGGTGTGATTTCCGACTATATTTCCGCCTTTCCAGTCACCTAGCGCAAGTTTGCGCAGATTAGGACACGATTCCAGATTGCGGCATACCTCTGCAACACCAATATCACTCAGAATTTGACGAGGTGGAACACCATGAAGCTCAATCTTTACAAGACTATTGTTACATGAAATCAGAGGCATCAAAGCAAAAGCTTGTTCACTCGAAAGCGACGAATCTTGGGTAAAGACGATTTCACTACGTTCGTACTGTAAACCCTTAATATCTAGGTTTCCAAAACCGACGTTGAGCGCCCGCATAGCTGAGTTTGAAGCAATGGCCTGGCCTATTCTCTTTGCAGCATCTAACTGATTTGCATCGTCTCCCTCATTGCTAGTTGGAAGAGCAAGATACTGTACGTGTCGTAATGTTGCTAAGAGGCCCTCCACAAAAGTAATGCTCCCTTTGATTTTCTCAAAGTTTTTCATTTGAATCTCTGAAGTGGACGCGTCTGCAATTAGGATTTGGTCTAGATAGATCGATTCGAGAGGGAAATGATAACCTATTGCTTTGAGTGACTCTCCAACGTGAACCGTATACCCACTTGGGACTGCAAAACGAAGTTTGAAGCGCTGTGGAAAGGCTAAAGTTGCTGGTCTACCATTTTTATAGCACAGCGAGTGGCACAAGCCGTATAACCCTGAATCCAGATCCTCCGTTGCTGGATGTCGTTGACTTCTTATGGTTATTGAAACCATGTGTACATCACATGCCCGCGAGATAATCAAGTTCATTTCTTCATTAACTGTTACTGAAGAATCATGGTATGTAACATCATGCCCAAAAAACAGTTGGATATATAAGCTACTTCCACAGTCGAGTCGAGTAATTGGAAGCGCAGATTTATTCTCCTGAGCTTGAGCTGCTCTCAATTGTATTAGTGCTCCAACTGTTCGCCCATGCTCAAGAACGTTTAGACTTTCAGGTGGAGAACACTGGAAGTGCATTATACTCGAACTTAGCTCCAAACCTTCGAGTAAAGCTTTAAAACCTTCGCAAGTTAATGACTTAGGTTTACCCAGCTCAAAGCTATGCAGGTTATGCATTTTGGGGAGCATTTGGCCAATCCGCAAAATCACAGAATCTTCGAATTTAATCCCAGACAAATCCCAGCTGTGAATTGGTAAAAGCATCATCGAAAGCATCTCAATTGGTTCTCCATAAAGTGGCAAGAAACCAGAACCAAGAAATGCCGCGGAGGAAACACTTGCGACGTCCACGCCAAAGGTTTTCCGACTTGGATCAGCATTTGAACTAACTAAGCTCGCCACAGCATTGCGTGCAAGGGGCTCACTCTCAACCAAGGTGCCTAGATGCTTCACGAAGTTTTGCAGTTTTTCACCCTTGGCGTTTTCGTATGTATAAACGCTCAAAAGAAACTCAATCGTTTTTTCTAGCGCTCGATTGCGCACACTAGCTGACGTTGCACTTGTAAGCTTCTCAAAAGTGTTCGCCTCGACCTGCGCTTGTGAAAACTTATAGTTTAGACGTACTCCAAGGAGGAATGAAAGTGGCAAGAAACAGTAAGCAAACACCATTGGCCAACTTGTGCGCTCTTCGATATTTTTAGCCTCGTGAATCAAGCTAATGAATAACCCTGCTAGACTCAAATATGCAACAGCCAAGTACGAGCCGGCAAGGAGGTCATTTGTGCGAGCCGCACGGCCTAATGTTGGCTGCATGTGGCGAACTTCAAGAAATATTTCCATAGACAGAGTAGTACTGCACAGTGTTAGCGCCAATGCCTCTGTGGCTGTCTGCCCGGCATTCGTGAGGACAGCGCCAAAACAGATAATAGTCTTAACTATAACTGAGAGCACTCGGTACCTGCAAACCATATTCACATGTAACACATCTACAAAATCATCTTGGATCGCATTTTTGAGAGCCATGTAGTAGAAGCAGGGAGCTAAAATTACCGCTCCTAAGGAGAATAATATATGCATAGGGTTGTGCCAGCATTCAAGATGTGTTGCTAGAAAATATCGCATTCGAACTTGATCTACAAACTCAAAGTAAGCATCGTCAGCCTTCGGGTTCGTGTACGCACAGTCGAACGGAGAGAGAAGCGTCATAAGGATTGGAATGTAAAGACCCTCAAACGCAAGGAGGCGAGCCACACAAGTCATTTCAAGACGTCGCCTCTCAAGCTTAAGCAGCCTCAAAACTACATCGGTAGATACAGCGAATATAATCACGCCCCCGGCAACCAAACAGGCTACAATAAAACCCATAACTGGTAGGAAGTATAGACCCAGGAGATGGTTCCACCAGAATGCCAGTGCATCTGCAGCAGTATCGGCTTGCTTGATGGCAGGATTCCAGAATATAACTGCCATGAATTGGGCAGGCTCGATAACTCGAAAAAGCCTCGACAGAAGCCGCACTGAATTCGGCGCTGGGGACTTAATAAGAGCATGGATCTCCCTGTCTCGGGAACGGTCCGCATGCAGAAGGAAGCAAGGGATCGTAGCTACAAGGATGAGAACAAATAGGCTGCCTATACAAATTGTAGCGACGTATCGCAACGGCTTAACAACATCAGGTGCCATGATCTCAAATATGTCAGAAACAACAAGTGCAAATGGATCATCCCCTTGAGGCATCCGGAGACAGACGACCATCTCACCATCGACGAACTCACGAGGAATGTCCCAGTGTACTTTAAATGAGTGCGTGTATGTATCAGAGGAGTTTCGAGCTGCATCCATTTGGATATTTCCTACTTCAGCTAATGGTAAAGGGTCTTCAGTACCATTCAAAACGCTACAGATGAAGACACTTGCATTAAAGAATCCATAAGTAGTAAAGTTAACATTGAGTTCTGACAAACCACGTACTGGATAGTATCGTTCATCTTCGTACAAAGATCCATCATACGTACTTTTGGAGGATTCAATCATAAAGCCCTGTTCAAGGGTATAATTTTGGTACAGATACTGCTGCGCCGCAGCTGGATAATCTGCTGCCCACCGACGAGCTTTTGCGCTCAACGTCTCTAGAATAGTAAAGCGAGCACCATTAGTATATGCATAAGGGCTCTGTGCTCGACTTCGACAGTAATAACCTAATTCTTCACAGAGTATTGGCGCACTTGAACCACGTGGACAGTAAAAGTTGGCAGGACAAATTTCTCCAGTTCCAGAAGTGGACCCCTCTGGGCAATAGTAGCCAGCGTAACACAAACCGTTGTAGCTACATTCTCCACTTGGGTCCGTACAAGAACATTGACTCAATTCGCTCAATCCAGTTAACGAAGACCAATTTCCTGCAGGGCATTTAAATTCTTCGCCTGCTCCAGTCCCCTCCGGGCAGTAAGAACCAGATGGACACAAGTGTGTGAAACGTGCAACGGATCCAGCTGGACAGTAATAGGATGCTGGGCATAATCCTGTGCAATTAGGGTAGATAAGGCCTTCTGAGATGCCGTAGGTTCCGGCAGGGCAATATGTTCCATCACTAGAACCAGCTGGGCAGTAGCGACCTTGGATACATAATGTGTATGGTGTTTGGGTCCCTTCTGCGCAATAGTAGCCTTCCCAGCATAGATTATCCGAGTAGTTTTGCACTCCACTTGGGCAGTAATACCCTGCAGGGCATAATTGAGAAGTTGCTGTGACAGTACCATTTGGACACCAATAACCTGAAGGACAATTTCCAGAGCAAGCACTAGTACTAAGTCCTTCCACATTACCATAAGTTCCAGATGGACATTCGATAGGCAAGCCAATGCCCGTACAATAGTGCCCCTCAGGGCATAATATAACATCTTCACTAGGCGATTGTGAAGAACCACGAGCACAGACATAGCCAGCGCCAGGCTCAGCCTCGCATATAGGGCAATCAGAGATCGCTGCAAGTCCGGGCTCATCATTATAGGTGCCTAGAGGGCAAATAAACTCGGTTCCATAACGTGTGCCATCAGGGCAATAACTCCCTAAAGGACAGATAATTTCTTTCGCAGATGTCGAGCCCTGGGGGCAATAGTAGCCCGCTGAGCAACTACCGCTGCACGAGCTATGAGAAAGCCCAGTTTCATTACCAAAACTTCCAGCAGGACATAGAATTGGCTCTGCGCTACCTTCCGGGCAATACGAACCAGCTGGACATAAATTTGCGGTTGGTGTGATGCTTGCGAGCGGGCAGTAATATCCAGCCGTACAAACTCCAGAGCAATCACTGGTTGTCAAACCTGTCGAATTCCCAAATCTTCCTCCTGGACATGGAAACACAAATGTTTCTCGTAGGCAGTAGTAACCAATCGCGCAATTATCCAAAGTCCCGCCACTTTCAGATGATGTTGCATACCAGACAAATGAGACTACAACTGCAGTTATTATGCAAACTGCAATGAGACAGAACCCTATAATCTTGAATCTTCGCCTTGCCTGCAAATTGTTAATCGCTCTGGCCCTATTTACGCTCTCTTGAGCTTCCCCCTTAATGTCTTCTGAAGCGGTTAAATTCAAGGGTATTTGGGATGCGATGGCTATATTTGACGGCAATCTTTTTACTTTTGCTACATTTGCAATAACAGGTTCATGTTTGGTCACTTCGAGAGGGTGTTCATCATAGAAATCTTCCACAGAATCGAATTTAGAAGAACCCTCCTTGCCACGTTCAGGATTAGTAGAATTCGCTACGTCTAAAACAGCCTTACTTTGCGCACTGTTGGTCTGAAGAATGTCTGCAGCAATTATATTATCATATACCTGTGGCACGACCTTTTTGAACTGTGACATGTCTTCTTCAAAGAGACGCTGCACAGGCTCAACGCCTGTGTCAGCGGCTTAGCTTTTTTTGCATACGCTACGCAGACATACAACTGCGCTACCCTCGCTTGCGAGGCTGGCTTGACCTACTGATGCAGTGCCTACTGGTCAGCAGATCTGGTTTCGACACAGCAGGAAAGGTGACCGCTACAACTGTTAGGTATTGATTGTCCTTTTGCCTCTCGGAAAAGTCCCTTAACAAAGGTCTGTGCGTTTAACACCTGAACTTTCCCAAATGTTCTATATGAACTATACTTCCAGTATGACATACTTTCATTAAGATATCTACTTTAAAAGGTAGTAAGGTAGTAATAATGCAGCCCATGCTTTATGCACGTCTGCAACCTCTTTCGGTCCTAAACATTCTCCGAAAACACAGTTGGGCTAAAAAATGAAATCTAATCTATCATCTATCTTCCCTTCTCGTCCCGATTACGATAACAATTCTTACCCCTTTCTAAACTTATCTCTGCTCGTTAACCTGCCTAAATATTCCCGAAGCAAACCTAACATCTTAAAGCAAGCAAACAAGAATTTGTTTCCCAGCACCTGTGCTACCGGACACAACGCTCTCTGGCTGGCGAGCGAGCGTACTATCCAATTTGATTAGCCCTCTTTTTAGCCCTTTTAACCATGGAAAAACCACCGCGACCACGGCACATAACTGTAAGCTTTCTTTGCCTAGCTAGTCAGTAAGTGCTCTTAGCAGCTCTTATTCTACTTACAAGAATAGCTCCAAGTTCTGCGATTTCTACAATCAGCATTTCGTCTCAGAACTTAGTCTCAGTGTCCTCTTACGGCATAAGCTGGTCAGATTAAAGGACGTGCACAACAAGTTCTTCTCGACAAGTTGTCTGAAGAATGCAGATCGTTTAAGCTATACGTCATACTCCCCGGTACCCTGGTAATATGTGAAATAATGATCGCGTCTCTCATTAAAAATAAGAGCTTGAAAGTTATAGTATGATTGTGAGTCATCAACACTCATTTCCTTAACAGGGTCGCACAAGGAAACCAGTCTTGCGGGACATCCTTGCGGCAAAAATGGAGGAGAGCTTTGAGAACTACCTCGCGACCTCCGACGGCGGCGAGAGTTACCTATCTGGCCGCGGGAACTCCCGCTACGCAACCATCCACGGCGGTCTCCAACCATCGTCCTCTTCAGGCCGTAAGGGTCAGGATTTCGAAGCTCGTGCTTTTGCTGACTATGACGCACTATCACCAAATTCTGCTACCCTTGATAGCTCGCCAGGTCTTACCACTGACTCTGCTCTCCGCTCGAGGCTTGCCCTCGAGGGTCTCTCCGGCGACTTCAACATCAGCAGCTGGGAGCCATCCGCACCGCTTGCTTTGAACTCCAACGAAGATGTCTTCGACGACTCCGAAGACTCTTCGTTCCACCACAATCAAAACAGATCTCACGTAAATTCTCTCGGTCAAAGTCGTCTCGGAACTAGGTCATCAAGAATCTCCGACTCGTACGTCGAGGATGGTGACGGCGCGGAGGATAGTGATGGACTTGGGATCGGGGCTGGAGTTCAAGGCTTTGTGGGTGGCTATGGCCGTGGCGGAAGGTATGAATATGGACATGAAGACGACGAAGATGCAGATCTAGATGAAGAGGATAGTTTTGGAATGTACGGAGCTGCGAGAGGGATCAAGCCTCCGTCGCTAGCTGTGCAGGTCAGCACGACACTTGGGGACTACGGGCAACAGAACAGGGCTGGTTCTGGGGATGCAGCTTACGACTTTGACATTGACTTGAATAAAAAAGACAAGGTCAAGAAAAAGAAGAAGTCCAAAAAAACCCCGAAGAGGGACAAAGAACAGGAGCGGGCAGCAAGGGAGGAACGTGAACGCAAGCGAAGGCAAAGTGCAGATGAACGCATGGCGGATGTGCTAGGGTCTGTAAAGATGGACTTGGCCAGGGAGAGGCAAAAGGAATTAGAGGAACGTCAAGCAAAAGAAGACCGGGAACGTAGGGAACAGCAAATAGCTGCAGCACGTCTCCAGGCAGCGAGAGAAGCCGCTCAGGCTGAGCAGAATGCGATGCTGGAGGACGACGACCAACTTTCTGACTCCCTAGAAATGTCTTCTTCGGATTTTCAGGTTGGAGGGTACTCGTCTCAGTTGATGTCTACAAAGCAGCTTTCACAGACCCGTATGCCCGCGACGGAGGTAGAACATAAGGACTATAGTCATGAGAGTGGTGGGGGAGGTAGACAGCAGAAACGTAACGACGAAGAAGGTAGCAAGGAGGATGAGGACAATTACGAAGACGACGAGGACCATACTGACGCCGAAGACGATCCTTCCCGCGGGAAGCCGCCTGCCAAAGATGTTCAAGAGAAAGACCCATTAGAGAAATTACGTCGCAGGTTAAGTGAGCATATGACCTCCGGCAAGCTCCCTGTCCAACTTGAGAAAGAAATTTCTATTGGCGATCTATCTCAGCTCATGAATGCACCCTTGGAGGATCCTGACGACAGTGATGCAGATGGGCTTCTTTCTTCACCGCCAGCGCCAAATCAAGCAACCCAGCAGGCTACAGAAAATGATGATGATGAAGTTGAGCGCATCTATCGATCCTTCGAAGAGAATGCTCAAGATGCGGAGGCCCCACCTCCCACAAATAATGAAGCAGCAAAGCCCCCTCGATACAACCCTGATTCTACACATGACACTGGCGATGATTCAGAGGACTATGCAAGCACTGATTTTGAGAATGATAGCCCACGCGAAGAACGCTTTCCAGCATCTGAAGAAGTCTCTCGTACTGCGAAGGCATCAGACAATGAAGATGATTCTCCTCCACACAACCTTGTTATTGGCACGCGTATCCGCGCTCGTCTATTTGACTGGACTCAATACTACGAAGGTTATGTTTCGCAAGTAAGAGGCGATGGATTTATTAACCTTGTCTTCGATGATGGTGATCGTGTTGATGGTGTAGACCCAGTTGATGTCGAAATTCTATCTGAGAAGTTATCTCCACAAACAGAAGCACATCACAAACCTGATTCCACGGATGAAGTTGCCAAGGACATCATGGAAGCGCAATCCGAGGAGTATAACGATGATGATTCAAACCTAGAGTCCCCAAAACAAAAAACTCAGAATTACCAGGAGGAAGATCGTGAAACACAAGAAGAGGCCTCTGATATGGACAACCACAAGAGTAACACGTCGAGAGAGCCGCATAAAAACATTGAACAGGTATACACAGATAACGCCAAATTGGCCCATCCTACGGCTCGGCACTCAGACGATGTATTTGGTGAACCGACTATTCCGCGGCCAATGACACCACCTTCGCCAGAACCTGAGCATATCTCTGACACGGAGCAATTCCAAGCAAGGAATCTTGGTCGAGATATGGACTCGTTAGTGATAGACAAGGAAAACGAGAGTTCTGATCAAAGTCAGACGTCTTCTACAAGGTCTGTGTTGCAGGATGGAGAATCTGAAAAAGGCAGTCAAGCAGGAGAAGAACATGTTGAAAACCATGACGTACTTGAAGAATCAAATTCTCGTGCTGATGCGATCAAAGCAATGTTTTGGAGTCCGATCACATCATCTCAACAACTTGATCCGCCTCCCCCTCCAACTCCACCTCCGCCCCCGCCGCCGTTGTCCATTGCTGCAAATCTTTCTAAATCTGAAGGTCGTAACAGAAGTAGTACGTACGATCTCAAATCTAGCAGTGTTCATACGCGCGTCTTGCGAAAAGAACAGGGTGCATCGCGAGGCCGCGATTCAGAAAAGCCTCCTCGAGAGAATCGACGAGCCTATTCTCCGCCACCTCCGCCACCTCCCACTGGAACTACTCAGCGTAGTTCTTCAAATCGCGTCACGCAGTCCGTTGGGCGACAGCAACAAGGGAACAGGACTCAAACAGAAAGTGTTCGTCTGCGCCAGGAGGTTCATGAACTCCAGCTGCAGTTGGCAGCTTCCGAAGAGCTACGCCTTGAGTCTGCTCGTGAACTTGAGGTAACGCTAGCTCGTGAGCGAGAACTGCGGACAACAGTGGACACCCAAAAGGCAGAAATTTTTAGCTTGCATGCTGAATTGAAAGATATAAATGCCACAAATGCTGTGCGCGCCTCTCTTCGTACTGTGTTAAGGGAAAGCACTGACGCGGCATTGCCACGTGAAGAAGTGGCGCGCATCGAAAAAGAGATGGCAGAACAAGACCGACTTTTGGCGGGATACCAAAAGGAAAATGAAAAGCTAGTGGCGCGCCTCCGAGATGCGGAGGCACATGCTGAGGAGGTGCGTCAGGAAATGTATAGAGCCAACATGAGAATTGGCATCGATTTAAATTCACAAGACACCAATAGTGCTGCTGATGCTAAGGAGCTTCGTAAAGCTTTGTCTGCAGATGAGCAGGTACGTGCACTACAAGATGAGATTGCAGAACTTAAGATAAAACATGCAGATGAAAAAGTCAAGTTTGAGGCCGCCTTGAAAGAAGCTCAGCAACAACAAGAAAATGCATCTGCGCAGAAAGTTGTTCAGGAGTTGCGAAAAGAGTTAGCAGAGGCTCGCTTTGAGCATCTATCGGAGGCAAAAGCATTAAAAGATAAGCTTGCCTGGTACGTTGAGAACCAGCAATTGCTTGAAGAGCACGCGAAAATCATTGATGAGCAGCAGGAACGTATTCGCGCCCTAGAGTCTGGTTCTCCAGTGAAAAGGAAAATTGGAGAGCCTGATTCGAATGGCCGACGTATTAAGCAATCTTTACCTGCTGACTTAAAGCGCATTCGCTCATTGGAGAAACAAGTGAAAGAGCTTGAAGAGGCTCTTCTTAAACGGAACCCAGACTGTATTGCAAACCTTATCCTGGCTGCTGGTCCTTCAGAAAGTGAGAAGGAGACCAGGCGTGAGTTACGCCAACAAATTGAAACTCTCGAAGAGGAGCTTCAGTCAAAGAGCAAAACTCATGCAGCCCGTATGCGGTCACTCAGGCAAGAACATGAACGTGTCAAACTCCGGTATGAACGTCTTTTAGAAGAGCGTGGTGATGCATCAGCCCGTTCGCATACACAAGATGCCTCCGGGAAAGAATCGTCTAGTCAGATGAATAGTGGAACAGATGGTAACCGTGCTTCCGGGCATCATGAGGGAGTTCCTTCTTCGAGCTCAACATCACAAGAAGCGCGGATTCTGCAACTAGAGCAGGAGCTTACACGTGTCCGAGACTTTTATCGTAAGAAAATTGAGGATCTGTCAAAAAAGTCAAGTACTTCGTTGCGTTTAGCACGCCGCGAGGGGCCGATAAACACATCGACCGCTTCACTCCACCGAGACTTGGATAAACTGCGAGCTGCAAAAACTGCTCTTGAGGCCCGTGTCGAGGAACTAGAAGAAACTTTGTCTGGAAAAGGCAAACGCGCTTCATCATCCTTGGAGTTACGCCTTAACTCTCTACAAGAAGAAAATGCAAATCTCAAGACAGAGCTGAAGCAGATCCATCTCGGTAAGCATCGCAACACAATGAGTCCTCGGATTATGTCACATCCTGAAGAGGGATTTGCATCACCGACTCGAGAGAATACCACCAATCTCGAGGAAAACCCAGAGGACGAAACGTCAGCCTTGGTTGCTTTGCTTCGCGAGTCCAACAATAGACCACACAGCAGCGACACAAATGGAGAGAACTCAACTTCTTCTCGAAAAAACAACACCGTGGGCTTGAATGCAGACAACCCAAGATTTGCACCGGACGATGTTGTACCAAGCGAGGTGGAGGCGAAGCTACTCAAAAAGGTCCAAGCTCTTGAAACTGAGAATGCTCGCGTTGCAGAGCGTTGGACTGTTGCACTTGAGCGGTCCGAGGAAGCAGTTCGAAGGTTGCGATTGGCTAATGCAGAGCTAGAGGCACGTCTCACGGAAGCACAAAGACAGCTCGACGAGCCCCCGACGCCTTCTATGATTCAGCAGCAAGCTTTAACGCGCAGGCTCAATGATATGGAAAATAGATTTCTTGCTCGTGAGCGGGAATTAGAACTGATTGTGCAAAATGTTAAGCATCGTGCAGATATGGACTTGCATAGTGCTGAAGCCCGCTTCGAGGCAGTTCTTGCAGCGAAGAATGCTGAGATCAGACACTTTCGTGATGAGCTTGACATGTTATTGAATGCAGCACAAGACTTAGCCACTTGAGTAAAGCACTTGTATGAAGTATGAATGTACTAAAGTAGAAAATGAGGTCCATTAGTCTTAGTTAGATAAACAATTTAGGAGTTTTGTGAAGGCATACTTTTTCTACTCTCTCAATGATGAGAAAGTGACGAGTATAGATAAAGTTGCACATATGATGTATATGTCTTTTAAAGATCTACTGGGTAAAAGTTGTCTTTCAGTTTACTATGCATTTCTGAGATCTTTTACCAAAGTGAACCTAGAGAAAGAGAAGAAAACATGGGAGAAGGCCTTGTCATTCAAAAGGGACAGAAAAAAAGACCGTTACCGCAGACTTTTTAGAATAGAAAATATATGCGCAGATTTTGCAGGATCAGTGACTTTACAGCTGGATATTCAGGGAAGTGCCAGCGAAGGGGTTGCTTAAGCGGGCTCTTCGCTTAGAGGTTGAGTTTAGAAAGAAATGGGATATCACAAGTTACTGATAGTCCGAAACGAGAGCCTTGATGAGTTTATTTGGCTTAGACCTGTCTTCGTAAGCTTCAAATGCACCCATATCAACACGCTGCGCAAGTTTTGTAGACGTCTGCTTGCCTGCCAAGGCTAAAGCCTTGACACCACGTAATCTTGCGTTAAGAACCTGGAGTTGTGCCACAGTCTTGTCCAATGTAGAGCGGAATGCATTATCAAGTTCAGAAGATTCCCGTTTAAGCATATGCGGGCTTTCTGTTTTGGAGGAATTAGAAGCACTATCGGAAGCAATAGCAGTATCCTTGGCATCGTCGTTTGGTACTGTAGCACCTTGACCATCCTGAGAGGTGGCGGGCTCGGTCTTCACGCTACCTTCCTTTTGTTGGCAACGGTTCTCCTCAACATGTTTCCACTCCTCAAGTTCTCGCTTATATTCCTCAACAAGAGCTTTGAGCTCAGCTTCCCGCTGGCGATACTGCTGATTTTTAGGATTAGGCTTTGGCTTAGGTTGTTCAATCTGATCATCCAACACCGCACCGTTCTTACCTGTAAGTTCCTTTTTGACCCTTTGCAAAACCTTTTCACTTGATTGACGTACTGCATACAAAAATATTGGGAATAAATCCCCCAGAGAAGTTAGTTGAGCACGTTCGATGATGCAACGATGTGTAAATTGCAAGATGTTTCCATGGTCTTGACCACTCGTGAAGGGTAGTGTTGGTTGTAACATCTTAATAGTGAATGCTCTACCAATCAGTTGTTTCTGAAACTTACATTCATCAAGTACACCAGAGAATTCCCCTTTGTATACATCCTCTAAGGCCTTGAGTTCATTCTCCATTATTGTTCCGAGCGCTTCGTGAACCCACTGCCCCAATTTAGGTCCGTCCGATTCAAGCATAGCCTCATCGACCGCAAAGGCAATACCTTTGGGGTACTTTGGCTTCTGTTTGGGTTTTGGCTTTTGCTGTTTCTGCCTCTGCTGTTTTGGTGGCTTTACATCACCACCTTCATCATCCTTATCGTCATTATCACTGTGGTTCTTCCGAGCACGAGCGGTCTTGCTGGCCCTGAGGACCTCGGCCGCCGACTTGCGCTTACGCGTGTTGCCTGCAGCGGTACCGCTGTTCTCGTTGCTCTGATTCATCATTTCCATATTGCCAGTAAGGTCTTCCTCAAAATCGCTGTCCTCCACGTCGCTGAAGCTAAATTCTTCAGGCTCACGACTGTTTCTCATAGAACTTTTACTTTGAGCAGCATTTTTGCCTCCTTGCCCATCCTTATCGCTGCCGTTTCTCTTGTTCACACGACTACTTCCGGCATCGTCACTCTTCTCCTGCGTCCGAGCCGTCCTCCGGCGCACCTGAACGTTCCCAGGAAGCTTGAACGCGGCCGAACCCGCCATGATGATAATGACCACGGCCCTCGCAGTGGACTTGAAAGACTTCAAGGGTTGCTGATTTGCTGCATCCCGTTTCTTGAGATTAATGATTTAAAGAACATACAAACAGGAGACAACCAGAATGCTCTCTCTCGTGTTTATAAGCACACTATCCATCATATATTCATAATTTATGTCATATATACACTAGGTCCTGTATATTGATGAAACCCTCGCGTGCAACCGCCGCGCAACGCATTTTCCGCTCTCTAGTCTAACATGACCTCAGTCGGTTTATCTCATCTCCAGGAGATAGGTATGGAGGGTTTGGGGTATGCTTTAGGAGCGGAGAAGGCTCGGAGATTATAGTTGATTTAAATAGAAAGCACCTACGACCCTTATTACGCATTGCCTCATTTCTCATTAAAGATGTTGACTTCTTGATAATACTTCGATTTCTGCTCAAGTGGATCACTAATCTATTCAGTTGTTTGTTCTTTATTTCATCAAAAGTTTTAAGGAGAAGGTCGCAACAGAGCTTGGAGAAATCCCTGCACACCTCCTAGGGCGCGGAGGGCATCTTGGCGACTCAGGCATTTTGTATCCAAGTTACGGAGCTGATCGTCAAGTTGGGGCAGAGATAGCTTTGACCAGGTGCTCGGGTCTACTTCAAAGACATGTTCTGGAAAGTCTAGTTCGACTTTGACCGACTGAGGATTCACAAGCTCGGGTTTTCTTCTTGAGCCTTTAGTTTGGCTATCAAAAGAGCTAAAGTCAGAGACCAAACGCGTTTGTTGGTCAAACTCCTTCAGGAGCTCCTCCGTACGAGAAAGAACTGATTCAGGGACATCTGCTAGGCGTGCGGCATGCACACCGTAGGAGTTATCAGCAATACCTTCCTCTATTTCATACAGGTAAATCAGTTCGTTTGATCCAGGGTCGAAAACTGAACTCATGCGAAACAGTTCTACACGGTCTTCCTCTGGAGACACCAAAGCAGGTAGCTGATGGAAATGCGTGGCAAATAATGTTCGACATCCAATATCGACTAATGCTTCTAGCACAGACTGTGCGATTGCACAACCATCTCTTGTTGAGGTGCCTCGCCCGATTTCATCAACAATGACGAAGGAATTTTTAGTAGCTCGGCGCAGAATCGTTGCAGTCTCTTGCATCTCTACCATGAAAGTTGACCGATCTGCAATAAGTTCATCTGAAGCGCCTACACGGCAATACAGACGATCCACAATGCCAAGCGTAGCCTCTTTGGCAGGAACAAAGGATCCAAGCTGCGCAAGAATCATGATGTGCGCATTCTGGCGCAAATAAGTACTCTTTCCTCCCATGTTTGGGCCTGTAATGAGCCAGACCGGTGAGCCTTCATCGGCAGACGATGAAAGAGACACAGGATTTGGGACGAATGACCGTGGACCACCTCCAGTGCCACGGCTTTGACTTTCGACAACTAAATGACGGCCTTGAGATATGTGGGCTACTGGTTCATCGACAAGAACTGGACGATTAAGGTTCATATCTTCAGCCAAGGTGGCAAGGCTGTTGATGACATCTATTTCAGCTAACGCATCTGCGACTTCGCGAATTTTGCTCGAGTAGTCTCGTGTACGCATTGAAAATTGTTTAGCTAGCTTGGATTCCATGGCAGATACATCTTCTGAAGCTTTGAGCATGTCGACCTCAAGCTCCACAAGGTCGGGGTGCCGGTACCGAGATCTTCCTCGCAACTCTTGTATCTTGCGCAATCCAGCATCCGCAGGAAGTCCTTCTGCTTCTTTGGCTGGAACTTCAATATAGAGCATCCCATTTCGCCGCATATCAACCTTTAGGCGTTGAATACCAAACATTTCTTGAAAGCTTTTCTCCATTTGCTGCACGACACCTCGTTTGTTTGACCTTAGTTCACGAAATTTATCGAGCTCCGGAGAGAAACCAACTTTGATATCACCTGGAACTAAATGAAGGACTCCTTCCTCAGATTTAGACGCATCTGCATTGCCATCTTCGTCAGACGCACCATCATCAACGCCCTCGCTTGTCGCTGTGTTCTTACGCCGCCGTTTCTTTGTTGGTTCGGAATCGAAAAGCGTGATCACTTCTGGGTCTGTAACAATTCCGTTGCGATATTCGCTGAACAATTTTGCATGCTGGACTCGAAGTTCTTGGATTCGTTGTACGCTAACACGTAGCGAGGAGGGGGCTTCTGGTGCCATCCTTTGCTGGTGCTGCTGTGAATGCTGCTGGTGAATTTCAGCTTCTGTATGAAAAATATGCTCGAGGTCATCCGCAAGTTTCCCCGCTCGGTCGAGCATAATAGCTAGCACAGCCAAATCTCGCTTAAGCCATGTAGAGTCCACAATACGCTGCAAGCTGCGGTGCGGATCCGAGATATTGCGTAAATGCTCTTGAATTACATGACGGGCTTCAAGAGATGATTTAAGAAAATCCACTGCGTTGAGACGGCCTTCAATGCGCTCCTTCTCGACGAATGGGGTACGAAGACCATTTCCCAACAGTCGTGAACCGCCCGGAGTTATGGTTCGATCCATGGTGTGCAAAAGCGAGCCCCGCTTACGTCCGGTGATGGTCTGGGTAATCTCTAGACTCTTCAATGCAGCTGGGTCAATCTCCATTGCGCTTAGTTTAGAGCTAGAGAAATCGTTACGTTCACACATTGACACGTGAGGGACCTTTCCTCGTAGCACAAACCGTCCGTACTCGAGCACGCCAACCAAGGCAGCACGCTCCGCAGGAGATAGATTATTTATTGGGACCTCCTCCATGGATCCTGCTTCATCCAGGACAGATTCGAGCGAGCTCGCGTCGAATGTGTTATCTGGCCGAAACGAAGAGCAACAATTGCCTAGCGCTGGACATCGAATGACATCTAGGTGAAAGGAATCAAACTGATCACTTTTACTAGTTGGTATTCCCTCCACCTCGTCCATGTGCTCCGTTGATAAGTGCTGGTCAACTTCTCCACCATCATCTCGGCCGACGTCTAAGCTTTCCAATGCTCCTGTGCGAATACCCTCGTCAACAACCAAAATTGGGAGGCTTGCAAGAGAGCGCGGCATGATGAGTTCTTTCGCTTTAAACCGTGATAGGTTGAATTCTAGATCTTTCGCAGAACCGAGAGGCGCCATTGCCACCTCACCAGTAGAGAGATCAAGCTGAGCAAGACCATAGCTAGGCTTTGTACGTTTACCGTCAGACGCAATTGCCACCAAGAGATTCTGCTCGCTCCTCTCCAGGAATTCATCATCGGTCACAGTTCCGGGTGTAAGAATTCTTCTAATTTCGCGACGTACAATAGTGCTCGCGGTCTTTTCACGCGTGTTCTTCGATTTTGATGTTGCTGATTCAGATGACTCTACTGAGGAGGATGGGCCTGGTGTTGCCTCTTTCCTGCCGTTGATGTCTTGTTCACAGATCGCAATTCTCACGTTGAGCTCTAGCACCTGCTTTAAGTACCTATTGAGCGCATGGTGCGGAATTCCACACATATACTCACCATATCTGCGCCCGAGGGTAATTTTTAACATCTCCGCAACGATCTTAGCGTCATCAAAAAAGCATTCGTAAAAGTCGCCCATGCGAAACAGAATAACATGGTCCGGGAGCTCTTCTTTAATCCTTAAGAACTGGGCTAAGATGGGTTTTGCACCCTTTTGGAGTCTAATAGCCTCCTCTTGCGATGCCAGACGCTGCTGCTCCTGCCTCTCAGCTACAAGCTCTACTGCGGTCTTTGTTTTCCGAGCACGACCACGGCTTTTCTTCGGTTTAGACTCCAGAGTCGCTTCGCTAAGCGCAGGCATCGTCGTCATGGGCCTCCACGGCACCTGATGGCTGATGCTGTCTAGCAAAGAACGACCTGTACGAGCGGAGCGGGGTGTTACATCAGAACCGAATGTGAATAAACGCCACTGAAACCGACGCATAGATGCAGCAGCGCGGCTCATGGCGAAGTTCTGCACGGCTTAGTGACCTAACCGCGGCTCGTTTAAGTTCTGCTTTCTCGTCAATCATTTTTTTAAAATGAAGAAATATTATAATGCTCATCATTATGTAGGTACGTACATGTATGTATATATATGGATTTAATTTTAAAAAGTTTATGAGTAATTTGAACGATGTCGGTGTAAATTAAACAATCTGTCTCCAATCAACGCTTTTACACTTAGTTCTCGGATAAGCGAATAACAAAATCGAAAATTTGGCCTTCATTTCAGGTAGACTAAAGAAGATTTGAAGCAATCTAAAAAAAGTCTAGGATTACACATTTTAAAACCATAGTACCACGGTAGGCTTATCAAGCCTTCAATTAATTTAAAAAAAGGAAAAGAATTAAAGAATTAAAATTAAAAACAATAGCTTGAAGACCGAAATCGACAATAGGTTTAGAACCTTGACGTCTGAGATCTGGCTGCGGCGAGTCGGCTGGACGAAGTCTTTATTGAAAGGTCTTCAAGTAGTGCGACTCCTCTATCCATGTTCAAGAAACGTCGCAGCCGCAAGCGTGAAAGGGAGGGCGAAGCTTTCTCCGCAACGGATGGTGCTGGGAACGACCTCGCAAACGACAAAAACATCAATGTTGAAGGGAGCACCGAACAGGGTAAAGGTGACTCCGAGGATGCTGTCACCCTCACAACTGCCAAGGTTTCTCGTAGAGGCATGGATTCAGACTGCTCTGCAGCCCCTGCGCAAATAACATCTGATGCCTCAAAGCTTTCGGAGAACTCAAGCTCCACCTTTAAAAAACCAAAATCAATGTCTACTCTCATTCTTGAAGAAGAAGAACGCGGAAGTGCAGCGGAATCTGCACCCAAGAAACCTGTGAGTAGGTTTGGGCCTCGTACTGTAGGTGGTGGTAGCATCAAAACCACTGTGATGGTAGATTACCAAGCAGATGTGTGCAAGGACTATAAAGAGACAGGTTATTGTGGCTTCGGTGACAGCTGCAAGTTTATTCATGACCGTGGCGATTATAAATCTGGGTGGGAGCTTGAACGCGACTGGCAGGCACAGGAACGCCGCAAAACTGACAAATTCCGTGCTGGCAAACTCGGTAGCGACCCACTTGATCGCGAAGATACTCCTGATAACAAGCCAAAGAAGGAAGACATTCCATTCGCTTGCCATATCTGTCGCCAACCCTTCACAAAACCAGTTGTTACGCTATGCGGGCATTACTTTTGCCGCAAATGTGCCTTTGCACATAATGCAAAATCGACAAAGTGCGCAATCTGCAGCAAACCCACCAAGGGTATATTTAACGCCGCCGATGAGATTATTGCAAAGGCGCAACAAAGTTCGTCTGCGGAATAAGGACAAGGCTTCTTTTGTAGCCTCGGTGAACTCTTCACAACTTGGCTAATGCATTAACACTCTTACGATAGAGGTTGCTCTTATCACTTGTCTTGTTGAAGTTTTGAGCCTTCATCTAAAACTTTGACTAGCTTTCGCGAGGGACCTTTTCATCTAAGCGGTTGTCTTTCCTTATATAATCTATATATCCCTTTGCGTTTCATGTGCGCATCAGAGATAGATCAGGATATCATTCTTTTTACCTATTACAGAGTCATTATAAAACACATAATCATTATATTCTTAGACGAGCCGTATAAAGGCATTCAACGATAGGTAGGTTCAGAGACCCAGGGATATGCTGTTTAATTTTTGGCATCAATATTAGATTTTTTCCTCTCCCTTGCTCGTCGCAGGTAAATTCGTATTCTCCTTCTTAATTGCTGAATTGGTATTCCTTTTGCGCTGAGCTTGCTTCTTCACATTGCCCACAACATGTGTTGCAGCTGCTGAAGGTTGGTTAGGCTTCATGTTCTCTGTAGCTGGGGCAACATCTGTGTTCGCATTGGACTTCTGTTTAGCCTTGGCAGACTTGTTGTTCGAGCGCTTGGGCTTATTTCCCGAAGCCTGCTGAGACCCAGTAGGTTGTCCACGCTCCTGCTGCTTTTCAGACTCTGCTGCAGTAGTACTATGAGTCTCACCTGCAGTTTCTTGGCTTGTTGAGGTCTTCTCCTTTGTAGAGTTGTCCTTGTTTGAGTCCGCAGAGGATTTATTCTGCTGCTTCTTGTTACGCTTACTTTTGGACTTGCCCAACTCCTCCGCGGAATCGGCACCTTTGCTAGACTTCTTATCTTTCGAAGGAGCGGGTTCACTGGATTCCTTCTTAGAACTGGATGTTTCAACTACTGCAGCCGAAGTTGAGTCCTTGACGGGGTCTGGCTGGGATTGTGGCTGTTTCCCAGCTTTGTTCTGCTTTGCAGCCTTTGATTTGTTCTTCTTGGTAGGGGCAGATGAGGACCCAGATGCGGTAGCAGGAGCAATCGGAGCACTAGTAGCAGGAGCAACTTCCACTTCCTTGGTTACCTTTGAAAATTCATTCTTGGGTACGGTGGCTGTCATAGCACCCCCCTTCTGCTGTTGCTGTTGCTGTTCCCTTTCTTTCTGTTGCTTGGCACGTTGACGACGAAGCTGGTTTCGGGACAAAGGCACACCGGCTTTGTCTTCTTCTGCAGGCTTTGACTTGGTATTATCCACAGGTACTTGAGTAGAGGACTTCTCTTCAGAAGCTTCCTCTGGTTTCGAAGATTTGCTGCTGTTACTGCTATTATTTTTCTTGTTCTGCTTACCAGGAGCCACATATTGTTTCGTGTCTCCAGTCTGTAGCTTCTCTTGCTCCTCTTGCCGAGGCTCCTTTGACTGAGTATCCTGCTGCTTCGCCTTGATACTCTGTTTCTTTGTGGCGGCCTTTTTCTTGCCATTCTCTGCTGTAGTCGCGATCTCAACAGTCGCAAGTTCACCTGTCTTCTTTTTCTCAGAATTTACTTCATCAATCTTTACTGCTTTGGGAGGTTCCTGGGAAGCCTTATCCTTGCTTGCTTTGTTGTTGCTTTTATTCTTCCCCTTCGACTTGCCAGACTTTTCTTTGTTGACGATGCTGTTGCTTGCGGCATTTACAGACAAAGTTTGTTGTTCAGAACCTTTGCTCTGAGGAACAAGAGATGCTTCCGGCAATCCCTGGGTAGGCTTTTTGTTGTTGCCAGCCTTCCTTTTACCATCATCTGCAGAATTAGCCTTTCCATTGGGGGTACCAGCTACCGGTGCCTTCTCAGTTCTATTGTCCTTTATCTGAGTTGTTTGGCGGACAGTAGATTGGGATGCAGTAGAGGTCCTGATATCAGGTTTATCAGAATCTTCTTCTCCACTTTGCTGTATTTGTCCACGAGATTTGTTCTTATTGTTACTATTTTTCGAAGCAGCGGAGCTTGAAGAACTTTTCTGCTGGTTGTAATCGTTATTGTTGTTGTTGTTAGTACTGGTAGCGGAATCAGCTTTGGTTTTAGGCTCAACAGCCATTGCAGAGGCTGCTGTGGAAGTGCTACCCGTGCTCGTAGAATCTTCTTGAGTAGGCTGAGCACCTGCTTCACGGCGCTGGGGCTTGTTACGGTTCATCGCCGCGGGATAGTCACGAAAATCTGCATCGATCTTAGAGAGTTGCTTCTGAATCTGGAGCTCGTCCTTTCGCAAGCGCGTGATCTTTTCTTCATAATCAAGGTGGGTTTCGACGAGATCCTGAGCCAGACGTACACAACTTTTGGTACCCACGAAGCGGAGAAAGTGGTCCTTTTCAACCGTAATATTGACGCAACCGGATTTGCGTGTGATCTCCGCAATATTACGCCGACGTTCACCAATCACAATTCGAGCCTGTCCTTGAGTAAGGGGCATAGCTACCTCCACGTATTCAAGCATAGCACGGGCCTTTTTAACCGCTTCAGGGTCCCTGCCACGGATCCTCACAACACGAGAATTTGTGTCCACAAAGACGCGTTCCACGCCAGTTTCCTCCTTTACCTTGGTCACGCGCGCGCCTCCCTTGCCAATGACAAGTCCAATGAGGTTCTCTGGAATTGAAAACTCAACGCGTTGTCCAGATTCGAACTCTGCATTTGTAGCGCGAAGATCCTCCTCCATGCGTTCCGTCTGTTGCTTTCGAAGCTGGTATTCGACCTGGTGCTTCAGGTTTTCCTCAAGAAGAAGGCGTGCAGACCTCAAACTTTCATTGCTTGTGGCAGTAATCTGAAAGCTAGCTTTGCCAGGTCTGGGTTTCACCACCTCGATGGATTTCACTGAAGCCTGACTGTACAGTCTCTCAATAACACTGTTGGCATCCTCTGAATCAGCCCACTGCAAAAGTTCATACGGCACACCCACAGCATCCACTACCTCTCCTTCACGGCCGGTCATTTTTGCTAAAGTTACTGCAACAGCTCCTGCAAGTCCGCCAAGAGGCCCAGATGTCGCCAGGCTCTTCCACAGTTTGCCAGAATTTCGTCCAGAACAATCCGTGTCGCTACAGATATCCAAATGCTGTGCACAAAAACTTTAACCTCTGCGTCTTACACGCAAATTCCAAACCACTATGACGTTGTGAAGAGGCCAAAGTACGCCAGATGGATCTCTCCAAATTCACGAATGGTATTTAGAAAACGATTTTATGACGCGGGAAAGACAAAGGTGAGCGAAAGTAAAGATCACCAAGGCGATGCCTGATCTCAGTGGCGAGCAAGCCAATCGGCTATGGTTGCAAGCAATCCTCCCTGTCGACACAGTGATCCTCTTTCGTGAGAGCACACGTTCGACGGTAGTAAGCCAGCGGTGCAAGCGGGTTGCTCTTGCTCAGCCGCGAGGTGATTGATCCAAAGAGGTTCTGGCGCGAGACGCCGTTGCGGAGACTGGTTTCTCCGATTTCTTGTCTCTTATTATTTAATTTATCCGAAATACTATCATAATTGATACTGCCAACGGACGCTCGCTGCTGTTCGAAGTTTTACATGTAATACACGAGTTTGGTAAGGTATGAACCCATGGAGCGCACAGTCTATTTTGAGTATTGAGAGTGAAAGGAACGTATAAAAAGGATGGAGGAGGTTTCTCCGTCACTGGGAAAAATGAGTTGCGCAGATATCAAATGGATTTCTTTCTTTTGCTTCATATGCTTTGCATGGTATTCGATTTATTGGGCTCTAACGAGTGAACTTGAAGCAAAGCAGTTTTGAGAGTGCCGCTCAGGGTGCCCAGAGCAATCTTGGCGAAGACAGACACCGACGATGCCTCGGAATGGTAGCCCAACATGGCTATCCTGGCTAGCACCGATTATAGTGCTTTGGGTGATGACGCTGGTTACTGTAGACGCTGAGCTCAGCTCGTGGGATGTGGCAGGTAAACTGGAGGCGCAAGGTTTTGTGCACAGCGCGAATGCGCTGAGAGCTGCTGAGCATGTAAGTCAAAGAAATGCTGGGTTAAGTGAGGGGCAAGTTTTTGTGCGAGCTGAATATAGCTAACATATTGTGCATGTGGGTCTGCCTTGAACAATCATGGTGGAGGAAATGATCAATGAATGCTCAGAATCTAAACATTGTCAAGCGCAACAGATTTCTAGGATTCCGATTCGAAATTACGGAGTGGAACCGACCTCTATATAAGGACGGTCTCGCAGATCTCCCAGCTGTACTTCAGACTAAGGCTGATGCAATGTTTTGTTTTGGGTGGGCTCAACATTTGCAGAATCCTGAGCGGGTCGTGGGGGAGGCTCGCTGCGGGGCAATAGTTGGTGATCAATTTTTGCAATGGCTGGAAGGTCAAACAAATGGAAGCCTTCATGCACTGGTTTACGATAATACGAAGATAAAGCTTCACTTTTCCGACTTTGCCATTCTTGATCATTCTCGCCAAACATGCTTTGAAGATGCCCCACACCAATGTGCTCCTGATAATATGCCCAGCTTGCGGGAGATTCCACCTGATATTATTTGGCTTCCTGAGGGATACAAATCAGAGGAAGCATGTGCAAGGGATTGAGCTTTAATTTAAGGAAACTAGCATTCCAAAAGTTTCTTTTGCATGTCTTGGAGCTTTGTGTTGCTCTCTAAGAGGCGCTAGTTCTTGTGTTTTTGATCGTTATGACTCAATTTGTATAATTAGTCTATTTTTACCCCAATATTATTACGCTCCGAAGGTCTCGTGCCATCTCTTCCACAGTGAAGTTAAAATATCAGGATATTTCTAGTAGTTCGTGCACTCGTCTAGCGCTCCTATGTTAGGCTTTCTGGAGTTCACATAGCGCAAAGCTCCACAGTTTCAAACCAGCAGATCAGTTGCCTTTATACTTTAATTAATTTTGGTGTTGTATCTTTATGCATTTCATTGTAAATTTTTTTGAACTACTTCAACAGCGACCTCGAAAAGAATCTGAGCTTTGGTTGCACTTTAACTCCTATCAGCTCAACTATAAATCTACACTGTCTAAAAGCTTAAGCTCAAGATCTCCACGTAACAAAGACATTGTATACTAAATGTTGTGACTTCTCGAATTATGACTGTGCCAAGCAACCTCTCGGCGTTAATTAAAATCTTCCTCTCTGCTCAAAAAGGTTGTCTAATATAAAGGATAAGGACTACTAGTGAAGTTAGTAGTAGTTAGTACGTAGCTATAAGTAGTACTATTGAAACACATTAAAACCTAGGCAAACAAAACCTTTTCTTCATTTGGGCGCCATGGAGTCCATTCAAGCGAGGCGACAGCAGGTTAGCGCGGCGCTGGATGATGTACAGCGCCAGCTTTTCGACCTTGAGAACAGGTGCGTTTTTCTGCCTCGTTGTCGCAGTTCTAGCTCGACCTGGTATGAGGCGGGCGTGCCAACGTCATGAACGGCTGAGGCAATGGTCGCCGGTCTCTTTCAAGACATACTTTTGAACTTTTAATTTCTGTGCGTGTCACTAACATCAACATCAACTTTGTGTGAATATTGGGCACTTTCAATGGGCTGTGATTCGGCATCAATTGAATTCTGATTTTTTCATGTGCTCAACCTTGCGGTGCAATTGGCAACTTGGGTGAAACCTGGAAAATCATAAATGCGCATCCTGCATCTTAATGGGAAAATTTCCAATCCAACTTGGACGGGCAATAACGGTACTTATTCTATGTTTGTGGCAACAGGTATCTCGAGGAAACGAGCACCACGGGTAATGTTGTCCGCGGATGGGAAGGATATATTGACAGCAAGCCTCGCGCGACGCTCGTGACGAAGAAGGAGCGAAAGCTGAAGCCCAGTGAACGTATCTTTTCTTTTTCGTCCGCTTCTCCTCCAGAAGATCTTGCAACAGAAATGGGCGTCAACCGCGCACAAAGCCCTTCTTTTAAGCGGGGTAGCAAAACTGGGGGTGCTTCATCTGGAACTACTACAGGGCGAAAACGAGTCCCCAACAAACGCAAAAGACTTGCCGAAGATGATGATTAGACAATTACGTTCCTCTTCAAGATTACTTATTATTCCAGTGTATAAATAAATAAACCTACGCATGGTTGTACCGTCTAATTGAGCTATTAAGTATTGCTTCATAATATTCATGAAGGAGTGGTTGCAAAAGACGTGATACTTATTCAGAGACCAAACAACGCGCTGCTAAGCTCCGAGCAAGATATACTCGCACAAGCATTTGGTGCTGTCTGTTTTTGGTGCCGCAACTGCATAGCTAGAGAAGTGTAGCTTTGCCTCTCGGGGGATATCTGCAATACTAGTTTCTACTCGAAGGCTTTTGCTTGATTTGGCTAAGTTGAAGCCCTTCTAATAGTCAAGGATGGGCCTTAACTTGGCTATTAGTATACAGCTGCTTTACAATCACAAAACTAAATGCTCTGCTAGTTGGTGGGAAGGAAGGTTATAATTTGGTACTAGTTTTGAGATCGCGATTGCTTTTTTATCTTCCATATATGTAACCGGTGCTTTTGTTTGTTGGCATTTCACACTGATAGGTCCCTCACGGCCTGGTCACACATACATTTACGCATTTCACTATATTTTATTGTAAGAATTCGCTGCCCCTTATGTGGGAGTCAGGAATTCATTAGGAATCAAACTTTAACTAATCAAGATACATACGTTTTAAGCACCTCTAAATCAAGCTGGAATGACCATACTATAGATACTATAGTCACCATTGACATTGATGCCGAGGTTTTTTATTTTTGTCACTTCATTTTCATCTGATTCTTAATCGACATGCCACTTTAGTGCACATGAACCCCCCTGTACCACATGTATAAACTTTCGAATTCCGATTTCTTTTTTTCTTTATCTTATTTGCAGTGCACTTTGCGCACGTTATTCTCCCCTACCCATGAGCGCGCGCATTCTCTCACCTTTTATCTACCTCCAACGGACAAAATGGTATTCCCTCTGTCTAAGGTTTCATCTGTATCACTCAACACACTAATTATTTACTAATATGGATATATATCATAAATTTATAATATTACCTCACATAAGACTGACATGAACTCCCCTCACACGCCACTAATATATTATCGGTGTACAATAATAATTTTACCTCCTAGTTATTTGTAGTGTATTGAGAGGTAAAAAAATGCAGTGTGTACGTGAGTGGTTCCACTAAAGGTTGAAAAGGTATACTTTAGTAGTAAGTTTTGCATTGTCTTTTTTTGGCGGGTTTTCAAGGCGTGCAAAGTTCAATCAGTCTCCGACAGCTACTATATCTCTTGCGCACGGCGCGTCAAAGCCTCGTGCAGGATTTGCCTCTTCAAAGCGACAAGTAGAAGCATTACCAGCTGCTTAGGTGAGTTTTAGCTTCTCTCAGCTACACTGAGTAACGGGCCCGCACGGACGCCTGGAGGAAGACCACATCTTCGTTGTTTGTAGTGGCATTTAGTTGTCAAAGAGGAGGAGTTTCGACCTTCTCAGGTTTACTTTGCGGGTATTGGTTCGTGAGTAAAGCTCTGTTGAGTTTGACTTATGGCGGAAACAACTCTTTGATGATCGTAGCAATGGCCTGGAAGTGCTATGGCTCTACCCAAGCGTGTGCACGATATTTTGATAGAGAAGAAACACTAACGACGTGAACATACACTGATTGCTGTTTAACAATAACAACATGCGAATGAATCAAATTTACAGGTTGGCAAATTCTCTTTGAACTGGGGTATAACAGGGTATAACAACGTTTGCACATTAGGGAACAGCAAAGATGGCGCAGCAGGGTGCTTCGCTGCAAAACTATAACAACGAGCTTGTCAAATGTATCGAGGATCTTCGCAGCAAGAGAGAAGAAGTAAACCGTCAGATTCTTAAGGACGAGGAGCAGAAAGCAGCGATCCAGAAGGATCTCAGTATTTTGACTGACCGCCTGTCCAAAGTCAATGAGTCACTTGCACGCCATGTTCAGGCCCGCAAGGAATACGACACCACCATCCAGGAGACCGAGGCTGCCTACATGAAGATTCTCGAATCATCTCAAACTCTTCTCAACGTGCTCAAACGCGAGTCCATCAACTTACAGAAGAAGAAGCAGAGTTCAAGCTGATCGCGACCTCGTGGTTTTTATATTATATCACACCATTATCTACTACAAAGTCCTTTGCTGGTCTTCTCATCGTTGCTTCAAACTTAATAGAAGAATACCGCCGCTGCAGCATCTTCACTAACAGTAGTAGTACTTTCTTCTCTTTATAATTAAAAAAATCAAACAAACTTATGTGTTTCCTTAATTTACTTGCTGCATGCGTGCATGCAGTGGAAAGATAAGTTACATTAAAGAAAATGTAATATTTCTTCGTTTGTTTCAGAATTCCTTAGAATTTTGTATGCAGTATGGAAGTTCTTCAGTAAATGCACGTTCCCCCAGGTTCATCACATGAAAAGTATACATATTAAAAACTAAAGTTGAAACATTCTTGTGTACCACGCCGGGGTCGACCTCGTTTTTGAACGTAACCGCGGGGCCAAGATGTTGGAATCGCGTGGTCGGAAGGTGACAGTAAATTTACTTCCTTTTAACAATTTTGTATCGAGAGGGATTGCATGACACAAAGTAGACCATTCAGTTATTCTCGAACGTGGTTTGATGACTTGGACAGGCTCAAGTAGGCTCTTAGATGCAGACTGCAAATCAATGTCCATGAGCGGGTTAACTGCATCTGCTTGACCACCCCAAAATAATCCAACAAATTTAAGATAAGTTGAGTTTGAAGGAAGGTGTCGCCATAACTCAGCTCGTGTGGCGGTTGCAGATAAGCCTTGCTTTGCGTGCCACCCATATGCAGTCGTTGATGATGCACTTTGCATATGAACTCTTGTGCGAAACTCAAACATCTGGCCCGTTGGTTTTACTCTATGAGAGTCGACAAATTTGATAAGTCTTAACCATTTAATACATGTACAACCATACCAATTTGGTACAACAAGGCGAATAGGGAAGCCATGGTCAGGTGGGAGGGGCTGACCATTGAGCTCTGTCGCAAGAAACATACCTGTCTCCACAACTTGTTCCCACGTGAATACCCAGCTTGCTCCTTTAGTGCCTCCAGCAGTTCGCAGGTGGTCATCATATCCCTCCACAAGAATATCTTTTGTGGATGCAGCTGCACCCATTTTATCAACATAGGGTTTCAAAAAATCTCGCAAACGAACACCTCGCGTCCACTGAGCCTGTGACAGCAAACCAAAGTGCCAAGTTCTTGTATTTCCAGAGCACTCCATCACACCAGTACCCATCACTGATCCAGCCTCATGGATTTCCTGGGCGGTGTAGACACGCAGGACTTCATCGGTACTTCGACGTAACTCAAATTTCCATGCCTCTCTTGAAAGCTGGGTGGGATTCAAAGTGCCAGGCAGTCCTGTGCGAATGTAAAAGGCATTGTTCGGGGTTGACTCCAAAAGGTCTGGAGTGAGCAGGGCTAGATCAATCGAAAGCCGCATAGCAAGTTCAGAGCTATGAACAATTCCGAATGTACTTCCACGTCCACGTGCATACTTTTCCAGAAATGGGATTACTGTGTCTAGATGCCAACGACCACCAGGCACACCAGCAAGCTGATGGGGAGGTCCAAAGCACGGTTCTCCCTGTATGGGCTGTAAAAATATAGGACGCTTGAGGCCCAATGCATCACCAGACGCATCTGTAAGTACATCCATCTTAATTTCAGGTTCTGGGACAGTTTCACCTGGTGCCACTTGCCCTATTTTATATAAACGAGTCGTCTCCTCAGCAACATCAGAGTGACCTTGCTCTAGGAACACAAGGGTCGCATTGAACCCTAAATAAGGAAGCATGACTTCTTGACCTCCTGGATGAAATTTGATCCAGTCAGTTACATCTAAGACATCCTGTCCTAAGACCAGCCATCCATCTGATGCTTGATTATGTGCTGCAATCGTTATGGCAGAATACTGCTTAGCAGGTGAAAGGCCCATATCTTCGGATAGTGTGTCTTGCAAAAGGTCATCATATAGTCTTGACGATAGCTGCTCAGATGTCTCCTGCACCGATAATGTTGCCACCTCCTGGCCGACCGCTGATGTCAGTGCTGCAACTGTATAGTCATGGCGGTTTTGCTGAATTTGCCCAAAATATGTAAGTAACAACAAGATGAAGGGGATATAAATCACGAGACGATTCTTCTGTGTGATCCACCAAGCCGATCTTGTAAATGAAGCAACAAGCCTCGGCAACACGCTCCATAGTCCTCCCAGGCCGAAAAGCCAAGTTCCAGCGTAAGCTTGTGGAAGAATAAGCAGAATAGAATTTACAAGCGGATCAGTCCATCCAGAAAGAAAAGCGAAGTTGCTTGCAAACGTGGTGTGATGAACATGGTGATGCGACCGTGAGAGAAGAATTAGATCGAAGAGAAAAAAGTCCCAGCCTTGGGCGGCATGAGAATACATGTGTCCTATGTATGCGAAAACAAAAAAGAAGCATGCTAAGATTGAGAAGATATAAAGCTGCGGCTCGCGAAGTGTACATGCAATCATAGGTAACAAAAAGTACAATGGGGGTGCTGAAAGAACTTTTGGATTGATGTGGTGCTCTTGAAATGAAGAGGCGCAGTCTTTAAGCAGAGGCCAGCGACGAATAATCTCAGGATTATCAAGCACAACATGCGATATTGCACTACCCAAATCGCCCCAAAGATAGGCCAAAATAGCAATGAACCAGAATGGAATGTTTGACTGAAGTTTTTTGGATTTGCCAAGGCTTTGCTGTCGTTGAAGCTGTTTAGCTCTCCAATTTTGCTCAGCAAGGGTGAGTAGTCGTACAAAAAGAGCAACTGTAACAAGTTCCAATAAGCGGCTGATACCATCAGAAGGTTGAGTACTCCTAACAGTTTGTTCATCAAAGTGATTATCCCAATTTTTGCTGCCACGTAGAACGCCTTCTCCGGGGCTGAAAGGTGCTGAGCAGTCTATAGCTTCTAAAGAAAAATTTGTAACTGACGAGGAATCCGAAGGATTCGATAGCATCCGAGTTCTGCGAGGCAAAATTTGACGTTCAGAGTTGAATCTCCACTCGCAACAGGGGTCTCCTAGTTCAAGCCCGTTCGTCTCACCATCATTATCAGAGTCCAGTCTACAAAGACACTCCGCCCTGTTTGTTTGTTTGTTGTTGTTTTTGTTGTTGTTGTTGTTGTTGTTGTTGTTGTTGGTGGTGGTGGTGGTGTGGGGGGTAATAATCCCAAGAGTCCAGATGATTTGCAAAAATCATAGACCACACAACCATGATAAAACATCGAGAAGCAGGAATAAGACACCATAAATATTCAATGCAGTTTGAATTTACCTTCATGGAATCGCTACTTTTGTTAGTCATCGATATAACATCGCGGACGTATTTAGATGCAACTTAATTCCTCATCGATTCTTTACAAGACTCGAACTAGAATATTCACACGTACCATGTGCCCTCGCACTTCAAAAAATCTTCTCCAAACTCGGACAGCGGTCCACCTCCAGTGACCCTGCGATGTCCCAGCGCCGGAAAAGCCCGCCCGTTCGGAATCCTCAAAGCATTGATTGGAAACCCATGCACAATGCCGCTTCCTCTGGTGGCAAACCAGTTCACCAGCAGCACGGAACTCCACGCAAAGTCGCATTTTCTTCGACGGAGGCCCATGGCACGATGGGGGGCAGGCTTTTGCGCTGCCATCCGCGAATCACAGATTGCGATGTGACCTTTCTTCAGTCCTAGTTTTCATTTATTCATTCGTTCGATCATTTTCTTCTTCTAGATACGATGAGAAACAATTCGCCGTCACTCAGCTCCGAATTCAATTTGATTAAGAAATATACGGATTGGAGCATTCATTCATGAGCAGTTTGCAGATGCCATCCGTCGAGACCATGCGCATTGTTCTCCAGGCATCTCAATGGACGGCATTTGAGCAGAACTTGGGAGTGATGAGAATGAACTGATCTTTTTGCGAGGTACATATGAAAATGGGTGACTACTACCCTCTATTATGTGACGTGCACGAAATCTCACCTCTACGTACCAGGCCTGCCTTGCCTACCTCGAGCTATTCAGAGCCTAGATTTTCTGACAGTGCCAGTAAGGTTGATCAATTAGAGCACCATGTCTAATCACTCACGAAGGAGATTGAAAAAAAGACTTGTTCATATACCTACTCCCAATTTGTAACGAAGACCTACTTTTCAATTCGAGAACCAACATATACTCTTTAGTCTGGCATGACATCTTGAAAAAAGTCGGCCTTTGCAGCAAACATATGTGTTCTTAAATATCCTTCCAATGTGTCCTAGCACTTTGCATATGACTCGAGTAGGTAGGTACGTACACTTCAGTTGTGCAAGGTGTGCAAATGCTGATATTTATGTCAACCTTGAAAAGTGAAACTTTGTTCTCTTAAGACTCTACAATTGCGTGCAAACTTGCATGACAAAAACATCATAAAGATGCTCACAACCAGAGTTTGAACTCCGCTTCAAAAGACAGAACTCCTTAGTTTCTTGTGCATAGGGTTGCCCTTTTGGTTTGACGCAGCACTAGCGTGTTTACAACGCGATGTATTCAGCACGAACCTCATCCGCGTGCCCATAGAGACTAAGGGCCTTTCTGAATTTACAGTAGCCACAAGTTTTTTTTTTGTTTTTGTTGTTTTTTAAAGGGAGAGGCAGCTCTACTTGGTTGCGTAAAGTACAAGTTTGCCCAAGAAGAACCACTCTCACCAGTCAGAATTAATTCCTCCAGCTAATTAAGTTGGGCAAAATCTAAATCCGAATAATCCATTAATTGCATGAAGAGAATGGCTTGTACAACTCTCAAACCATACAAAGGCTTTCGGATTGGCGAATTTGATTCTTTAAAAAAATGCAAAAAGTGCAACACCAAACAAACGTTTCTTTTTCGGACGGACACCCTTTCAGTTTTGACAGAGAAAGGATTGATCGATTGTTTCATTTCCTCTATCGAATTTAACTTAATCAGAACAAAGATTTATTAATATTGTCCATATTGTCCATACTACTTAGGTGCATTGGCAGTCTTGACCGCATGCGCTCCTGCAATTCATAATATGCAACGGGAACCCTTTTAAAAAACAAGAGCACCCACAGAAGACGCTATTCAGCACGATGATGGATGGAGCTGTTGACATCTACCTCATATCTAACTAGGTAGGTGGAGAGTAGTACCCGTCTGTGTCCTGGCATAACGTAGGTTTCTAATGAAAGAACAGAAACGGAGATAAAAATACAGAGCCCATTAAAATACACATGGACAGCAATAATGCTCCTACATTCTCGAGTTGATGAATGCCAGAAACTATATCAAAACTCACCAACTGGGAACCCAATTGTAGGAGTAAACATTATCAAAAGTTGTCGCCTTGATCCACTTCCGTCCCTGCTAAAATCCAAGAAAACCTGACAGTCTGTGCAGTTTCATGTTGATTCTGTAGCTGATAATGCCCTTCCGAGAACACTCATTTGTCGACTCTGCCAGCCTAAGGGTGTTTATGGAAGAACTTTGTACAGGTCGATTCTTGCGAGAACGATGTGGCAAATAAAATGATCATTAGTGGAACGAAGGTTGACAGCTCCCACGCACTCACGAATGGCTATGCAGTATGTTCTGTGCAAAACAATGGCGGCGACTACTAGAGGGGAGAAGATGAACTTGTTCGCCACCACAATAAATGCCATCTCAGCCATTTGACTGATTCGCCAACTTTCTAAAGAGCAGAATTGCAAATTACTTATAAAGGTCCTTAATGTGCCTATGGTAATTTGCTAGGTCTGAAATCTTCCGCTTCTTTCCTCTTTCCGTTTATTATTGGGCTGAAGCTTCAACGGTCCTCGCAGAGCAACACCAGCAGGGCCTTTCGAGTCTCCCCAGCGCGAAGATCCTCTGCAACTTACGACCTCAGCTCTTTGCAAACCACCAACCAATCACAACGATGGAAAGGCACATAATTAATTATCTGACCGCAAGCAAGCAAGGCCTATCCTTTTATCTAGTACCTACTTACAAGTGATTCTTTAATTTACATTATATTTTCAATCTGCCGAATACAGGCAGTATCAGACAGCTTCTTTCAGAAAAGGTTAGCGCAACAGGACATGGTGGATTTAGTCAAGAGGTAAGGCCCAGAAGCAAGGAGTTCAGAATGCAACTTTCACTCTTGAGAGGCTGGAAAGCTGGAAATCCTTTCCTTGAGTTTTGATGATGGGCCGACATGGCAGAGAAATAGGGAGGAGGGGTTGCATAAACTGGAAATAACTTGGCTTTTTAATTAACATTAACTAATTTTATAAAATACTCAGAGGCTCCAAATTAGTGGCACATAGGCCTTCCTAGTTAGTTCGCTAGGGTTAAGAGCCGTAAAGAAAAAAGATCGTTGATGATTAGGGAATAGGGCTAAATCGTTTTTTTCTTTTCGCCCAACCTTTCGCTGCACAGGAGTGGACTTGTTCATGGCTCTCAGTTGCACACAATGGGAAAATCTCTTCGGTGCATGTGCACTGCCTGGGCACAGCTTGGAGAGCCACTCGAGTCAATTGATGATCGTTTCGTGAACTTTCACCGACAACTTCATGTGAAGATTTGCTCTCAAGAACATTTTCCATCCTCCTCCCAAGAATGAGTAAGCTCTTGGTACTCCTAATTGCCGACAAGAGTAAATAGAACGAACTATCTACAGTGAGGAGGAAAACTAAGAGAAAGAAAGAAAGAAAGAAAGAAAGAAAGAAAGAAAGAGAGAAAGTGGAAACTCTTATATGCGAGTATTGGAGCACTATTGGGTTAAAAAAAGAATATAAATGAAAGAATCAGAATTTAGATTTTAATTAAATTTTATAATCTGTTGTGACGATTAAACGTGAAGGATTGTGTGTAGTCGAAGTTATTCATCGCCGCCGCCAAACCCATTTTGCACATCTCGTCCGGTGCAACCACTCTCTTCCGGTGCCTCACGGCGCCGTGTGCGAGTTCGCAACCTTCGTCTTCGCCTGATCTTGGAGTCCGCCGGACTCTGCGCCGCGAGAGGTCTGTCTCATCGAGCGGTTAACGTTTGCTATCCCAGGGCTCCACGTGGACCCCGTAAACGTGATACATCTTTACGAAATCAAAGCGATTCCATCGCATATTTCTGCATATCGTTCTCGTTCTCGAGAGCATTGTGGACACTAGCGTGCTATTATTGCCGTCTTGGGACATTGGCCTGATTGCTCGCATTTGACGTTGCTTGCAAACACAGAAGCAAGGGAGTCTTGAAACCGGTAAACTTGAGCCGAGACATACTCGAATACAACAGCCAGCATGGCTATCGAACGTCGCGCTCGAGGCGAGTCAGGGCACAGTCTGAATATCTCAAACAGCCTCCCAACCCGCGTGCCTCGACGCCACGCCTCCGGAATGGGCGGTCTTGGCATTTCTTCCTCTCAAACATTTAAACGTTTGACCAGCAGAAGCTGTGACTTCTGGACGGTCCTGGTTATTGTCACAAGTGCTGTTCTCGCAACTTGGTTTGCGCGGGGATACTCTCTTGGAACCAGTGCTCCTTGCGACCTTAACCCATCGTCAAACTTGATCAAGCTCCCTAAAATTCATCGCAAGTTCCCCAATAGTCCTGTCGGGTTGCAGCATGCCGGCGTGAACGCGAAGAGTCTGGGCGATGATTTTGTTTTGCCCAGCTCTGTGCAAACCAGCGCCAACGATGCTTTGGAGCCCATTGATATGGAGCATGTTGTGCCTTTCACAAGCCGCGCCGGTGCAGCACAACCCGAGACGATTGACTTGGCGTCTGAACAATTTCCCAATGTACTACCTTTCCAGGAGATGAAGGGATATGATATCCTGATCATTGGTGCTGGTCTCTCGGGTACCGTTCTTGCAGATTTGTACGCTCGCCATCACAACAAGCGCGTCCTCATCATTGAGCGCCGCCCGCACATCGGTGGCAACTGCTATGACTTTCGTGAGCAGCGCACCGACATTTTGGTGAATTTATATGGTGCTCACCTCTTCCACACCAGTAAACCTGATGTGTGGACCTATGTACACCGGTTCTCCGAATGGACACCGTATGAGCACCGCGTCATCGGTCGCGTAGATGGAAAACTCATCCCTATTCCAGTAAACATTGACACTGTGAATACTTTGTTGGGGGAGGATATTAAGTCTGTCGAGGAAATGGAGGCTTGGCTCAAGGCCGAACGCCAGAACAGCCCTGTTGGTGAGGTCGATGTCTCCACTGCCAAGAACTCGCGCGAGGTGGGTATGGGTCGCGTGGGTGAGCGATTGTATAACAAACTTTTCAAGGAGTATACCAAGAAGCAGTGGAATGTCTACCCTGAGGATCTTGGTCCGGTTGTGCTGTCCCGTATCCCT
Organism: Schizochytrium sp. TIO01; assembly: GCA_004764695.1. NCBI lineage: Eukaryota > Bigyra > Thraustochytrida > Thraustochytriidae > Schizochytrium > Schizochytrium sp. TIO01. Next base: position 3,582,924 of record SMSO01000014.1, on the reverse strand, counting down.
GTGCGCACTGATTGGGATGACCGCTACTTTCCCAATGATAAGCACCAGGCTCTCCCTGCTGATGGCTACACTCGGTGGTTTGAGGAAGCTTTAGATCACCCGAACATTCGCGTGTTTACCTCAACTGACTACTTTGAGATGCTCAAAAACGAACAGTTCGCGAATCTTAAGTTTGAGAAAACCTTCTTTACCGGCCAGATCGATCAGTTTTTTCGCAACCGTGGCGTGGACTTGAAGCCTTTGCAGTACCGATCCATTAAGTTTGAGACCATTGTGGTTGACGAGCCTGCAGTAAACCAGCCTGCTTTTGTGGTGAACTTTCCTCAGTTCCGCGATGGAAACCACACACGTACCGCAGAGTACAAGCACATGTATCACCAGGATTCTGCCCAGTCTATTTTGATTCGTGAGTACTCCACAGACATTAAGGATGGCGCCGAACCTTACTATCCATTTCCCACAGAGGAGAACCAGCGTCACTTTGAAAAATACCGTGAACTTGCCAAGGACGAAGAGGAGGTGAACAATGTGCACTTTGTGGGTCGTCTGGCCAACTACAAGTACTTCAACATGGATGATGCTATTCAAAACGCTCTTGATCTTTACGTGAAGCTTGAGGGTCGTAAGCGTCTTAATGCAGCTTTGCGCGAAGCCAAGCTTCCCAAGGAAACTGAAATGAGTGTGCACTATGTCGTTGCCGTTCGGAACGCGAAGGGCCTTGACTGGCTTTCTGCTCTTTGCGCCTCTCCTACTTGGAAGTCAGCTGCTGGCTCAACAGCTGTGCGCAACACGGTTTTTCTCTACAATATGGATCGCTCTCTTGATAACGAGCTGCTTGGCAAGGTGCGCGAGATCGCGCAGCACAACCGCTGCGCTCTTGATACTCGCCTTGGTAAGGGCATTGTGATTCGCAACATTGCACCGACTCAAAGTCTGGAGCTTGTATGGCTTGAACATCTTTCCGCACACAGCTTTGCCTTTGGTGATTCCAATGTTTTCATCGACAGTAGCATTGCTGCTAGTGTGGTGGGAGACGTTCCTGCTGCCCTGAACTTGCAAGCTCTCAAGCTCTTCAGCGAAGGCAAGACCCGCGCTGCCCACCCGAATGTTCTGAAGACAAACATTCGACTTGCTTCACGTCCTAAGAATGGTGAATGGTCAACCTCGGGTAGGTTCTCGAAGCTCCCTTCTTCAAGCACATCTAAAGATGGCAACCTTCTACATGTCCTGCCTCTCGGCAAGCCCGGCCTCTCCTTTGGTCAGCACAAGCTTGAGGCTATAGACTCAATGCAAGCATTGCGAATGTTGTTTCGCGACGAGGAGCAACCGGAGATTTGCCCGACTATTTCCACCTGGGCTTTCACAGCCACAGATGCTAGCTTGCGGCGTATGTTGTCTATTCATCGCACAGCTATTTACGATAAGTTCATTCCCGAACTGCGTGCTAACCCTACTGGGTCGTTTGCTCAAGTTATGCACTCGCATTGGTACTGCTTGTTCTTTAACTTTGCTCGCAAGTAGACAGTATTGAATATGATCACGCCACCACACCGCCTGATCATGACACAATTAAGCAATACTTAAGAAATAAAAGAAATAAGATCAAAGGCGAAGAAATCTGACGAATGGCGGAGCATCCCGTACATTCTGCTATCATTCTTTTGATGATCGCCGGTACAGAACGTCTAAAACCTTAGGGAGGAAAAAGAGGATGCAAAACAAATAATATAAGGCTATCTATACTCTACTTATAAACAATTTCTACAATGAGGGCAAGTTGGTGTTTAGACGATTTACTTGCCTCTCGCTATTACATACCTAATACAACCAGCTTTTTTTCTTGAAGAATATACAATGAACCAAACAGAGGTGGGCTTTGCGAGTCACTGCAACCCATGCAACGACCTTTTTGGCGCAAAATTGTCACATCCCCTTGTTATGTGCGCGATATTTCGCTGGCTGTATAGACATGTTGTTAAAACTACAGAAAACAATAAGACGCGTGAATGGATCAGAAAAGACACATACTAGAACAAAGTAGCTTGCGTGAAGACCACACAAGGGTATGCCAGCGAAAATAATAGTCACTCAATGACTGCATAACAACATGTCTGTTGTATTTTGTTCTCTCTTTTTTTTTTTTTGACTGTGTGTTTTGCATGCATTAATATGTCGCATTTGCGAAGAGAAAACCTCCAAATTGGTACTGCTATCTTCGAAATACATATATACGCATTCCAGGAAACAAACTGAAACGAGATGAAATGAAGATGAAAAGAACAATCGTGCCTTGGGAGGATGCTACCCCTGAGGTTGGGGGAGAATGCAGTGGGGTATTTAGACTTGTGCATGCGTCGATCTTCCTGCTTCAAGGTCTTCCTCAGAGTCACTTTGAGGGCCATTCCCCTCTACAGGGTCCTCAATAATATCATGCGTATCCTTGCTAGCCTCATCCTTAGGCTCGGGTCGAAATGGTGCGCGGCAGGAAGGGCATGTGGTATGGTGCGACAGGAACCATGGGTCAATGCATTCCTTATGAAAGGTGTGGTGGCATGGTAGAGTGCGTACTGGGTCACCTGCTTCGAAATCAACAATGCAAATTGCGCATTCACTTGGCACGCCTGTTTCCGAGCCTCCTTCGAAAGAAGAGGTCGGTACTGATTCATCTACCTCCTCTTGGGTCACGGTTACTTCAGGTTTCTTTTCGTCTGAATAGAAGGTAGTGGCGTTCATGAGGAATCGGAATGGCACAAGAATGAGCCAGATTGGCAACATGAGACCAGCACTAACAGGTAGAAAGATCTCCATAAAGGCAAAAAACCATCCAAAGAAAAGAATATAGAAGATTTCCTGCACAACAAAGAGCAGGATGACTTCCAGAGATGATACACTGATGGCAGTGAACATGAATGCTACGAAACAGCCAGCGGCACCACAGCAGCTAACATAGTTTAAGACTGCCACCGTTGACAGGTACCATGTCGGTGCAGACCACGCGTTGCGGCGAGCCAGGACAAGCACAAGAGCACGGTGGACATCGAAAGCCATAAGGAGAACCATCACTGCGCAGCAGGCAATCGGTCCAACCTCTTTAGCGCTTGCATAGAGTACTAGCAAGACGATTGTCGTAGCAAGCACAGAGATCAAGAGGATGCTTTGGGCAATGAGTTGCCCTTCAGGGCCAAAGCACCGGGCGAAAAGTGTCCTTTCCCTTCGCTTTCCATCCTCCACATGAATGTAATACCTGTTCTCCGGGGAGGACTCCCCATTTCCACCTTGCCTCTCCACTACAGAAAGGGTTGACTGGGTCCGGTGTGCAAATGCATTTGGGTTCCAAGTCCATGAAACAGTGCCTAGTTCAGACCCAAACATTTCTTCTGGTCTCACCACCACCGACCCGCTTGCCTGAGATCTTGTGCCATGGCTGTTTGCGCCGCCACCACTGCTGCTGCTGCTGCTGTTGCTCCTGCCGACCATCCTTGAAAACCACTTCGTTTCCAACTAAACTGTCACCTCGTGACTTTCGCTTTCCGTCAGTTCTCGCTGATCGTCGCTTGCGTGCTTGCTTGCTTGCTTGCTTGCTTGCTTGCTTGCTTGCGTCTCCACTGCTCTTGTTCGGCCTCCCCAGTGTCCTAGCAGTACTTCTCAGCCAGCCAGCCAGCCAGCCCTCGGTCGCAGGTCGCTGCTCTTGAATTCGGCGTGGCCTTGCTCTATTTAGGTTTTGCTCCTCTTGTCATCAAGTCTTCCACGCAGCAACTGCAGAAGGGAATTCGAGGTCCTAAGATCACGACGACCTCCTTTCATAAAACTAACAGGCTGTACCTTCCTAATTCCCAATGACCAACTTCTTCACAGCAGCGCCACCCTACGGAAGCGAAGCTTTGATTGACCTAAGGTTTAGAGTCATTCTAACTTAACTTTAAATAGAAAACTAACAAATCCCAGGTAACTTTGTCATCCTGCACACCGCCTAAGCTCCGCCTATCCGCTGCTACCCGTTTCAACGATTGACAATTTACAGTTTCTTTCTTCTGCTATCTTATATAATTTCTCTGGAAAACCTGAACGTGAGCAGCATAAAAAGCAAAACAAGAACAAATTCAACGAAGTTCAAGAAGAGGCTCGAGCAGCGCGAGTGAGTGCCAACCAAACCCGTTTATTTCAGATCAGACGGACGCCTCCTTCGCAGCGACCGCGCTGCGATGCAAACTATGGACGGCCGGCCGGTCGATCGAGCGGTCTATCAATCTAACGAGCGAGCGATGATTGCCATCACGTTCGCCCAGGACCTTCTTTTTCCCGCGCTTCCCACGGGTCTGAAAGCGGTTTCTGCTCTGCCATTCTAATCGCAGTTCGAAGTCGATCCACGGGCTCTCACGCGCACAGAGGAAGCGGCCTAAGACGTGTCAGGCACGCCGCTTTCGTCTCCTGAGCCCACGCGGCTCTCAAGGTCTTCTCTTTCCCCGTCACGCAGGCGATGATTGAACTCTTCGATGATTGAACTTGCATTTTCGATGCATTCTCGATTTCTTTCGATTTCTTGGGAGGAGCTAAGATGGATCTGCATTCACCTGAGTTGAGTTGAGTTGAGTTGAGTTGAGTTGAGTTGAGTTGAGTTGAGTTGAGTTGAGTTGAGTTGAGTTGAGTTGAGTTGAGTTGAGTTGAGTTGAGTTGAGTTGAGTTGAGTTGAGTTGAGTTGAGTTAATTAATTAAAAAGTAAAGTGAAAAGTGGCGAAGATTGAGCCAACATGTTCCAACTTCATAGGGTGGCGCTGTTAGCGGTAACCACCCTCGCGCCACAGAAGGAGGGCCACGCCGCAGACGTTCGAGCTCAGGCACCCCGCTCGAGGCCTTTGCGGAGGACCTCTCTGCTCGTCTGCTCGTCTTCCTCGGCTTCAGGAGGGCTTCGAGGGAGACGAACAAGAAGGAGGAGAATAAGAATAAGAATAAGAAGAACCAACGAGTCTCTGCTCTCTCTCTCAACTAACTAACTCTCTTGGCCACCTTTTAAAAGGTTTCTTTTTACTTCTTTTTTCCTTCCTTCCTTCTTTTTCTGCGCTGCTCTTCCAAACCTTCTCTGCCTCCTTCTTCAAAAAAGCCACGTCGGCCGCTCGCTCCCTCGCTCCAGCCTCCTCTCTGCCCTGTCTGCCTGCAACCCCGGGTCTCCAGCGGTCGCTTTGCTCTGCCCTGCTCAGCTCTGCTTCGGGTCTTCAGGTCTTCTCCAAGTCGTGGTTCTTTCTCAACAGGTCTTCAAGACTGCCTTGGTTCTATGAAACGTGGTTCAGCTGGAGCGGATCGAGGCCTCTCCGTAGGGTGGCTCACGGTGCATGTGTGCGCAAATCCTCTCCTCACAGCCCACTGAGGGCCTCAGAGGCAGTGTGCGAGAGAGGGCGTCTGTAGGGTGGCCCGTTGGATTTCTGCACTTCTTTTCGCCCTCGATTTTTGCTTTTGCAGACTTAGGTCGATTCTTTGGATCAATGAATCGAATGATTGATTGATTGATTGATTGATTGATTGATTGATTGATTGATTAATCGAAAGTGGTCGATCGTCCTTTCCTGAGCCATCGCAATGCGCTGAGATCGACCCCACTTGCCGCGGCTCCTACTGTTTGCTTTGCCTCTGGTCGCTGCGACGGCTGCCAGAGGTCAAGCTCGTTTGTTTGTTTGTTTGTTTGTTTGTTTGTTTGTTTGTTTGTTTGTTTGTTTGTTTGTTTGTTTGTTTGTTTGTTTGTATTTGTTTGTCTGTTTGTTTGTTTGTTTGTTTCCAACAAGAAAGCCTTTCTCCAGTTCCTTCTCCTTGACTCGCTCCTTGGTTCTTTCTGTGCTAGCTAGACGGTCAAGCACAAGCAGCTGCGCAGGTGCTCCTTCCCTCCGCCTGCACCTGTCGCCTGTGCCTTCGTTGTGCAGCTCAGGGCCGCCTCCGCTCCGTTCCACACACCCGCGACACAGCAGACAAGTGAACGACCGAGCGTGGCAGAGGCGCCACCCTACACTCTGAGAGCGCTTCAGGAACACGCAGATGGCCTTCTTCTTCTCACACGAGCTTAGCTTCTTCACAGAGAAAGCGCCTTCTTAATCAAATCAACGATCTGCGCCAACTTGAAGCTTGCCAGCCCAAGGCCGAGCTCGGGAAGGTCTCGCGTAGCCAGGTCTTCGGGTCCCGAGATGTCTCTTCTTCAGGCACGCTGGGCAGCGCTTTGCGGTTGGTTGCCTTCGCCTTGGGCTTGGCGCGCTGTCTCGAAGGACTTGCCTCGCTTTGGTCGTCTCGAGCACGTGCCGCAAACTGGGAGTGAGCAGTATCTTTTATTCATCTGCATCTGTCCGCCATCCAAAAAGAGAAAGACGTCACTGCTTTTGGACGGGCTCTTTCCTCTTCGCCGCAGACCGACGTCCGCACGAGAGTGCCGGGGCGGCTGGAGACGCTGGCTGCTTTGGTTTGGCGGCGCGAACTTGCCTGGTTCGCGTTCTTGACGGGCTGCTGCAAGAAGGCCACGCACGCCACGAGACTCCTCGAGTTGGGACTATCTCGTGCATTTGTTTCGGCAGCCGCTGTGGGGACCTACACAGAAGCGGCTTAGGAATACGGGAGGCTTAGTGACTAGCTGGGCCATTTGGACTTTGAGCTGAGCTGAGCTGAGCTGAGCTGCTCCTACTCGTACCTGCTGTCGAGAGACGGTTTCCTCGCAGAATTCTATTGCAAGCTAGCTCGTGCACCAGCTCGACCCCACTTCACGGCGAGCGAGGGCTTCAAGGTTTTGTGCAGCTTCTTGCCAAACCGTATTTTCTGAAGAGTTTCCCCCCATTTCAGAAGAGATATTGTATGTGCACACACGTGGTGCGGCGAAAGATAAAGGAAAGGGCCTTTCTTGATCTTCTTGGAGCAGCACACGCCACCGAGCTTGAAGCCATCTAAAGGGGGAGCACCAATGCAAAATGTGGCGACTATACGGAAGGTCTTCTCCATATATAGTAGCATAAGAACTCGCGACCAAAACCTTGGCGTTGATATCATCTCCACAAACAGTAGAATTCATTGATTATTAGATACTCACTCTAAATATTGCTGCACTGTGCATATTACTGCCTGACGCATATATCAAGACGGCAGAATCCCTCCAGAAATGCTGTAAATTACTAATCTCACATATGTTTGCCTCAGTGATGTAGGAGAGAGCACTTTGATAAAATCGTTAGACCATTGCAAGTGCAGTACTCTTGAGCGAGCATATAAGGCTCGCTCGATCGTCTGCCGTTCCGTTCTGTTCCAGTGTTCCTTTTTTTTTTCCTTTCTCAACCTTAGAAAGAAGAAGAACCTCGTTCTTCTTTTTAAACTAAAACAAAAGAGATAAAGAGATCAGCGAGTGAGATGCAGGAATAAACGATCGACAACAACAAAAATTTATTTGAGGCAAGAAAGCGCAGCTCTTGCTTGCACGCCGTCGTCCCCCGTCGCGTGGACAGCGCCGTTCACCAGATGTCCAGTCCCACGGGCCCTTCTGGGCGTCAGGGTTCGCAGGACCGCTCAAGCCTGGACTCTGTGCGAAGCGTTGACTCTGGATCCTCCTCCTCAGCTGCGTTAAGACCCTCCTCGAATCTTCAAGGCAACAACGACTCCTTTAGGAGTAATTCTGCAGTCAACTCGCGCAGCTCAATAACAGGGTCAAATTCCCTTGCTTCGAGATCTCCAGGAGCGATTGACACTCGCGGATCTAGCATCGGGGTATCGAGCAGAAACTTATTGAGTCCTGGCATCCGAAATGAGCTGCAAGATGATAACTCGAGATCGTCGACATCGAGGCTAACGCCTCCAAAGCATCCTGGGCAGAGCTCTCTGCAATATAGATTGCAAAATCCTCAAAATCAGCAGGTTCAGCACCAATATCAGAATAATTTTTTGCAGCAGAGTCAGGTTTCTAGAATGGACACTCTGCAGGGAGACCCGCAAGTGCAAGATCAGCAGATACCTCAAATCACAACACAGAGACGACTAGGAACGCCAACCTCGCTGAGGAGAAAACATACTGTTAGCGACCCAGAGCCCCCACATGGAAGGGCGTCTCGACATGACTTTGGCAGTGGTGGTGATAATGACGACGAAGATGACGATGATGATGAGAATGAAGATGACAGTGATACCGTAAAGATTATACACACTAAAAGTGACGTGAGCAACCTTAAGTCCCCTGAACTCGCGAGTCACGAAACCGAGCAGGAGAGAGCACACCGTCTTAAGAAGGAGCGTAAGCGTGAGAAAAAAGAAAAGAAGGAGCTTAAACGGCAGCGTAAAAAGGAACGCAAGAAGGCACGGGACGCGGAGTCTAGAGCAAGCTCCACATCAGCTTATACCGATAGAAACTCCGTTTCACCACGATCATTGGCGACATTTACAGCTGCAACGGCGAATGGGACGCCGTCTTCAGGCTTTCACAGTCGCGAAGGTAGCGGCCTCGTGGCAGTTCCACCTTTAGCAGGTTACTCCCCGCTGCAAACTCCTGGTCGGCTTTCCTCCGTTGGCGTAGGGCTGATAAATCCACCATCTGGCGTCGGTGTTAGTGGTTCTGCTGGTGCTGCTCAGTCATCCACAATTGCCAGCGAGACTCCAATCCGTCTTTCACAAAGTCAAAGTACTCCTGTACCCACGTTTTCTGATGGACGAGCCGCGGTCCGCCAAGGGTCGTCAATATCCATGGCTTCTCTCGGGTCAACATTTCCAGAAACAGAATCACTTAATCGCCAGCAATTGTTTGCGCTGCTCCAAGAACAACAAATTTTGCGCATTGACGAAAGGAATTTTTTCGAAGACCAAATGGATAGCGTTCTTAGCGAGTTCGAGCGAATTGCAGTCGAAAATGCACGGCTTCAAGAGGCCCTAGCACAAGCACAAAACAAGAATCCATCGAATGACGTAAGGAATCAACCCCGACCCAGTTTATCAATGAAAAATAGAACTAGTCTGCCACTTTCGAGATCACTCGAGATTCCAGACACAGCATTCCGGGGATGGTTCGAACTCTCGATCTTACCGATACATAACACCGCATCCTCGTCTTCATCCTCTTCTTCGAACTCGCCTTCAAATGCACGTGAGTCTACTACTGTCCCGTCTCCTACAGCAGACTCCTCATCGTCTGCTAGCGGTGTCGAGCCTGTATGGCTTGTGTGCGTTGGTCATAGCCTCTTGGCTTTTGAAAGCGACATGGAGCAATCTATGGCACACTGTACAATTCTTGAAGAACCTATGAAAATAAAATTGGAATCGATACCGAGTATGTCCCATGACGGAACGCACGTATACTCTCAAAGGCACGAGCTGATGATTGATACCGGTAGTGGTAGTACTCGTTGGGTTGTGGGTAGTATGGAAAGAGAACCATTGGAAACTCTCGTATCACATATCAGACGAGAAGCTATTCATTTGCAAGAAATCCCAACTGTTGATCTATTAGCAGCGACACGTCGGGCACTACTGCGGAGGTCCGAAACTATCCGTAAGCAGACTAATTTTCGCCGGGCACTTCAACATTCCGCTGATGAATTGCGTGCTCAGCTTTTAGACCCGCAGACAGTAGAGAATAGTGCCAACTATCTTTACTTGCTAAATGAGCATTGTATGCGTGTAGATCAACTCCAGCGTGCCTTTGCTGAGCTTAATTCATTGGAAAATTCATCGTCTGATGGGACAATCTTTGATCTTGCTAGGGCTGCGGCCCTTCAATCTGCATTAATATCTGCTATGAATGGTACAATCGAATATGATAACTAATTATAGTTTCAAGAGGAAGAATTCAAATGCTGTGGTCATTGCCATTCCCTCAATGTTTGATCTATCGATCGTGTGCAAGTTCAAGGAGGTCAAATATGTTTCTTGGGGGAACTAAGGATCAAACATTCTATGACACTCGATGACGTGCTACTCTATTATTGCGCACACAATGTATCGTTAGAGCTACTTTAAATAAACAGGAGGCATGGCGAAACTTATCTTTGGGTTTCTCATGAACGTGTTTAGAGGTTTCGCGATCCGTAGTAGCAATTGAAGTGAAGTGTTTTTCACTGGTGAAAGCACTGGTTCTGATGCAATGAAAATTACAAATCATTCATTTAGTCAATCATTCTCATGATCATTGTAGAAGGCACAGTTACATCATATATGTATAAAAGGGAAATCCGTACGTCTATATGTATATATGTTCGTCCGCCATGTTCGTGACTTAATTATCTGATCCTTTTTATAAGTTGTACCATATTTCATAACGCACATTAAATATAACTTTTTCGAAGATAATACCAAGGAAAGTAGGTAGGTAGATAGATAGCTAGCTACCCACTATATTAGTGTTTCTGGAACTAGCACCACTTCTTTGCGATGGTGACGTGCAGGGTAAACCGAGAAACACAAGTCTTTCTCTGCGTCTTCCTTATCGTCGTCCTTACGCTGTGGTTGGGTACAGGTTCTCTGTCTTATCTCAACCTTACACCTAGGTAGCCGCATTTCACTTTGGCTTGCAAGCTTTGCACAGGGCTCACACCAAGAAGGACTTTTTGTATCACCGTTGCATCCACTAGCTTACGAAATGGGATAGATAGGAAACCACCATTCTTAGTTTAGAATGATAGACAGATATTTGATAGTGAATGGTAGCGGGACAATACTAATACTGCTACCTACCTACTAATATTGTGTCCTATCTTCTTTGTGCCGGGCCTCTGTCTGAAACGTAATGGCAACAGGTTAGTTTTTGTCGCCTTGCCTAAGTTTTTGTATTCTCGTCGAGTTGAGAATGGTCTTGCAAGCTCCCGCTGCTAGCTTATCAAGGCTTACTGGCTGAGCTTTCACTCTACCCAACTGCTGCAGCATGAAATAATTTATCATCATCACAGGCTCGCAAAAATTAAATAAGGTGCCATGGCACATTATGGTTTCTATTGTCTATAAAATTGTAGGAAAATGTTCTTGATACATCTCTATTGTAGGTAGGCAGCGCCTGTTCACATAAGATGTTTCTATCGTCTGCGAGAGCACCGCGACATTACAGTAGGTACTATCGCTACTATACTTATTGTTTTAATTAAAATGTGTGTTTTATTTCAGCCTTGCCAAAAGCCCCGTTCTAGCATCGTTGTATTCCCTTTATACGCTAAGTTAGAAGGTTTTCAATTGCCGGCCAGCCAGCCGGTCGGTCTCAGTTTTATAACATTTTCTTCATTAATCGGAAAACTGGCGTTGACCCTACTTGTAGGCGATCTCTCGCCACCGTTGAAACCGAATAAGGCTCGTGGGAATAAACCAGCAACACTACTTATTAAAAATCCACTGCTCACTTGAATCTACAATTGTGGCTCTGTGGGAAAGTAAGGGCGCCTCCAAGAAATTCACGATTGGTTCATTAGCAATATCAGGACTACGTACTACTAATGGTTGCTTACAGCGAAAGTACGTACCTAGGTAGTACTAGGTATTACATCTTTTCCCGATGGATCGCTTACTCCAAAACTGTAAATCTAGCCTTGAACAACTTGGACCAATATCTTCCTTTTAAACTCTTCGGAGAGACTCCAAATATCTTGAACTAATATCCCTTTCCCAAAGTCTCAGGAGCCACCCCGCTGCAATCCAGAGCCTTGAAACAAAGCTTGAAATACTTGTCTTCTGGGGTTCTTTTAATTAAAAAAATAAAAATAAAAATGAGTTGAAAAAATGTAAAGTATTCAATGAAACTCTTTGATGGATTGTAATTAGGGCGAAGAAAATCAGCGTTGTAGCTATCCACATTCACAACAGTCGGGCAAATTAATATATATACCTTGACTATTTGCCTAGAGCAGTCCTTCTGCTCATTTACATGAAAGAACCAGTTCACCAACTGTGAGAACGGGCCAGAACTCCGACTTGTCCGCTTCAAGCACATCTTGCTCCTGGAATTGTTCCCTCGTATTCCCATGGAGTCCTTCAAAACCAACTTGTGTTTTCTAGAGAGACCTTTCAATTCGAAGTTTCATGTGCATGCATGGACAGTGGTGCGTATATACTTCTAATTGATACTGACGTTCAGAAAAGTACAAAAAGGAAAGCATGAAGTCTCATGAACTTACTGGCATACAGGGGACGCTGACAAGGACGGAGCCACGACAGGAGATGCCTTATGACTCTTCCCTCTTTCACGACATGTGCAGACTTTTCGCTGTTTTATGCTGCATTACATTCCACAAAGTTGCTGCCCTACAATTTATCACAACGTTCAGAACCCAAGGGAGAAGCAGAATTAAAAACTCGACGGTCGTCACAGAGCACGGACCGCGGCGGCCTCATCTTTTCTTGTAAACCCATGTCTCGAATCTCCGTGAAACAGCAGCTGTTCGAGCTGGAAACGCTCTTTATAATCCAAGGCTACGAAGAAGATATGCGTTCACATGATATTGATCTTAAGTTCGATAGTTTGCCATCTTCTGTGGCCCACGTCAGCAGTTTCGCTTTTCAACGCATTACAACTGTGTCAGGTGTCTAAGCGGTGGTAAGGTATGCTTATTTGTTTGTTTATTTTTGCTTGCTTGCTTGCTTGCTTGCTTGCTTGCTTGCTTGCTTGCTTGCTTGCTTGCTTGCTTGCTTGCTTGCTTGCATGCATGCTTATAAGCATGCACGTAGATCATGATGAGAGAGACGGCAGCAGCATTTGCACCATAGCCTTAGCTGCACAAAACTCTAGTACGCTTGAAGTATGCTTGCTCGGCAGGTCTATTTGTCAGCCCCTGTTCTGATTCGATCGCACATCGAGCGAACATGACCAATACAATTATAATCTCTCTTTTTATTTCATGTTAAATTAATTTTTTGACTTTAGCAGAAACTAAAATGGAAGAGCTATCTCTATCATTCATTCCTTCATTCATTCCTGAGTAAACTAAATTGAACGAGAATAGAGCTTACAGCCCACCCATAGGCCGAGCTGTATAAATAAGAGACTGCCCGAAACGCGCCTTAGGTCTGGTGGTTTGGCGTACATCGAGTTCCTTCGGCATCACCATATGCTACAAAGCTGTGCAAACTCTTCCCATCATCGAAAAAACCAAAAAAATACCTACTTACCCAAAGCAACCCCAAGCTGAGGATACAGAGGAGACGATGAGTAGTAAAAAAAGAAAAGAAGTCTGGCAACACGATGGTTGCTTTCTTCGTCTTAATCTGGCAAACCCTCCCATCCATTCCTCATGCCACCTTCCCCCTCGCTGCTTTTCTTTCAGCTTTCTGCTGCCTCTCCTCTGGCGGCTTCTTCAGTCGCTTTCAATCTGCAATTTCCACTCCAAGTTCAAGTTCACCCTGTTCTCTCATCTTCCTCCTCATCCGCACTGCCTCGTACTTTATGCCTCCAAGTGTTCTTCGCTGTTCCTCTTTGGCATTATTGTAATACCGAACATTCTAACTCACCGTCCATTTCCTTTTTAGATCTATCCTAGAACACTCACTCACCTTGTTCTCACGTGTTCATTTTATTCTCGTCCCTACCAGCTCCTAGTCGCTCTTAGTGCTTGGCGTTCTTTCTGCAGTCGTCGATTTAATTGTTTTTAATCGAAAAAATGGACTTGGAAATGAAAAGACATTGAGGGAAATGAATGATTCGTTTTTCCTTTGTACCACTCCATCTTATTTCCCACGATGAGAGATTGGTTTGCAATTCACAAAACTCGGCCTGGGCCAGATGCCTCGATGCAAACGCGCCCTTTAAACCACACTATCTCCGAGCGAGGAGGATCGCCACAAGCTTTTCTACGCTGATCCATCGTGCTCGATCCATGATGTATTTTTATTTCTGATTGTGCCTTTCTATGTATGTTTGCGTCCGTCTGTCCCTTTGGACTCTCGAGAAGTAATCTCAGCGCCCTGCTAGTGTTTGCACTATACGACTTCTACACGAGTGATACCCAATAGCGATACCAACAGTCCTCAACAAAAGCAGTGAATAATCCCAAAAGGAAAAAGCGATGTGAAATAAACTCTGAAGTAGGCTGAGTAAGTGAGGAAACAACCATTACACCGCCTACCGTGCGCACCCTCGTAAAAAGAAAGCCCTTGCAAGCACTTAGATCCGCCGCTTACCCTTCCTCCCTGCTGGAATGAATGAATGAATGAATGAATGAATGAATGAATGAACGAATCACTCTTTTTCTATTTCTTACTTTCTTTCTTTCTTTCTTTCTTTCTATGTATTAAGGCACACCGATTTAATTTTTGGTTTATTTGTTATTTGTGGATTGTTGATCTAAATATTTACATGTTTGTGTTTGTTTCAAACTTGTTTCTTCACTTCGATGAGCGCGTTGGATCCACGCAAGTGAACTATAGTGGTTATAAATCACTGTATCGAGGAGGATAAAAGCTATAGTAGTAAATGGGGTCTGCGAGAAAGGCGACTTGAAGCAGTGAACAATAGTGAACGATAAATAGGCCTCTACTACATACATTACCTATTACATGGTAGCAATAATATAACAATAGTTATTACAATAAATTAATAGATAGATAGATAGATAGATAGATAGATATATAGTAAATAAAAAGGAGGAAGAGAAGAAGAAGAAGAAGAAGAAGAAGCCGCCGCTCCAGCAGTCCAGCAGTCCAGCAAGCCGCGCAAGTCCTCTCGCCGCCGCAAGTCATCTCGCTCTTCGCGCTCAACTCTCCTCCAGGAACCATGATGCAGATTATGAGACAGTCCGCCCGCTCCTTCGCGGCGCGCCCGACCTCTCGCTGGGCCCCGGCGGTTCGCCCTATGGCGGCCTCCGCTCGCTCCTTCTCCACCTTCAAGTACCTCGAGTCGCACGAGTATGTCCGCGTGGAGGACAACAAGGCCGTCATTGGTATCTCAGACTTTGCCCAGACCCAGCTCGGTGATGTAGTCTACGTCGACCTTCCTTCGGTACGTTTGCAGCTCTTTTCTTCGATTTGATTGAGTCGAAATCTTCACTCGGACGCCAATGATGATATGACAATAGCCACAACAGAAAGCTCTAATCTAGGGACGGCGTTGATGGGCTATGCCTGCGTATACTCTAGGTGAATCCACGGGATTTTATTAAGTGCATGAATGACTAACTCGGACTGCTTTTCTGCTAAAATCCTTCAATGCGATATGTTGCTCTTCATGGAATGGCGCGTGTGAATATGTGTTCATTCGATCTGTTGATCGTGTGCTGCACATGGAAATTGTGGTCTTGATGGGCTGACCTGCATCGGTGGGATTGATATGTTTGTGATAATATGTTTTAACGTGTAGGTTGGTGACACCTTCGACAAGGGTGACTCCTTCGGCTCCGTTGAGTCCGTTAAGGCAGCATCTGATGTGTACGCCCCGGTCTCCGGCAAGGTTCTTGAGGTCAACGAGAGCGTTGTTGAGAACCCTGAGCTCGTTAACACTGACGCCATGAGCGACGGTTGGTTCATCAAGATGGAGATGACCGACAAGTCTGAGCTCGACAGCCTCCTCGACGAGGACGCCTACAAGAAGCTCTGCGAGGAGTAAATACAATAAAACTTTCCTCATGTTCGTCTGCCTACTGCCGATTTATATGCTACGTCGTTGTTCAAGGTTCTCCTGTCCATTCCCGCTCTGATAGCCATACACCGGCGTTATTGCATTGCACTAACCATTGAGACTTGGGACTTTTCAATTATCACTACTTTACACCCTCATCAGTTCCTATCCTTTCCTTGATTACCTTGAAATCTTTATCCTTTAGTACCTTGCGAACCTTCTTGTCTATAATATCACTTTGAGCCAGCAAGCTTCTCTTTGACTTTATTTAAAGAAACAAGCGCCAGTGGGTATCTCACAAATTCCTGCACCAAAATAACCTCATTTACTCTCACATTGTTTGCTAATTTGGATCCCAGTCGTAATTTCAACTTGAAAGGGGGTGATCTTTTTTCATCTAGCTCCAGAAAATGAGTAATAAATCACATACGCTCGGCCCTTTCGACTTGGCAAGCTAATACAAGCACATCCTGATGATTAAGCTCTAAGATATTTTCTTTGGCTTGGGTACTTGCTACGTAGGAGCCTCTTACCTAATAAACTAAGCCCCTTTCATTAATCGTC
Source organism: Schizochytrium sp. TIO01 (assembly GCA_004764695.1). Classification (NCBI taxonomy): domain Eukaryota; class Bigyra; order Thraustochytrida; family Thraustochytriidae; genus Schizochytrium; species Schizochytrium sp. TIO01. Next base: position 3,566,834 of record SMSO01000014.1, on the reverse strand, counting down.
GCCTACCTTCTCTACCTTCTAGCAATCTTAATATTCTATTAGGGATTTAGCGAGGTATTAATTTTCAGGCAAACAACAGTTGGTCATCACCGTCCGCTCGAAGCGCAATCCGTTTAGCTTGCGGCGCTCGCGAAGCTTCACTAATCTGGGGGACAAAGGTTGGCTACCCTGGTAGTTTGATCCGCTTTGAACAAATTGCCTCCTTGGACGTTTGCCGTAGGAAGGGGGAGAAGTAGAGAGGTCCCTGTTGGTCAAAGTGAGAGCACATTCATCTCTTCTCGCCAAGAACAGCGGTAATTCTTGCATCAACACAGCGCTAAGCCATAGATAGCTAAGATGGAGGACGCCTCAGAGCTTCGACTTGGTCCGGAGTTTGACAACGTTCCGTGCCTCTCCAACGCTGAGGTTGCCATTGTGCTGCAGGAAGCCAAGATCAAGTTTGAGCAAGACGATAAGGCTGTGCCTGAGGTATTCGAGCAGACTCTCGCTTATGTCAACCGTTTTAGCCAAATTAAGGACCCCGTGGTAAACAAGGGTGTCGTTCAGGAGCTTGAAAGTGAGCTTGAGGCGAAGACTTGGGAGAAAGTCGACGCTGAGGGCAACGTGGGTGTTGTAAAACTTGCACCATTTGAGCTTGTCTCGCTCATCAACCTGAAACCTGAAGAATATGATGAGGCTGTGTCATTAATTCCCAGCCTTCAAAACAAGCTCAATGAGGATGATGTCAACGATGTCCTCGATAAGATCAACCGTTCCGCAGGACGCACTTTTAACTTCTAAATTTGACTGCAGAGCACAATAATATCACTGACATGCTTTGCTTCTCCTCAATCTCAATCGGTGTGACTTAGACCCTTGCTGGGGTGCACGTGGGTGCTTTTGTTGATTAAGAACTAGTTCTCGGGCAAAGCATTCATTATTTTTTTCACAGATCGCGACTTCAGCTAGGCTCCTTTCTTTTTATGCCTTTCGTTTACCCTCTTCTCTCTTTTACCATTCAAATCTCTGTTGAGCACATAGGCTCACACTTTACTATGCATATTCACGTTGTGTCGAGGTTATTTCAGAAGGGGATCTTGCATACTCACTACTTCTGCATAGTTTCAAGCTTCTCTTCATTTTATGTAAAGGAAATTAGCTTTGACCACGATTTAAATTTAGCTCTTTCTTGAATCATTGCCACTACGGCGTTGACCCTTTCCTACCCCTTCTATTTTTTTATTTTTTATTTTAATTAAAGAAGGTCCTACTCAAACGAAATGCTCAAAATCTCAACGTCGAAAGCCTAAAATAAAGGATAATGCGAACTTCTATCATCAGTGAGTGTGTAGAGAGACACAGCATGTTTGTTCAAACTTTGAGTTGCTTGAAAATTTTTCTGTGCACTGAAGCGGAAACCAAAATAATAGAAAATCTTGCGTTCTATGGATACTTATGCCCGAAGTGGTTAATTGAAGAATATAGATTGTTGTTTTGTTGACAGGGATACTTTCTATATCAAGGTATATTTTCTATTTCTACCTTTGTTGAATGCTTCCAGCACCTTTTATGATGAGCTGTTCTCATACTTCAAATAAAGGTGATTTTAAGAAAGGTTGCTCGTGTTCTTAGTGCGTAGAGTTACTAACTATTCGCCACTACTGCAAACTACTCTCAAAGGATAAAGTTCAAAGAGATGAAAGAATTTCATCACTTTAAAATTTAATTCTGAGAGAAAAAATTGAGCAGTGCATCAAGAGAGTAGTTATCGAGAATCCGGGAGAGACCTGCATGAAAGTTTGGGTTGCGGATGTCGCTTCCTGCAAACTTTTTTATATCTACATACAAATCTGAGACAACACCTTGAAGGGCCTGGAGTGTGGATGTAAACTGATTTTGCTGTACTGAAGAGGTTTCAGGTTTGGCTAGAATACTGCGATGTTCAGGTACAAGAAACGCTCCATTGGCAGATCCATCTGCGTCATTACAGATTTCACGCAAGGCATCAGCAAGTAGTGTGCGCTCATGGAGTTTCGTGTACTTTTGCAATGGAGCATCCAATCGCTGAAGAAAGTATGGTACAGTTGCAGGGTTAATTTCGAAGCGCATGACGATGTTTGCTTTTCTCTTGTTCGCCACAGCTGTTATGACCTCGCGAGCAATCGCGATAGCAGAAATCGAATCAGACTCCACTTCAATAAACCCTGAACAATAACGAACGACAAGTACGCTATTTACCAGAGTGTTGCGATAGTATAGTACAGCCATTGGCTGCTCTTGACCTGGTTCTTCCCGGCCGTCCATACCGCGTGACTTTGAGAAGGTTTTCATAGTTTCAGGAGTGGGTGTACTTGCTGGCACGTACGGGAGGCACGCTTGAATCCATTCATGAACTTGGTGAAGCGAGAATGTTCCTGTGAATCGTACGTGGCTCAGAGGAATTTTGGCCAAGTCTTCAATTACGTCACATCGTTGGTGCAAAGACAGAGGCTTGATCTCTACCGTGAGTTGACGGCCAAGTTGGGGCTTCGTGGCAGCCACTACGGTGACCCGGATCTCACCATATTGACCTTCTAAGGTGCCAATTCGAATTTCGATTCGTTTGCATGCTTCCTCTGGACGATATACTGCATGAACCCCGCCCGTTGGCAACTCCTTTTTGGTGATAACTATGCTTTGGGATGAACGGCTACCATCAATGTTCGCTTCATCAGTATCGATGAGTTTGATAGGAAGATCTGACTGAAGAATAACAAGTGACATTGGAACTACCATTTCTAAAGAGAGACAGTACGTGCTCCTTCGAGGTTGCAATTCGAGACGGTGGTTAATATGTAACTGATCAAAGTTGATTGCAAGGCTCGATTGTGTATCCCCATTCAGCTTGAGTAATTTGGCGCGTGTTGCATCAATTTGCTTTTGAACTGACTTGAGCTCCTCACGAAGTTGTGTGGTGCGACCCTCGGCATCGACGTCAGCCTTTGTTCGCCCTTGTTTATCTCCAGTCTCTGCTGTGTCGAGGGCCTCAGTGCTAAAGCTAATGACATTTCCAGAATATGTACAGAGCACAATTTCATCATATCCAGGGGTGCTGACCACACCTGCCTGAATTGCTCGAACACTCTCATCAACTTGGCATTCATATTTAAGTGAAGCATATTCAGGTATGAATAATGCATTTTGTTTACTCTCCTGTGTCTTGGATGCTCCATCAGTGCCATGTACAGCAAATACCTGAACGCTTCCATCGTCTCGGCCAACTAGAATGTTCGGAATATCGTCTTTATTAAAGTCATATGTACTTATGCAATTGATGCTCCCTTCTCCAGCAAGTTCCCATAGACGTTTCAATTGACCAGACTCGCAGACTTGAAGCATCCCGAGGCATCCTGACGCTGTTCCGTACACATAAAGGCCTTGCTCGCAGTTTTCCCCATATGCTTGTAAGCTTGTTGGGACACCAGACGTGGCAAGAGTAGATACGATAGCGCCATGAAACACAGAGCGAATCTTATGACCACTGCCTCCAAGAAGAGCAATACTCTTCTCCGAGGTGGATGCATTCATTACAGCAAGGCTTGTGATTGAATCCTCAAACTTCAAGTATTCTCGTTCAGAGCTACCTTCGAAAGAAGTATAAGTAAGCTGGCCTGCAACCCAGAACGTTGATCCTGAGTTGACTAAATGGCGAATAGATTCCGAAAGGCTTGTGTTGTACACATAGGTCTCTTTGCCTTTCTTGTTAAAACCTCGAACTGCTCTACCTTCTGCTGCAAAGATATTGTCGCCATCTAAGGTGAGTGATGCAACAGGGTTGCTATTTTCACCAGCACGAGCTTTGAAAACTGCAGAAGTCTCTCCTCGTTTTGACTGCAAGCATGTGATAAACCCAGCACCATCACCTACAATGATTCGCTGTCGCCTACTCTTGCTGCCAAATGGTAAAATTTTTAGCGTGTTCAGCCCAGACACCGGTCCCACGGTGGCTAGGTCGCTTCTGCACAGCTCCATCGCGGCTAAACGCAGAAACTTGACTTCTCCAAAGAACTTGCCAGGCCTATTCGCAAGCAAAGCCCGTCCTGGGCCTAACCACAATTGTCTCTTTTAGCGCAACAGTATGTATAAGCTTTGCCGAAGGTCTCGCAGATATCTTCGACAATCTGCACAGCGGTTCTTCTGATATGCTTTTCGTCAAAAGGTGAAACTTAACCAATACGGCCGTTGAGACATCTTCATTCTTTTACCCATTTTATATTCAATAGAACCGGCTTATCCGGGCTTATTTTAGCTCCAATACTAGTACCTATGCATCTACTATTAGCTAGTGCCTCCATATGTAATTCCCTAAGAGTACAGTTGATATTTTCTCTAACATGAGCTTACATGCAACCAACAGAAAAGCTCTTGGTGGCTCCGAACTAACTAGAGCGCTGTTTTACAGCAAGATCTGAGCATGGATAACTATCGCGAACTCCTGTGATTGCTTATTTGCCTTAACGCTTGAAGATTTACAAAATTTCGAACACCAGTAAGCATTTCTGTTTCTTCAAAGTCTTTCGTAGGAAAGTGACGCATACTCATGCTCAGTTTCTTCATGTTAACTTTAATACTCCTGATATTCTTTCTTTGCTTCTACAAAAGAACTGACCAGATGAGCGTGTTTTCTTTTTTTTTTTCACTGAGACTAGCCGTATATTAAAGTATACGAAAGGTATCTTATGCATATGACAGTTTGTTGAACCGAAGGTTTGTACTTCGATTTTCACCCACTCGTTCAACGGAGCACAAACCGAGGCTGGATTCAACTATGACTGGTGCAAAGCTGTGTTTGCTAACAAGAGGAGCTCTAAATCCCATGTGTATTCTATTCCACCTCAGAGCCAGCAATTTCGGATCGAGTCCCACGAAATGCAAATGAACCGAGCTAAAGTCTCACTTATCTTGATCTGTGACATCCAAAATCGTCCCATATTAAGGTTCATGAACGTTTCGTATGGTCTTGTAGTACCCAGCAACATCCGTTCATCTTTTTATTCGGTGCTTCTCGTAATCCCCTATCTCGCTGCTATATATTCCGTCAATGTACACGATGCAGAAAATTTCACTGCCCAGCTAGGTATACCTCGTTTCCAGGCCTGGTTTTACCTTGGTTCGTTGATGAAGAATTTCAGCTTCGGGTCTGATTAAGCAATGGTACAGCGTTGATGCCAGCGTCGTCCTCAATCTCAATCTCAATCCTCATCATCGAGGGAAAGGGCAAAACGGTGTCCCAGTTATTCCGGGTTCGTTTTGGCTCAGACTGCTAAGTTCGGGGACATTCAATTTCAGGGACTTGGACCCACTTTTGTAAGTGGCGTTGTTATCTTCCCCCAAGGACCGTCTTTCTCGTCTTCTTCGCTCCTGCCATGAAGCGTTCGCCTTTCACAATACAGAGCCGCCTCGAAGTTTAGACAGTCAAACGCTGTTCGCGCCACGTACTGCAACGCGGCCAAGACCGTGCATGGCCTTTGCCAAGCCATTGCTTTCTTTCCATGTATTAGCATCGCTGGGATTCCTTTTCTTTCGCGAGTAAGAAAACACACGCTTCAGCAAGAATAGTTTCTTTCGAATGCAGCTGAAGAATCTGAAGGAAGCTGCTCGACGAATGCGAGAATTTCGTCGAGAACGGGAGGCTTTGTGGCATATGCAGCGGCATCTGCGAAGGTCGACTTCCTCCCTTTGCAAAAGAGCAAAGCAGAGAAACCTTCTTATCTCGTCTCTCTGTGAATAGGCCATTTCCCCTTTCTCTTTTTGTTGGTTTGTTTGTTTCTATTTGTTTCTATTTGCTTCTATTTGCTTCTATTTGTTTTATTTGTTTCTATTTGTTTCTATTTGTTTTATTTGTTTTATTTGTTTCTATTTGTTTTTATTTGTTTCTATTTGTTTCTATTTATTTCTATTTGTTAATATTTATTTCTATTTGTTAATATTTGTTTCAATATTTATTTCTACTTGATTCTATTTTATTGTTTCAATTTTATTTGTTTCAATTTGTTTGTTTCAATTTATTTGTTTCTATTTTGTTTGTTTGTGATGTAGTTACGAATAAGGGCTCAGCGACAATTTTTCACCTCGTCAAGTAAAAAAGAAAGAACGGGGAAAAAGAAAGAAAAGAAGAAGGAACAAGAAAGAAAGAAGATTTAGATTTAATTACAAAACGCCACAAAGGAGAACCACTCTTTCAGTCGAACCTTTGATCTGATGCATGCATAAAAACAGATGAAATGCGAGGTAACGAAGCAGTCTTTCCTTTGCAGTGGTTCTTTTACATTCGAGGCCTCCACCCCAAAGATCCACAAAATAATACTGCTTATCTTCTGCCGACAGCTGCCATTCTCGCAGTTCCTCAAAGACGAAGGGGTCCGAAAACGGTAGGAGGATGATGTAAAAGCAAAACTCTTGGTAGACCTTTCAGGAAACAGACTCCCTGCCGATGTACGGGAACACCCCAGAAGGTAATTTTCGAGCAAGCTCGAAAATATAGATCGTAGGTAGACTTTCTGGGATGGAGGTTCACGATTTGAGGCAACCAACAAGGGCTCCGAACTGCTGCACGCTGAGCTCCTTTGCAGAGCCATTCGTTTGGATCTGCCTTTGGGAGCTGCGGGAGTGCTCCTCACCGTTTGTTTGTTTGTTTGATTGTTTGTTTGGTCTTGTCTTGAGATCCTGCGGGTTCGCATGCGTAGCGAAGCTGGCACGAGCCTGCCATATGGGTCCTGGTCACGAGTACGTTCGCCACGAGAGCCACCATTCGCCCTTCCACATTCGCCCAAGGCCATGTAAATAGTTCGTGGGGAGGTAGGAAGTCAAGGTGCTCCAGCTTCGCATTGACTGATTGAATCGACTGATTGATACATTGATTGATGCATTGATTGATGCATTGATTGATTGATCGATTCATGGTGACCTTTTCATGTTGATCATTTCATGGTGATCACGCGAGTTTCTCTTTGCGTATACACGTTCAGTGTGTGGAAGAGCCCTTCCACTTGAAGGCACAGCTCTTCAGCTCGAACAGGCCCTCACATCACTCGCCTCGGGTTCCCTTCCTCGATCAAGCGAGCGAGCGAGCGATCAATCAATTGCAATTGATCACGGCACACTGTGTTTGTTTGTCTTCGAGATCTTCGTAAACCTCCTGAACGACAGCGTGAAGTTTGCATTGCACTTGCCGCGCTCGAGCTGCACGAGAACACGGGCGCAGGTGGAGGCCACGATCTGGCGACTCGCGACCTGCTCTTGCGGCGTGGACGTGACACAGAGGTTGGCTCTCTCGCAGAGTCTGCAGCGCCCTGGCACTCCAAGCTCCGTCTCTCGCTTCACGAGACAAAGTAGCATCGCTGTCGTCGCTATCATCATCATCATCACCATCGTCGTTGGCGCCATCGTCATCGCCGTCGAAATCAACCTCGTTGCGCACATGCGAACATCGAGTGAAGGCGGCAGGTGAGACGTCGTTTGTGCGTGACGAGATGTGATGTTGTTGAACAAACCAACGAATCAGCGGAGCAGGTTGGCATTTGACGCTGCAATCAAACTCCTCAAATCTGCGGATCCGAACTCGTGAAATTCAAGATGGCAGCCACATCGTAACAGAAGCAGAAGATGCAGAAGCAGAAGATTATGTGAGTTCGTGACCTCGTGATCTCGTGAGTGAGTTCTCAAATGTTGCCGACACCAAGCGCGGAATTCCAATCAGTCTAGTCCGTGTCTCTCTCGACCTCTCTCTCGGCCTCGCCATAATTCACGAACAGGTTCTGGAGAGCCTTGCCAAATGATCCAAGCTGCAACGGCACCTCTCCGACGAATCGTGAGCAGGCTTCTTGACGGACGAGCCGCCTATGATGCCCGGCGGTTGACCACGATCTGATACCCAGGCACCCTCCACTTCGCAGCGGTTTGGCCATCCTTGCCGCCAGCAAAGGCAGCCATTCGCTCAAGGATCGCTGCTGTTTGACTGTTCGATCTCCAACCTGAGCTGTTCACGGCGGCCGGTTCTGTGGGCTCCGGTATCGCGATCTGCGCCTCGCGTGGCAACTACAGCCCGCGTACTGGTTTGATGCAGGCTTGGCGTGTCAGGCCAATGCGTGCGTGCGTGCGTACGAGCAGGCATGTCATCGCAGCCACCCGATTCGTCACGCCCTGGGACCGCGCGGTAACGAACTCGAAGTTGAACCTCGCGCAAGTCAGGTAGAGGTTATAGCGAAGCTACAACAACCCATAATTTATGACTTTTATTTATTTATTTGTTTATTTATTTATATTTTCAGATAAATTTAAAACTTGATCTCCTTTTTTACGTTTATTATTATTAATTAAAAGTGAATGCAACTAAAAAATTCAAAAAGGAAAGAAAGAAAGAAAGAAAGAAATAAAGAAATAAAGAAAGAAAAAATGGTGCCAACTCTAAAAACTAGCGAAGCTTGAATAGTGACTCGAGTGCTTTGCCAAACCCGCAAAGAATAGCACCCACCGGTCCTCTCATTCCTGGGTTTCTGCTTAATTGCCCACCTTCAGCCGAGGACGTTCTACAGCTCCTTGCTGTTTCAGGAGGGCTTTGGAGATCAAGAATACAATCCTGCCAAGGTTTCGAGACTCCGAAAAAAGTGGCATGTTTTACTATCGCAGTGCGCAATCGCATGACGATTGTTTTCTTAGCCGGGCGAACCTTCAAGTAAACGCAACCGAAGAGTTTCACGAAGGGATGCGGAACTTGAACGTCCAACTCCATTACATTATTATTTGTTTCCCCTTAATTTATTGAATTCTTGTTGAATAGATGAAGAGCTTTTACCCAAGTTATGGTAGCGAGCATTGACTAACCAGTTTTTGTTTATTTACCTTCCTTATTCGAAGTTTGTTTTGGTATGATTCATTTCATTTATTTTAACCTTGAAAGAAGTGGTACTGTTAAGTCATAAACTAAACAGGGCCATAAAAGTTAAAACCCGAAAAGAAAGAGGGGGCAAGGAAGCACCCTATTACCCAATAAGAGGCTGCTATTACCTGTACAGATGGTCGCTCACATATGATGAGCGTTTTTAACCCTTTCGCTGAAGGTTTTTGATGACACAGTAACACGGTGGAAACGGGAAAATAAGCTAAAATCCTACGAAAGTTATAACAGGCCAAGTTAGGCTTTTTGGCGAGCGTTGGTCGCGTTCATCTGAGCTACCTTCGCAGGTCTTCCGACTTTCGAGCACCAGTCGCTGTGTGTACGCCTGTTTGATTTTTTGATTGTCTGATTGTTTGATTATTTCTTTGTTTGATTGTTTGATTGTTTCTTCATGGTCATTCAACAACTCAAAGCGGGCATGTTAACTGTGAGGCGATTCAAAGATGGCGCCCTTTTTGCGTCTTGAGATTTAATCAAGGACCTCGCGTACTCAGAATGGGATTGGCGTGGTCTCGGCCCGTTCGCTGAAGTGTTGCGCCCTCTGTGCGGGCCCCAAGCTTGTGGTGAGCAGCGCATTGCGCCAAGTCGAGGGGCCTCGCGCCGAAAAGTCCCATTCTCGAGGACGACGAGAGATGGATAATCCAAGATGGACGAAGCGAGAGATCGCAGAAATAAATAAATAAATAAATAAATAAATAAATCTGCGATCAGTCTTTCATTCTCGCACTTTTAAAACCTTTTTTTAATTTAAAAAGTTAATTCATTAATTAAAGAAGTTATGAGATCCTGCACATCACATATTGGTCGATTCCTCATGGCAGAGCTAACCGTGGACCAAGAGTGGATGGATGGATAGTCAGCCAGCCCTGAGGAGACAAGGCATACGGCGCTCTCAGCCAGCATCCATCCGCAGCGCTGGTCTCGCGTGGACACAGGCAGGTCTGCAGCTCTCTTCTGGGCCCGAGCCCAACGCAGCGTTTGTTCGTTTCAGTCCTGAGCGGAAATGATTACTTTCGTCTGAACCTCTCTCTCTCTATATATACATATCCGTGCTTTCTCATTATCTCATTTGAGTTGTTTATTCCTTTGTTTACCCCTGAGGACCTGCTGCTACCACTCCATTAGCATTTCCTACCAGTCCAGTCGCACTCGAGCATTCGGGAGGACACACGCAAAGAGTTAACAAAGAACTCTCTCTCTCTCTCAACGTGTCCTTGAAATTATGATTATTATAATCTTTAAGTATCAATAAATTTGTGATTTATTCATTTATCATTTCATCTAACAGAAAAGAAGTGCCTAAGTGCGCCCCTAACCAGCTCTACAGACGACCTCGAAAGAGCAGGACTCACTTCTCCGTTTCTCTATTTATCTTTAATTTGTGAAAGAAACAACAGAAAGTATAACGAACTACTACTAGTTCTGCCTAGACAGGCAGACACCTGCTTTGAAGGGGGAAACAGACGCGATCTAAAACCTCTTGCAAGGTAGGAGTGGATACGGGATACGGGTCGACTACACGTGGTTAGGAGAAACTCCTACTGGAATGTTTGGAACGTTGTGAATGGACAAATGAACGAATGAATGAATGAATGAATGAATGAATTAACGGGAAAGAGTCCATTCACCGATTGATGTGCAATTGATTGATTGAATGATCGATTGATTGAATAATGGATTGATTGAATGATCGATTGATTGAATGATCGATAGATTGAATGATCGATTGATTGAATAACGATAGATTGAATAACGCGATAGACTGAATAATCAATTGATTGAATAACTCATTGATTGATGAGTTTACATGGATGAATCGATCATCTCACCTCGAGCGATGCCGCCAAGACAGACCATTGGGATGGCTGGCTGCTTTGCGGGAACTCGACCGGCCTTCGCAGGAGCGCTGTGTTTCCTACGCACGACCGATCGACCGCTCGAGCGCAAAGTTCCGCTCAGTTTGGGACTCAGCTCACCTCGACCGAATCCTTTGGGAACCGATTGATTCTCTCACTCTCTCACTCACTCACTCCACTCCAATCTAATCTAATCTAACTCAATCCCATCCTTTCCTGCTCTGGTCTTTTTCATGCTGTGCATGCGTGCCATTTAGTGCTCCTATGCTCCAATTAGTTCCCTCTTTGCAAAAGCAGCTTCGTAAGCAGAGCAAAGCTCTCTCTCCCTCTCTCTAAAGAGTTAGAGTTGGCGCTGCTTATTGACTTTGGTGAGCTTTCTCTTTCTCTTTCTCTTTCTCTTTTCGCTCACTCACTCACTCACTCACAGTCGGTCAGTGAGTGAGTGAGTGAGTGAGTGAGGCAGTCAGACGAGCCACTCCTATCGCGATGGTGCCTTTGCGCCACTCATTGACTGCGAAGGACTTCCACGAGTTTCTTTCGTTCGCTTGTTCGATGGTTTCATTGCGTTTGCTGAAGAGCTCCGACTGTTATTGTTTTCTACTTTGGTTGTCATGGGTTGCCGATATTGTGGTTTTCTCGCATCCTTATTTTATTTATTGTAATTGATTGATTGAGTTTTTTTCATTCTTTTTTGGTGCTATTCCAAAGGATTTGATTGATTGATAGATAGCAGTAAAGGCCGAGGAACGGGAGCTTTAATTGAAAGAAAGAAAGAAAGAAAGAAAGAAAGAAAGAAAGAAAGAAAGAAAAGAGAAAAACTCGTTTAGTCCAATTAATTAAGTAATGGATTGAGAGAGGCAATTGAAGTCTTAAAAGAGTTGGGTTTGGGCTTATCATGGATGGGATGGGTGGCTGCATGGCTGCTCAAAGGCGAGTCTAAATCGAACCAGCACTACCAAAGGCCAAATGCGTCTGCTCCTTCTTCTTTTCTTCTTCTTCTTCTTTTCTGTCAAGTTCAACAAATGCACTTTCTACCTACCTAGGGAGTCAAGGAAGTACTTCTGTTAAGGGCGGGTTTGGGCGCAAGTGTGCGTGATTAAATCTACTGTTGAGAAGGAAAGCAGAACTTGAGACAGAGGGGAAAAGAAAGAAATCAAATCGAGTTGAGTCTAGTCACGCTGTTGGTTTTATCAGAAAGAAAGTTTTTTTTTTTTTGCTTTTTTTAAATTAAATTAAATTTAAAATAGGTATTAGAAGAGGCTGTTTGTTCTCAATCTTCTTATCTTAAAAAAGAAAAGAAAAAAAAGAAAAAAAAGAGAATGAGAAAACACAGGGGTTCGAGTGCTAGGTAGCAGATAAGAGGTGCTACTGCCTAGTAGTGGATCAGAGTGGTAGAGCGGTGAGAGGGTTATGATAGGAAGGGGAAAGTTGCTTTTCCGATTTTTCATGTCGTTGGCAACTAGTGACTCCTATGTAGGGAGTATGAATCAAGTTCTTCTGATTGATTTTTGTTGTTTCTTTAAAAAAGGACTCATATTCAATTCTTCGTGTGTGTTGTCGGAAAGCAAACCTGCAACTGCAGCCGTCGCAGTTCCATCCGTGCTCTTCTCGAACGAGGTTGTGCCCCCTTCTATCTTAGCGCAGTAGAGAGCAGGGGCAGTCTGTTGTGGGCTAGGGACTTAAAACCCTGAAGGGACTGTCTTCTTCGGCATATCTAGGTTGAGACAAGTCTCTCATCGCTTACAGTAGAGAACCCACTTTAGAATATTATCATGATGGGCCCTGAAATCGAAACAGAGCAACTAGGCCACGGGCTTCTACAAAAGCAGGAGAACATCGACAATCACTCCAGCGTGGACGATGACTACATTCCTGAAGAGAACCCAGTAAGCAACCTTGGATTGACACAATTTCCCTTCTTGCTTGGAAACTTAAAGCAGACCGCAACTGGACTGATTTTGTCAAGCCTACTGGGTATCATTGTTGGGTATGTGCTAGTACTGGTTGAGGATGCCTTGTTTATTGCGTCTGGCACTCTGAATTATGAAGAAAGTACTGTGCTAGTTCGAGATGTATTCTACTCGCTTCCATCACTGTGCGTATTCATCTTCAGTTTCGATATTTTAATCGCCTTAATCACCATTCGCTATCCTCCTTACGTTGAGGTTGACATGTCTTCTTCTGAGAACGCTATTCTCCGTATTAAAGTTGGCATCCTTTCTGTTTGCACGATGAGTGATTTTAACCAAGACAACTACTCTGTTCACGTTGGTGCGCTCTCTTCCTTTCAACAGCTGCTGGTGCAGAGCTTTTCGTTTGTCCAAGGTCCGTACCTTTGCATCGAAATTCGACAAAAGAAATGTTCCTGTTGCTTCATCTGCAACTCTCACACTCGATTTGTCCTCCGCGATCCTGAGGGTTTCTTGCGTCTCTGCAAAAAGCTCCATCTCCCCATCCAGGGTGAAGATTCTATGTTAGAAGAAAACGAGGCTCTCACTGCCGTGTAATTTTATTATTTCTGGAGCTCTTCGCGCATGTGCCGATAGTTCACTGTACATGCTTACGCTCCTGAAGAGTTTTATGTGTTTCTTAGATCGTAACTCATCTCAAGTCCTGTAGCTTGAAGTAAATAATTTTAACAACAACAACACCAAAAAAAACCTGATCATACATAATATTACAGTTTCTAGCAATTTCAGGATGAACTTGCGCACTTTCACAAGTTTGCACTTCACCATCGAATGAAAAGGAATTGAAGAAAATGAAGATTGGAGGTCAAAAACCATCTTTTGAACCATGGCAGGCAGCAAATGCGAATGTTCACTATTTGATTGAGAATTCACCCGCTCAGAATTCTTGGGATGGCGTTAAGAATACTTCCACTTCAATATCAGAGCATCGCCCTCCATTAAGTATGCTAATAAGAGGCTCATATGAAATGGAAATGCGATTTTATAATCCTGCTTAAAGGGGAAGATGTTAAAGAAGGCCGGGGAGAGTTCAACAATTTTATACAGGATTTCGACAGATGGGTTGAGGGTGCGGGCGGTAGCAATGACAGAACAGCTAAGCAATAAAGGTCTATTTCGTTACATTCGAGGTTTACAACTTTGCTTCTTACAGTTAAAAGCTACCCCGGTAAACATTATACAGCTTCATAACGCTCAGTGCTGTAGCAAATATCTTGTTGAACATAAAAAACGATTCTTTGCGACCATTATAACCAAACACAAACGTAAGAAAGCTCAAACTGGTTAGAAACTACAACTTGTTAATGCACGAAAGGTCTGCAAGCATGGATATTGTCAACTTTGCTGGACCGCTTGCAACAAGTGCAAGTTCCCTAATGTGAATATCCATAAACTTGAAATGGGTCTGATGTGTTGCCAATTCCTTCATCCCAAACTTTCAATATCGGGGTCTTGTATAAAAACACGACGAATACAATGCCGCTTTGCGCAACCATAGTGTATGCAACGCCAAAACCCAATGAGAAACCGTTGAGGAACAAGAAGTATGGAGCATATGTTTATTTATGCAACCAAACCTATGAAAGCTAGTTCTCCATTTTTCCATAATTCAAGATCACACGGCCAAGTCAAGAAGTAGAGTAGGAGGCACGCAAACAATGCTCGATGAGCAAGGCCACATACTAAGCACGCTCCGCGCGCGTTGCGAAGGTCGAGCTACAACATAATTTTGCAATGGCCTAAAGAAAGAAAAACGCAAGCAATTCCATGGTTGCAAAATGCAAATCCCAAGATTGCAACGACCAAGAGCTGTCTTCGGATGCAACGCGAACAAACAAACATCTAAAATGATCGCGAGTCCGGCTACAACTCAAAGATGATAGATACATCAGTCAAGTCTCGATTGAGAAACTCCTATAGATGCTCTATACAGGCCTAGCCTAGCCTAGCCTTGGCCTATAAATATTAATTTAAAAAATAAGAATTGTAGAAGAAGAAGAACAAGAGAATTAAAAAAAATGGTCCCTGCAATTCTTCAAAACCTAATCTACTCGACTTCGTTCTTGCAAAGATGGTGGACTACTCCAAATGGGACAAACTAGAGCTTGATGACAGCGACAGTGACAGCGATCTCGGAGACTCCTACGGTAACCCCAGCGGTCCGCGTGTGACTCGTCTGGAAACACCGTCTGCTGTCACATTTGGAGGGTCTTCCGCAGAGCCAACCCTTCGTGTCCAAGCGTCTGAGACAAACGCTGCTCCACTAGAGCACCACAGTGGTGATGCAAATGAGCGTACATTGTTGACAAGCAATGCAGTATCAAAACCGACTCAAGGAGCACTCGTAAGCAGCAAAATGTCAGCTGCAAAATTGGTAGATACGAGTGTGGATAAGTTTGTCAAGAATGGTCGCCAGGAGGAAAAGTTCGCTTGGTCACAAAGTGAACGGGAGGTCGTCGTACATGTCTTCGTGGCTAAAAGCGCCAAGGCGAAGGATATTAAGGTGAAGCTATTACCTTCAGGTGAACTTATAGTCAAGTTCGGGAGCTGTGAAATTTTACATAGAAAACTTGCTGAGGATGTTTGGGGAGCGGTTGTGCGTCATAAAGCAGGTCAGATCCCCGCAAGCCGGCGCCAAAGTGAAGCAAATGAAGAAGATAATGAAATGGAGTGGGAACTTCAAGATCTCCCTTCAACTTTGCAGCCGTCAGCAGATGAGACAAGGTGCGTGAGTATTACGTTGACTAAATATATTCTTTCCGATATGCTCCGCACAGTGTGGTGGCGCAGAGTTTTTGAGGATGGCGCAGAAAATGATGTTGATGTTACAGGTTTGCAATCTGCTAACCATGGAGGCGCAGCTTTTCAACAGGCTTGGGCTGAAGCACAGGCGGCGTTTCGAGAAAAGATTCGCACTCAGCAGCAGCAACAACAATAAGCCTGGGGTGAAAACAAACAGCTTAATAGAGAAAGGGTAACGGGCTGTATTTCTCTCTCTATTTTCTTACACGGTTTGCGACTGTATTTGTTTATCGCTTCTGTTCCTGACAGGGTTAAACGATAGTGAGTGTTTGAAGATGCAGTTGATAATTCTCATCAAGAATGTTTCCAGAACTAAGATATCTCTCACTCACTTAAATGCGGCTAATTTCGTCACGAATAGCATCGTCGTGTTCGCCGAGCTTGGGGACATCGCGTATAGTGCTTTTCAATGGTTGCACGGCAGGGGCCGGAATTTCAATTAGATTACCCTCCTCTGTGTGGTATGAGCAAGTGCGTAGCTGAGGATGAGAAACTAGACCTTCCACTGTATTCAGTTCGCCAAATGCAATGCCGGATTCAAGGAGAAGTTTTGTTAAGTCATCCGCCTTGTGTTTACTAAATGCATCCGCAACAATCTGGTCTAAAGCGTCGCGGTTTAAAACGCGATCGGTGGCATTAGAAAAGCGGGCATCGGTGGAAATATCAACATCGCGAAGCACATCACGACAGAGATTTACCCATTCCCGCTCGTTTTGGATAGAAATCAAAATCTTTCGGTCATCCTTCGAGGTGAATGCTCCGTATGGTGCAATACTAGGATGTTTAAGGCCTACGCGCTTGACTTTATTGTCACTATATTTTGTTTGGATAAAGGGTACATTCATGATTTCTGCCATGGTGTCAAACATAGAAACCTTGTAACTTGATCCAAGCCCAGTCCGCTCACGTTCGTAGAGGCCTTGCAAAATCGCAGCATATCCGTTCATCCCTGTAGTGATGTCGCAGATGCTCACGCCTACACGCCCAGGTTCCTCTGGAGACCCAGTGACTATCACATTGATCCAAAAAAATAAAACCCGACGAATCTGGTTAGTTTTCTTTGAAACAGAGCCGAGCTCCATCCATCCTGCTCTTGATGACCTCCGCTTGTATGCATATATATATATACGCATACATAGACCACCCCTTTTAAAAAGGTTCAAGCTTTGAATTATGTATCTGTGGTGTAAACTTACCATCACAAAGCCCAGCTTCTGCAGCTACAAGAAGATCGTACGCTTTATAAGTGCTTCGCGGTCCTTCGTCTCCATATCCTGAAATATCAAGCGTGATAAGCCGTGGGTTAAGTTCACGCAAATGTTCGCTCCCAAAACCCGCTCGCTCGGCAGCCCCAGGAGCAAGGTTTTGCACAAAAATGTCGGCTTTTCCTGAGATCAACTTGAGTAGATCTTCTCTATCTCCAGCATCTTTAATATCTGCTGTAAAGGATTCTTTACCACGATTGAGCCATGCAAAGTAGCTGCTCGCTCCTCCTGCGTTGCGGTCATAGTGGCGAGCAAAATCGCCTTGAGGTCTGCGTTCTACTTTGATCACTCGAGCTCCTTGATCTGCAAGTTTGCTTGTACAGAAGGGCGCTGCGACTGCCTGCTCGAGGGAAACTACTACAAGACCTCCCAAGATCCCACGAGTTGCACGTGTTGCTGCCATCGTGGCAATCTATTACTTATGCTCCCCCCAAGGCCTCAATAACACCTCAAGAGCGCAGCAACAGTTGGCAGTAGAATGTTTGCAGGAATCTCCTGTAAAAATCGAATATGCTCAAGTATCGTAGTGGGGTAGATCCACAGCACGTCGAGTCAAGTGGCCTAAGTCCGGCATTTGGGTAATCATAGATTATCCATTGAAACAACTTTACTCTTACCAAAAACATTAGAAGTTGCAAAACTCCATTAAGTAGAGTTTGTTTAGACTATCTAGGCCCGAATGATAGATTATGTCTAATTAGAGGTCACTCTCACAGTCAGATATAACAGATATAAGTTCATCTTTTAGCTTGGGTAAAAACCCAAGCCAAAACAATCACTCATGGTCCTCGACCATATAATTAGGGATTGGTTATTGCTTTACATTGATCCTAGGATCAGCTTCGAGTGCGAGATTTAACTTGATTTACCCTTGAAAAGATAAACCTCAGGATAATCACTCCTATGAATTTGAGATTTTGTATTGACCAGCAGCAATACAGCAATACCGGCGGTTCATAGTCACTGACAACTGCCCTAGAGTAGAAATAGCTAGCAGCACATATTGAGTTGTGCACAACCCAATGCGCACCGATACATCAAAAAGACCCAGCGAAAAATTCAACACCCACTTTCGGAAACAGATCCTGATCGACTCGCATGAATAGTGGTGGTCATCTCTCTGTTGAACTGTGTAGGTACATCTGGCGATCTTGAGCGCTTGCATATGTCATAAGCCCTCTGTTCTTTGCAGGTATCACTCATATCACTTGCTATCATTTCTAACGAATCGTAAGATGCTCTGCGGCACTTGGGTGGTAGAATAAAAGCAACCTAGTCGACTAATTGCAGTCCTTGTGTCACCTCTACCTTTGGTAGAGAACAAGCTTTTGCAGCTCCTTGTTATGGTAGAAATCTTTCTTGGTGACATTGTCATTATGAACGAGCGATAGCCATCATTGTCTTCTTCTTCCTGTGACACGTCGCCAAAGTAGGTAGGCCTAAGTACCGTCATTCTACATTGAGTTGTGCACAATGTCACAAAAGCATGTGCTTATTTGCACTTCTTTTCAATCATTCACCTGCAGCTGCTAGATCATGTGAATAGTCTCCTTTAGATTCTTTACGCCACCACCGTACGAGTGAGCTCAATACCACGCTCGACCACTTTCTCAGATGTCTTCTTCTTCAAGTCTTTCTAATCAACAACTTTCTTTCTTGACTTTGTTGTTTAAAAGCGTGAACACGAAGCACTCGTACTACTAATAGAATACTCTAAAAGAGTCCTATGACAGCATCATAAAGCTTGCAAGTTAAGTGCTAGCAACTTGCAAGCAAACCTGCTTCCGCTAGGCCTAGCGAGGGATCCCTCGCTGCCAGCGCCAGGCAGGTGGCTGTTGCAGCTGGCCAGCTGTGTTGCCCGCCCCTACCTTGAATCGTTCGGGGGAGGACTTTTTAAGTTGGGCTGCGTTTGTCTCATCGTTCAAAGGTTGATTCTAGCGCACCCAAAATTCAGTAGACCAGGTCGTGAACCGCAGCGCTAGGACGAGCGCTCTTGTTCAGATCGAGGTCCGTGGCAAAAGCCTGTGGCACCGAAGCTAGGTTTACCTGCGGTGTCATAGCTGACACTTAGCCGTGAACGGAAAGGGCACTGACTTGTCTTGTCGAATTCCGGTGCTCGTTCGTGTCATCCAATATCATAAATTGCATTGTCCAGCGCAGATTTTGACTTGAGTCTGAAGCTCTCTAAACATTTCTTGCTGACCTTGTGAGGCGCTTGCTGCTCTCTTCGCTTTATCTAATCCCCTTCTGGTTTAGCGTAAGACTGAAGCTTCCGTAGAGTAGCACTTTCGAAGTGCGCGTCCAAGTGGCCAAAATTGTTGGGTGGCAAACCTAGATCTTTTTGGCACTGCAAAAACGAATTCGGGGCGACTACATTAAGGAAGGCCAACAGTACAAACTCGTTGGGAGGTAGAAAAGACAGCGACAACTTTCTTTCAATAGTACATGCTTTCTCTGTGCGAAGTTACTTCTATTCGTTCAAAACCTGAATAGAAGCGTGTCTTAGTAGCGGAGACCAACTTTCTAACAACAATCCCCCAAAGCAAAAGCTAATTATACGACACAGTCATACAAGCTCATCACGTTTGAAAAGATTATAACAAACTCGAATCCTGGCCTTGCGTAATCTCCAGGCGATCAAGCAATCACACCCAAGGTTTGTAAGCTCAAACTTACCATTCACTATCGTACTTCATCGCATAGCAGGGGGTCTTTGCGCGCACCCCCTGAGAGAGGAACGAGCTTAAGCATTTTTCACCATCCACAAAAAGCTCATTATTTCTCTGTAAATTACATGCGCATTCTTTTTTATTCGTGCCTGGTGCTGCTAGTTCTATATATAGGTCGCTGTGAATACAAATTCTGGTCAACTATTGTCAGCTCTGAGCAGTCAGCACGTTATGCTCTCTCTGGTCTACACGGGAGTCAGGACTCTGTCGTTCTTTTGGGGGACGCTGATCCGGAGGGCTATTTGAACCTAAGACATCTCGCATACACGCATCGACCTACCCAGCCACACGGCAAGCAGATCAAAACAAATCAGCGGGAAGATTGGTGTAAGCCAATTGACGTGATCTACAACTGGAATCCGCTTTATGTAGATGATGAACCAGTACCTCCAGCGCCCTTTGATGCAAGCGATCCTCCTGCTTGGTGGACCTTGGAACAGCTCGCGAAAGTTCACGGTCGTTACTTAATTCTCATTGCAGCGGGCGACCATTCAACACATGCTCTGGCGAGTGACCCTTGGTGGTCCCTCCCTAATGTAGATTTAGCAGTTGCATACTACGGAAATAATCCTGATATTGCAGATTTCTACAAATCAAATGCAAAGTACTTCAAGCAAGCCCATGGGATCAAGTGGCAAGTATATCGAGAGTTGATTCCGAGCATTGATCTAGAATCCTACGAGTATATCTGGCTTCCTGATGATGATGTAGAAATGCGCTCAAAGGATGTTGATCTGATGTTGCGGCTTGCAGCTGCCTTCGATATCCGGCTGGGCCAACCATCGATCAATCCAGAACAAAGCCACTACGCTCATTTGCGCGTGAAAAGGGGTGTCGCTATGCACCATGTAAACTTTGTAGAGATAATGGCACCATTCTTTCGTATGGATGCATTTCTTTACATCCTGCCTACCATTATGAACGATCATACGCGGTGCGGATGGGGCTTGGATTGGCTATGGGTACATTTGCTGCGATTTCCCCCAATTGCATCTATCGATGTAACCCCTGCAAACCACGT
Organism: Schizochytrium sp. TIO01; assembly: GCA_004764695.1. Taxonomy (NCBI): domain Eukaryota; class Bigyra; order Thraustochytrida; family Thraustochytriidae; genus Schizochytrium; species Schizochytrium sp. TIO01. Next base: position 3,546,277 of record SMSO01000014.1, on the reverse strand, counting down.
CGGTAGCATAAGCACGATGCGCTCGGGTTCACTCTACGAAAAATTTAATGTGCAACCGTACCGCGAACTTGACCTAACTCTGCGTATGTTTGGCTGTCAACCATTCAATAAGCGTGATTTAGACCACGATGTGGATATGGTCAGCGCAAAAATGCAGCTTTCACGTTATGAGAAACGCATTGCTGCTACCCGTATAGCCCTCACCCATCGCGAGCCGAGTTCTTATCCTGAAGCTGCTGAGATTCTAGAGTTTCAAGAAACATAAATATTGGGGAAAGAAGCGTGGCCTCGTTTGTTACGGCCTGCAGGGTAGCAGTTCATAACTTTTCAACGTCTAGTGTTGCAGAATGCATACGCGGCTGCCTTCGTGCAATATTTGTTGTTGTAACCTATTATTCTTACTTTTCTTAGATTGAAGCAAAGGAAGTACAAAGTTATGTAAACTTGACAATAAAACTAAATATAAGTTGAGTGATTTTCATATCCAAAAATTAGTTCTATCCAATTAGCATCGTAGTGGAGTATAGCTCGGCAGGCTTTTCCTCGAAGCCGTGCTGAGGAATTTATACGCTTCATTTGCCCCGCTCCTCAATGCAAGAGTTATTCTACGGGGGGAAATGCCCCCCCCCCCCCCCACCCTCTAGCTGAGCCCTTGACATGAATGGATCCCATATATCCTTTGATCAAAACAATCATATCAAATGCCTCCTCGTATGGAATCCAGGGATAAGTCTGTTCGGTGTCGCAAAGCTGCAGCGCGATTGCAACGATGTCTCTCAAGTCCAACCTTGTTGTTTGGCTGTTCTGATTTAAGAGAATCTAGATCTGACATGCTGACCTCTCAAGTTGTATCTCACCTCGGATCCAACATCACTTACAAACCCCTTACCCTCATGCGCATTTCTTCGCAGCCCGCGCGTTTGAAGCAGGCGGTCAATCGGCCAGCCTTCGACAACATCTTTTGAGGCCTGCTCGAGCGTTCACGGGCTTTGAGGGTGTCTGGTGTTATAGGAAGGAGATCAAAAGTAGAAGACACTCGCATTTCATTCTCGGATAGGCGTCGCTGAAGGCACGGGCTTCGAGATCAGTTCGCGATTGTCCTGTGCAAGTGCAGAACATATGAACGTCTGAACTCAAGCCTGTTTCAGAATGCTGTGTCCAAGCGCAATTCAATTTTCAATTAGATAAAGTCCGCGCCGAGGGAGGTCAGCTGTGCTTGACCTTCGCGTCGCCGATCTACGGTGACGGCGCAGTTGTCAGGAAGATGACGAAGTGAGAGCGCTGGGAAGTATAATATGGGATCAGAGCCCAAACATCGAGGCGATAGGAGATAGTACAGAAACTTTGGCAATAACTCCTTCTGGCCTACATTATAATCATTCCACTCCTAGACGCTCCTGAGCTCCACGAAGAATTATTATTTTCATGACTTTTCTGGGAAGCGCCAATTGCAAAGTTGTACAGAGGAGTTTGGCGAAACTCAGCTTTTAGGCAGTTATTGCCATCCATGCACTTGGAGTTGTCAATCTTGCAAGGCCGCAGCGCGTGCCAACGCAATCGATCCTCACCGATGCAGAATAATGTGCTTCAAGATTTAGACCGATTTCGTACTGCACAGCTTGCCCCGCCGAATCGAGCTGCGCTCCTGTACCAAATAGTCCGGCTACTAGTACTTCTGATGCTCCAAGCACACGCAGTGTGGCTAGGCGAAGCTTGGAAACACCGAGTTCGATCTGCTTCGATTCATTCGTCGGCATGTGCTTAGGCTGAAAGGGAATCGCACCACCTTGAAACCAGGACCTCACTTCCCCTAAACTGGAAAGAATCCTTCACGTTTCTTGTACAGATCGTAGTACACACCCTCTGGGCCCCGCTTGAATCCTCGGAGTGCCATTTTCGAGTTATACAAGCCCAGCCTCGAAAGAATTACCTGCACGTATTAGCTGCAGCTCAGTGTGCTCTGCTATTGGACGCAGGTTTCAAGGGTAGTCGGGCACAGGCAGGTACGCACTAATCTGAAGGTCGTCGTTTTCATGGAAAGAGCGAGTTTTCTTTGTTGTTGTCGGAGCGCTGTTTTACTTCCAAGATCACTACATCAATGAATTACCTACACAAATTACATCCCTAAAGGCTCAACTTGGACAGCTACGAAATCGCCCCTTCACAACTTTGGCCTCTTGCACTTGTGCAAACGTGCAATTGCAGAGAGCCGCAAGGCTGAGTGCAAAGCAACGTACGAGCTGCAGTGGGGAAGAGGAGCAGCGACAGCAGAGTCGAGGGCGAGGGAAGCCCAGGAGCGAAGAGACCAACGAAAGGCTGGTTCATCTTGAGGCAACCTCAAAAGAAAGGGAGAACGACACACCTGAAACCCGTTGCTAGGGTGCTACGAATCGCCCCAGAAAGCATCAGAGTTGCTGCATTGCACGGGAGAGAGAAATATACGCACGACTCTTCACGTTGAGAAAGCTGGTTTTACCAGGTATTACATTAGTGTTTACTGGTCTTGACAGTTGCAGTATACCGTCTTAAGGTGCCCTTCAACCCTCTTCTTTAGTCGTCTCGAGTTCGGTTATTTGTAGACATTCGTGCAAACTAATTTAAGTCAAACTCTAGCCTTCTTAACACAGAAGGACATAGACTTCCTCAGAATAGTAGTATCAAAGGAGTTCGCAACATCAACTTCAGGAAGAGGGCACACCGAGTGACGGTCGTCGCGAAGAATTGGAGATATTTGTAACGATGCCAAGGTCCAGCCAAATGTCACGGCCAAGCGTGATTGCAGACAAACTGAAAGACTTACGAAAACCTTCAACAAAAACATCTGGGAGAGAATTACGGCGTAAGTCTGCCAAAATGTACGCTGAAGAACTTATGACTTGCTGTGAGGTTTGGTCCGAGGAACGGGACATACCTCAAAATGAGCGTAAACAACGAGTGAAAGCTTGCAAACGTGTGTATGACTTTCTCTTCGAAGATCAGGCAGACAGTACCGGGCGAAGGCATCTGGAAGAGGCAAAGATACGATGGGCTCTAATGCAACATTTTCAGTCCTCAAGTTCATCAGAAAAGATTATAGAAATGGCCGAGCGTGTCTGCGAAGCGCTTAGACACGGTGGTTTCACTACGGTGCAGGCCCTTCGATCTCTTACACTAATGCAACTCTGGGACTTGAACCTTGACCTTCCAGAAGAAGATGCCAATGACCAAGCCCTGTGCGTGCTGCTTAAGAAATGCCCTGAAAAACCAGTGCTTGACTTCACATCATTTAAGCTTTTATCAAGTCTCCCAGATTTTGGTGAATTGCACGGCACGCTCAATGTGAGTGGACTGGATAAGCTTAAACAATTACCTGGTAGTATGCACGTAACAGGTTCGCTTGGACTTATTGAAACCGGACTGGAAAGTTTACCTGAAAGTCTTGAAGTTGACGGACACCTGTGTGCCAGTCGCTGTGCCAATTTGTATTTACGACAGCCTCTGATACGCCTTATCGTACAAGGCGATATGAATCTCTCAAGGTGTACTAAGATTCGAAAGCTGCGCACGTCTGCTCGCTTTGAAGTTAAGGGAAATCTTGATTTAGACCATTGCACATCACTCGAGGAGCTTGGTGATGATTTAATGGTTGGTGGTGCGTTAACTTTGCGTGATTGCACATCGCTGAAACGAATCAGCACATATATTGATGTAGGTTCTTACATTGAGATGCAAGGTTGCACGAGTCTAACATCTATTCCCGCTGGTCTTCCGATTATCAATGGCCTTGGAGTCAGCATGTGCAGCTCAATTAAAGCTCTAGACTTTACCACCTCGCGGATTAAAGGGAGCCTATTTGCTGCGAATATGGCATCCTTGGAGACAGCCCCGCGCATTCTTGAAGTTGTTCAAGATGTTTTAAATTTCTCGAATTGCCCAGAGCTTCGGCGCTTACCGTCTCGTCTGCGTCGCGTGGGTATGCTGGATGCGAGTCGTTGCACCTCTCTAGAGCGCATTCCCTCAGGTTTGCGAGTGGAGCGTTCATGTAACTTATCAGGATGCACAAGTCTTCGTTCGCTACCCTCACGATTGCGCACGGGGAACCTGCGACTGCGATGCTGTACAGCTCTTGAAGAGCTCCCTGCAGACTTACGTGTGGATGGCGACTTAGACCTTTTCGGGTGTACAGGCCTGCGCAGACTCCAAAGTGACATTCAGGAGCGGGTACAGGGCCGTATCCACCCATGGAATTGTCCTAATCTTGAGCTTCCAAACGGCTGGATTGTGAACGATGATCTGTATCTTACCTTGTATGATGAGTTGACCTACCTACCAGAGCACCTTGAGGTCTTTGGTGACGTGTGGATTATTGCCAACTCTCTCACAAAGTTCCCAAAGGGTTTTAAACCTCATTTAAATGTCTACTCGTCTGAAGCGGAGTGCCTGGAGACTCTGTGCGACGACCTACACGTGCCTGGTAGCCTCTTATTACCGAAGTGCAGAAATCTTCGTTCCCTTGGTCGACACCTTCAAATAGGGGGTAATCTCGATCTGGGTGGTTGCACTGCTCTTGCCAGACTCCGGTCGATTGAAGTTGGTCAATCACTAAATCTGCGAGATTGTGTGGCCCTCTGCAAGCTACCCCGCCGATTCACCGTCGGCGAAGATCTCAGCATCGAGGGTTGCTTAAATATTACTGAGCTGCCCACTTGTATATTTGATTGGGGTCCTACAATCTCCGGGGGTAAGCATAATATTTACCTTGCTGGATCGGGAATTACCCAAGCTATGATATCAAGGCTACGATCTTCCCAGACACGAAACTTAAGATTTCATTTTGATATGCGTAGCACAGTTGGTGATATACTTACATTGGAGCTTGCCGGTAGTCGAGCATCTAGGGTAGAGCTAGACATGCTGAATGGTGGTGAGTTCTCCTCGTTTGAGCACGCTTTAGCATTCTGGTTTCGTAAAGCTGGGCGTGAAGAACCAGAGGATACACTTCCACTTGAGCAATACATTGAGCCTAGTGACCGACGCGGGGTTTTGCAGTTTCTCTCGAAGCTTCGTTTGTCCAAGGAGTTCCGCAACGAGAATCTGCAGGTTGGATTAGCTCGCCGAGTCCTGAATGCTCTCAATTCGGTAGTTAATGACGAATATGCTCGCTCCGAGATCATTGGGCATATGGTTGATTCTGTCGACGCTTGCGGTGATAAACCAATATGGGCCCTCAATCAACTTACTCTTGTAGGTCTGATTGGTCAAGCACGAGGTGACAGAAATGCTCTTAGGCGTTTGGGACTTGGAGTCATGCGTCTCGAAATCGTGCATCAGCACTGTGTGCGAAAAATCTCAAGTCTCTCTGCTGCAGACGACGTTTGTGTATTTTTGCGCTTTGAAATATCCTTGAAGGATGATTTAGAGCTGCCCGTATCCAGCGAAGATATGCTTTTCCCACAGTATATGCACGTTTCTGATGAAGAAATTGACGAGGCACGGCGTGCCGCTCTTGATGTTTCGGGTGCAGATTTTGAAATTTGGCTAGAAACCTGGCCAGAATGGCAGCGGCAACTGCGTCTAGAAGCTGCAGAAGCCTTAATTTGGGAAGAACTGCCTCGAAATTCTCGCAGATTCAGTCTGTCATGGACTGATGTGATGGGGAACAACAATATATCTGACCCTGTTAGAATTGGCTCTAATAGCACAATTTGGAGTATGCGTGATCTTCTAAAACACTGGATTGCGACCGGCCTTGACTTGAATAACCAGACTCGCTCTATCGATGAGATAAAACGTCTAACAAGAGCAAGGTCCATATCTGGTCGCAGGCAGCGGCAGGATATAGACGAGCAGATTCCAAAGGAGCAAGCACTAGAACAATCTTTTCCGGCGCGTCGAAAGAAGCAACCACCTTCTCAACATCATCGCATTCCCGTGTCTATTGAGAGTACCAGAGTATCATAGGGAAGAAAATGTTAATAGCTGTTATAACATTTACTTTGTATTCTCATGTATATGTAGACTATTTGAGTATTGCAAATATATTTTTTGCTGCTTGATCTTAAACGAGAATACTCTGAGAATTTTACAATTGGTGAATAATGTAATGTGAGTAATTAATAAGTCATGGCATTGCCAAGGATTTTTTATTATTGTGATTGGACACTTGTCGTCTGGCCTTGCGAAATGCAGCACGGTTTTTGTTCCTCGCAAAATTTCATTCTAAGATCCTTCGAAATGATGAAGTTGACTTTGATTGACATAAAAACTCTGGGTCGAACCCGGTAGCACTAAAGCTAGTGTCATGTGAAGAGAGGTTTACTACCCTATTATCTGTTTTCTTGAGGAAAGCCAGTGCTCCAAGGGCAGGTGATCGCACATTAGTCTTGCAGCAATCGATAACTGAGTTCGGAGCTACAAAAGGCAGGCCTGCTAAATCTTGACATTCCGCACAAGGATGCTATTCTATTTCTACCTCGAAAGTCATCCAAGGAATCACAGTTGCAATCTCCACTAATACTTGTCTACACTTTAAAACAGCGATTCAGCTAGGCTTACTTCACCTCCAGCCTTTCCCACAATTACTTTTACAGCTATTTAGTTTTCTCAAGTGCTTAGTGTGCTTCGTTTTACTCTCCTAGTACTCTATTATCAATAAAGAGGGTGGGTAGGTAGGTACAGGTTTATTGAATCGAGCAGAGAACTATTATAACAAAAAGGCACACGAGAATGGGACGCTGGGATGGCAGCTCCGAGCTTCCTCTAGCCCCCCCCTCCCCCCAATCATACCTTGCTCGGAGTCATTGCTTTTGTCCTTGAAGGGTGTTTTGACTTGATGTTCGATAAAAGGTACGTACTGTTCTTTTGCGAAAGAACAGAGAAGGAGATCTAACTCTAGAAAACACGAATTGTAAGACCTATTTAGAAAGATGAAACCATACAAAATCGCTTCTTCGAGGGTTCAAAGATTGTATACATAAAAGAAAGGAAGCTGGGGTGGATATTTTGCTCATGGTACTCTAGTTCAAGCGAGTCTCTTGCGAGGGGTTTCTACTTAATACTAGCATATCTCAATGTTCGACGTTCGATGTTCGGCGTTCTCTTTTTCCTTCTAAACTTGCATTTATTCAAACGTTCTGCTAAGCTAGAAATTTGACTTGTAGTTTAAAGTTTGTTTTAATATTTTATTCTTACTATTTCTTTAAAGAAGAAAAGACCATTTTAAAATACGTTTTTTTATTCATTAACAAAACGTCTTTCAATTTTCATCTCTTTCGTCTTACTCAAGAGCTCGGGGACAGTGGTTGAAACTAGTTTTCGAACTTTACGAAGCACGCCGCACCTTTAGTCCACCCGTCTATCCTTTCGTGACGACAGCTGTCTGTTATCTCGGTTCTTTGAGCATTGCCTGGTTGCGTTTACACGGTAACATACGTACGGCTTTGTCTTAAGATGCTTTGTCCCTATTTCTCAGTGCATATTGCACCTCAAGGAGTGTCCGAGAAGGCCTGAGTCCGCACACCATTGCCCTTTTCTCTGTTCAAGGTCTTCCTGAAGATGAGAAAAAGAATGCTGTTTTGACTTGTCTTGTAATGGCTCTTCCTTGCGTTCGAGCTCGAGTGGTTGAGCGATCCTCGTGTGCCAGAAGAATTACACCTCTAGGTTATATGCAGCCATTGCAACGGGTGCACGTTGAATTTGAAGCGAATCTGTGGTACTCTATTTCCCCATCAAAACTAGCAAGAGATATCGCCAATACTGCCAGATTGGATGGATGCCCTTATAATTGGTCCACACGACTAAGCTCAACCAAATGTGTTCGATGTACAATGATAGAATATAGAAATAAATACTTGCTCGTGTGAAACTGTCCAAGACTTCACGCCGATGCTATGGAATTGCAAGGTCAAAAGAGAGCGCTAATTTGTTTAACGTCGTTCTTCGATCCTTCGTGGTGGTCTCCGTGCAGTGAAAAAGGTGTCCAAAACATCGAGCATACAAAAGGATGAGGATACCTACTACTACCTAGAACTTCTCACAGATAAGACTTCAAAGTCTGTCTCTCGCTCACCCCTCCATTGATTCCAACTTTTCCCCGTTACATAGGGTCCTATGAATATATGTTTTTTTGCAAACTGAACCCAGGACGCCAAAAGGGGGCAGCTAAAATCGACGAACAAAGGCATAAGGTTAACTATGCTTAGAGAAAGCGATATCAAAACGTGACCCAGGTCAATGAATGGCGCGAGAAGCAGTATGTATTAGGTACTAGTAGCAGTGCAATGATAAAGCTTGTTCCGTCTCGAAGAAACCTTTGAAAAGAAGACATATAGCACTCCGAAATTATTTCTTAATTGGCTCTCGTGCCTCAGCTCAACATCGTAACTTCCTTTCTATCTATAATTCTCAGTTAAAGCTTCCTCAGAAGGAGATAAAAGAGCGAAGCTTGAGTATTCTAGCTGTTTAGTGCAGCATAGCGCTGATTATTTATATCACTTCCATTATCTTTACTAAAAGATTCTGTGATCATTTTGTGAAATAGGATGAATACTATTCTTGCTGTTTAATTCATTTCTTCGCAAATACTAGTATTGTGTTTAAAGAAGCCTGCATTGCTCAGTTTCCACGTTCTATTTGGGAAATAGCGTAGGTTTTCACCGAGTGAGCTTTGTAAGACTTGATTAAATAAACTTGATGACCAGAATTTTTAAGACTTTAAGAGCCAGCCAACCTTCGTGAAGTCCTTTGATTTCTTTTTGGCTTTCTTTCATAATATCAAATCCTATGGTAGAAGTGGAAATCATGATAGCAATCTATGAACCTTGAATCGATCATGTTTGTATGGCGTACACTGCTTCGCAAGAACATACTGGTTAAATTCAACAAACGCAATCTGTTAAGCTATAGCAACCTATATTTTATCATGTCTGCTAGTACCTCCCGCCTTTCTCTTTTCATAGGAAAATGAACGAGTGGCAGACCCACTGCTCAACCTATGATTAAAAGGTTTGCGAGCCATTGATCAAATAAGTATTGGATTGGCCTTATTCGTGCGATCTTCACATTGGAATCTACGAATGTACCTCGTGATTTCGAAGGGAGGGGGCAACGAAATAATCTTGAACGTCCACATTACTTGAATAACACAGAATAACTACGATCTCTGCAAGAATATGTTGGGAACATTTAGCCATAGCTTGCAAAAAAGTCGCGGCCCCAACCATCATAGCTGGTAGCCCGGCTGAATATAAACTCGTGTGGAAGACAAGAAGAGGAACATGTTTTCGAAGTGGGTAAGAAAAATTATTGCGAGTGATCTGTTCTCAACGAGAGTGGCAGATATATTTTTGTTTTAGAAAACTTCTTTGTTTGGAAAATTGTTTTATTCTATCAGCTAAGACATGCCTTTGATTGCACTTTTGCTAATTCTAAGTGGCTTATAAAACAACTTAAATTAGTATTAAAGAATTCAAGCTTACACTCCTTAATCAACATAAGTTGTTAAGTACAGAATATTAAATTGATTATGCTTTCTACTATGTCGTAAACTTAGTTTCGAGTTCAACTAATGTCATTAGGAAAAAATATGTAAGTTGTGTATTTAGGATCATTATACTCAATTGAGTTTACACCGAAGGCTCCTACAAAAAGATTTATTAGCCAAGATTTATTAGCAGTATCAATCAAATACTCAAATTACATATGTTGTGAAATGATTGGTGTCTCATGGTGCGAATTTCAGTTGAGGCCTCATCGCACGACTGAAGAATATATAACACATGTCAGATTCGTGCAAGCATCACAACAATTACACTTTATACATCTGAGTTGAAATGAACAAGAATACATAGTGTATGTCAAGAGATGTAAAACGACTTTATGTAAAATGAATGCATTTAGTCGAGTATAACATAAGTAGAGGCCCGGACGAGATGCTTCAAAGTTGTCCTTCATGCATTATGGGGGGATAACGTATTCTGATTGCTTAAGCAATCAAGACTTTATTGCTAAATTTCCGCTATATGGTTCCGATTACCTCTACGACATATATCGCGATCGCCAAGGAGTTATAGGTTTGTCGCAGAATTTAAGTTTGATACATGCAACCTTTGGAGATTGAATAGATTTATTCTTGTTTGATCCTTCTATCCACACTGCTTATGTTTTCTTACTGTCTCTTTAGTTATTGCCTATTGCTTAGACTGGTATTGATTATTTTAGAATTTGTTGCTTTTGATACAATGCATTGTGTTGGTATGCAAATGCTCTGATCATCGTTTACACAGAATAGAAACGCCAGCTCTGAAAACAAGAACATGAATTTTCAAAACATCATGTATTTATGGGGCAATCAATGGATGATGGAGACAGCATGACTGCTAAAAGTTGACCCAATGATCTTATGATAATGCTCCTGTTGATTCTCATCAAACTGCTCGCGCTACTCTGTCGTAAATTGCAAGGAATGAACTTTTAAAATAACATTTTTCTTTTTCTTGCTAAATTTTAAAATTTTATAAGTATGTCAACAGATTTATTTTAGAAAATTAATTTCCATTTGATTTTTTTTTTTCTTTTCTAAAAGCCAAAGTATTTGCATTTTCAACATATTTTTGAAGTTTTAAAAATGTTTATTTTACCTTTGCTAATTATACTCTCAAACTACGATTATTATTCTCTTTATGAAATTAAAATTTAATCCAGAAAGAATTTTGCCCTCTTGAACGTATCTGCCGACGAGAACGATGGAAAAAGTGAGTGAAAAATAATAATCAAAAAATTTCGAGGACTGACCGTCGGAGACAAAGAAGAAGTTTATACCTATTATTACCTCTGCGCTTCCCCCCATACCGCAACGATGCCAAATGATAGGTAGGCAGGTAGGTAGGTAGGTACCTACCGGGCACTACTTAGGTGTCTTTTCCCTTACAGGCGCGTTATGGCGCACTAAAGATTCCTTTAGTGACGGTGTGTTCGCGGGACTCAGTGTTTGCTACCTAACTCAACTCATGTCTTCTTTCGTGTTCTGTTCGTACACTACGGAGCCACAGCGCTTCTGATACGAGCATCACGACTCTCCTACGGGCTGCCACGACTACGACGGCGACGCTGTTAAGCTCTGAGCCGTTCTTCTATCCTTGCCAAGGTATTGGGCACAGGCTTCTTCTCCCAATTCTGACCAAATAAAATAAACCAAAACTGCCTCGATTTATAGCAGAAGATGCATGCATACAATAATACGATAGTTCAATAGTATAATAATACAACAATACAACAATACAACAATACAACAATACAATAATACAATAATACGATAATACATTCGTTCATTGACCCACTGTGCACTCATGTTGCATTCTTTCACTCACGCATTCATCCGTTCCTAGGCAGCACTGCGTTTATGATCTCTGGCCGCAAAGGAGGATTGCGCAATTAATCGTGCGTGCAAAAGCGGCTTTATGAATGCGTGATGTTCGTTTCTCTGCCCTTCTGTGTGCTGCGCGGTCCTCTCCTCTAGAGATAAGTGGCCCAAGTGGGCTGGAGCCCTGAACTTTCGGAGTCGAACTATCATGGATTGGTTTTCCATTCTTCTGTAAAACCAGTGAGTGGTCTTCCGAAGCTCGAGGTCTTTTGGTAGGAGGCCGCCATCAGGTAGAAAACAGTGTCTGTAACTCGGACGAAAAGGGAACCAAACACCCTGTAGCCACCAGAAGCAGCAGCAGCAGCAGCAGCAGCAGCAGCAGCAGCTCTTCAGGCAAGATCAACTTCGAGCAGTCCTTGGGGCGGTCCTCTAACCCGCCATCCCTACTCAGAGCCAAAGAAGCCATGCCGCATTAGCCCCAAAGCCGAGTTCTGCGCAGGCCACGTCTCTTCTTCAGAGGAACGTACATCTCTGAGACATACATACATACATACATACATACATACATACATACATACATACATACATACATACATACATACATACATACATACATACATACATACATACATACATACATACATACATACATACATACATACATACATACATACATACATACATACATACATACATACATACAGATTTATGTATATGCTCCATGAATGCAGAGGTTCATGTGCTACATACGCACGTACACCTTGGTCCCTTTCCGCTGAGAGCGTGTCTTGGAACCCGCGTTTTGACGCTTGTGGTCAACGCAATTCCCTGATCGGTCGAGGGACCTCGGACCCTCGAGCGAGCCTGGATTCTGTGGTTTTGCCGGCTGATCACGATATCCTTTGCTTCGCCTTCTTGCAACGATGTTGATTCCTATTTCGCCAGGACCTGCCTCTGCAAATGCCCACCATGGACCACTTTGGTCCTGGCCCCACTAGGTGTATCCGCAACGATGCCAGCTTCAAGATGGATGTACGTACTGTGGCAATCGTGATCCGAAGCAGATGCAGCAGAAGACAGCAACATTGGAAAGGGGACCTCTTGGGCGGCAAGCGGGGAGCGGAGAGCTTCGTGTGTGATTGATTGCTTAGCTTACTTCATCTCATTTGGAGTGAATTCATGAATTCTATAGGCCATCTGAAACTAGTTGTAAAGGTGGAGAGAAGAGCGAAAGAGACTTCGTGTTCTGTGGTACTCACCTGCTACCGACTTCTGCCGAGGTACTACTACTCCCTAGATAAAAGATGAAAGAAGAAGGTACGGTGGTGGATCATAGTAGTCTACATGAATAGTAAAAATTGCGTGGAAGTTTTGGGAACTGGGTGGTGTACTGGACAATGCGATTTGTACCTTGGGTACTGCCATGGTGGGCAGATTGGCTTCAGAAAAGGAAGAGGGCGGAGGCCTGACATATCAGCGCGTACGGTTTCACATTCAAGATAGCTTGGCTCTCTGTGATCTCGGTAGTGCTAGGTTTTTCCACAGGCTGGTTGGAATTTGACTAATAGGAAATAAATAATAAAAGCTTTTGTTTTTCTTTGTTGTTCTTCTTTTGCTTATTTTTGAAGAGGAAGAGGAAGAGGAAGAAGAAGAAGAAGAAGAAGAAGAAGAAGAAGAAGAGGAAAAGAAAGTTAAAAGTTGAATTTAATTTAATTTTAACATATTTTTAATCTATTTATTATTTATAAAATAAAATAAAATAAAATAAAAGAAGCCAATTACTGGCGTCATAAATGTTGGAGTGGAAGGCCACAGACACGGCGGCGTTGCATAAAGATACTCAAAAGAAGACCTTCGTGCTAATGCTCCGCACAACTTGAAACTCGTCCGAGCGGCCAATGATTTCGATACGTGCGCAAACGTGGCCATTGCAACCATGGCGCCGCGAAAAACATTGAAACCAGCGTGGAAAGCATTAAACGGAAATGACTGGACCCCGCTCTGGGATCTGGCAGCGGCTACGGTTAGCCCCGGGGACGAAGATGCGCTGACTATTGTTGTTGGACAGCGAAAGCTTAAGCAACGCCAGCTTCAACACAATTCGAGTTTGCGAGAATTATAATAAAGTGTGACAGAGAACCTTTTGCCGCACTGTGCAATGAATGCTATGGCGCAATGTCACGTAGTCAAACGTGTCAAGTTTTGCCCTGATCTAAGCGAGCAAAATGACAGAGAAGAAAGAAAACCTCCTCACAAGGAGCGAAAGCCACCTCCAAAAGCAAATTATCCATAGCACCGCCGGAACAGAATGCTCATGACTTCGGCATCCCAAGGCTGTGATTCCGAAAGAGATTCCGAAAGAACTTGGAGCCCTGAAGAAGCCAGATAACTGTTTGATTTCAGCATCTGCGCGGTATCGCTGTCAAAGTGCTGATGGATCGCTCCTTGTAACGCAGCACCATACCAAGTCATCTGGACAGGCATCCACGATCTCTCCTTGAGTGAGCTGAAGTGGTACGAAAAATCTATTGGCTGAGTCTCGAACTTTGAAGGTGTCTGAATCCTGGTCTCACACCGCGAAAGAAGAAGTCTGAGAATCATGAAGTCGAAGCCGCTGACTCAGACAGGCTCAGCTCCGCGCGGATGTGTCTGTCTGCTTTGCTCGCTCGTGTTTTGCCACCCGCAGAATATCTCACCGCCATCATCGTCATAGAAGCTGTGAACTTACTTATTTATTCATTCATTCATCTTCTTCAAACCGGGTAATGACAAGAAACTCAGGACGACGTGAGACGTGAGACGTAGTACCTAGTACAACGTAGCAATCGAAAGGCCTTGCAGTCTGGGACGCCCAGGCTGAGGTCGTGTCAACAACCTGCCTGGCATGCAGCAACTGCCACATCGGCAGGTGAAGACTTCAGCTTTTATGTTTTGGCGCAGGTGCTCGATTCTGGGACCCTCTGGGTAAATCTCCGCCCACGAAACACCTCACGTTGCGAACTTGTGTCAGCCAGTCAGCATGCCAGTCACTTGCACAAGCAACGCTTCGTGAAGTCTGGGCGTAGGTGCTTGGTTCTTGCTAGCCCATCCTGAGCGAATTCACTGTGTGACAGTCTCAGACTTGCCAGAGCAACACGAGATGCCTTCGTACTACGTAGTGGCGAGTGTTCGACTGCTCCGTGCGAAGATTGCCTGCGGCGGTGTGAATGCGATACGCGGCCTGATGGCTTGCTTCTCAGCTCGACGCGTTTTAGACATCTTTAATTCTGTGCGCAGAAATCGGCGGCGAACTTTAACAGCGAACTTTGGCAGCGAACTTTGACGGCGAACATCGTTAGATGATGCCTATTTTGGTGCAGCTCACACCCAAGTCAGCGTGCAAGACGCCCTTGGTGAGTACCAGCTTGCTAGTTGAGCCTTCACGATGACTCTTTTTGACGAGAAGGAGTAGTAGAACGCCAGCAGCCTCTTTCACTGCGCTTCTCACTTCACTTCCTTCGTTCTTTCTGTGGTGCCAAGGAGGACTTCGTGCAGGCAGGTTGCATTCTTCAGCAGGAGCTCAAGCTGTTTGGAAACCACCTCGGACTCCATCGAACCTTGAGGCTGAATGCCACCCCAGTTCGAAGTCGCCAAAGTGGCTTGTGTGCGCGAAAGCACCTTGTCTGTGTCTGCCACTGTGTCACCTCCTCGCTTCAGAATAAAGCCTCAGCTTTCGTGGCAATGTGCAGGTGAACTGAGAAAGAACTCCGTCTCATTCGCAAAGAGCTCTTTCCTCTCACATGGTAGCACTCTTGAAACAGACAGGGAGTATTTAGTAGCATCTACTAGGCATAGCTACTACCAGGTAGGCACTAAGCTATAAAGAGAGAACCTACTAGTACCTATCTCTTGGATTGGTTTGCCAGTGTCGTATCTAAATTTGTTCATCTGAAAAAATGAAAATATATCCCTACTATGGGTCTATCACCGTTTTCTGCTTTTTATTTTGGTTTTTGTTAAAAGTTAAAAGTTAAAAGTTAAAAGTTAAAGTAATTAAAAAAATATATAATTTTAAAAACTATATATGTGCCGAAACACGAATTAAATTAATGAATAAAAGTAGGCATCTAAGCCTAGCAGTCAGAAAATAATCATGACTCTCAATCAAAATCTCATGCATTAGATTGTGATGACGCAAGATAACTCGAGGTGACGTAAGACTCGATAGGCGTGCGAGCTTCGAGTTGATCAAGTCAAGTTCGCCTCCTATAGCTATCATAGTCAGTTAGCTGGCAAAGTGCCCATTCCTTCTACTACTCTGCGAGGTCCTTCTCTGTCGAAGTACGCCATGTACCTGTCTGTACCTACGGGAAGCTGATCAGGGAAACCAAGAGAACTCGAAGCACCTGACGGCGACTTGGATGTAGCAGACTGTTCGCTCCGGAAGCAGATGGATGAAAATATGTATGGTCGAAACCTCGTCTGACTGGCAAGAGTCTGCCTCTACGCATGCGTTGGTTCTTGGATTGCCGGGGACGAGTGGTCTTGGTGGCAAACACGAAAGCATACGTACCACAAGCGACACTTCTCGAGCTAGCTAGCTCTAGCTAGAGGCATCTTCGCAGGCAGCATTCATCAGCAGACGTACGTATGTGCATCGCCAGAAGAAGACCCAATGGAGCACCATCAGGCACGTACGAAGTTACCAACCTGCCTGGCATTCATTCCTCTAGCTAGAGACAGACTCACTCATGCGCAGACTCGTCGTGCCTTCTGTGGTTCTCAGCGCACGCATTCTTGGGTTCGCGAATTGCAACTTGGAGATGGCCACGCTCTCCTTCGTTACAATCGATGCAAATGCAGCACTCTGGGTAGGTATGCGTGCATGCATGTATATGCGTCATCCTCGCGAACGTCGCCACCACCGCCATCATCGATGGATAGGGCATTGGCATCATCTTATTCCCTCCTTGCATCAGTCAGTCAGTCATCGATACCCTATTCCCATTCTTCGCCATAGAAAATCCCAACAGACGCCCTGATTAGGTACTTCCTACTGATGTCATTCATACATAGCACTGACCAAAGAACAGTGAGTTCGTGCGTACTCGTACGCACTGCTTTGGATTGTGCTTTGTTTGTTTTGTTTTGTTTTGGTGGCTGACTGAATGAATGAAAGCTCGGTCTCAGGAGCTCATTGTCGAGGCTTGCGGGAGCAACGCTATCGGAGAGGCCTCGAAGGCTTGCTTGCTTGCTTGCTTGAAGGCTTGCTTGCTTGCTTGCTTGCTTGGGGGTCGAGATGATCAAGTTCTCTGACGGGAAACAAACAAGGTCGCTGCTGGAGGTCTGTCTGTCGCAAGCGCGATCTGTTGCAAGTTCTTAAGTGCAGTTCCGACAACTTGACAGCAGCAGCAGAAAGGCTTTCTTCAGCCAACCCGTCGAGTTTGATGGCTCTGTGTGATTCATGTTTTTTTTTTTGTTTAATTTATTAGATGGGCTTAAAAACCACCATCAATTTTATGACAACTTTTAAAGACTTCGTTTCGATTGGCCGGGTTTCAATTCGAGTTCTTGTCGACTTGCTCAATCAAAACGTTCTCCGAGTTCTTTGTTGGAGCCTGAGTTTCTAGTTTGGCTGTTTCCATCAAGGCTCGGACGCGATTCCTCGGTGTCCACAGAGGAACGCGAAAGGGAAAAGCCGCACCGAGGGGGGGTCGGCATGGCCCTCGCGGGATCAGTGCGAGCTTCTTGTTGAATTCATAGTTAGTTTGAGGTCCTTTTCAGTGTTCTGCTTTCTTTCATCAAGTTGGTCACTGGTGATTCAAGTTTCTTCATAATAGGACAAACCTACTGCAGTGCAGGCTGATCGAAAATGAGCGAAATAGACAGCAAAGGACAGATCACAGTAAGGATCTTATCAGCAGTTCAGGTTCAGAGTATGTGCCAAGAAAACGGAAAGTAAAACTAATGCCTTTGTTTCAATACGTTCAAACTCATCTGTCCCTCTATCTCTCAATATATTATTGATTGCTATGCTCAGTTTGAAGCCAATTGCTAAATTTTAGAATTTGATGCTTTCACGTTCTTTGACCTTCAAGTTTAATATTTTATTTCTCAATATCACTCCTATTTGTCCTTTTTAAAATTTAAAATTTTAATTTGCGTTTGTTATCTATTATCTAAACAATAATCAACAAAGGAAACTTTTAGTAGCAAAAACAAATAAGAACAGACTAAATACGATAATGCTACGCGATATGAGTATGAATGACTTTCATGTCACCAAATTAATTTGTTCAAAGAGGGACTCGAGCACCATTGATAAAATAATAGACATGCGATTCTCAGTATCCTGATTAAAATGGCAGATCGAACGAACTCCCAAAGAAGTGACTCGGACACCCAAATAGCATGGTGCCCAGGTCGGAGAGTGGGCGTACCATAAAACTCACGATTTAGAGAGAACATGATTATCTGGTCAACAAGGTAAAGAATAAAACTTGTTTGTACTCTCCAAAGAAGAAAAAAAAATCAGAGGTAGCATACTAAACAGAGAACCAAACTCGTGAAGCGGGTTCAACTAGTATCCTTACAACGATGCTGACCTAAAGGTTTTCTGTGACGCAGGACTGCACAAGCATTTACATCTCGTAAGAACCGGTCTTAACTGCATAAAGATCAACACGGCTTTCGGACTTATAGCTCTTAGTTTTTTTTGCATTTATAGCATTTAAAGATGTATATGAAACTCAAGCCTCATCCTATGTGATAATGTGTTTCATGACCGTCGTTGGTCTGTTGACGAAGTGCCTTACTTAGTAGGCATCAAGACTGTGGCGCAAAGGGAGGCTTCTTCGAAATGTATAAATTATTCGTGACTACGATCATTCCTGAGGCGATGATTCGTCTCCCTGTGGTAATCAGATTGTACCCTAAGTATTCTTAGAGTTTAGGTTTCATCAGAGATTTACCACGTACTTGCGCTATTTCAAGTTTAGAGCTAACTTTTGAGTAACGCTCACAGAAGAAACAAAAAAAACTGAATTTAGAGCTTACAAGGATATATCAAGTTATGTCCAACATAGGGCAGTTCATAATCCGTAGGCTTCGGAGCTCAAAGTCTCTATTTCCCCAAACGTCTCGAAGCTCGATTCCACTCTCCAGGAGTGGCGACTTTCTGCAACATCTGCCGACCATATTTCTCGCGAGACGGATCCGAGGATATTTATCAAGCTTGCACAAAGTAGTCAGCTGCCAATTTGAGAAAAATGCTTAAAGAGTCTTCGTTATTTGATCATGTCATTACTTTCGTCGGCTGCGTGGGCACCGTTGGAGCCGATGAAGCCTACAGAAACCTCATGATGTGTTTCTTCTCTGAAGAATAGTCATTTAGAGCTCGGTTTGTGATGAATGATTATTCGAACCACTTGGTCTCGAAATATTCGACTTCGCGGAATAAAAGTCAAATTTTGTGGTAGCCTGAGGCAATATCAGCAATATCAGTCGCACCAACTTTAAAGAAAACACGAATCAGCGCAGTCGTGAAAATGGACACTTCATGAAAGCTTTCTCTTGCTTGCGTCGGAGTTGAATTGGATTCTAAAGCTATCATCATTTTCACACCAACCTAAATTCATGTTGGCTGGGCGAGGTCAGTCTGGTTCACCCAGATTGAGACACGTGTTCTTGTTTATCTGTATTATTATTCTTATTCTTATTATTATTGGCAAACTCCTCCCTGTAAGAAATGCGTTTTTCATGATATTTTAAAGACTGTTGTGGAAATAGAAATTAAAAAGAGTTGAAAAAGGAAGCTTAGGATACTACCTAGTAACAGAAATAACAATTAAAGTGCATTTTGCCCAAAACTCTTTCTTATAAGAAATAATAATATTTCGTACAGGTAGGTACGTAGTATCTAATCTTCTTTAGTCAGGAAATTTAGAACGAATGACACATTGTAGTACAAATAGCAAAAGACCTCCTCCTACTACCTACCAAGAGGCCTTAATGGAACCACTAGGTGGTACCGTAAATTCCAAAAGTTCTGGGTGCTTTGTTTCTAGCTAGATTGGCAAGCGCCACGTCGGAGGTTGGTCACGCCGACCTCTGCAAGTCTTGCCATAATATCAACAAAGAGGGAGCCATGAGAGCTAGCTAGCTAGCTAGCTAGAACATCGAACACGGCTCTTGCGAAAACTTCGGCTTTCTTAACAGTATAAAGGTCAGCACAGGAGGGGTCTGGGAAAATAGAATTCAGGAAACCTTGTTCTGCTAACATTTTAAACTGTTAATCCTATTTCTCCGCATTTTGTTTTTAATATGATTATTTTTACTATGTAGAATAGTAGCATAGTAACATTAACTTTAAAACATAAGATAAAAAGGAATAAAGGGAGGAAACATGAGAGGTTTCATTACCTTTAGAGGGAACGGAATATTTTGTAAACCTCACGGCTCGTCAACATTGGCTCGCATAACTCAGCGATGATGCAGTCTCGTCAGCGGAATAGGCGTTGCTTACTAATGACGAACTCGAGGGCGATGCCTCGACTCTGCTGAGCTATACAGCTGGCACTAAGCAATCAACAAACTAACCGTCCACACCAGCGAGTGGGTGACGGACGTGTGGTTCTGCAATTGTTGGTTCTGTCGCTGTCGATCAACTAGACTTCATTTGCAAGGGTTGGAGTGTTTCTCATCTAAAGTTGTTCCCTTTTAATTGCCTTTAATAGTAATAACTTTATTATAAAAATTGTTCTGGCCACCATAAGACATAAACAAAAAGTCGTTTTGAATTAGAGACTAGATATTCTACACACAACACTGAGTTGATTCATCATGATCGATAATAGACCTCTGCAACTAGCAGCGGAGGCGAAGATATAATTGCAAAGGCACTTATAATCTGTTTGAGCCTCTCACCCACATAAGTTTTCTTGTAAAACGAAAAATGAGTAGGTACCAGCAAGATGAAAAAACAAAATACAAGAGGCATGGACATGAAGGCTATCCACCATATATACCCTGTCGCGGAGAACCTCCGTTATAATGAAAGCATTGATTGATTCATGAGAAAGAATTGCACCGAAGCTATACGTGGTTTTGCTCGCTGCTCACCACCGCTTTTATGTATGTCATCTAGTTTTTTTAATTTTAAAATAATAACTCTTTTTTTTAGTCATTTGAAAGTGAAGACAAGAAGTATCAAGATAAGGTAAAGCGGAGATATCAAGAATGAGAAGGATAATGAGATTGGGAATCTAGAATAGAAGCATTGAGGCTTTCTAGACAGGTAACCTGGACGTGGAGGGTCTGTGGGGGGGATGCGGTTTTCTTTAAATTAGGGCAGGAAAGAAAGATAGCAAGGGGTTCTCTCAAGGTATCATTGATTAACAAAGCCAAGGAATCAACAGCGCAAACCACAGAAGAAAACATTCTTTAATTTTATTTTATTTATTTATTTGCTTACCCACTTACTTACTTATTGACTAAATTATATTCTTTTAAATTAATAATTACATTAAAAACAAATTGAAATTTTCTATGGACAACATTGGAAATATCATTGGAAGCCACAGAACAAAATAACTTTAGCCATGAGAGGAAAGAAGGGACCGAAGGAAAGGAACTTTTATTTAAGGGAATCAAGGAAGAGAAGGCTTTTTTACAATTAAAGTATTTCGGCATTGGGACTCTCATTCTTTTGCTTACTTACTCAACCATTTCATTCAGGTAACTAACTACTCCCCCACTCCCCCGCTCCCCCACTCACTCACTCGGTCGCTCGATCGCCCACTTCGTTCTTAACCATTAAAGCTGCTTTTTCTAAGCAAATCGAACGCAGCAGACAGCCAAATCAACCCATTCTTTGGAATAAACTCATCGAGCTCGCAGATAGTGGTAGGTGGCAATCTCTCGGGTCTGAGGCAATAAGTTAAAACCTTTCAGCAATTATGGTGAAAACCTCAAGCCAAAATAATTGCTATTGGGAGCCCGTATGAAAGCGAACAAAAGCGTAAAGAGAGGATTGAAGGTGCTTCCATTCGTTGAGGAGAGAGCTCGAAGCAGCCTCACCACACAGAAGCAAGATTGAACTGAAGTGGGCCTAACTATAAATTACCTGTTTTAGATATAAACTACCCTATTTGAAAGGTATTATGATAGAGTTTCCTGAAGAAAAGAAGCAGCATTACGAGCAATGTCTACGAAGCAATGCTTACCACCACACAAACTTCAAAACCTATCCAAAACAGATATAATAATACTAATATTGTGTGTCAGAAATATGGAACTTCATGATAATAGAACTGATTGAGAAGAATAGCGGCGAAAGAGGCCAATTCAACATTCAATTCAGCCAAATGCGTTGTCTCGGCGTGGGTAGGTACATTTAGATTTTTATGAGCTTTTATCCATGCATGTAGCAGGCATCTATGCCCACACGATTTCTCGCGTCTCGGTCTTGAGATCAATTTCGTCTTTTTAGTAGAATTCAGGACACGCAGCACAGCATTTCGAGAAGATGAAGATGAAGAAAAAAGATGAAAGTTATTAGTGTTCAATTTACTTTTTGTTTAACTTTAAAACAGTTATTTTTATTTTATTTTTTAAACAAATGGTTCTTCCTGCCTTCCTTCCTTCCTCTTTTTTTTTTAAAATGTTCTTTTGCAACTTAGTCCTATATAGATAGTACTATAACAGGCTATAAATTTAAATTTTGGTGTCTTTGAGCTGGATGGAAGAAAGAACAGTGAGCGTCTCAGAAGCAGAAAAGCGCATCATCTTAAAGCTCAGCCGAAGTGAGAGAAGCACGAAACGAAAGAAGAAGACCAAGTTTGAAAGCCAAGTTCGCACGGCAAAAAGGGAACGAGGAATCGAGCATAGCGCTAACCAAGAATAGCAAGTAGCAAAACTAGGTACTCGCAGCAAAACAAAAATAATCGCAACAGCAATCACAATAGCAATCGCAATAGCAATCGCGATAGCAATCGCAATAGCAATCGCAATAGCAATATGCATTAAGGGAAATATTAGGACAAAGCAAAAGAAAAAAGACAGCGATAGTATCAAAACAAAAACATCAAAACAGACAAAGAAAACAGAAAACAACTTGAAGGAAAGCCCAAAGCGAGAAGTAGTGGAGCAAAGAGCAGCGCGAAGACGCGGCAGGGCGGCTGGCAGAGGCTGGCAAGGAGCATCCAGGGAGAGCATAAGCTCTCGCCAGTCTGGCCTCGGCGCCAGGGCCGCCCTTCTTGGGCAAAGTCACCGACCGTCTCAGTGGAGTTTGAAATTCTAGAGACCTGGAGGAAATATACAAGGCGTAGCATTAGACGAGACGCGGAAAGGCTCAGCACGAGCACCTTGCGAGTCGAGACCGTACGGAGACAGCGCTGCTCGCGCAGCGAAAGGACTTGCGGACTTACTTCGAAGGTATCTTCGTAGGGGCCATCAGTGTTGAAGGGCTTACTGGTGTCGAGGCATTGGCCATCCGTAAACAGGATCTTGGAGACGCCCAAGTCAAACACGAAAAGACAAAGACAACACCAAAGACTTCCAAACAGATAACTAGGTCTCCCAGAAGGTGCACAGCAGCCAGACAGACGCTCAGACGCACAGTAAGCTCGAAGTTCAATCTGAAAGCAGGCAAGGCTGCGTACATTCACGTCACCAGAAGAGCTGCTCGTCTCGTTTCGTTGTACTCCTTGTTTATTGTTTTCTCTCTCTTTTACGCACACTCTCATTCTCTCGTACCTTTTTTTTTTTTCAAGTCGTTCTTTCGATTCTAATTTTTCTTCTGTAAACAAAACAATAATACGTTTGAGAAGGTTAAAAAAGTCAGGTATACAGGTTCGCGCACCAAACTTCGAACTATCAAACTTTGTCGATTCATCTTATCAGCATATCAGCATATCCCTCAATTGCCATACACTCACCAAGTGACTGATTCATTCATCTCCTTACTCGAGTTATTGCTGTCTGTCTGTCTGTCTGTCTGTCTGTCTGTCTGTCTATCTCGTTGTGTAAAAGGAAAAGAGATAATACAAATTAGAAGGAAAAAGCGAGACCCACGGTGGCTTCGGTTAAGGAAGGTCCCCTTCTTTACAGAGGTTGCACGTAGTCGAGATAGACTTAGTGTACAAGCGTTACACAAAGAGCAAAATCCCTTTGGAAAAACTTGATAAAGTTAACCATTCCATCGCTTATTTGGCTCGGCAAAACGGGGAAGGTTTAGTTGTCCAGTGTGCTGATTTTGCACGTGAGCAGTAGATAAATCAATCAATCCTATACTCTCACACGATTTCGAAGAGAATCAGAGACACAAAAGCAGGCTAGCAAATACAGTGACGTGGACAAATTCGACAAGCAAAGTGTTGTGACACCGGCGTCTACGTATCGCGTTATTATCAGAACGAACAACTAGTGAACCGTTCGATGGACTGGCAAGCATTAGGGCCAGGTGCCCCATCTAGGCTGAACAGGGCAAATCAAGGAGATCAGCAACAACAACATTATTCCACCACAAGGATTGAGCAACAGCGCGACTCACAAGTAGAAAGTATTCAGCGAAATAATAGCAATATGAGCCCAAGGAGAAGTGAATTTGAACTTCACTCAAACCAAAATAGCTTAGACGACAATGTCGGAATAATATCATCAACTGGTACAGACAGTTTACAGATACATGCGCCACGAGCCCCAAGTAGTACCGGGGTTCGTGTAAGTTTGCCAGGTGGGCCTTGGCAATCCCAACGTGGGTTAGCTGCTCGTCAAATGACAGCTCTGTTTCCCAACCTCGAGCATCGTCTACTGTAGGTAGAACACACGCAAACAGTACTCGTGAAGAGCCACCCTCCCAACCACGTATGCGCGAGGGGTTTGAGTCCGTCTCATACGCCCAAACTACGTCAGCGCCATATACTAGTTATAGCAATTCACAGCAGTCGTATCCCTCATTTATGCCAGCCTCAGGTAACGCTCCCCGTGCAATATGCCATGGAAATTCAGGATACTCTTTTAATCTCAGTGAAGAGCCCTCTTTCTCATCGACAACATCAAGTGCACAAAGCACTTCAATGAATTCCACAAGGCTCAACTCAGGAGGTCATGTAAGTTACGCTTCGGGTGATTTAGCGGAGTTTGATAATGTTTTTGACTTAGATCCGTCATATTCGGCGGGGACATCATCAAACCCAGGGTCAAATACGATGGACCCTATTGGAAGACACATACTGAATGAAGACTCTCAACGGTTTCGATCTTCAAATATACAACATGTACAGTTGGGATCTGCAGTATCAGCAGGAAATTCATTGCAAAATGCACCCATGTTGTATTCCACAAGCAACCCCAACCTGATCACATCTCAAAACCCACTTCATGACAGCCAGGCTACCACCGAAGAGGGCGCATTGCATCGGCCAAACTTTAGTGATTACTCCGCCGAGAGTTCCATGAATGGTAGAAACAACATCGATAGCAGAGCCAGCCAAAGCAATAATTCGTTTGGTTTAAATGCATATGGTTCTGATTTACAAAATTCGGGTTGGGATCGAATCCAAACTCCATATCACCCAAGTGGAGAGAATAGCTCGCTTGATGTATTTATGGACTTTTGTAAATTTTACCAACATCCAGATACTAAGGAGACTCGTGTGGATGCATCAGGAATACTCAGCAAAGGATGTTTTGACAGGTGGCTTTTAACGCGACAGCGCCCTCTAAAAAAGCCTGAAGAATCATTTCGAAAGACAATCACTGCCCACTGTACGGGTACTGATGGACGGAAGCCTTTTACGCAAGAAGTTGAAGCTGCAGTACTGATTGAGCTTCGGAGACAAGTCGTATGGCCTTGTTTTGTGGACCGCACAACATCAAGAGGTGACCCTATCAATATTGGTCAACAAGGATTTCGTGGAAATGGCTATCACGAAGATCAGGCGTTGCCAGTCCACTTACGCAAACTAAAGAGAAGCTCACAACGTAGTTCTTCGCACCCGCTGCGGCCGCCACATTCACAATCTTTCAAACCTGAGGAGCATGTACAGACTGCGTCTCTGTCTTTAGGCCCATCGCCCCCCTTATCTTCTTCTCAATCTGGAAGTACAGGAGCCACACGGTCTGGCGCAACTTCCCAATCTTCCGAGTCAAACTCCTTTATTCCATCAACAACAAAACAAACAATCCCAAACATCCCAGCGTGCAGGCAATGCGATAAACGATGGAGAAAGGGCTAGCACGGAAGGTGCATCTGCAGCACGAGTTTCGTGTGGGCCAAGTTATCTAGGTTTTGGGCCTGCTAGCATAAATCATTCTAGGCTGACGATGCCCCCTTATTCACACATTTCAGGTAGTGGTACAGCCCCCATGTACGTTGCACCGGCACCGGCACAATTACCATCAATCTCAACCCCTCCTGGGGTGACGCCTCCACGACCACTTTCATCAACATCCTCATCAGCATCATCATCTTCATCATCAAGTAACCAAGTTCAGCCTGTGCCGCGGCCTTTCGCCACCCCCTTGCAGCAGCTGTACCCTGGCCCAGTTGATAGCCCATCTGCTACATCATCGGAACAGTCCTCCTCAGACGCGAGTGCTATTGAGCCAAAGCGAAAACGCCCCCAATTTGAAACAATTTCGTCTAACATTACTGGTGCCACACGCGAGGAACTTATCAAAGAAACTGTTCAAGCGAATCGTTCAGCTTGGTCGCGCATTCCACATCTATTATTCATGGCTATGGAGCGTATGGGTATTTCTCTAGACGAGTTTTGGGACGATTATGATGGTGATCATGAGCCCACTATAGATAACGTCACCTGTATTTTGACTGATGATGTGCACCCACAAACCTTACGAGCTTCAGGACTTATTGTGATGACAAAATACTTTCGCCCGCATCACTTCTTGAGCCTGATGAGTATTACAAATTTGTCGCATACGGAGAAAATATTCGATAAGCGAGTTATTGGCCTTCCAGTTAACATTCAAGATCCTCGTTTTGAGAAATCATTTTTACTGCCAGATGCGGGGCTTATCCCCAACTTGCCGACGGGTTGTAATGTGTTTTGTCTAAACACATTTATGTATACCTCATCTGATCGTACTGCACAATCAATTTTGAAGGGTCAGATTTCAGGCGGTCCACCGTTTCACTACCTACATCCACTGCAGTTCTGGATGGTTGTTGCCTATGTTATTCCAACACTGATGCGCGATGGTGAGCTAATTTGGCAGTCATTCGGCCGCACATTTAAGGGAGATCCTATCATTACCCGTTCCAAGTACATTATTGTTGGAGACACCGTACAAACTCAATTCCAGGATGTCACTCATATTTATCCACGTTTAATGGAGCTCCCGACATTTGATGAAGTTGTAGAGAAAGAAAATCTATATCGCGACAGGCTTTCATCTGATTCTGAATGATTTCTATGTGAAAAATCTTCAGCGTCCGAGTCTTCTATGCTGTATCACTGGCGTTGGAAAGCTTTAGCATACTCTAATTTAGCTTCCAAAGTGCCGTTTAAGCAACTGGAACTGGTCGTTATTTTCCACAGAATCATTGTATTTTTTCGATCGACCTTGTAATCGGTCTAGGGTGTTTTGATGATTTCATTAAATCTTGGTAATAGTGTTTTTAGTTCTGGCGTCAATTGTATTGGAACTTCACAAATCATTCTTAGCATTATTCACCAAGCCCGAGGAAAATTTGGAGGATATAATCCAAGAATCCAGATCGCGCTGGGTTATTTTATTGCTTCTTTCATATTTCTTTATAACTCTAGATTTGTTACTGATACAACCTTATTCTGTGTTTAAACATGAACTACGTGCGTTTCTATTGCCCAAATCATACTTAGCAACTATTTTCTTCCTGATCATCTAAATTTAATTTTAAAGGCATACAAAACAAGGATAAATGCTTTGAGTTTGTATAGTAGAAACTAGGATTCGTTTGGAACTGACGCCAAATATTAGATCCGGTTAGGCGGAGGTAACGTTATCGTGTTTTACTAAATACGGGCTTCAAATGATGGTATTGCGATTTAAGAACGTTTTATTATTCAAGTTCCGTTAACATTTTCGATGTTCGTTTATCCGCTAATGAGACTACATACATTTTGAAATCCTTTGCCCATAATGAATGTGATAATTGGTATTTAGATTGGAGCGAAAGTTGCTTCCATAGCATGCTCATTTATTAGAAAGTTTTTACTCCTCTAAAGATAGCGTCAACGAGTCCACATATCATTCGCTTGCTGTATTTACCTCTTATTGTAATTTGGGGTATGTTGAGGTATACTGGGGTTGCCTATGTTGTTGGTTCTCGACTGCAGAATATTGCGGCAAGTGCGGCAGATTAAAATCTTCATCCCATGTGTGTGCTGGCCCACGAGTTTAGTCATAATCTCTTGCATACTCACGCTGTCAATAGAGAAAATTGTAGTGAGTATAATGAAACGACTTCAAAGTCTAACCCACCATTACCTCATTTTATTACGTACTACAAGTGCTCTTTGGGGTGGAAATCATAAGATAGTGTGTTTCAGATGTCACATGGCTTATATTGAGAAGCGGATGAGTCTTGTATTATGAAGATGTACCATCCCCCCCTATCTATTAAATCGACCCAATTGGATTGCCTCTCTTGATCAGTGATATAACTGGAGCTGTATTTGTGCCTTTTGATTCTACCCATGTATATGATTATCGTGAGGGTCAAAATGCTGTTGCGGTAAATGTCGTAGAACTTAACGAGGATGTCGAGTGTGAAAGTTAGAGAACTGCAAACTTTGACCTCCATATCATGTGGTGGTACATTGAATTTACATAGAAGAAGTGGGGAAAATGTCGAATCATTGAGAGCCCCTAGTCTTTCCAAGGTTCTTTGAATGTTCCCTGTGGATGAATATATCCTTTTTCCTTTTCTTTTAAATTAAAAACTTCCTTAGCAAGTTTTGTGTAAACCACGTGACGTATGCCACAGCATCACAGATGTAGTCTTTCTGAACTGCTTTTCTAAAGTCTAATATATTTCGCCAAAATTCAGAAATGATCTCTACGACTTGTAAGCACCTTTCAATTTCAGGTGGTGAGGTACGCATGCATAGAACGTTATGAGATCGAAAAGACAAAAAATGAGCCTTTCCTTCCTCGAATCTTTGTTATAGAAAAAAATAATAAAAAAAAATAAAAAAATGGAGAAGCCGTTCAATGTCTTTGTTGGTACTGGTGATGAGTTGCTCTTTGACGATCCCCTGATTCACTTTTCGAAACCACGGTCGTTGTGGTTCTACAAAATGGTGAGCCAAGTGTGCACCTTTGCGATCTTTTCTTCGAAAAGGCATGTTTGAGGCTTTATACATTAGAGATTGCAGAGGTCTTGCATTATTGCGTATGTTGTCGTAGTTTCAAGTGCTCTGTTTCTAAATTATGCAAAAACGCAAGCTAGATGATTAAATTCCACATCTATGTAAGGTTGATCTTAAGAAACTGGATTCATTTGATAAACTAAGTTTCTTTATTCATTCTCCCTTTTTGTGTTCGGGAGCTACATCGTTTCCATGTGCATCTTTACTCTTTATATTGTCTGGTCACGCAGCTAAATTTAAGGAGTGGTTCTAGTAGGATGATGATTTGGAAGATTCACATATATTCGCAAAAAGGAGAAGACAAAAAGACAAAACAAAACATAAAAATCAATACTTGAGATCAAACAAAAAAAGGTTGGGAGGGAAGTAAATTGCGATGATGTGCGAGACCTATTAAAATGAGTACGAAATCGTGCTCTTACAACTGTGCCATTTGAATGGACCTGTTATGCGTCTTGCATAGGCGAAAAAAGTAAAAGAACTACTTCATAGAAAGAGAAGTATTGCAGTAATGGTAATCTCGCTAGGACGTGGCCATTGCACAAATTCAAGTCTCACAAGTCATCTGAAGGTAGAAAAAGGTTTTATGCACCTGGTAGAAGGTGGTGAAACAGGGGATTTAAGCTCGCTTGGGATTCAGTCAGAGCTGTAATGGGCATGCCCTTGCTTAGCGATCTCTCCTTGATGTAAGAGTCAGCAATGGAAAATGCGTGACTTTTTTCTGCTTTACTTGCTCTATTGCCAAACCATAGCCAAATCCCAATGGAGTGGTGTAAAAGGAAGACATCGTCAGAATCAAGAATAGAGTAACCCAGGTGCGGACCTTCAGCAACTTTCACGAATTTAACACCGTTATTGAGACTGTCCGAAATTTTGTAAACCCTGGTCCCCAGGAAGGTTTCACCGGACCACCGGTGTGTAGGATCAGGAACTGGAGCACGGCCAGGGTCCTCAACATTATTTGTAGCGAGAGACACACTACGAGGAATGTAAGGTTGATCTTCAGGCAAAACATCTGCTTCAGATCCACGAAGGATTGCCCAAAAGTCGCTGTCGATTGGCGCCTTCCTGGAACGGCCATTCCGTGAATTCACAATGTTGGATTGAAGCATGCCGGATTTACTCAACTCAAATGGGTTTGCGCCAACCCCAGTCCAACGATAAACTTTAGGGCCAATGTCCAGAACGAATGCATCTCCATGGTTCATCTTGTTGGCAAGGCATTCGATTTCGAAAGCGCGAGTGGAGTTTTTTGAGGAGCGGATCATAAACAGACGGGGCTCGTATGTTTGTGCTTCCACATGTAAAAATCCACTTGCATAACCTCCTTTCTGGTATTGCATTTCTTTAAACAGGCTGTGGAATAATTTGCTCTCCCGGTACTGAGTTTCACGATGCTGAACTGCATTGCCATCAAGAATTTCATCTATTTCAACAGTTTTTTTGGCAGCAACACCGCGTTCATCATCTGTGGACTCTTCACCCAGCCAGAAAAACAAATCATAGCAAAGTTTATCGCCAAGCTGACCTGTTGTCTCATCACGTGCTTTGTATGTGTTCAGAACAATGTAAGAATCTCCCGTGTAGAAGACACCGTAATCGTTCTGGTTGACTTTCTCAATTCCGAAATCTGGTGCTCCTCCAGCCGTACGCTTGTTGTTGACGCGCCAAATTTCAAGGCCCACTTTCTGGCCAGCATTCTTGATGTTACGATCAGTTGCAGCAGCCTTTTTGGCAAGAGAGCGGTGCTTCTTACTGCCAATCCCTGCGATGTTAGATTCAGAGAGACGAGCTTGGCGTGGGGCAGTCAAGTTTCTTCTAAACCAGCTCCATGAGGTTCTTCTGTTGGACGATGCTCCTTCAATGGGTAGTCCGCCTCGAACGTTGATGTTGCCATCGGTAAGCCAAGTCATCTCTCCGTGGACTAGTCAATTCTACCTTAAATCTGATCCAAGTCCTCTGCTACTGTCCTGAGCGCTGCTCCTAGCCCCAGAAATGCTCGTGTATAGCACAGCAAATGTTACCTCAGCCAAACAATCACCTCTCGGAGGAACGAAATGGTGATAGGGATCTGCTTTAGGATTATGAATGGGAAAGTTTGCTGATGGGTACCTGGCTCCGTTTTCGTTGACAATACCCTCCAATAAGAATCACTGTAGCAAAAAAAGAAACAGGAAGTTTTGGTAATTGATATTATATTGTACTAACCACTACTTACCTACATAGTCATCTTACAGAAGAAATCACGGTGGCAACGAAAAGCATCAATAAAAGATCAAAGCTAACAACTGGAAACCATAGCCTCGCTATACCTGAGTCCTAGTCAGCCTTGCAGCCTTTCCGCTTTTCTGGGCTCGATTCAAACACTTTCTCTTCTTGATTTCTAATGGAGATACTTAGGGTACTATATGTAAAGTTTTAAAAAAAAAGGTGACTTGAAGTGCGTGAGGTACCACCGACTGGCGGCAGTCACCGACGCAAACCAAGGACATCATGATCTTCCAAAGACCCCAGATCGAGGACGATAATGCTCCCCTTCTATCTTGAAGGATATGCCAATGAGCCCAAAGGCAGTTCATCGAGTCGCAGCGCGTGCCGCACGTGCTCAATTGAGCCCAGCTTTTCCGTTTTCTTTTCCCTTTTATGTTTATTATTATTACTATCGTAAATAATAAATAATAATAATGAATAATAGTGAATTGAAATACTTATGAGCAAAATAAAAAGAGACCATCCATTTCTCCAAATTTGTTCTCCGTCTTCCTTGCTTCCCACTATTACTGCCTATAGTAGCCTTAGATGTTCAAGAACAATATATAGTTTTTATGCCAAAGCATCAGATACCAGCTTCAATGCCTAGAAGTCCTCCAAAAAATGTTCGAGTCAGTATTTGCCCATACTACTGTAAACAGTAGGTGCTGATATGAAATGAGTTTAGGAAGGTAGGTAGGTAGGCACTAGGGTACTCAGAAGATCTTGCATTGCAAGGAATCTTTTAGTACGCGGCCGCCACAATGGGTGGGATTCAAAGGTGGAAGGAGCTTAGGATGGTTATTGAGAGTAGCTTTGATTTATATCCTGATTGATTTGAAGCTTGTTCAAAAAGCAGAAGTTCCTGTTACTTCATATTGCTTTCATGGGATGGATGACTTTAAAATAAAGTGAAAATTAAGTTGGAAGATTAAAAAGTAAGTAGTTTTGGAACTATTTTTAATTCGTATTCCATGGAGTTTTAACATGCACAACCAGCAATTGCATTCCACCACAAAATTGCAGGCAAAGACCTACAAAACTTGCGCATAGTGCCGAATCTGAAGTGCCTACAACTACTTCAAATTTGTCATGAGTTTCCCGCTTCGTCGGAAAGACTTCTGCTACACTATCCAAGTATTTTAAAGAAAAGCTGCCAGAAGATACAACACTAAATTTTAATATCTCAATTACGATCGCTACGAGCCAATGCACTCACAATAGTTGTTACAATGTGGCAAGCTTGCAATGATCCCATTAAACTTATCCGATGTCAGCTCCAATCATGGGTGATGTATAAGTTCTAATCATTTCCTCCTTTCCTTGTATTAACAAAAAAATATTCAAAAAAATTCCCATTCCGTCATGTCCTTCGCGATTTTGGCACGACCACGAGCGCACCTACTTCTTAGGGATATCTCTAGTCTCTCGCACTTGCTATCGAGGCTTATCACTTGTAGCTTGAGCATAACAGCCTGATTAGCCTTTTGTTTTGACTCCACTGTGTTCCTTTTTTTTTTTTGTGGAGTAAAAATACTTTTCAATTAATTATTTTTAAAAAAATATATATTTATAAAAAATGTTGCTGAGCCAAACAAAAATCATCCAATCAGGGCTTCTTCCCATGATTGGGGCATAATGCCAGTGATCCGTGCGTCGCGTATACACCGCTGGTCGATTGATCTGGCAGTTCAGGACAGACGTCACCAGCACCTGCTCCCGATAGAGAAATCATTTCTGTCTCTCGACTTGATTTTAGTTTTTGGTTGTTGTTCTATTTAATTTATTTTCAATCTCAGGAGCACCTATTCGAAATCGAGCGCGGCACGTGATAGATACGCCAAGTATATCCTCTGAATGTAGAAAATGGTGATGAAATGACGAGCGATTGGTTGATTGATTGGGGAGAAAAACAAGGTACATAGGATGAAATGTTCTCCGCAGAATCTAAAGGCTAAGGCTTCAGAGCCACTTTGCAAGTCGGATTTGGAGGACATGATCCCGCTGCAAAGCGCACACGTCGGAGTAATAATACAATACCTACGTAATTTAATTGTTAGTTTGCATGATCACGATGCCTGAAACTTTCGCCAAGGCCGCACCTTCAAAATCGAGACAGATTTAGAAGGAATTCACATGCATCAATCAGGTTTACTACGAACTTTAAAAGATGCCAATCTAGCTCTTGTTTTATCTTAGAGTATATAGGTGTTTCAGACATAGACTAACCAGAGGTCAAGCTGATAAGGGCGTCCGCTGCGAGATACCAACTTCTATGTAGAGTTGATGACGTGGACAGTGGCTTGAATAATGCCTTGGAGCACCGCCTACGGTGTACATTTTGGAATGACACTTCAAGCGCCATGACTTGGCCTGTAAATCGATTAACCTTACTAATATTGAAGTGTCCGCCCGTCACGGTGCAAGCTCTGGAGGCAAAAGATGGCGTGAGCCTCTTTTCATGAGATGGATTGACTCAAAACCTGAGCTATTCGCAGCTTATCAAGAGAATGGATCGAAACGATCGAAGAGAGTGTACAGACAGAAACGAGAGCAGAGTTTCGAAACCTCTAGTAGACTACTGTTTCTTCGGTTTCCGAAAATTACTGGTAGTAAGTAGTATTAGGCGGATACGTAGTCGTCGCAATAGAATCTTTACCTTGCTTTCTCTTGTATTTATAATCTTTTTATAATTGTTTACTTTTTAATAAAAATTAATCAATTAGACTCTCAAGTGGTAGTGGCAGTAGAACTAGAGTAGAGTAGCAACTGCTAGAACAAAATCGACATCAAGGTCAAGTCATACAGCTAAATCAGCAACAGTTCGAAAGCAAACACACGAACGGGAATGCAGAATGAATCAAGCAAAGTTCATACTCCGCGTTAGCTTGAGTCCGTGGAATAAGCGCTGCTTTTAATTTAAATGGCTAGTCTTTGGGAACTTGAGATTGGGAGAGGGTGTGTGCGGGGTGTGAAAAGTGACCACATGATCTGGGAAAGGATGGAAGTTTGCCATCCAACTTGAATGAGGTCCACAAACATCGATATAGGAGTCATTGATGATAACCTCCTCTCACTTTGACAGCCATCGTAAGGTTATCAGTACGAATGAATACTTTAAAGCGCTATCTCTGGCCTTGTGCTATTCTAACTAGGACATCTATCTCATCAGAGAACTGTAGATTGAGAAGAGCTGATGTCAATGCTACCACGAAAGCAACTCGAGAGATTGGCATGTTACAAGAGCGCCTCTCACGCGCACGTTTGGAAGCTATACTATAATGACTACTCCGGGGGCTTCTGAACTTGTCAATTCTGACGCTAACATTGTATTGCGATTCCTTGCTGCGGTTTGGAGAAAGCCGAAACCACTCGAAATTGCAAAAAGTACTAGTACCTTGAAGCCGAATGTCGAGTACAGCCACCATGAAGAAAAACGCACCCAGAGAGAGTGTGAACAAGAGGATAAATCCTTGGTTCGCCTGGCTTCAGGCATCCTTTTCTGCGTGCCATCAATATTGGCTGGCTTCAAGGTGGCAATCTAGAAAGTGCAATTATTTGCCTAGGCACTAGCCATTCATCAAAATATATTGCGTTGTCTCGAGGCACTAGCCATTCATCGGAAGCTGTTGCGTGGTCTAGACTAAAGACTCAAAAGGATTTCAAAGTATTTAAGAAAAGAAAAAGAAAAAAGAAAAGAATGAAAAACGTTTAAACTCAACAACATCATTCTCCAGTTTTCGAAACACATAGAAGCCCTGTAACAATGAAAATGACGACTTGAGAGAATAGGTGGGGCCCATTTTAAAAGTTAGTAAATATTAAAGAACTCCACTGTGACAAATGAGATTTTTCTGCCAACCAGTGAAATTTTAGAAGATAAACACAGAACAGGCGAAGGAAGTGCCGCTACATTTGAGTCGTGAATGATCGAGGTCCTAACGCAGTATCCAGACGCGTGAACTTTCAGAATTTGCACCAAGGGATGCAATTTGGTCTTCTGATGGAGCCACAAAAATTCGTCGAATCTGAGAGTTTTGAGCACCAGAAATGACTTCTAGTAGCTTGGGGGGCTCAGAGTCATCATTGTGAAGCCTGAAATAGTATAAATCGCCACCTCGTCCAGTAACAATCATTTGACCTTGCTCAGAAAGCGCAATTGCTGAGAACGGAAGAGCATCAGGATTTGGGTTCTCGTATGAGGTCAGACGAGCGAGACGACCATCACGAACTTTCAGCAGTTTCCATGAAGGTCCCTGTAAAACAGCAATGATCGAGGATCGTTGACCAAACGCAATATCTGTTACCCCTTCAAGCTCATCAACAGGTACCTTAGCTTCTTCGATTCGGTGAACAGTCCAAACTTTGCGAAGACGGCCAAGGTTCCCAAACCGAACCATGAAAAACAAGACTCCTCCGATACATTCCTCACTGTAATCTTCACGCCCGACAACGGCTAGTAACTTTCCACTTGCCGAAAATCGAACCTGGTCAATTTCTGCAAAACGATCGCCTAGCTCGTATTTATAGATTAACTTTGGCTTTTTAGAAAAACCCCAGAATTTAAGAGTTGTATCGGACCCTGACGCCGCTGTAACAATAAAGTAGTTTTCAGTACCGGGTGCTGTGGTCATGTACAAATGTCGAATCGGTCCAAAGTGCTGCGTCTCAAATGAACATTCAAGACTTGGCTTGGTGGAAAAACGACGATAAATCCGATAAACGAAAACTTGACCAAGCATACCAGTTCCAACCAACAAAAAGAATCCGTCTTTTGAAAAGCTTAACGCCCCAACCCAATCCTCGACTGGTAGATTAATGGACAGAGTGCGCATAAGCTCAGAGTCCTGGCCCATCGTTGAGCGAAGAGTCAAGCGTACTTCGCTTTCGTGCTCGCCTCCGGCAGTCGCAATGTACTGTCCAGATGGGGAAAATGCAACAGCTGTGGTTAATTCCTCGTGTGGTTTAAGAGTGGCTACTAAAAGCTCATGCTTTGATATCGCAGCCTCTGCAAACCGTTGCCCCTCTTGAGGAGAAAAATATCTAGATCTTCTGTGAGACATTCGAGCTTTCTCATCATCTGAATACACATCAATCTCGTCCTCTTCATCTTTAATGTTATGCGAACTGGAAAACTTTTCACGGATATTTTGAGCACCATTTATTGTTGCAGCGCCTGTAATAGCAACAGGTGCCACTACGAGGGCCCCAACATCACGGATTGCTCCAGTGACACCCCGGCTAGCTGAGGAGAGCATGCCTTGCCATGTTGATGTTTCGTCAGACGTGCTAGAGGCCTCTCGTCGACTACGGCGAGAACGATTCGAAGTCTGGCGCGAGTTGAAGGCACCCAAAAGATTACCCAGTACAGCAGGTTGTGATTTCTTAGGTTTTTCTTTTAGTTCTTCCTCATCTGTGGAATTAGCGTCCCCACTGCCATAGCCCGTCTTTTCAATAAACGTGTCATGCTCGTTCTCTGAAAACTCATGGTCAAACGAGCTTGTTGAACCTCGCTTAGGAAGTGATACTCGCCTATCTTCATTATTGTCTGCGTCAACTAAATGAACTAGGCTTGATCGCAGATCTCCATTGCTTTGTACGGAACGGCGTTTTGATGTCCGCTTCTCAGAATCTCGTTTTTGAGAGGTTCTTGATTGACGAGGCCTCTGGCGTCTCTCACGCGTTTTGATTGCCCATTTTCGTATTCTCGGTCTCCCGTCTGCGTCCCTACCACTAAGTAAGGAGGGCTCAAAAACACGAATCACCACATACAAAAACACAAGCACCACGGTCACCACGATAGCCAGCACTACAACAGGACTCACAGTCATCTTCTTCGCGTCTGACAAGCATACAGTTCTGCCAGTTTACGAGTGGGCTACCACTTCAACAGAACTCTTCCTGCGTGCTGTCTTCACAGCACAGCCCTGTTCAGCCGATGTGAATCCTCAACCAAAGCTAGATCCTCTGTATCCAGAGGGGCACACGCGCTGGAAAACAACTGTCTGAGCAACTTGCAATCGCTTGTCCCTGCTTGCACAAGTTCTCATGCCAAAGCCGACTAGTCGCACGAGCGTTCTCACGATGGAATCTTCGAAAGGTTACTGGACCTTGGTTGTTGAGTACGAATTATGCCAATGCATTGACGTCGTAGACAAGTCTCGCTGCTTGTTTGATTGGAAAGCCTTGCACGTGCTGCACAACTTTGAGCTCAAATCATTTTCTTTGCTAGGAACTAATAGTTAGCAGATACTAAGAGTTAGAGTGATAGACCTACGCCCTAAAGAGGATTTTGAAAGAGTGAGGGAGGGACTCAGTATTGGGCTAAGTTAGGTACTTACTACAACTAGTGTGCTATTTTACAGAAAACGTCATAGAAAATACTGCTTAACTACAGGTTAAACTTTGTTTGTTATTATAGGCATGAAATGGTATGTGTGGGAATACACCTATGGCTATGAAGACATTTTCAATGTTTTGCGAATTTGGAGTTCACGTTTGTTAAGACACCATGGCTGGTAATCTTGAGAAGCAACATCAAAGTCAAGTGAGTACGTGTATTCTTGTGACCTAAGACAAACTGATGTGGTCTTTTTAACTTAAATTGGGGAACAGCGTAATTTTCATAATAGAGCTTCGGGGCTCAGTTACGTGTGCAAGGCACACGCTCAAAACATGCTGCCTTTCTTCCATCTTTAAAAAAATTGACTTGGAGCGATATGTTATGAATACCTACCTACCTAGCTAGATGCAAAGGTAAGTATGCAAGAAGAGCACCCTGTAACTAGCAGCAGCCTGCCACAAGCGTGTCACTCTTACATGTGCGGGAAGGCACACATCTTAAGGACGAGGGTGCGTACCTGCATACCCCCCAAAGCAAGCGAAAATGGAGCTTTGATGTACTTTCTTTGCTGGAAAAACTAACAAGGCCTATTAACCTTTAAGGTGGGAGCCGGTCAGAATTCACAGGTCAATTGCAGGGCAGTGAGCATTGTACTGTTTAAAAATGCTTTGAAGTTCTGTTAACCGTCTTTGAACTTCTTATGGGTCGTGCGTGTACAGTAATCTTGCGCTAACACCTTTACTAATATTGCTCTTGAGCACCAACGCCATCTACAACATCGCTCATTTAAGCTAAAGACCTCATCTTGAACGTATATGTATGGTACAAGCTTATTTTCATTCCTCTTTATGAAGTTACCGGAACGATAGCCCCATTAAACCCCAAATAAAGGTCAATCTTCTTTGAAATATCACATGGTTCGACTACTGCCATGGTGATAGTATTTTCATACTATTTTAGAATCTCTCGTTCGTTGGGATTTACTACCTGATGAGGCAAATTCTGAGAAAGATACTTAAAAGTGGTAATGTTGATCAGGGTTGACATCAACGATCTAAACCCTCAAAGAAATCGATCCTGATATTTAAATTAAAGCTTGGATGTCACTTTACGAGGTCCTGCTAGCATTGACTGTTACATACAACTTGACTTCCTACAGCAGACTTTGTAAGAAATTCAAGTTTCGATTTTGAAGTCCGTATGCCATGAGTGGCGTGCGCGTGAGTGCTGCTGGAAAAGTCAGCCTCTATGCTACATGATGGACATTACACAAGCTGATTTGCCTTTCTATAGATATAGACTAAACTTAACATAGATATAGCGAATTTAAGCCTCCAGTCGTTGTCTTCAACTGTTCTGTTTTTTGTTTTTTTTTGTTTTTTTTTAATTCCTTAATATGACTTTCGAGACGCTGCTTCTTTTCTAATTGTCTACGATTAATGTTAATCCTTAAATAGCGCCTTTTATTTCATATGTTTCTGGTACGTGTTTTCATAGTTTTGATCGCAATCTAGGTTTGGGCCCCAAAACTAAAATTGTAAAAAAAAAAACAAAAAAAAAAATAATAATGAAGGAAAAAGCTCCAACTTAAATGCACATTCATTTCAATCTCACAAAGCACTACACAAAAGAATACTTCGTATTTAAGATTAATGCGTAAGCTTTTGCTCTTACTTCAACCTTCACGATTTACGAAGTCTCGCTGCCAGTTACGATCCATTGTTTCATATTATATATGTCTATACAATTAATTTTCATAATTTTTTAAACTGATGAATAATATCAAGATAGGGACAGCGGTTGATCAAAACAGTAAAGATGCGATGAAGCCTGAGCGGCTGAAATTCAGAGATCCAGTGTGTTGAGACCTGTGACCTCTGAGGAGGTACGATCATCTTCGGTAGAGCTAAGACCTATGCGCTTCGATGAAGCCCAGCCCCTGTCTGGTTCGAGGTTGATTGAAAGCAGCAGCGCAGAGCTCCCAAAAAATAGCTCAGGTCTTGAAAGCTCACATCTTGGAGCAACAATGGTCCAAGACCTTCAGAAACCACACGAGGCTCATTTAGTTGGTCCGCGGTCAGCATCGACGAGCGCTCTGGATGCATATCAAGATAGGGCACACGATCTTGAAGCAATTGAAATGGAAGAATCGAAAACGTTCATTCCATCCAACAGTAGTAGTAGACTTAACAATTTTGGGAGCAGTGGCAGTGTCGATCAAGATTTTTTAGTGCAGAAGATCGACTCAAGCCTTTCGGCCGCACGACTGGGGCGAAGGCGAAAATCAGCTCGCGAAGCTCGGAAGAATGCCTCTCGGTGCCACTGCAGTATTCACTCTTTTCGGTCTGACGCAGTCCGCACATACCGGCGCTTGAGAACTTTAGTTCTTTTCGAGGTCCAACAATTTGGCCTTGTTGGCTGGTTCTTCATTTTTCTGTTGCCTTGCTTTGTAGACCTAAGCTGGACAATCCTGTACTTTGTTGAACGCCAACAAGATGTGACTTTCCCAGACGGACCTTGTACGAATTCCAGCTTCAAACCATCGCCAGCCTCTGAAACACCGCGTACCGCGGGTGTATATACAGTTCAATGTCTCTACGCCATTCTCACCTTATTCCTGTGGCTGCCATTTCGCATTTTCTATGCTGGCTCTTATAAGTTTCGTCATATTCTTTACCTAGCTGTTCTTGCTGACTTTGTGACAGCTCTTCCAATTTTTGTGGTTCTCTTTATTCCACATGCACGTGATATATATATTCCAGCATTTTTGCGGATTTGGATGTTTCGTTTCGAACTTGGCTTTTTGTTTACACAATCTACTTTAAGTGGCGAAACAATTCTTTTTGTGTGGTCAAGTATTGCCATTGGAATTACCATGGTTGCTTGCTTCGAATGGACCCAAAATAATTTTCCTGTACAAGCAGCTATCTTTGCAAGCCATGAGGCCCCAACATATCCTTGTACTAGTTTTCTTACTTCAATATACTTTATCATCGTTACACTCTCAACAGTTGGCTATGGTGATGTCAGTAAGTTATCTCAAATAAAGCCCGCTCCTTCGCTTTGTCTTGTTGCGAAGGTTGGAGCTTTCTTTATTCTATATTCTAAGATGCAACCCATGAGAACTAACATCAGCTTTCTCCCTTTAGTGTAATCAGCCCCTTCTAACCAGTACGCACGAGCCGTTGCTGGTATATCTATCGCGGTATTCATTGTCTTACTTCCGTACTCAGTTCGTCGAATTGGCGAGCTACTGAGAAAATCAAGTGATCGCAAACATATTCGCTATTCTGCTCGAATGCACAATGCACATGTTGTCGTTCATGGACATCTGGATGATGCCATACTTGGACATGTGCTTTATTACTTTAATCCAGTGCGTCGTGCACGCAGGCTCGTAAGAGGTCAGGCTATTTTGCACAATGATGAAGATGATCTATCTTCTACGATTCTTGCTAAGCATGCTAACACGCCTGGAAGCGCAAACTATGTTGTTGTAATGAGCGAGAACGAAGTGTCTCCAGAAATGATTAGTCGTGTATCCTTGGGATATCAGCGGTCATATATCTCCTTGTTTGAAGGATCCCTGCTGAAAGCTCATGACATGCAACGTTGTGAAATTTTTCAAGCCCAAGCCGTTTTTGTTCTCCCCACTTTACATGTGTATGCGGACAATGTATTTATGTCTTCAAATTCTGGAGCTGAAACAACTAGATCGTATCTTGCAACGATGGGATTTGGCTCTGCAGCTTTGCAAGCTCAGTCAAGGGGCTCATATGATCTTCGTCGTAGTTCTAGTGTTGACAACGACGGTGCCCATAACGAGGAAACGTTGGATTTTCAAGAACGTGAAAACTTGCAAAATCTTCACGAAAGTATGCATAGAGTCCATCATGCATCCTTTGCACGAAACCGACTTTACTCTAGAGACTATCGGACCTTACTTCGCGCGTGGTCTGCGCATCAAAACATCCACTCAGACCAGCTCCTTGTGGTGATTCTTTTCCATGAATTCAACAAACAGTTTCTGTTTGATCATGGGGCTAGCCCGGCAGATATTGCAAAAATGCCAAGTCGCTCTGCATTAGTTGATCGCAATCTGATGACAATTTCTCTTGATGCTTTTCAACAAGAGGTACTGGCTGCATCGTGTCTGGTCCCCGGCTTTAGTACTGTGATTACTAATTTTTTCGTCGGCGAGGATCGTGGCGTTTCGGTAGTCAATGAAAGCGGCAAGAAGACTATTCATATGCATCCAGGTCCAGAAGTAACTTATGACCTTGAACTCGGAGAGCAGCTTGTTGAAGAGAGCGGTGGTAACGACCATGGTCGCCATCGAGGACTCGATCATGAGGCTGATGAATCAGCACCTCGTCGATCCGTACAAAATGTTTTTGAGCGGCCAATTCTTGGTAGCCTTAACGCAGGTTTTACCTTCCACCAATCTTCTCGACCACCAAGCTCCACGCCCCAGGAACGGGCACGAATGCTACGCCATGAAGAGAACCAGTCTTCTAGACATATCTTTTGCCCATGTCATCGACAAAAAGAAAAACCTCTCACTGTTTTACGAAGCTATGGATATGGCCTGCAAAATGAACTCGAGGTCATGATTGTTAAAGAGTCCAACCCATTTGTTGGCTGGACACGGCTTGAGTTGGCCATCACTGTTCACAGGGATTTTGGTGTGATTGTTCTTGCCATTATCCGGGAGGAAGATGCCAATTATACGAAAGGGAACCAGCGTGAAGTCGAGTTCTTTCGAAATGGTCACCAAGAAATAAAGGTGGGGGACCACGTTGTTTTCCTAGGCCGAGGGAATCACATGGATGCTCTTTTCCATACTCGCAAAGAGGACTATGAGCTTCACTCGAATTTTAGCATCGGCAAACCCAGGCGTCGTCGCAACTCTAAAAGCTTCCTTCACTCGTCATTGGTACGAACGCGAAGCTCACCAGGTT
This sequence comes from Schizochytrium sp. TIO01, assembly GCA_004764695.1. NCBI lineage: Eukaryota > Bigyra > Thraustochytrida > Thraustochytriidae > Schizochytrium > Schizochytrium sp. TIO01. Next base: position 3,504,028 of record SMSO01000014.1, on the reverse strand, counting down.
TCCACGCCAGCGGCCAACGTCAACACGTCCGAGGGAAAGAAAGATCCTCATCAACTCAAAAAGAGCGTGCCTTGGGGAGGTTGGATAGCAGTCTTACTCGTCAGGAAAGTCAAGAATCCGCGCCAGACTTTTTTGAAGAAGAGAATATTCTCGATCCTCATTCTACTGTACCCTTAGACATTGATGAAGCTTCTGAGTGTACAGAAACCTCCGAGACCCCCCGTCAGACACTGGTAGAGGCGTTTATCACCTCATGGGATGATTTTGTTCATTCTGGTGATGCGGGTGTTTCCGAGGATCATGGCCATATTATTTTGTGCTCACCACACCACTCACCAATCGATATGTTCATCCAATCGCTTGCGTCCAAGCAAGACAACACCAACAACCCTCCCATATGGATTGTTTGGATGGTATCTTCGACTCCAAGTGATATGATATGGGAGCGCTTGTCCAGAATTCCTAATGTTGTATGGATGCTTGGAGAGTCTTGCGTTGCAAATGATCTGTTGAGAGCCGGTATTCGAAAAGCAAGTGATGTTGTCATTTTCTCTGACATTTTTGAAAATTATGTTCCAAATTTATTTGCGCCAAGTGAAGCGGTCGAGCCCGCTGATGTAGATCGGTACACGATTTCCTCCCATCGTGTTGTTACCAGCTTAATTGAAGCTTATCACCTTATCCGCCTACGTGTGCACACACACATCAACAATGCAAGCAATGGCCAGTATTTGCACGAATCAATGTGGCGCCGACTCATTTTGGAGAGGGCATATCTTGAGGAGAGTGCTCCAGAGAAGCTTCCTTCAAATGACTCTGAAACAAAAAGTGACAACAGTTTTTGGTCAAGACTATTTCGTTCAAGTGAGGATAGCTCAGACACCTTGCAACTTCTCAACCAACTCACAGCGAGTGTATGGCCCATTTTGCTCAACGAGACGTATGCTGCAGGGGAAAGTTGGAGTGCTTCATGCGTCTATTTCATTCTTTTCTCGTCATACATGGGCGGGGGATGTGGTATAATCTTCCTTCTTGTCCAAAAACTAATTAACCTCGCAGGTCGCAAGACACTCGAACCAGGCGAACATCACGGGTTTCGTTTGGTCCGTGTGCCTCGAAATTTTCATGGAAAGACGTTTGCGCAGCTTTACTCAGCCTCGTTGTTTCGAAATGGTGCTCTTTGTTTAGGACTTTTTCGTGGTTATGGACATGGAATGAATCATCCCCGTTATGGAAAACCAACGGTTCTTATTAATCCAGTCGATACTGAAATTGTACCCTGCGACTATGTTTATGTCATTGGCGGCGTTAGACATGGAGCTGCTTCGCCAGGAAGATCCGCAAGGTCACCTTTCACTTCCTGAGCTAATGAAGGTTTGATTTTTAGTTAAGTTCTTCTTTTTTTTTTTGAGTTTATTCACAATAATTCACATCATCTATCGCCTCTCACCCCAGACAAGAGCCCACTTGAGGTTCGCTGACTGGGCTTGGTGACGATGATGCCATCGCAGTGGTATATTCATCAGTTAGAGTATTTTGCTATTGTTTCTAAGCCTTGTCTAAACTAAATTTATTTCATCCTGACCTACTTACTAACTTCATCGCCTTGTTCTTTTCTCATGTTGTGCTCCCTTCTTATGAGCTAGTGCTGCCCCATAGCCCAAATAACGTTGATGCTGTTCTCGGCCAATATTGTTCACCCTTCACCCGACCCGCCTAAGGTCCTTTAGGCCTTAAGTTGAACCAATGGTCACGCCATCTCCAGACTGTCTTGGTTTCGAGTTGGTTACTTTCCTCGGCGAATGTTTTCCCAAATCCTTCCCTCTGTTTTGTTGTGTTTTGTTTTGTTTCGTTTTGTTTTTGTTTGCTTGGATGTTCGTTTTTTTCCCTTATCGCCCTTATTGCTGAGCCTGGCCCTCCCAGAAAAGCGAGCCTGCAAAAGACCCTGCAGGACCCTTTCCTGAGCTCTTGGTGCTGCACAGGAGCTCTTCGCCGCTTCCGTGCGAACGCCAAGGCTCAAAATCAGATTGGGGGAAAATTGGTTGGTATTCGTCCTCACCAGCGGAATGATTCTTGCAATTGACATACTTCGAAGCCCAGAAGAACAAACAACTCAGAAGACTCATGGCTGGCTGTACGTACCTACATAGATGGATACGTCCTGAACTAGAACTGCAGAGTTTACCGCACCGCCATACCGTCTTCCGGACTCTCCACTTGTACTCATGACGCACTAAAGCCCAGATAAACCCCACGTGCTGTTTTGGCTGTTCAATAAAATCCAGAGATGATCAACATGAGTTCGAGTTGGATTACCTTCTCCTGTCATCGGAAGTTGCTTCCAAAGAGGTCTTTCGACTGCTAGCAGCCCTTAAGAAGCCCATATAGGTCTCACTTGGGGTTTCGTCCCACTTATAACAACCGTTTTGCAGTCTTTCAGAGAATCCTCGACAAAGCGTATAATGGCTGCCTTTGAAGCTCGGGTTAACCGAGAGAAAACAAGCACTCAGGCAGCGCAGGAAAGACTGTGTCGTATCCACAATTGGATGGTTTCCTTGCAATGCAATTCAGGAGGGAATGGAGCATGTCTGTATGTTGCAAGTATTATTTTACATGCCATGGCACTAGAACATGCCTACACGAAACAGTAACATTAAGGGCAGCAAGGTGTCTATATATATTTTCCTAGTATATCGCAAGTTACATTTTTTTAAGCATTTTGCATTTGGATGAAAGGTCTCATTAGGGATCATCAATGCGAGCAATTCATAAACGAGGGGGCACTGCAGACGGCCAAAGCAGTGAAAGGCTTGGAGACAGCAGCTGCGAGCGACGTATTTACTTGGCGAACTCGACCTGCCGGCAACCTGCTGGCAGGACGAGGTCCGTTGGCACAGCTGAGTGAGCTTAACAAACCTGCAAAGAGGCCCTGTGTAAACCAAAAAAAGTTCAACTTGAAGACATCACTGTTTAATTGTAGCGAACGCAGCAAAGACTTACAAAGAGCTTTCAAAGAAGCGTGGCTGGAGACTGCGAAGAAGAAAACAGTCTCCAGATAAAGTGCTTAAGACATACCAAAACAACAAAGTCTCGAGTACTAATTCCTCGTTTGTAAACCATGGAAGGCTACCTACCGGATGGACTCACGAGCCTTACGGCATGGGGCGGGTTTTTGTTCGGGCGAAACAAAGGCACAGGCGCAGGACACGCTGCTTCAGAAATCTCCAAGGGCAACGGATCTGGCAAGGGTGCCGCACAAAAATCGCAGATAATTTCTGCTAGACAACTCGACATTGTTCGTATGTATCCTCGGGTTTATGTGGTAGGCAAACCCTGGGAAAGGCGCACAGAAAAGGAAGCAAATCGCAACAATGTAGGAGATTTAGGCAAATTATTTAGTAGTAGGTTTGGCAGACATTACCTGATGCTAAACCTTAGCGCTGGCGCAAACAACCAAGTGGACTACTACCGCCTCCGCCATCAGGTGCTCGAGTGCGACTTAGAGTCACAGCCGTCCCTAGAATCATTGTTCATGCTATGCCATGCAATTCAAGTTTGGCTTGACTTGGATTCAGACAATGTCATTGCAATTTTTTGCAAAAACGGAGTTCATACCTGTAGATTGCTCCTCTCTGCATATCTCACTTTCAATAAAGAGTTTAAGAGCACCGAGGAAGCGCTGCAGCAATTCTACTACAAAAGAGTCCGCGTAAATTATGATGCCCAACATATTTTGACCCGTGCACAACCCTCCCTTCAGCACTTTTTACGCCAATTTGAGAAAACTCTGCACAACAATGGGCCCCCTCAAACGAAACCTATTGCACTGAGCATGCTTGTAATTGAGAACCTTCCCCGGATTACTGAGAAAGATCTTTTGGAATCTAATATATTCTCCCTCTTTGGGCTTTCATCTGACGATTCAGATAAACTTGCTCAACCTATTATTCGCATTTATCAGCATCGTGGTTTGCAAGACCGTGCGTTGATCTATTCGAGTTTATCAGACCCAGAAAGTTGCGTGTACTGGAACGCACCTGTTGGCAAACTTATTCTGAAATGCAACTGCCAACTTTGGGGAGATGCTGAAATTGACTGCGTATTCCCAGGAAATACAAACAAGCACCTTTTTAAATTTTATTTTCACACCGGTTTCTTGTCTAACAAGGGTGTAGTTGTTTTCACACGCAAGGATCTACATACTGGAAACAAGCACGTGTTCAGTGAGTCGTTTAAAATTGACATGATGTTAGAGCCTGGAGACTTGAAAGCACATAATGGTTCGTTCCCTTCACTTTCGTACCTTTGCCCAAAGCTGGACCAGGACAAAGCTCTTCGTATCCTTAGTGATCTGCACTTTTTAAAACCTGACCCAAAACTATGTTGTGAGCTTGTTGCCGACGGCATTTCAGAGCTGCGAGCGCGTTTTGCTCTACAGCGCGCTAGCAATGACATTGGTGTAGCTAGATCACTCCTCCAGGTCTCAGAAGGAGCGACGGATGTTGTTCGAGAGGGCCAGCAGCAAGGATCAAACTTTGGTGACTTGAACGAGATAGAACAAAAGGAGAATAAAACCTCGTATCCTCCTAAGCAACAACAACATCAACAAGCTGGTCCCTCAAAAATACATCAAACATCAACTGGAAGCTTACCTCTCATCAAGGATGAGGATATGACAAATGAACTGAATTCAATGCTTGATAAGCTTCATGAAAATGCAAAAGCTCTACCTCAAGTCCAAACAAACCCCAAACAAATTCTGTCAAACAAAATAGGCCACCCCGTACTGTCAAATCAAGAGAAAAACAAGACTTCTCTCAGTTGCGAGTTGGATCCAACAGTTATCAGCTCCCCCCTCAGAACCAAGATACTGTCCAGGAAACCTCGCCGAGCAGTTGCAGTGAAACCTCGGCAAACCTCAAAGTTGAGAAATGCCATGATCTTTCTTCTCCTGAGGATTTGGAATCTCAGAAATGCACTTCAAAGTGTGTAACTGAAGCCCCCCCCCTTGTGCGAGTCGCTTCTTTAAGGCTCGCACAAACACAGACTAAATCTGCACCTGAGAGTCCCTCACTATCAAAGCAAATTTATGTCGACACAACAAATGAAATCAAGGTCTCGGACAATGCATCATTGGATGGGTTTCCAACTCGACACGTAAACCAAGAAGAAAGTGATAATACCAGCGCTGTTGACAAGCTAATCATGCGAAATCATATAAAAGAAGCTCTACCGTGTAGTATGAGTATACAGTCTAGCCTGAATGAGACAGAAATTGGCCCAGAAACTCTGAGTTGTGAAGATATAGACGATTCGCGAGAGGAAGATTCGGCAAGCTCGCCGTTGACTCTGGGATCTTTTCTCGAGAAGCGATATCCAACACTGCGAAAGAATAGCGAACCAGGCTCTAGCAAAGGTGAGATGGTCATCCAGGACGATCCACGCCAAACTTTACTAGAGAAGTTTTCGAAGCTTGATAAATCAAGCTCGTGTAACTCCCCCTCATCAACTCAGCACCACTCCACTGAAATCCCAATATCAAACAAACTGAAGCAACCCCCCTTTCAAGGAACTTCTGCCAGCAAGACTGCCCCCAAGATCAATGAACATCTGAACCCTCGTGAAACATTAATGCGAATGATTGCAAATCGTCAAGGTGGAGACATTTCGATTTCTAACAAAGTTCATAATATTCAGCGAGAAGACCCTAGGAAAGCCTTGATGAACATGATTGCCAAACGACAGGGAAGTGATAGTGTACCAAACCAAGACTCTGTATCAAAAGAAAATCACGGAGGACCTCTCATGGACACGGTTTGTCAGAATCCGAGCATTGAGCAAGACCAAAACAATCATAACCCAAAGGCAAAGGAAGTACTCCAGAAGGCTACTCCACAGGAGAATCTGTTAGGAATGCTCACTAAGCGTTGTCAGACTTCACAAGCGAATACATCATGCTCAGTCAAAGCTGCAGAAGTCGTTGCTGAGCCTACAGAAGAGGATGTTACCACCAAGGCATCCATTGTAGCGAAGTACAAGCGTATGTTGTCTGTTGGAGTTCCTGAGGGAGCCGTTCGAACAAAAATGATGCAAGACAGTGTTGATCCTGCTCTTCTCTTTGGGGGTAATTCTTCAGACTCTGGAGGAAACGAAATCCGCGGTGCGCCGCCTCCTGAATACGAAAAGTTCTCTAAGATGCTCAAGATGGGAGTTCCTGCAGGAGCTGTGGAAGCTAAAATGCGTCTAGAGAATCTCGATCCCACTTGGATAGGTCTTGGAAATCGAGCTTGCTCTGAGAGTAAAAAGCTCGGAACGCCTGTCAAGGATAGAATTCGACGGAAAAAGTTTCATTGGGAGGCTATCCCTGAAAGTCGTTTAAAGCAAGACAGTATTTGGGCAGTTAGTCGCAACATTGCAAAGTTTCGACGAAACTCTGCCCGAAAAGAAAGAAACGAGCGCCGAGCATCAATTGAGTCTGCATCAAGTAACGAAGGTCGACTTTCACCAACATGCGTCATGAGTGACGAGACAGACCTCGACATGAAAGAATTAGAGCAACTTTTTACTCAGAATCCCAACGCAAACAAAGCGCCCAAGCAGATAGCGCAAGGTCTTAAAAAGGCCGCAGCTCCTAAATGTGTTAGCCTTTTAGACATGAAACGGAGCCAAAACGTTTCAATTGGCTTGAAGAAAATTAAGCTTTCGGGAGATGCTATTTGTGAAGCATTAAATAATTTTAAGTCCTCCGTGTTAACGCAGGAAAGACTACAAATTATTAAGAGTGCACAGATGCTCCCAACCCAAGAGGAGAGCAAAATTATCGGTGGCTATCGTGGAGACCTTACCAAGCTGGGGGACGCTGAACAATTCTTCCGCAAGATTGTGGACTCAGTGCATCGCCCGGAAATTCACCTTGATGCAATGCTGTTTCGAGCGGAATATGATGAACGTTTGTTGGAGCTGAAGGGCAAGGTTGACCTTGTTCGCCAAGCTTGCACCTCTGTGCGAGACTCTGAGTCGCTTCAAAAGGTGTTCCAAATCGTACTCCTTGTGGGCAACAAGATCAATGCTGAAGGTTCGTCTTCTATTCAGGGTTTTACAGTTGCTTCTTTGCTCAAGCTATCGCAAACCAAAAGCTTCAACCGTAAAACAACCATCCTAGATTTCATCGCTCAGTTTGCCGTCAAACGTATTCCTGAAGTTCTTGAAGTTGATAAGGAGCTTGAGATTTTGGGACGGGCAAAGCGCTTTTCCTTTGCCATTTTTGAGGCGGATGAGTCTGGTTTACATATGGGTTACCAGTCTATCTTGCGTGCAACCAAACAAACTGAGAGTCAGGTGACGAGTGGCTTGGAAGACCTTTTTACATTTTCAAACCATGTTCAGAATTCACTTAGTTGTTTAGAGGCTGACATGGACCAAATGCGAGCCGAGTATGCCGCCCTGCTGGAGTTTTTCTGTGAAGAGCCCGATCTCTCGGTTCAGGACTTCTTTGCAACCCTAGATACCTTTCTCAAGAGTTTTGGTGTTACAGCACGTAATTTTGATGAGAAGCGCCGACGTCAGCAGTCTCGGGAAAGAGCAGAACGAGAGCGCTCACTCAAACGCAGCGAGTCTGTTGGGAGTGGCATGCTTAGACGATCCTCAATGGAGCAGTCTCAGCTGAAAATGACGCCAAAGTCAAAGTCATTTAAGAACTCATCATCTCCTAGAATATTATCGCCGTCTTTCGCACACTCTTTGAAAGAGTCTCGTTTTATCACACCGCGTCGCGAAATTTCTAAGGAAACCAAGTCGCAGGAGGAAGATTTAGGTGACGAAAATGAAAACAATATGAATTGGAAAAAAAAGGCCGGAGTGTTCAACAAGCCTAGCACATTTCACACACCGGGTGATTCCACTGCAAAAAGGTCTAAACCACTGTCTGAAACACCTTGTCTTTCTCGGTTTCTCGCAAACTCCCCTACCACACCGGAGCATGCAAGCGAATCTGCATGTTCTCTCCAAATTTTAAAACGCACTAGCAAGAGCCCAATTGTAGAATCTTCATAATGAGAATCTGTATGATCAAAGTTCTGGTTTGTTTTTTAATTAAATAAAAATTACTTTATTAATTTCTCTCTCTCTAAATTCAAAATAATAATAACAAGTATGATAATATTTTTTAATATCCAGCGTTAGAACAGGGTTCATCTTCTTTTTATATCTTTTCATTATCTTTAGAGCTGTGCTAATATTTCAAATACCAACCACGAACCCGCTGCAATCTTGAGTAATATTCTTTTTAGAACATTAATCTGGTTGATGATTGAAAAGTTAGAGGAGGAGAAGAAGTGGTCTACAAAATCTATCTTTGGTCGTTATTGTCCTTCTCATATTTTGCTGAAAAGCAAATCGCTTGTGCAGAAGTTTAGCCAATCGGTTTGCAGGCTTCCTGAAGCCATGCGAGTGCTTCTGCGTTACCGCGCTCCTCCAAGAGTGGAGACACTTTCTCGAGCACCTGGGCATGATAGTCATTCACCCACTCAAGAGCATCTCTAGAGAGAAGATTAGCATCAATGAGCTTGCGGTCAATCGGCACAAATGTAATTGTCTCAAAACCAAGCCACTTGTCCTTTTCTCGAGGAATGCCCAGATCTGGAAGCTCTGCGGTGACATCTTTGCTAACCAACACATTCTCAATGCGAATGCCAAATTCGCCAGAAAGATAGTAACCAGGTTCGTTAGACAAAACCATCCCAGCTGCCATGCCTGTTGGTGACGGACCGGAGCCCAAATGGGCAGGGGGGAGAGAGCTACCCATAAGAGGAGGGTATTCATGCACACCAAGATAAGCACCAACTCCGTGGCTAGTTCCGTGCTTATAGTTAAGCCCGTATCTCCATAGCATATCACGAGCAAGAATATCGAGCTTTGCACCTTCCATAGCATCAGGGAAACAGGCTTTTGCAAGACGAACATGGCCTTCGAGAACCATCGTGAAAGCAGATCGCTGGATCTTAGAAGGTTCACCAAAGCACACTGTGCGCGTCATATCAGTGGTACCCATCAGATATTGACCACCCGTATCACAAAGGTACAGCGAGTTAGTGCCAAGTTGTTTAGCAGTCTTTTTTTCAGGCTTGTAGTGTACGATAGCGCCATTGGAACCGTACGCACTGATTGTGTCGAATGACGGGCCACGGTATTCGGGTTGAGAACCTCGGAATTCTTCAAGTTTATCAGAAACCTCAACCTCATCAAGCTTTGTTGATCCTGAGGTCATTGTCTTTTCAAGCCACGCAAAGAACTCACAAAGAGAAGCTGCTTCGATCAGGTGAGCTCGGCGCATACCAGCGAGTTCAACTTCATTCTTGATGGCCTTCTGCCGACGCACAGGACTTGATTTGGATACAATTCTGTGCCCTGCTGCTGTGCAGCAACGCTGAATCGTCAACGAGCAGCATTGTGGGTCCAACCACACATTTACTTGTTGTCCAGCATCAACATTTTCCACGGTCCTAGCACGCTTCTTATTAGGCTCCGCATCTCCAGCACTGCCAAGCGTTTCGAGCTGGGCACAAAGCTGGTCATACGGGAATATCTCACCACACGAGAGCTCTTCCTTGAGTTGCTCTTTCGCCTCCTCAGTAAATGCCTCCGCATTTGCAAAGATCATGACCTTGTCCAAAGTGACAACGACATACGAGAAAAAAACTGGTGTATACAGAATATCTTCTCCACGCAAGTTCAGCAGCCATGCAATTTCATCCAGCGACGTGAACACGATCGCGTGGGCTCCTTCGCTCTTGAGTTCCTCCCTGAGGCTGGCAATCTTGGACGTTGAACTGATTCCTGCAAACTCTACAGGATGGACCTTCACCTTATGGAAAACTCTTTCCGGCTGTTCGTTGCCCCATGCCTCGTCTACGAGATCTTGTGTCACAGGTGTGAGCAGCACTCCACTGCCACTCACGCGAGATCCCCTTCGAGTGATATCCTCAACAGCGACGAAAGCGTTGTCTTTTAGAGGACCCGTTTGTTGCATTTGATGCGAAAAGGAGCTTTGCTGTTGTTGTTGTTGAAGCAAAGTTCTATCCCATCGAAGCGCCATCGCTACAGAAATAAGATCGCCATTGATACCAACCTGCTCACCATTAGCAAGTGCTGTACGGAGAAACTCTGGTACAGAAGGAGCCCCAACATCAGCGGCACGAACGACCTCCCAGTCCTCGGAGAGCTGCTGTTCGGCCTGCTCATAGTACCTGCCGTCAGTCCAGAGCAATGCTTTGTCTTTAGTCACTACGGCAGTTCCTGCAGACCCTGTGAAACCGCTGAGCCAGGCACGGCGCATGTCAACGTCAGCAACGTATTCAGAGAGATGAGCATCCTGCGAAGGAACGATGTATGCTGCGAGGCGCTGTTTCTCCATGAGCTTGCGCAACGAGCTGAGGCGCTCGCCAGCAGGCTTCATGGTGGATCAAATCAACGAAGAAGAAATAAGACGCAAGCAACCCAAGAAATGAAGGCCGTCCTGAATGGGATGCCGCTTCAAGATGAGACCTTGCTAGGTGGCTGGATGTAGATTGAGGTTTGTAATTATTGAAAGGTTTCGAATATATATTTGCTCCCTAATGTTATAATGATAATTACTATAATAATAGTATTAATAATGATATTCAAAATGAAACCTTGTTCAGATCGTAGGTGATTATAAAGAGGATTTTTTAAAAAGAGATTTGTTCGTTTGAAACCTGATTTCTATTGATTGCTTCTTTAGGTTAAGTGATAATATGCACAATGCATGAGAAGGATATCTTGGTCTTTTTCTGAAGTAAATTTCAAGTCACAGCAGATTAGCAATACCAGACTTGTGAATAAGGGCGGGATCAGCAGAATTTCTAAAGATTGACTGGGAGGACTATATTCTGAACTTTAACACGTGCAAAGATTTGTGACTGTTTGCTTGCACTTTTCTAAAGATAAATATAACTAGGATGAAAACTCTTTATTACATTCTTTTTTTATATATTGATTTATTTATTTTAAAACTAAAATTAAAATTAAATAAAGCTAGGCCGGGCCACCAACTGTCAGGAAAATATTTTATTTTAACCTGCGAGCCTTGTTTACATAATTTGCAGGCACCACTATAATATCTTTAGAAATTCAGTAAATTCAATTTGAAAGTTTTGGTTAATATTCTTACCCTCATGGGTTCCTTTACTCCAGGGAACACGAGAAGTCCAAAAATGACTTATTCATCTTTTCCATCTGAAGAATGTTCATTACGTCATGTTGAAGTGAAAATAATTCCCTTTGATGCTATTTCTTAATTGGAATCAGGGCTAGCAAGTTGTGGTGAGGATTTATCCCCCATCTCAGCACTTTGGCCTACTTTAACGTCTATAGTTCTTAGCGTCCGACTGACTACTCTGTTGAGTTGCTGTGTGAGCCTCCCAGCCTCTTGGGCTACAGCTATCTGGGGTGCATGATGAATAGTGGTAGCTGCCGTCTGGACGAGTTTATCAAGCACATAATCATTCGATGTAATACCATAGTCATGTGCGTCAGCCCACACTTTTTTCAATTCTTCGACACTGAGCTCTTGCATCACGAGTTTAGCTTTTAGGATTGCTTTGTACTCAGGATATCTAAGTTTCATAAATAAGTTTTTGGTCATAAATCCTGTGATTGAAAGCATGCGAAGATCCGCAAACACAAGATTATTTACACCCGTCATAAAATTAGCATTATTCATGTATATTGAGCAAGCCTCGGCAATGTACCCGGTCACGTGAAGGACAACATACACAATACAAAAGCAAATGACGAGAAAGAGTCCAGGTACAAAAAAACGAGTGTTTGCAGCATGGGCGCTATCCATGACCACAACAAATGCCATATTTAGAGCTGTCATGGCAAGGCCGATCCTACGCTCGTCTACAATGGCTGTGCGCATTACTAGTACCCAAATTAGCAATTGTCCAAGCAGATAAAGTGCTTCAAACATGCTAAATACCTCGAAGAGTAGTTTAGGATTACAGAGGAGTAATGAAGTGACAACTGAGGGAATAGTCAGTAAGGTAAGAGGAGACGAAGTCGAAGGAAAGGTTCCGACAAGCAAAAACGTCATTGATATGGAACCAAAGGTCCAAATAAGCATGGTAACAATTGTAAATGAAAAACCGCGAGCCACGTGCCACACCATCCTCCCAAGACGTTGACCGAAGAGTGCGTTCACGAGGGTATCAGATGACTGCGCCTCCTTCGGGTGTAAATAAGATGGTTGAGCCATCAAAACCATCAATTTCTTTCCTGCCTGGACCCTGTCGTGTAGTTTTGGATCGATCCACATTTCAGATTTGTGTAAAGCATGACCATGAGGAGGCTTTAAGTAAGCAACGGTGTTACGTACTTTGAATCTTTGCGAATTAACCTTTCCTGTGGGTACAACCCGAGTTGAATGCACCTTGTGTACAGTTTCGAAGCTTCGAACACCAATAGGCAGGTGATAGGGAAGGCTTCGTTCATCTAATTTGACACTGCGAAGTCTTGCTTTATGAATATAAAGAGCGGACGGTTCTAGGGTAACAGAAATGGAGGCCTTTAAAATAAAGAAAATCAAGCTAAAGAGCGAGGTAATTAGCGTCAGCTTCGAGCTTAGTTCAACAGTCAAGCCATGTATCATGGCGAAGGTCACTGTACGATTGTTAAAATTTACCACCAGGTCTTCCTTAATAATAGCCAGAACTGCGAGGAGCTGTATCAATTTGGAGTACGTCACTAATCTACGCTGCCATACAGGAAGAAACAAGGAATCTAACGATACACTGAACTCAAGCGAAAAAAACAATAGTACCAGAGTTGCCCAGCGTTTGTCCCCAGATGTTGCGTCGGCAAGAGTAGCAGTAATTAAAAATATCATGAAAATAACAAAGGCATATTCGAAGCTCCGAAAAAGTCTCTTTGTCAGCTTCACATGCTGGGCCAAGCGCATAAGAGTAAGATGAGGTACACCTATAAGTAATGGAAAGTAAGAAGGCTTGATTACCTCGGTGATCATGAGAAGAGCTAATAATTGCGACATAGCCCATGCAGCAAATGTGATCCAACTTATATACGAACGTCTCGACATGATATAGATTTTCCTACCAAATGGCTTTCCAAACAGAGCTGCTCCAATATTTTCTGTTGGGTTTATCGCAATGAAGTCCCGGTACTTTGGCTCTAACATCATCACCCGAGTTCTCTTGAAGGTTCTATTTTCTTGAGCTCCAGTATCTTGATTATCCTGTGTTGAAAAGGGACTGCCTCGGAAAGAGCTTTGTACATTTTCAGACACTGGAGATGTTCTGAAGCTGCCACGACTATTTTCAGGAGGAAACGGCACATTATCTTTCGAAGCCTCATTAGCATTATTATGCGTTGACGACTGAAATTGCCCGGAGGTTTCTATCCTTGTGGCTGATCCTGTTGCTTCTACTAGCGCTGTAGATTCTGTGCTATTTTTTAAAGCCTGAGCGTCTCCTGTGAAAAGGACAGACGAGCTCCGCTTTTCTTGATCAATAGTAGCAATCTTTGCTACTGATGCTATTCTCATGGCTTACTCTGAATCACGTTTTAGAGCCCTCCTCATAGGCCGCCTTTGCAAAGCGATTGCTAAAAACCAAGCAGAATCACCGTGCAACCAAATATTTTGCCAACTATGCTCGCAACAAAGGTCACCATAAAGTTGCCATCTCTCACTTTGTGTGATTGCTTAGTTTCTATGATTGCTTAGTTTGTATGATGTTCTACTCACAGTTATATCTATAGCACCGGCGGCAATCATGTCTCAAATGATGAATGCCGTTCTCCTGGGATTAGATTGCTCACGTTGCCAATATTGCTTCCCCCATTTTATTCTACATCAATTACATCTACCTATATGAATTGATGAGATCATGAAAGCATTAACTTAAAAGGAAGTGTAAACTAGAAGACAGTCGCAACTTCAGCTTTATATAACAAAAATTAGTGGGCATTTTTTCCTTTGAAACTACATAACGGATACATATATATGGGCATAAATATGGTTTCGAAACGAACAAGCTAGTTCAGCTATAGGCCGCAGTGAAGGAATCGTATCTGGAAGGCCGCTATATGCACAACCGACTGATTGGTCGAATTGATGTTTAGTAGGATGTGTGTAGCACGCCTTCCACAAAACTGGGGTGAGTAAGAACCATTAAAAGTACAGAAACGCCGATTGATTTATTATTTTTTACTTTAAACATTCTAAATCTTAATCGTCCCGACCTTGTGTTTGTCTTAGGTCAGAGTCGCGCGGAGTGTGGAGTTTGTAATAACTGATCATGAAAAGTACACCTCTACGCCTCATAAAAAGAGTAGCCCCGGGTTGATCGAATTGTAGAATCCTTTATTTTTATTTTTGGAACCAAAATTCGAGGCAAATTTGCCTTTTCATCTTATAAAAGTTTCGGAGGTCATCTTTTGGTCCGCTTCAATCAGAATAAGCAACTGCGGTACATAAATTTTGCCACTGTATCAATGATAAAGTCATCTGAAGATCATTACACCATTTTTTGCAACAAGAACAAGAACAAGAACAGCAATAGCAACATCAACCGGAAGAAAAGAAAAGAAAAAAAGGAGGAAAGCGGAGGAAAGCGGAGGAAGGACAATTTTTGTGTTTTTTAAAGCAAATAAAGGAAGTCATAGAAGTAGGTACTACAATCTGGTTATTAATATCTAAATTTAGTGAAGCGTTTTGGCCTTCAATAGGCAAAACTCTGCATAAACATTACGTCTTTCTGAGAAGCGGGGAATGTAAAATGAACGAATATAGGCAGGTGACCGGCTGGTATCCATGAAGGTTGTGCAAAAAATCTTTTCCCAACGCGATACGTCACCCTGTGACCAATCACCTAGTGTGCCGAAGTCATCACCTACAGCAAGATCAACTGCAAAGTCGCAGTCTTTAACATCGATATATGCTGATGCTTCGTCCATATTTTTGTCGTTAAAATGGGCGTGAATTTCTTTGCTACCTTGAGGCCAGGGTGTGAAATCCTGTGGCATGATACCTTGAAACGAATTACGTACCCATGCAACCCGTGTTCGTGGGGGCAGGAAGAACGTAGAGGGAAAGCGATACCATTCCTTTCCAACGCAAACATTTGTGGTTCTTTGTAAAGAAAGCTCTTGTCCATGTAACGCACTGTAAACACGAAGCGGCGCATAGAAGTTTACGTAAAGACCTACACTCCTTGAGACTGAGACAACGCAACTGATCAAAACTAACCATACCCAGCACAGGCGTAATATACGTCTCCCACATATGATTTTCTTTGGCACCACCATGGTCAAAAACTCGAGAACAAGATGATATGTTAAAGCAGCACCAAGACAAAGAATTGGATAGATCATGGAAAGAAAGCGCTCCTCTTTGTGCGCCATTACGGTAAAGAGGCTCAAAGTTGCCATTCCAGGAAGAAGATACATGAGTGCCATACGGTAATCTGTTGGGCAAGGTTTGGGGATTGATTGGTAAGGCCAAAGAACGATGATCGCAAGAGGAGCGATAAAAGCTAAAAGGGCAACCACATTCATATTCAGAATAAGGTTACGAAGGTAGAAACTCCAAGGCTCGGTCCCATAAAGGTTTGCACCTTGGCCATCCCCGCCTTGCCCGAGAGCATTGTACAATACTAGATTGAGAATTGCAAATGTTGGCTTACCATATAGATTTGTATCGACTACTATTGGCACGCCCGCGAAAATTAAGAGGGATACGACAGCAACGCCAAACACACGCAAAAAACCGCGGACATACAGCGCGTGTAACCCCATAGGCACAAACATAAGCGCTGAAAATGGCCAACAGACAATCACTGCAAAAGCGCCACAGAAAAGACCGAGGAGATGCCGTTCCGAAAGCCAAGCCGCAAAACCATACAGAACCATGAGCATACAGGCAGAGCTTGGCAAGAGAGCTACGCTTGCGTGAAACATACCAGCATTGGTTGCAAGAAACAAAAAGGTTAAATATGACACACGTGGGCCAAATCGTGTATTTGCTGCATCGCAAAAGAGTGCTTCTCCCAATGCGGAGGCAACGCCAAGCCCAGCTCGAATTGTAAAAAAGACCGCCTCCTTATCAATTTCTTCGCCCTGATGTTTCAAGTACAATGGTGCTCCAAATAATCCATTCAACATTGGGTAAACATACGTTCGAAGAGCAAATTCAGGGCTGTACCTGTGCAGATTTAATTTGCCGCAAAAATATGCGAGTTGTGTTAGTCAGCTATCCAAATTCAGACATTTCAAAGCATCAAGATGGTGTTCCCTGCAACAGTCATCCATAATGTGCTTTATCAAGAAATTTATACGAGGGCAGTGCATCAATGTAAAGAACGCGCAGAAATATTGTGCTTGCTAAGCAACTTAGATGAACTCGTCGGTGTCCACATCAAATCTCAACTTACTCCCAAGTTTGCAGACCTCTGCCATAAAAGAGATAGTGTAAAGGCTCCCAATAATTAAAAGTCTCATCGCAGTCCATAATTGGACTCAACTGCGCACTCAAGCTGCGGACAGCTACAAGTACACTCAGTTGGAGCATAAACCGAGCTGACGATGACATTTTCTTCTGGGATGTTGAAGCTGCTGTTAAAAGATACCGTACTCTCGCGGCTCAAATATCACCAACGTATGATTCAAACGAACTTCGAAGCTCCACAAGAAGCAAACGAAGCTGAGGAGGCCCTTCGTCTCACTTGAAGGAGGCGCGCCCAGCGCAGGACACGCCACAGAAATGCCGTATGAAGACTTTCTGCTTTGCTTTGTTTCAAGTGGACCTTTGATCCTTTTCCTTTCTTGACTATCTATCATATGTAGAACCTAGGTATATATTACCTAACCTTATTATAGAGTTGTTCTCCTTCCGTCGTTTCAAGCGTGAACTCTAAGTTTGAGCATCCTCTTCGAAGAAAGATAGGGTGCAAAATAATACTCGCTGTCCAAGACTTCAAATTGGGACGGGAATATCTTCTGACGTTTCACCGTTGATATTTGCTTGAAAGAACGGACAACCTATCTATTATGAAAACGAGAAATCTTCTTTAAAGTAGGGTTCCCCGTCGATCTCGTCCAAAGTTTCCTTTACTAGATAGTAGGATGTAGTGTTTGTTCATTTCGCTCCTATCTATGAATGATTATATCTGTTATACTCCTAAGTTAAATCATGTCACCCTCAACCTCAATGTGATAGAAGAGAAGTTTTCTTTTCTTACAACGGTGCTATGGTTCTGACAAAAATGAATTTAGAGGTATTTTATGTAAATGTTCGAACTACCTAAGCTATGTATATGTAGGCATCATGGGTATAGGTAGAGATTGGATACATATTTTTTTTTATAAAACGTGAGCGCTAGATTTGATTATGGAAAGAAACAACAAGTATTTGTTTGACTAGCTTTCTGATGCGAGTGTGGAACCAACCTTGATCAGTTAGACCTTCGCTACGTATGTGAAAATATTGATTTTTACAAATAGACATGACCCAACAATAGCAATGAGACCTAATCTATAGGCACTGGCACAACCCAATCCACGAGAGTTCGCCGCAATCTACTTTTCATTTCTTGAGGAATGCGCTGCAACAAAAATGGAACAGCCCCCGCTAAAGGAATAAAAAGAATAAGGACCGAGAGTAGAGGCTTTTTGAACGAACCTGTAAGAGCTCCTAACAACACACCAATTAGAAAACAGATCATTCCAATCATTGACACAAGAATCGCCATAATTTCCTGCTCAGTAAGATCGCGAAGGAATTGCCTCCGGCGAATATTAAACATGGAATCACGGTGAGTGCTGAGCCCGCGAGCTCGGCTTAAAGTGGGTTCTGCAGGCTGGGGAAGATCACTGCCAGTGCTGTTCGAATGCCTTCTGGTAGCTTGTTTTGAGCTTCTTTTTGATGCTCGCCGTTTTGGCTTCAATGGACGGGGATGTCTTATAGAGCTCCGTGGAGGCATAAGATCCATAGCTGGTAGAGATCGTTCTGCAAAGAGGACATCAGAATCATCGTCGCTATTTTCACTTTCCTCTCCATGGGAATGGTCTGTAGGTTCATCTGTGTACTCGTTAGCACCTTCATCAATTCGAGCAAGTTTATTCGCTTCTTGCTCATCCAGATAAGCATACGGATCCTGATAACTGCCCTCTTCTGCTAACATCTTCCGCGCCCTAGCCTTATAGTTTGGGCGTCCAAAGAGTCTACCAAGACTCATGCCCCGTTTTTTGCGTCGTGATTTAAGAACCTCTGCAAGCTCATCAGTACTAAGCTCATGTTCGCGAAAGCACCGTTCTTCTCCATCCCAGAAAAAATCATCCTCAGGAGCCGGTTCCCATGTTCCTTTTCGCGATTCAAGAGCAAAGTCAGCTTCTTTACAAGGCAATCGTTTTACAGTAACTAGGCTCTTTGAAGAATGAAACCTTACTCGATGAGCAGGCTCTTCAGTGGCCGACGAACTCGATGACCGTCGGGAGCTATTTGTAGATGTTCTTTTACTTCTTCTACTATCCTGCGAGGATCTTCTCTCTGTTGCTGACATGCTCTTCAATTTGAGACACGTTCTATGAATATGAATAACGCTGAATAAATTTGCGCAGAGAAACCTGTCTAATTGGGTGCAAGGGGGGCTGATCTGCAGGCTTCTTATAATCCTTGTACAGAATGCTGAGCGGAGAACTCTAAACTTTCTAACTTCCTATGCACAATATGCTTTCTTACCCCGTCAAACCTACTAGGCTCCAGCGAGACGATATCAGCAAAGTAATCAGCAGTTCCTTCGCTGCAAGGGTTTCTTCCACGATCCTTAAAGCAAGCTCAAGCAAGTACGGCTTCTTAGGCCGTCGCTTCTCCTTCGTTATCGTTGTCGGTGTCGGTGTCGGTGTCGTTGTCGTTATCGTTGTCGTTGTCGTTCGCTCTCTGTTGCCAATGCAATGAGTGCACAACAAGCTTTTAATTCTGCACGTGCTAGTACTTAGAACACTTGCCACTTTAACTTTTCCTATACCGTATACCACCAGAGAGGTGCAAAAGACTCCCTGACTGTGACTGCGAGGCTACAACCGGATTTGCTTGAGCCCAATGGGCCATTCACCGGCTTAATTGAGTAATTGATCGCAAGCCCCAGCGCGCGCCCAACTTGTGTTTTTACAAGCTAACAATCAGCTTGATTGCAACTAAAATGTATGAAAAAGAAAAAAAGAAAAATGTCCTTCTAAGTAGCGTAAATAGTATATTTACATCGCGAAGCAGAGCGCCTCACCCGAACAATCACCAATTCTACTCAAAATGTCTCCTGTGTGGAGTTGTCCAAGCTGGTCATTACGATTTTTGAAGTTGAATCAGCAGCTGAGGACATTTTCTGGTTGCAAGTAGTGCTAGTAGTAAGTCTTTACGAGTAATTAACAGGAAGTAGCACTGGCTAAGTAGGAATAGCTAGAAAGATCCCCCTTGATGACAAGTGAGAAGTTGGAAAGGGTGTGCGCCGCTCTATTGTACTATGAATGGGGACAACTTGCAATACGAGTTCAATAAAGTTTAAGCTTAAGCTCTGCATGAATGAAACTCAAATTGGAAACAGACCTAGTAGAGCACCAAGTTCAGGGTCGTAGCTTTGTAATTGGGTATCACATAATGAGTATACAGGTGCAATCTAGGCAAGGAATTTTCGTTCTGTTGCCAAAATAGATTCTGTTCGTCATAGAAGGCTCCTGAGAGCGTCTCGTCATCCACTTCTTCAGAGTATTTGTGTCAATCTTCCTAACCATGTTTTAAAGTGGGTCAGGGTGAAAAGTGAAGGAGTGAAGGGGTAGAGGGACCCGAAAATAAAACGTAATAGGACAGCCTCTTTTCTCAATACACCGGTAGCGCACTGTAGCCTGAGCTGGACCGGATATCTAGGACTTTAACCTAGAACTGCTGGACACGATGCGCTATATTATTACTATGACGCTTCCATTTTAGAGGGACGTTGTGGACACGACATTATGCTTATGTGTTATCTAATGCCAAATGCAAATACAAGTGAGATAGGATACCTAAGAGTCTTCATTTAAGGAGTCTGTGGGGTTCGAGCCTTCAGAACACTATGATTGACATGCTGGAGTGCTCCTGACAAGAATTATTCGTGCTTGCGCTCAGATTAGGATAAAATGCTAATCAGAATTTTTATTTTTTCAAGGAAAATGTACGACTCAGCTCTGGTGAGTGTATGGATGGATTTCGTTTCCACTGACATGTAAGAACAGAAAAGCTGCCTTATAAGTTAGAAAATCACAGGGAGAAATGAAAATGATTATGCAAAGGGTGAATCTGGTGTGCCTGGCTTAGCAGCTCCAATATCTTCAAGGCTTGGGGCCTCGTCAAGCATCATATCGTGGCGGGTTTGAGAAGCCAATATAGAAGCCCTTGACCGCGAGGTCTCCAGGTCTTGGCGGACTTCTGCTGTTACTTGTCCAAATGCACGACGATCTTGTTGAATTCGTCGAATAATGTCAGATTGGTCAGAAATGAGAGCCTCCAGCTCGCTGGTCATATGGTCCAGTTCACTAGAGCTGGCATGACTGTATGGCGAGGAAGGCACAGCTGCGTCATTGTGTGAGGCCGAATGATACCCTAGATGTGCATCTGCTGAAGACTCCAGTTCAAAAGATGTTCTGCTAGGACGAGCGCGTGCTTCATTTTTAGATTGCCTTGAGCCAGCTGACGACGGAGGTGTGCCCACCGTATGTGGGTTGGTCCTTTCAGACTGTGTAGCACCGTGAGACCTATTTATCGGAGGTGGCGTCTTTGGTGTCTCTTGACGAAGTCGTGACTGGCTCGTAGGATTTGTATGAGGCTTTTGAGGACTTGTATTCGCAGGATCGGAAGAATCTTTCTCTGAACGAGGTCCTGAAGTAGACGACATATTTGTAGGTGCCGTAATTGAAGATACAGGAGGAGAACGGGTCTGCGTTGGCAGTTCAGACTGATGGTCCACACTCTTAGTTGGTGTACTTGGAGGCGCTATTGTACCTTTGTCTATCCCTTGCTTCCCTTGCACAGCCCAGCTGGTTTTTCTATCAGTAGGCGAAAGGACTTGACTATTCTCTTCAATCATGTCCTCATTGTCTTCGAAAATTACATTATGGCTACCTTTTCTAGGTTTACCTTGCTGGCTAGTGTGTCCCAAATGTAGTGGGCGTGTGGACTGTGAGGTAGCAGATTGGTGGCTTTCGCCTCCAGTAGACGCAAATGAACGTTCTGCTTCAACTTCACGGTCGAGTAAGGTATTACGCAAGCTGTGAAGCTCTTCAGCTCGAGCTTTCTCAGCTAAGGATGCCTGAGCTTGAGCTGCCCTCGCCTTTGTTACCACCAGCTCAAGATCTTGATAACGCCGACGCTCCTGTAAAAGTTGTGTGTGTAAAGCTTCGTTGTCAGCAGCAAGTTTCGAAATCCGCAACGTGAGCTTATCAATTTCAGCTTGTTGTTGAGCAAGTTGCCATTTGAGTGTCTGTTCTCGGTGTGCCATACTTGCCGTACTTTCTCGAGCTGAGGTTGCGGTTCGTTCTGCGAAAGATTTCTCTTCCTCAGTGAGATCCAGACGGGACTTAATTGCATGCATCTGGCGTGAGATGTCCGCTACTTGGCGCTCATAAGCTTGGAGATCAACCTGTTGCTTACGAACGGCTTCCTCAGACTCTGCAAGACGCTGCCTTAGTCTAGAGGTATCGGCTTGCTGGGCTTGATTTTCACCAACCACTTTGGCGCGGGATGTGCTGAGCTCTTGCACAAGACGTTTGAGTCGAGCGTTCTCATCGCAAGAACGTCTGTATACATTGAGTAGGTCTGCCTTTTCAAGCTTCCCACTCTCCAAAAGGCCATCCATACGAGAAGCGCGTGCAAGGGCTTCGCTGAGTTGAACGCGAAGCTGGTCACGCTCGACTCGAAGCGTCTGGCAAGAAGAATTAACAGCTTGGTTCTCACGAGTCATGTTCGCAAGATCTTGAGCAGCAGCTTTCAGTTCGCTGCTGCGAGCTTTGCACATCTGCTCTAGATGAGCAATCGTGCGTTTAGCAGCTGCAACCTCGTCGAGCGTTTCTTGCAAATCATTGTCACGGCTCTCCAGAGCCTGTGACTGAACATAAAGTTGACGTTTTGCAGCTCCAAGGCGTTGTTCAAGCTCACGATATGTTAATTCTTGTTTGTTAACTGCGCTCTCAAGCTCGAAATTTGCCTTTCCCTTGGAGTCCAGTTGTGCCAAAAGTCGCTCGTTAGCTTCGTTGGCGTCCTTGAGGGCTCGTTCAAGGTGCCCGCGTTTTTCCGTAGCTGCACGTGCAATTTCTTCAATAGACTTCTGTTTCTTGTCTAGCTCCGCATAATTTGCTTTTTCTTTCTGCAACGCTGTATGAAGCTCTCTTACACGATCCTGCAGATTTGCTCTTGTCTCATCTAGTTTAGAGAATACAGATTTGAACTGTTCAAGATGAGCAGTCAGTTTCGATCGTTCCCCTCTCTCCGTATCAAGTTGAGCCGCTAGGTCCCGAGCATTCTGCTCTGAGGCTTGCAACGCCTCATTTAATTTGCATTCTTCAGAACGCAGCGTTGCGACCTCTCGCTCTAGAGAAGCCATGGTTTCCTTAAGTTTATCGCGCTCCACCTTAGTTGCTTGTAGCGAGTCTTTCACTGTCATCATCTGTGTCTCTGTACGAGAGAGGCCTTCACGTGCACTTTGTAATTGCTCCCGCAATACTGCCTCGCGACGACCTGCAGCTTCAGCATTGGCAATGGCACGTTGGGATTCAATTTTACAGCGATCAAGTTCCACGTCCGCAGCTGCAGAGGCTGCAGAACGCTGGGACAGCTGCTCAGAAGAGGCCTTAGACAAGGCGACGAGGCTGTCACGATCTGCCGTCACTGATTCGAGCTTTACAGTAAGTTCTTCCACTTGATTACGTGTATCCCGCAATTGTCTGTCCACTTGCGCCCGAGCAGCCCTTAAATCTGAAATAGTGCGTTCAAGCTGTTCGCGATCTTCATTGGTTTCCCGGATTTCAGCATTGGCTGCATCCAGCGCCCGTGCAACACGTTTAGATTCTGCATCGAGATCGGCAGATCTTGATCTCCAGCGTGCAACCTGCTCTTCCAGTTCTTTGACAATGCCTGGAAGATCAGAAAGTTGCTCCAGTTCGGCTCGAAATCCGGCTTCCTCCAAGTGTTCCTTTGACTTAGAAACGAGTTTCTGTGTCAGCGATCGAACTTCATCCTCGAGCACGCGGCATCGTCCTTGGTAGTGTTCTGCATCAGACTTCACACCATCAATCTCAGCCTTCATGTCCTGAGCAAGTACTTTTTCTTTCTTCAAGTCGTTAAGAACAGAGTCCACATAGCGTTGCAAAGCATCGCGCTCATCGTGCAAGCTCTCCGTATTTAGGATCGAGTGTCGTAGACGATCTTGCAGAGAGTCTCGCTCGCGCTCAACGCGAGCCAGATCTGCACGAGCCTGCTCAAGCTGCGAGATAGTTTCTTGTTCTGCTGTTCGGATGCGCTCGAGTTCACCGCGAAGAGCTCCTAAATCAGCCCGTTGGTCTTCAACAAGTGACTCAAGACTGCCTACTTCACCAGTCATTGCAGCCGAGGTTTCCTCTGCAGACAAACGAGCATCATGAAGCTTTGCTAGAGCTCGCTGGGCGTCTCCAAGTTCCCCTTCGAGTCTTTGACGCTCGGCTTCAGCCTTTTTGCTGCTTTCCTCTGCCTTAACCTGTTGTGACACTCGGTCATGAAGTTCTTGCTCGAGCTGTTCGGCACGCATCCTGTGGTCTGTTGCGAGCTGCTCAAGACGTTGCACAGTTGCAGCAAAACGTGACTTATCCTCGCGGTATGCCTCCAAAAGTGTTGCGAGCTCATTAGACTTGGCATTCGAAAGTGCATTTTCAAGTCGCTCTGGGCTCATTAAGAAAGCCTCCGCATTTTGAGCCGCCTCTTGGCTTGCTTTGATAGCCACATCTTTTTCTTCTTGTGATTTTGCCTGAGCTGAGACGGCGTCACCAAGCCTCTCCATGGTTTTCTTCAGTTCGGCATCCTTGCGCTGCAGCTCAATGCGAGCTTGTTCAAGAAGTTTGCTATCCATGTTTGCTTTTTGCATTTTTGATTCCTTGTCTTGAAGTTGTGCGTTAAGGAAGTCAATCTGATCATATAGCTGAGCGATAACCTTTTCGTCTGCATGACGAGACTGCTGGAGTTGGCGTTCAGGCTCTGGGCGCTCCGACGCAGGGTTTTCTGCGTGTGTCGCACTGCCAGGAGCATAGTCGCGGCGTTCGAGCTCCTTGCCAAGACGGATCACCTCAGCATCACGAAGCTCTACTTGCTTGGAGACGTGAGCTAATTTTTCACGAAGTTCCTTCGCTTCTTCTGAGACCCCTTGAAGTCGTTTTTCCAAAACAGAAACATTGTTGCCATTATTCGCGTTGTTTTCCTTATCGTGCTGGAATGCGGATGTGGATTTTACGTTTAATACAGTGTTGTTGGCCACACCTCCATCAAAATTAGACACGGTCAGATCTCCACGAGGCGTTCCAGGCTCGCCTGAGTTTCCCCTTGCAATTGCCAGAGCTCTTTCGGACTGGTGTAATTTGCTTTCAAATTGCGACGATTTGTAATTGGCTTCTGCAATTCGGTCGTTTGCATCCTGGAGTTTACCTTGCAATTCTCTCTCACGTTCATCGAGCTCTTCAGCTCTACGAATCATGTCAATGTGAAGTTGGTTATTCTCGCGCACCAACCGCGCATTTTCCCTTCGCAGCGTGAATCCAGACTCTTGTGCTGTGCCTAAATCTCGCTCCAAGATCTCAATTTTCTTCTGCTGTTTTTCATGGCTCTCTGTGGTCATGACAAGATCTGAGAGCAAGATTCGCACCAAATCAAGCGACTCCATGCCCAGAAATTCATAGTACTCCATTGCTTTGAGCTCTGCTTTTGTCTCTTCGTAAAGCTGGACCACGGGGGTCTTAGTGGCAGTCATTGAGGCCATCATCTTCAACACCCACAGAGGCCGGAGCTCCAGTCCCTGCCACTGAATTCCAGAACACTCCGCAAGCTCGCTCCAGGAGCGAGGGTGAGCGTTTTCTCCACCCCCCCCCAAAGGGCTACCGCTTGCGAGCTTTGAGAGCTTTGAGAGCTTGCGGCGAAGAGTGATCAAGCATTGTCTTCGCCTTGGCAACAACGACAACGACCGCGACACCAGAAGCCAAGCCAAAGTAAAGTAAACGGCGATCTCTACAATGAAATAAAGCCATAGAAAACAGTGATTTATCCCCTACAAATGGGTTATAAGAATATTTACAATTAAGTATAGTTCCCTTTTCCTATAAGCTGCCTATTATAATTTTACTCTGGTGAAGGGCTAGCTAGCTAACTACCAGAGGTGTGCGATAGAAGAAATAATACAGGTTTAGTAGTGCACGACGCCTGATAAGGAGACTAATAGAGATACGATGGGAAAAAAATATCGCAGAAGCTAGGTACCTACGAGATCAACGAAATGGTACCGAAAGTTATTTGGGATTCTGTCTTAACAATCCATTAAAAGAAATGCAAGGAGGTCATGAATGCAAATCTCGGTTGTGAGGGAGGTGTTAGACGAGAAAGGTTTTGATTTCTTTGAAATACTAGTTCTCAGTTTAAAGGATATATATATACACTCTTTTTTGGCATGTATATGAAGATTAGAAAAGCAATAATCCTGTAGGCATACATGAAGTCAGCAAATTGTTTTCTAAACTTAGACAGGACATCCAATGCTGGGAAGGATAGCTCATGTAGTTGTTGTACCTTGAATGTGTCTGTTGATAAAAATTCGCGTAAGAAAGAACATCAGCACTGATGATAAAATCTTCTACCAACATTTATTAACATGGAAGAGGATGTCCCCCTTACATATACAGCATTACGAACTTCAGGGGATTTTTATTAAATGCCAATCACTTATCGTCTCAAATGTCCTGACTTCTCTTCCTTTTTCTTTCTTTTTTTAAATATACATTGAAAGAACTAGTGCATTCAGCTCTTTGGGGTGCAGAACATGACCTACACGGCCTTTTTCAGGATGAAAAACTGCCCTCTAAGTCAGCAATGTCTAGACTGATAATCTAGCTCATGCAAGACGCAATTTTATGTGCAGTGTAGAGGTTTGAGCAAGAGTTCAGTCATAGATAGCAGTACAGAGATCTCTAGAAAACAATTCTATTGATTAAGCAGACAACAGACTTGCTTATGCTGTTGCTGACCTTCACTGTTTTCCAATTTTGAGATTCTAGACAGACACGAGATCGTACCTCGATAGATCTCCTGTTTTGGCGTATCTATTCCTCGCTTTGCTCTCACAAAGCGAGCAAACTGTGACATGGAAAGAAGAAAAATCAATCTTAGGCTACTATTACCACAGTAGGTAGATACCAACCTACATATTATTTCTAATGAATCCAAAACCCAAACCTTTAGAAGATCGAAGATCTCAAATTTGCTTGAGTCGCTCGGCGCGGCCTTTACCCATCAAGATGGCGTTGATCATCGAGGTTGTAAACATTGACGGAACCTTACAGAGTGTTTCTCTCCACGCCCAAGTCCGCACCGTTGAGGTGCTCGAGGCCATCGCTCGCCGGAACAAGATTGAGGCTTCTGAAGCTTCTCACTACGCCATCTTCACCTGGACTCTCGCCGTCGTACGCGACCCTTCCACGTCCACAGAGCATGCATATATCGTGACCCTTGATCCCCTTGGACACGAAGACAGGCTCCTGCGTGCACGCGCAGCTCTACAGTCCCGTGAAGATGAGATTATAGATAGCGTGAAATCTGAGAGCGTGCCGGGACATGAAGTGCGACTCGTGAATGGATTTGCGTTTTTAAACGAGAAAGATGTTGAAAGATTTCGCGACGATGGTCCAAATGTAATTTTCGAGGCAATGCAGAAAAGCTCTTCAAGGGGATCAAGGAGGGGGGTTTCTGAGCAGCAATCTGCGAATGGGAACGGAAGTGCAAACAGAACAGAATTTTTGCCGATAAACTCTATTGGGAGAGGTGATAAACATGGGTTTCTGTTTCAACGAAGTGCGGCAAATCCAAGGGAGTGGCAGCGAAGATGGTGTGTTTTAAGGAAAGATGACCTTGTGCACTGTCTTTCAAATTTAGATCATGGAGATGCGCATGTGATAAAGCTCATGCAGACGCGGGTCAAGGCAATCGAACCAAGAAACCTGGGAGGGCTCAGACACTGCTTTGAAATCGATACACCCAAAGATGTAATACAATTTAGAGCCAAGACGCAAGAGGAGTCCCAGACTTGGATTAAAGCCATTGAACACAACATTACTCTCGCTGCGGAGAATGAAAAGTTTCATCTGGCTGAGCGTATGATAGAAGATGGGCAACGAGCTCAGAGTATGCGGGATGAAGCTGTCTTAGAGCGCGCCATGAGCTCCTTAGAGGGGTTGTTATCAACATATGCTGGTGCAGATCGACTTTTCCGCTTTGCAAAACGGTCAGCACTTGGCACTCGAGGGCTTCGCAATGCTGAGCTTGTGACTTATTCTGTTGACCTTGATCGTGCCCATGCTGCTTTTTCGGCTATTCCTGTGGACCAATTGGACCATGCAGGTATGGTCTCGCCATCCCAAGCTTTAGGAACTGCTCCACCAATGCCTCGCATTAGTAATCGGTCTACGAGCCGTGGCTTATTTTCTGGTGCATCTGTAGCTAGCTCCTCTGGCTCCTCAACAGGGGGTCTCCGTGGCTCTGTCGCTGCTCTTTCACGTAAAGAGTGGATGCTGCAGATCTGTACTCGTTTCGTCACCTTGTTTGAAAGGGATCCTGTAAATGAAAAAGAACTGACAAGTGTATGGATGCAAGCAGATGAACTGCGCAGGATTTTAGCAGATGAATCAGCCACGAATTTCCCACGTGATGTCTGCATTTTGATGATTGAGGGTGCTCGAAAAGTCGTTCTTACTGATCTCCGTGCGAACCTTTATCAAGACTTCATCAGTAGCCCTGAATACGAGAGTGTCATTGCCACAATTCCTTCAAGATTGCGGGACGGTTAACACAAGGAAGACCATTCTCAATCCTTGTACCACTTGAACTACGATCGAAGAACAAGTCGTTATTCCCCAATACTTCAATTTAGCAACATAGTATGGCGTGCTGTAGTAACTATTTAATGCACCTAGTCTGCGCTGCGCTTGCCAAATTTAAATGCAATTGAACAGTTCAGTAGCCCCAAAATCTATTTATTTACGTGTTATACATTTTGTGAATTATTGCAGATATAAACTCTTTTTTAGGGGGGGGGGTTCTGAAATTCTCCTTTCTCTAGTCTATTGACTGCCTCAAATATCTATTTTGAGTTAAGTAATACCTTTATTTTAAGTGCATACCTAATTATCTTCTCTAATCTACTTTATTTTTTGGCTTCATTCGGATCTTCTTTGTTATCTTCCTCAAGGTGTTTAATGTCACTGTGGGCTTTGAGTCCTTCCTCGCCAACAAGTAAGACAGCTTCCTCCAGATTCTCTACGTTGTTTTCCATATCTTTCGCATTTGCCTCTAGTTTATGAATCTCATTTTTGGTTTTCAGACCCTCATTTCCAACAAGTAAGAGGGCCTCTTCAAGATTGTCAAGCCTTTTGCTTACTTCCATTTTGAAATCCTGATTGTCAGGCTCTATAGTGTCCGAGCTCCCGTCATTAGAAGAAAGCCTCATTTTCGCAATTTCCCCCTGAATAGATTCTAGTTTTGGCTGCTGCTCCTGTACTTTTGTCTGTATTTCTGAAATTTTATTTGCTAGTTCTTCTTGCTTTGCACTACTCTTCTCAGCAAGCGCTTTGCTATCTGGAATTGCTGCTTCAAGGTTATCAACCTGAATGCCTAAAGCACTTACATTTTCTTGAATCGAACCAAGCAAGCCTTGTGCTGCTAGCAGCTCATCACGCAATTCCCCAATACTTTGATCAACCAGCTGCAAGGACTCGCCACTACTCTCGCGGATTTTCGTCTCTAACTCCTCCATTTTCTGTGTCATATTGCTTTGAAGGACTTGCCCGTCTTCTTCTTGAGACTGCATTTTCGTGTAGAGCTGTTCAACATAAGTTCGAAGCTCTTCTCGTCGAGAATCAGACTCTTGGGAATAGGCCCAAATATCCTGGAGTTTCTGGTCAACTTCTAATTGGGATGCCTGCGCGGTTGATTGATCTGCTGCGGTGAGTTCATTGTAATTCTGATCAATTTGAGATTGCAACCGTTGATCGTATGCAGTGCAGTCTTGCAATTGGCTCATAACTTCTTCAATCTTGGTCTCAAATGTCATGGTTAGTTTACCTGTAGCCTCACTTTGCTCAGTGATCTTTCTCAGCAACTCTTCATTCTGGCCCTTAATGTGAGACTGCAGATCTGTCTTTTCTTGTGCGGCCTGAGAACGAGCTGCGGCCTGAGCGGCTTGTAGCTTGGCAATCTCCTCTCCTTGAGATGCAGTAAGAGCATCTACAGAACCTTGCGTTTCGCTTCTTAACTTCGCCATGTCACGCTCTCGAGCAGAAATTTCAGCTCGAAGCGCATCCTGCAGAATTTCTTGATCTTGTTGCTGCTCATCAAGCCGCGCTACGGCTGATTCGCGCTCTACTTTGGCACAAAGCATGTCCATAGCAGAACGAACATTCATCTCATCTTGTGCGTTTCCAAAGTCAACACGTAGACTATGCGCTGTTGCTTCTACCAGTGTAGTCAAATGCAGAATTGACTGCGTTCGGGCTCGCTCTGTACCTTCTACTTCAGCTCGCAGAGACTTGGCTGTAGAATCCAGATTTGCCTTTGCTTCTTGAACAATCTTGTCACATGATAATTTGATTTCGGATCGCAAGCTCTCTTGCAGTTCTGTATTTTCATTGCATCGTGTAGAAGATTCTGTTTCGATACTCGTCATTAAAAGTGCTCGTGCCGCTGAGACCTTGCTGTCTGTGTATGAAGCCGAGTGGGTTCGTTCTTGTTCAAGCTTTGCGTCGAGGACAGAACTAAGACTTTCCGTAGCATCTGTGATAGTCTTCTGCAAAATGGCTCGTGCAGATGCTATTGCGCCGGCTAGTTCTAGTTCTTTATTTGTTGCCCGGTCAATCTCTCGCTGTACATCACCATAAACACCATCAACTCGTGAGTTTGCATGAGTAATTTTCTGTTCTAGCGACTTTCCAAGTTGTCGAATCTCTTGCCTCGTGGCTTCGGTGGAGGCTGAAGACTCGTTCGATAGGTGCTCTACTCGTTCTTGCAACGCTGAATGTGCTGCTGCTTGCGAACTTAAACCCTCGCGAGCTGTGCGGTCTACTTCCTGGATCGTTGCGTCTAGGCTCGCACTCAAATGATCAATATGACCTTGAAGTGTTGTTGAAGTACTTTGTAGAGTATTTTGCAATAATGTGTGCTTTTCTTGCACTAACGTGTCAAAATTCTCTTTAGTACATGCCAGTTCGGCTCGAAGGGCGTGGTCTTGCTCGGCCTGGTAAGCTCGTAATTGAGATATCTGATCTGTAAGTTCATTCTTGACATTTTGGCAATGTTGGTGACGATCGATTTGCTCATTAGTGAGAAGCCGCTCAAGCTTAGAAATACGCTCCTCCATTGTCCGAAGCATTCGGTCTTCGAGTGTGCCTAGTTTTTCGAATACATCAGACCTGAGTTCCTGCACGCCAGCTGCAGTCTGCGAGGAAAGCGCCTCAATATCATCTGTGATTGACTTCTGTGCACTAGCTAATGAAGATTGTACAGTTTCAATTCTTGTGCCAAAATCTGCGACATGCGCTTGCAAATCTTGCTCAAGTTGGCGATTGTCCTTCCGAAGTTCTACCACAGATGCGAGAGTTTCTCGCGCAAAGCTTTCGTGTCTCTCACGAGTTGTGTTGTCAACCTCTTCAAGACGGCAAGAGTGCAGGTCTTGTTTTGCATGCACACTGGCTGTAAGTTGTGTCATCTCCTGTTGAATAATTTTTTCCTGCTGTGCTAAACTCTCTACCACCTTCCCAAGCGCAGATTTCCGAACCTTGATTTCAGCCTTAAGCATGTCCGAGAGCTGCTTTGTTGCTTGATCAATCTTTGTGTCGACCTTGGATTCTGATTGCTTAATTGTACCGTGGACGCTCTTAATTCGGTTAGCAACGTTCACTAATGCATCCTGAAAGTGGTCTCGTATTGACTGCAAGTTTTTTCGCTGCTCTTCTTGAAGCTCTTGAACATCCTGAGTGGCTCTTCCTTGGTATGATTTCACAAAGGCCTCATGATCCCTCAGTGCTGCCGTAAATTGCTCAAACCTAGCGCGTACTTCTGCTCGAAGCCGATCTTCACCTTCGACCCGCTCTCGTCTTTCCCTAGCGACATTCATATCCGCCATTCCTGCACGTTTCTCAAAAGCTTGCTTAACCATTTCTGTTTTTTCCTCTGCCAAACGAATCCTTCGCTCTCCATTCTCGCGGCCATTACAATCTACATTTCCTAGTTGGTCCTGAACAGCAGCAATTCTATCCATAAGCTGCCTCTCTTTGTTTGTGATTAGCTGGTGCATTCGAGAGAGCTTTTCATAGGCTTGCTTAGAGTAGTAAGATTCGTCTTCCTCTCGTTCACGCATTGCGGAATGCAGATGCTGAACATCCGAGGATAATTTTTGAATTTGCATAGCCATTGTCTCCGTGGAGGGAACCCCATGTCCATTCGAGGGGATATTGTCCTGCGTAGAGCGCTTGAACATATGTGTCGGAGATCGACTTGGTTCTTCTCCAAATATGCGAGGCAGACGTTGCTCGCCTCCGCCAAGTGATTGCTGCACTGACTGGGGTTGCTGAGATTGTTGCTGTTGATAACTGAATGAATGAATCGGGTACTGCATACTTGACACAACATTTTGACCTTCTGAGCCAAAGGACGAGTGCCCTCCGTTGGTTTGAGCTTGGTTTTGTTGGTGTGAACTGAATGCGTGCATGGGAGAAGCACGTTCACCTTTTGTACCAGACTTGCTCTTGATGCTTTCACTAGTTTTGATCTACCACTTGCCCGATACCAAAGACTCCAGTATCCCCATACTGTGCCAGCAATAGAACCTCGGTTTCTCTGGCAACTCTCCGAGCAGAGGTTCGCCAAGGACAGAAATTGCTTGGCAAACTTCAAACTATTCGATACTCAGATAGTGCAATACAGCACAACTACTGTGTGAGTCTTTCCCCCTCCGTACGTGCTTCAAGCAAACGTTAGTTTGTAAACATACTTGGATGTTCTACTGTGACAAAGTTCGCACCATATCATCACTTATCTGAGTTGCGTTCTCTTTTCCAAGAGGTTTTTGTTCTTCATTTTTCTCGCTTATTTTCAATATAAGTGAACGGATCTTCGTTGAGTAAGTAAGATTTGAAAAAATATATATATATTTGTATTTTAAAATTAAAAAAAGTATAAATATCCTTACACGATGTTTTTGTATCAATAAGAGTATTTTTTGTGCTGCTATTTCCTCTTAATGTTGGGGATGAGGAATGAGCCAAGTTGGCAAAGCCCAACGTGCTCACGGTACTACTTAGGCCAAGAGGCAGCGCGTGAAAGCCCCCCTCGACTAGCCTTGACAAAAGGCTTCCGGTTTCGCTACCTCTTCTGGACGCAAGTGGTTTGACTTGCAAAATATCAGTTGTCTTTGCATCTCCTTCACTTTGCTGGGTTAGGGAGCACCGAGGTCTCACGGTTATTTTATCCTTGTCTTTGGGTAACCTGCTTCCAGGGTTCTGTGCGAGCCTTGTTCTCTCTGGTTTAGGCATCCCTAATTTAGAGCCTCCCTGTCAGGTGAATCAGTAAAAATACCTTGTGGTTTATAAATAAGTATGCCGAGGCCTGGGTATATGCAGTGGCTGTTTTTCCTGGCACTTTTTACAGTTGCGAGTGGTGCAGCATCGGATGATCTCTCCCAAGCTCTGTCCTCGAGCCCATCGGAGGAGGTGTTCATGAATAACCTTCGCGAACGTGGTCTATTACAAGGCCAGGAAAATGCATGTCAAGAAGGCGTCGTTGATGGTAGTATTCTCGGCAAAATTCTCGAACAAGGATATTTCAAAACAGCAATCGATCTGTCTCAGGCTTGCGTTGAGAACGGCGTTAAAGTTGACTATGAAGTCCATACTGCAGTAAATTCTATCCGCCGCAAGTTGACAGAGGTCACAAGTATCCTTCAGCAGGCAAAGCTCCAAAGTGCCTCATCAACGATTGTCGCACCAGCGTTTGAATGGGCCCAAAGTCGCGATCAAGTCTTTCTCGGTGTCAAATTCGCACACAAGCTCGACGCCCCGGCCTGTATTGATCTTGCTGATGAGAAAATCACTATTGAGAAACAAAGGATATCCTTGCATGCGACTTGTAAAGGCAAACACAAGACTTTTGAACTCAATCTTGACCTGCTTGATGAAATTGATCCGGAGAAGAGCTCTTGGTCCATGGCTTCCGTTGGCAGGGGCACTTTTACTCTTTTCAAGGCTGAAACCGATGTCCGGTGGCATCGCCTGCTTGCGAGCGCAACCGACAAACCTCGGAATATGCATACTTGGTGGCAGCTGACTGAAAAATATGCTAAGGAACTTGAGGAAATCGAAAAGGCAAAGACAAAGACAAGCCCAGAGGCTGATGTAACATCAGACGATGTAGCACTTGGCGAGGCTCCGGGTGCGTCAGCAGGGGTAGAGATTGACCCAATTGAGTCCGCGCGGGAAGGGAAGAGAGCAGAGCTTCAGAAACGCGCCAAAAAAGACAATAAACGTGTGTCTAAAGAAGCGAAAAAGGCGACCAAAGCTGTCGATACCCAATTGAAAGCTCGCCTCAAGGAGCTTGACGATCAGCACACAAAAGATCGCAAGAGTGCTGAGAACAGTGCAAAGAAGGAAAAGGATGACATTCAAAAAACAAAAATGGAGCGTCTTGCTCAAATAGAAAAAACCCTTGAAGAGGCTCTGGCTAAACTTGATTCTGGCGAAGATAGCGCGGACGCAAATGATACCAGCGGAGGTATTATTGCTCTTTACGAGAAGATGTCAAACATGCTCTTTGGTAACGTCGACTCTAGTAATACTGTACCTGAAGCTGAAGGTGAGAATCCAACTTCGACTTCTCCAGAGGGTGCTCTTGAATCAGACAACAAAGAGCTTTAAGTGAGTTTCGCCTACATATATTTAGCCACACTGGTTGATAGGTAAGAAGTCTTAAATGGTGGGATTTTCACGCGAGGAATTCCCACTTAAGTAGGTACGTTCTAAGTCTTCAGAAGAATGGTCTGCTGTCGCTTCACTGCTGGGGAGGACATAGTCCTCATACCTCCTCCACGTCCAACTCCAAAGAAGAATATTAAACAAGCATCAAACAAAATGTACCCTTTGAAAAGTTTCACTTTCTTGTTACAGTAGTTAATCCTTGCTTTAAAAACAAAAACAAACAAAAAAACTTGAGTCTTCTGACTGAAGCCTACACTTCCTTGGCCGTCTTGCCTGTAAGCATGTTGTGTAATTAAAGTTTCGTTAAATGTAGGGGAAGTTGGTCAGGATAGCTAGCAGCATTGATGCTCAAAGAGCAATGCATTTTGAATTAAATGAAGACATTTAAAAGGAATACAAGAAGTAGAGAAGGAAGATGAAGAA
Source organism: Schizochytrium sp. TIO01 (assembly GCA_004764695.1). Classification (NCBI taxonomy): domain Eukaryota; class Bigyra; order Thraustochytrida; family Thraustochytriidae; genus Schizochytrium; species Schizochytrium sp. TIO01. The sequence continues at coordinate 3,469,300 of SMSO01000014.1, read as the reverse complement.
TTGCTGATGAATTTAACTATGCCTGGTAGCGGTAGCAGCGGTGGTCGTCAGGGTCACGATCAAGGTACTCGCGCTCAAGCAGAGACTCAATGCGGCGCTTGACATCCTGTGAAGTTGGAACAAAGCGCTCCGATAGCTGATGAACAATTTCATTGACAAGGACGCTGTGTTCTAGCCGCTTGCGTGACTTCATGATACGGACAATCGCAGCCTCGATGAGGTGTTTACGATCCTCATCAACCTGCTCAGGAATACCACGCTTCACAGCACCAACATTTCGTCGCTCAGTAATAAGATGGACCTTGATACGAAGCAGCTTAGCGCTGAAGTCAGTGTTGAGCGTAAAGGTAGTGTCACCATCAAAGATTCCAGACTTCTGGGGTTCTTTATGCAAAATGCGGAAGCGCGGGGTTGCTAGAGAAAGCAGGTGACGGCGGAGCTTATTGATAGGAATACCCGTTGCTCGCTCAATTTCATTCACTGAGAAGGTATCTCTAGAGTTAAACAACATGAGAATACACATCTGGTAGGTGGTGACATTGAATTCGTGTGTTGCGCGACCAGGGCCAAAATTTGCCTTTAGATCTGCCGTACCCTGATTGGTTTGCCACGAAAGTTTGCGTCCACTGTGGAGATTGAGGTAGAAATTCTTAAACTGGCTACAAACACCTTCCAACTCGGGGGGCAAATGACACGGCGATATTTGCTCAGAGGGCCAGTAGCCAGTGGTAAGCACCGTGACATTGAGCTCTGGGTCAGTTGAGTCGCGAGGCCGGGGACAGGCTGCACGGTACTTCTCCATTGTTTCCTTTGAAAGTTTCATATCCTTGAACATACCCTCGAGTTTGGATGTGAAAATCTGACCACACTCACTTTTGAATTTGCGAATAATGCTGGTCTCCGCGTCCTCGGACACAGATTTGTGAGATAGTAGACGCTTGGCCAGCTGATCTTTGTAAAAGTTTTCGAAGATATCCTTGTCCTGCAGATAACGAAAGACAACTACTACACGATCCACTTTTTGACTAATTTCAGTTTCGGTTACGGTATGCTTGTTGCGCATGAGGTCATCCAGATACATGGACAGGTATTCTGCGCAGCGTTGATTTTTATTGACAAAAAACTCAAAGGCCTCTTTGATGGCCTTCTGGAAGTCTTTGTCGTCCTCAAAAGCGTCGCGGACGATGCGATCATACTTGCCTTGGAGGTCAAGGAGCTCGCGAACAAATTCTACTGGTTTCATATCCGAGTCCTGGTCATCAACAAGACGCTCGCCAGACTCTTTCGTAAAATCAAAAAGGCAACGCCTGATATGTTGACGGCAGTCCTTGAATTCGAATAAACGATACATGTTGTGCAGGTTTTCCAGGTTATCGCGTTCAAGCATCACACGACAGCCACTTTTTGGCATAGATACCAAGTTACTTGCATGTTTGGCGACCATCTCTTCGGCAACTAATTTGATGAGTTTATCCTCGGTGCTTGGTTGAAGATAGTCCTTTGCACGAGCGCGCTCTTCTTCCAGTCGGTTTCTGGCTTTCTCCACATAGTCCGGGCAGGTATTGATCTGGATGAACTCGTTCGCTTCGCTCTGATAGAATTTTTCCGTTTCTTCTAAGAACGCCTGCTCGAAGTCCTCCTCGTAGACTTTAAGACTGTTAATCCCAAGCTCTACAAGCATTTGAAGTACATTTCGAATCACATCCCGTTCAATGAGTTCGCCCCGCCGCTCGGCTTCGATGCTGGTCAAGAGCATACGCTGCACCCGCTTACGGACATTCTTGTGCCAGGCAACCTCCTCCTTAAAGATACGGAGACCAAGCTCATAGACAGGCTCCTTCCGTTCCTGGAGTACGAAGGTGCGATCCATGTACATAAGAATGTCGCGGATCATGGTCATTGTGGTAATGTGCGTCCTCCATTGCTGTACAAGTTCAACTAGCAGCAAATCGTCGGTCGATCGAGCCACAGACTCACCGAGCGTGCGAAGATAAGCAGTAACCTCAGACTCGATGCCTTTGTAAAGCTTTTCTCCATGGCGGTGGAGTACCAGGTTGTATGCGTTGCGGTAAAGCTCTTCAAAGCTCAACAGGCTTGCATTTTGTTTGTGGATTTCCTGAATAGCAGATTGGAGACCTTGCAGCACTAAATTTGCTTGGTTTTCATCCATTCTCGTTGGTGAGCGAAATGGCCTGATAGCCCCACTGCGCTGTGCACCACCATCAGCATGTGTGCGACTGCTCATTTTATCCGTCACCGAAAGTTTCTGATGTGCAGATTTCACCAAGTAAACGCCTACGTCAAGGCCTCGTATCCCGTCGTCGTTTGCACGGCCCCTTGATTTTTGCTCCTCGTGCTTGTTTTGGGAGCGCTCCTATCTTGTGACACGTGTATCGGCGTTTCGCCCCAACGCCGAGAGGGACCACGACTTCAACTCACGTCCACTATAATCTGGTGACGACGGTTTTGAAAGTTCTCTGGCTAAAGCTATACAGGATTTTCTGTCCACAGCGTTGAGCACGTTGAAGTTGGTTTTTTGAATCCCAGTACAGCCGTCAAAGAACCCCACGGCCCTTTCTAGCGCAGGATCGTTTACCTTTACTTTTGTGATATAATCCACTTATGTCAGCACTCTCGAACCTGACCAAGCAGATAAGTGAGTAAGAAGCAGGCAAGCAACTACGTTTCTTTGCACCCCGCAAGTTCGAGGGGCACGCTGTTGCGTTTGCTTTGTTGAGCAAATCGTCAAGGGTGGCGTTTGCCACAGAGATATATTGAAGACCACTTCTAGCAAACAGCAGCAACAACAGCGGCAACAGCAGAAGAAGAAAAAGAATAAGATAGATACAACAGGTAATAGTGAGACGCAGAATGTAGCAATCGACTGAGCCGTGCTCAGGTAACCCAAGCGAGCCCACTTCGGTTTCAAGACTAGTCCTAGCACCCCGGGCGATCTGGTCTCAGGCGAGCTTTACCAGCTCGCGATCTGCGCCAACGTTTCGTGCTTTTCACTGTTCAAGTTCTTTCTTTTCTTTTCTTCTCTTCTCCTTTTTCCTTCTTTTTGTTTCTTTCCTTTTCCTTCTTTCTTTTCTTTCTGGATGACCGACCGAGCTGCAGCCGCCGCCCGAGCCGCCTATCTACGCGGGGGGAGAGTCCGGCTCCGCCACGCCTCTCTTTCTTCCTCGGATGATCTCCCGCTGCTCCCGCGCCACTCTCCCTCTGCTGTCGAGAGTGCCGCCGATGCTGCTCGCTCAGCGATGCTTCAAAATTGAATTGTTGAATGATCAATTTTCTTTTTAACTTGTTGGGTCCTTCAAGTTGAATATCATAATAACTTCAAATACAGATAACAAACTCGCTCTCAATATAGTGAGTTATTGCTAGCCTACTACTAGCAGTAACCTTCCTCCCAGTTTATATCAACAGCTCTAAAGCCTGTCGTGCACCGCCCCTACACTCGCCTCGAGGCCAACAGGTTGCTCTAAACTGCTTCGAAATTGATAGCTAGGTACGTGTTATTCCAGCACCAGCAGAAAACCAACAAAGAGTCCAATGATTGCCGACCCGCTTCAGGCTCAACAAGGTACCTAAATGCCATATATCCATGTATAGTAGTGTTAGAGGTAGTAGTAGGAGTAATACTGGGCCTCCTTCTGTCTCCTTCTTTCGCCTTCTCTCTCTATATCTTTGCGCTCGGTTAGGTTTAACTAGGGTCGGTCAGCTAATAAGACTAGGGTAGGCAGGGGTTCGCCGTCCAACTCTCCTTGCCGGTATGTAGCACTCTAGTAAGTAGTAGAATAGGATGGCAGGTAGGTCCTGCGCTACGGCTTAGAGAAGCGGCTGGCCCAAATGACCAAAGCTCGGTTAGCGCAGGGTTCTCAAGATTAATCTTAAAAAGCGGGTTAATCTATGCGTACGAAAAGACTCTGAAGGCAAGAATAAAATTTTCTTTCTTCAAGACAAGCAATGTTTTTTCTTTTTTTTTTTCTACAAAATAATTGAAAATTTGTTTGGCGTTGTTTGTTGCTGCTGCTGCTGCTGCTGCTTCTGCTGTTGCTGTTGTTTTAGTTTGTTGATTATGATGTTTTTACTAGTACCAATCGTCTGTGAAAGGCATAGAGTCTCACTGTGAAGGCTTCAAATGCCAATCCCTGGTAAATTGTCGAGGATGCGAAGGTACAAGAGAATTTGAGAGCATCTGCGACAACTGGAAATTTGATATGTTGGTCTGGAACGGTCACAGCTTTTACAACAGCACATGGTACTCTCCTACTCTCCTGTCCTGTTGGGCTGCACTGTAGATTCATTGATTATTGCAACCAGGCACTGAATATGGAAAACTGGTGATCTAGTGGATTCTCGCTCAAAAGGATCGAGAAGAAGAAGTTCGTGAGGCTTGACGCAACTGGTCAAGTCAGTCGTGTTCAGACTTTTTCAACTTGGTTATATTGCGGCTAGATAGTTAGTGCTGCTGCCAGAGAGTTCGTCAACCAGCAGTGAGCACTTCCGAGACAACTTCACTTCGAACTATGTCACAGTTGAGTGGGAAACGCAAACATGCAGGAGACAGGCTTAGATTTGATTAAAAGAAGATTTTTTTCTTTTTGAGTTTACAAAGAAAAAAGTAAGTAGGGTAAAAGAAGAAAGAGAAATACTAGTGCAGATATGTTCCTGGGCGGAACTTTGCACTACACATGGGCAGCGCAAAGCCAACAAATGCAACTGCATGCATAACACATACACAAACGCGAGAATTTATAACAGGACAGCGTTCCCTGAGCTGCAGTGATTCGCCACATGGATCTAAATCAACATGAATCAAAGAGACAAACAGGATCCTATCTAAAGCAACATCCTAGCAAAATATAACAAGAGCCACTTGAATAGCTTTCCAATCTTTGGATAATTTCTCGAGAGCTAATAGAATAGCTATTTAAACCAATGAAAGGTGTTCATGAGAGATAAGCTCCTAAGCTGATTACAACATTTGACAGCAGCTGTCTCCAAATCAAGCAAAAGGTGAACAAATTATTCCTTGCAGGGAAATTTATGATTTTCGAGCCAACAAAGAATCCGACGTCCCGGAAGCAGCAGGAGATTTTGGTTTGGTTTGCTTAGCTTTAGTGTAAGCATACAGAATTCCTGCGAAGAGTGAAATGGTGATAAAAATGCCAGATTTTGCGGTGATAGGTGTGTTGAAGATGACTACGCCAAGGACGGAGAGGGGAATTTTGTTCATGGAGCCAACCATTGCATATGTGGTCGGAGATGTCTGGCGAACACAGTTGAACGATGCAAAGCTGATTCCAAAGCCCAATATACCGCTAACTACCAAAGTGACCAAAAAGGGCATGGTGAGGTATGGGCCAAAGATATCACTTGATGAAAAAAAGCCACTGAAATGGCGAAAGGCCACGAGATCAAGCAAAATTACTAAAGGGAGCGAAAGTGCGCTATTGTAGTAGACTTTGCCAAAACTACTGAGCTCCGTGCGCTCCATAGCTTGAGGCATGTATAAAACGTAAGCTGCGGACACAACACAGTTGCAGACGGCCCAAAAGATGCCCATGGTGTCGAGAGTGATATCGTTAGCAGCCGCAAAGGATGCAGCAGCCACAATGAGCGCAAGACAAGCAACAACACCGGGTGTTACGGTCTGGCCATAAAAGAGGTAATCACCCGTAGTGACTAGGACATTCGCGCTGTTCTTAAAAATAGTCACCATCGGCACACTGAGCATTTGTAGACTGTAAAAGCCAGTGAGAAGCATAAACACAAAAAACACATTCAGGGGCAGCCAGTGAACTGCCTTGCGCATATCAAAGTCCTCGAACGAGCAGAGGCCCATGGTCCTTGCAATACGAAGAAGAACCATGCATATGAGATTTTGAGCAAAGAGAAGGACCATCTCGTACTTGAAATTGAAACTGGTGAGAATTATCTTGTTGAAGAGCACCATGGCGATGGACGTCACTGCGTACATTAGGCAAGAAGTGATTGGATACCTTTTACCAGCTGAACTAGACATCACTGCTGGTTGCAGGAATGACTTTGAGACATCGTCCTCGAGATCAAGATTGCTGGTTTTTCGACCAAACCTGTGCGTGGGCGAAGAGCCACTTTCATCGCTCCCACTCCCGCTCTCCGGGTCTTCCACATCCACCTTGATTAATTTTTCCTTTGGTGAAACGAGTTGCTGCTGCTGCTGCTGCTGCTGCTGCTGCTGTTGCTGTGAAGATGAATCCCGGTGAATCATCGTACTAATGCCGGAAATGAACGAAGCAGTGGCGTTCATACCTTGATAGATTGACATCTTGTCTCTTCAATTCAGTCTCCGATAGTTGCCAATAACGATTTCGAATTTAGTTTGTCTCTCTTTTTTGATATCCCAAATCGGGTACCGACTCAAGAGAAGTCGGTCAATCCAACGCTCCCTTATTTATTCAAATCTGAAGACGAAGATGAGGATTCGTGGTTTTGCCTGCTCTTTGGGTACGAACAAGAGGCCGCAAGAGGACAAACTTCCTCTCCGGGTGGCTTCACTCGCGCAGGTGAAGGCGTACACCTGAGTGAGAACGAAGGCTTGATGAGCGAGTGAATTGAATCACTCGAATCGATCACTCGCCTAAGGGCCGGCTAGACTTTCGAGAGAGTCTAGAAGATCGATATTGCTCCTCTGCACTAGCAAGCCTTCCCGGCCCGCCTTCGCCCAAGCTGACTATTGCTAGCAGCCAACGCGCGCAGGTGTTAAGAGGCAATAGTCAAAGTAGATTCTGGTTTACTTTTTGTAGTACCTACTATTCCTCTTTGTCGTGATGTTACTCCTACGGCCTAAGATTACCACTACTGCAATCGATAGTACAACCTATCCATTTTATGTTCTTGATCTAATTGTCTCCGAAAAAAGTTCTCTCTCCAGAGTTTCCAAGTTCAATGAAGAGGTGTCCAGGTGCCACTATCTACTCCAGAGTTGACCTCGGGACGGGACCTAGGTCTTCGCAGGCTCGCCCTTGCAATCATTGCTCGATCACATCATCGATTGCTTGATGCCTAAACTAGACGGCTTCGAGCTATTTCAAGAACCTCGCGCACCCCTTTGATGTCCAGCTGATGGTGTACTCCCAGAAGCGTCAAAGATGCCTTTCTTCTGGTGGTGGCGCTAATCGGCCACTACTACTACCGGGTGCACTACCGCAGCTACGTGAGGGCCATAGGAGTGAAGCGAAGTGATGTGAAGTGAAGAGAAGGAGCGACAATGATGAAGTGACGAGTGGTAGGTAGTAGGCCTGGGTAGAGGGTGCTTCGGTATTCTGGGTAGTACTAGGTTGAAGAAGTTTGGTTTTATTTCGGGCGCTTTCACGGTCCCGAACATAGCAAGTAGGCTAGCAGCATCGCTGACCAAGCCTCATCAATTTGGGCCACACGCATGAGTACCGCAAGAGCTTTACATTTAAAACCTGTCGCACAGGGTAGGAACTTACTTACTGCAGTAGGACAAATTGAGGCGAGGACCTGATAGTATTAGTCCATTTGAGACCAAACTCACCTCATTTACCAGAAAGACTATTTTGGCTGACTAGCTCTTCAGAATAGTGCATCCACTTCCATGTGGTAAGCTGTATCTTCGCTAATGCTGGCTCAAATTTCTTTATAAGGTCAGTTTATGCCGCCTTTCGTGGTATTTTGCACAGAAAACCTTCCGAGTCAATTTGTTGAAAATTGACATTTCCTCGTCGAATACGGGTCCAATAACTCTCCGTATATACCCCTGTATGTATAATCCTTCCATTAGTAAATATGTTAGTCTGGGGTAAAAGGGGGGCTTTAGAGAACTCTTGGCACCAGACTCAGGGTGCAGCAACGTACCAGGATCCACGCCCGAGTTCATATTACATAAATAAAACGCCAATGCACAATTGAAATGAAAATTCAGAGGCTCCAAGAAATAATTCTTAAATTAGGACTGCTACTGCCTGGTTTAGACCCCTTTCATTCTATTTCAAAGCAAAGATTAAAAGAAAGCAATAATTATGAAGAGGGACAAATTTTATGATTCCAGGTTAATCCTGCAAGTGATCACTGAATACAAGATACAAGTACTAAATATCTCAATCAGCACTTTCCCAGCAGCATCTATACTTTTGTATGCACCGCAGGTGTAGCAAGGTACTCATTCACATGATTCAACTCGAGTTTTCAATCCATATGAAAGGACTAGTAGTAAGAATAGTTACAAAAACTGGTTGACATCATCCATACGCGAGATAAAAGGAGGTCAAGTTCAACAAACTACACTACACATAAGTACACATCTAGGAAAAACAAACCCACTCTCATTGTTGAGAGACTGATCGTCTGAATCTTTCAATTTTGGTAAAAAATCAACTTAAAAAAATACCTCGAATGACAGGGACTCATTCAAAATTTTGCATTCATGGAGTGGAAAAGGGTGTCTATATTATCTTTAGATTAGTTGCCAAATCGACATTGGAGAAACTCTATCAAAATTACGATTCATTGATATTTGCTCCTCTCTTTATCTATTCGTTTACTGCGAACATATGCTCAGCGCTGGCGAAAGAGAGACTTACGACGCTCCTCCTCCATTTGTTTGACACGGCGCCGCCTTTCTTCAGCCTGGCGGCGCTCGGCTGCTTCTTGTTTCTTCTGCTGCACCTCTGGGAGTTTGCGGAATAGACGTTCGGTCCTTTCTCGCTGCTCGCGCGGGTCTACAGGCACCTTTTGACCAAAACTTGCCCTTGCAGGTCCCGCCCCACTATCTTGAGACCCAAGTCGTTCACGCGCACCTACTGAGCTTTGTGACTGACTTGACGTACGACGGCGATGGGATTTAGCTGTACCTCCAGAGCCATATAAGCGGGCCGCTTCACGCTCGTGAGCCCGCTCTTGTGCTTCTGCTGCACGTCTTGCAGATCTTTCCTGAAAAGCTCTCGATCGAGCTTCTGCTTGGCTCTCGCCAGGTCGTTCAATAAAATCTACTTCGAAGGCAACTGATCCTGAATGACTCTGGTGCTCACCTTGGAGTACCAGAGGCGGGGGTCCAACCTTCTCCCGGTGTTCACGCATGAGCTGAGACCTTTTGGGGCTTCGAGGCAGGCGTACAAGTCGCTCGTCATTGTCACTGTTTGCCCAGTCAACTGTGAATGCCTGAGGCGACGGAGTTCCACTATCATCTGGTGAACTTCCAGCTGTGCCAACAACTAGTGCATTCGAAGGATCGTTACGTGTAGCTTCTTGAGTAGAAGAATGTCTAGAATCTGCATGCACCTCATCGAGTTGAACATGCAGTCTTGTGGTGGAATGTGGATCAGACTCTTCATCGACAGATGATACCTTGACCTGAGAATTGTGGGAAGTTGGATGTTCATCCTCAATCGGCCAATCTACACGAAAAGCTTCAGGGCTAGGTGGTTTGTCCTTTTGCGTAGCAGCTTGAAGCCATATATCCAAAGTATCATCCTCCATATCTTCTTCTTGTCCTGCGTTTTTTGTAGAATGTTGCGTAGTTGAACCATATACAGATCCTCCATGATTTTCAGGTTGAGGCTGATTAGTTGTACCATGCTGTTGATTAAGTATGTCTTCTGCGCTTTCATTCGCCTGAATTGACATATCCTCATCTATACCTCGCAAAACTGAAGGCGAAGTATTAGCGCTTTGATCAAGGTAGTGGCGGCCGTTGTCGCTTAGCTCGTCACTGACAGAAGAACCAAAGATGTTACTCTGAAAAGTAATGACTTGGTCACTTCCATCAAGTTTTTTGGCTGGAGATTCATGGGCACCAGGTGAAGTGAAAACTCCTAGCTTAAAGTTTTGGTCAGACGATTGATCCAAGAGACTCCCAAAGATCATATCACCGGGTGATTCACGCGATGTTGCTCGAAGTTCCTCGCGCGCAAGTTGCAGGGCACGCTGGACCTTATCGAGTGAATCAATACTGCTTGAGTGACTATTACTGCTGTCCTGCCCTTCATTGGTTTGGTGTCCAGGGGAATGCACATCTATTGATAACAACATTGCAGCTTCTGAAGACGAATTAGAATGGTTGCTTATATCTTCGCCGTTGTCCTGAAAAGTCTTCAACCTGATATTTTCTTTTCTATTTTTCATCCTCAGTCCATTGTCTTCCTCGCCAGCGAGGGTGTGATCATATATGGCGTCACTTTGTTGAATATGTGATTCATGAGCATCATCATCAACAGCAGCTTGCTGAGAAAGCACATCCTCTTCTGAAATACTATCTACAAAGTGATGATGGTGCTCAAATATCAACTCGCTAGCGTCTTGTTCGACATTTCCATCGCCATCCTGAGAGGATAAGGCTACTTTTGCAGCCGAACGAAGGCGTGCATTAAGGGCATCAAACTTAGCATCAATAGAAGGGGTTTGAAGAGCTTTCGCCAAACTTTTGCTTAAAGGTGTTGCAGCTGCAGAGGCCCCAGTTGCTCCAAGCGATGCAGCGTCAGAAAATATCCGCTCAGGTGAAGGGGGGGTGCCTTCACTTGAAGGCGTGCTTGCAGCAGAAAGGTGGTAAGCTGGGCCTGGTGTCACCTTGCCTTGGGTATTATCCGACTGCGCAGCGCGTGCTGCAGATCGCAGGCGTGCATCGAGGGCATCAAACTTCGCATCAATTGATGGAGTTTGCATAACTCTTGCAAGATTCTTTGTGAGCGGTGTTGCTGCGGTGATTTCATCCGTATTATCTTTAGTTTGTAAGTTCGATTGCTCATCAAGAGTGAAGTTATTTGAATGTAAAGATCGGCGAGCCGGAAGAGATGCAAAAACTTGTTGAGAAACAACATCTCTAAGTGAAGCTGACTTCAAATCCTCATTGTGGGTAGAAGCTGATGAAGACGGCCCAGATTGTTGTCGCTCCTTATTGCCCTGGGAAGACAAGGATGCTCCAGATCCTTGAAAATACTGAGCAAGGTCAGCTGTAAATGACGCAAATTTAGCATCGGTTTTCCATCCTTCATCTTCCACAATAAGTTCATTCGTAACGACATCCTCTTGTGTTTGGGAACGGCTATTCGCATTGCTGTGAGTCTCCTGAAGGTGACTTGACGAAGCTTTTGCTTGCTCAGATCCTTTCAAGCCCTCCTCAGTAGCTGTAAGAGCGTTCTCGACGTGATTAAGCCACTGTGTAAAGGCATCAGACTCTTTCCAGCTTTCGTCGCGCACAATAAGGTGTTCAACAGCCGAAGAAGTCGGGGTGGAGGTAGATGTCTCCGTTTCCGAAGATTCTAATGAATGATCTTGAGCATGGTATGTATTATAATCGAAAGGTCGTTCCTGGCGCCTAACGCCAGAAGCTGTTGAAGGTCGTGAGCTTGGACTCAATGGAAGCTGCTCTAAGGATGCCACATCCGAGGAGGCAACAGAGAGATTTGATTTAACGTTTGTTCGTGGGTGCGTAGGGTCCAAGTCTCGAAGCACTGAAAGGGCGAGGTCATTAAGTGCTCGAGCACGCTCACCTGGTGTTCTTCGAGGTTCCCAAGATCGGGAACTAGAAGTAGATACAAATGAAGCATTTAACCCTACTTGCTGTGTTGAGGGTTCCGTATGACTGAAGTCTCCGTCAAACTCTTCAATTTCACTATCAGATCCATAAAGATAATGGGTGATAGATTGTTCGAGCTGTTCACGAGAAGGAAAGGAGGTGGTTTGAGAGTGAGCGTGGTGGTTCGCCGCATCAGCTGCGGCGCGTGCAGCTGCTGACGCAGCTGCAGCAGCTCGAGCATGCAAGGAAAGGTCAGTCGAAGAAACTGTGGCAGAGGAATCAATTTGCGAACTCTCGTCACTGTTGGCTCTTCTTGGATGGCTTAAATGGGTTTTTGTATCAGCGCTTTCGAAATCAGACGAGCCTTCCAAAAAGGACTGCCCCATTTTGAGAATAGCTTGAACACTTTGATTGCCCCTTTGACGTGCGCGGCGGGAAGCCTCTAGCAGAGCACGTGTTTCGGAATCAATTTCTTTTTCCTTCTCGGAACTGCCGTTTTGATCGTCGATACTATCCTGGAAATCTGCATGGAGCTGTTGAGGCTTGGAAGGATGCTGTTTTTTCACAGATACCCCGGATTTTCCATGTCGTGTCGATACAGTATTGTCCGCACCTTCGCCACTTAGAGAAAGATATTTCTGATCTTCAAAATCACTCTGCGCAGTAGGGATTGAAATGTGTGGTTGAGGTGATGCAGGTGGTTTTCCCGGCATCGTTCGAGAGCCACTGTTGTCTTCCTTACCTGTGTGTTCTGCTGAAGTCACAGTTATAGATATTGGTCCTACATCGTGATGGACAAGTCGTTCTCCCTCATCGCAACCAGGATCTTCTTGTACTAAAATATCTTCGCCAGCCTGAGCTTGTGTGAAATCCGATTCTTGAACATCTTCTTCGGATTCTGGAATCACATGCAAAACCTCGGGGGGTTGTCGAAGAACACCCTGCGGTTCATTGGGAACATCCACAAAGGTTTGTTCGAAAGCACGTTGTTGGAGCATAGCCTTGTGTTTATCAAGTTTGTCTCTCGCTTGCCAAGAAGCGCGAAGGCGTCGTAAAGTTTGCATAGTATTTTGCTTGTTGGCATTAATCTCTTCTTGACGCAGCGCGGCAAGGTTTTGCTCCACCTCTTGATAATCGCGAAGCATGCGCAATTTGTACATGGCTGACTCTCCTCGGGCGGTAGCACGCTCCTCGGCAAGGACCTTTTCTTCTTGTTCAGCTTGTTGACGTTTAGCAATCTTTTGATTTAAGCGTTCTGCCCTTTTAAAACCAAGTTGACAACTAGCAGATCCACGAGACTCGGTTCCATCACTATCAACAGACGATGTCTCAGAAGCGGTCGAGTTTCTTCGTGATGCATGCTGGGTGAGCGAAGCATGAAAACGTGTCGATGCAAAGTCCTGAATGCTTGGAGCACTTTGAGGAACCTGAGCAGTGATGTCAATGGTAATATCACGCTTGCGTAATGACTTTTCAGCAGCTGCCTCAAGTGCACGTTGAGTAGCAAGGTCCTCTTGTCGAAGGTGGTCTTGCGTTTCTGCTCTGCGTCTCGCGCGAGATCGTTCTGAATCCGACACGTTTTGACGAACAGTAAAACGATGTTTGCCCTGTGCTTTAGCGACGAAGAAGGGATGGTCAGCACGTTGCTCGCGCTCTTTGGACAAGGCTACCTCATGCCGAGCTTGTTCCTGAAGTCTTAAGTGCGCCCTATGCGCCTGTTTTCGAGCTTCTTCGGCTGCCTGAGTCTGTGCCTGATATTGTGCATGACGGTGGGCGATCCCAATTTGACCCAAAGATTGCTTATATGTAGATGTGAGAGCATCAATCTGCTGTTGGCGGTCTGCTTCCCATGCTCGGCGTCGTTTTTCATGTGCTTTTGCACGTTTTCGTTCGAGAGCTTCCTCGTACTTTTGCCGCCTCGCAATGGCGAGCATTTTTTCCTGCTCCCGTACCTGGATGAGCCTAAGGACTTTTCTTTTCTCAAAGTCATCTCGCCGGAGCCTTTCGATTTCTCCTGAGCTCAGTGGGACGCCATTTCTGCGCCCTACCGCGCTTGGCTCGCCGCTATTGTTCGCCCTTGCTACATCTTCTAAGTACTCCTCAATATCTGCACATCAGGCCAGGACGAGTACATGTAGGTTGTACGTATCATGCATAGAAAAGAGAATCCAGACCGAATAATAATACGCGAACCACCGCAAAGCCACACACGATTATAATACACATTTCCATTGTACCAGCAAGTGTCTTGTCAGTTTCTCCATTCTTGGTTTTTTGATTCATTTCGGCTGTTTTATGGCAAGTTCATTCTCGTTAGGGTTTGCTACAGCTCATACTTTCCAGAGCTTAATCAAGCACTCCATGGTTTCCTTGCACCGATGCGGCATTGTCTTGGCCCCACTTGGTTCATGGACATCTCCGTTTTCCTCCGTTGCAAGCTATTTCCATGGCTCATCCATCTTGACATCACTGAATCCTTGCCAGCTACAAGCTTCTGCACATCTTGCTAAATTCATGAATAGCCGTTGCACGTACCCAGTTTACTCTTAAAGTCCACTCGCCCGGACCCGCCCATCGCCGCTCCCGCTTGCCTCAAGTGCGGCGCTGCGCTGTGCATTGGTACGAGCATTTCTCGTTTTCTTCTCTCGTTCTTCTTTCATCTACCACCTGCGTACCTATTCTCTAGTTGTCCCTTTAATTACTATGATTAATACTCTACTCGAAGTTGACCATTATCAGTTTATCTTACCTTGCACTAGTTTACCCTACTTAAATATCCTACATATTTTTTTTTCCATCGTGGGTTGTCGTTAGGATTAGGTTTTTCTATAAGGGATAGCTTTAGTAGTAGAGGAGTAGAATCGAAACTTGAAGCCCTATGATCATGTATGTGGTGGAAGGTGAGGTGTACCAATAAATGCAGATGCCTACTTCAAGTTGAGGAAGAGTAGTGCGGAGCACACCCGCAAAGCAGAAGAATTTTTTTAATTGTGCAGGCATCCTTGCTCTATCTCCAGATGTAGAACCTCACTCTTTTTGGAATGCAACCCATATCCAGAGAGTCGCACCTTGTGGTACCTAAGTTTTGCGCCTTCCTAAATCTGTGTAATCGTTTTAATGAAGAGTCAAGACGAAAGAAATATAAACAGCCTACAATACGATAGCTTGGACAAATAGTTCCATTTGAGTTATATGTATTTAAGTAGAAACGCAGACGCCTGATGTCTCCAAAAGATTAAACAAGCATGTACCAATAGTATCTTGTCCATTCATTCCATCGTTTGGTCTATTTTCACTAACATTTGTTTTTGAATTTTTTCTTACAACATTTCATTTGCTCTCTACACTACCTTTTTCATTTGCTGATTTTTCGCAGGACTGAAGCAAGAAGTATGAAATTATGCATTTGAACTCTCAAGCAACAGATGCAACTGTAAGTCGTGTGTCTGTCTTAATAGATCCCTTTTTGTGCAAACGAAATTCATGTATTTGTATGATAGATTTCTGATACACGCAACATGACTCAGTGTATACAATTTCTGGAATTTCTGATAAAAAGAATATGTGGGCAAGACATGGCTAGAACTCTTGGTGAGTTTTTGTTAGTCCTTGGAGAAGAAGAATTGATATAGTATCTGACTAGACAACCAGATGTGTGGTTGTGCACAGTAGGAATTAGAGAAGCAAAGTCTACGTACGCATTCAATTGAATGAGCATAGTGAAATCTGTAGATTGATGTTTGAAGAGACAAGTTAATTTTACTTCCCCAAATGTGCGTAATACTATCTTAGTCACTGTATTATATTAGAGATCTCCAATCGAAGGAACTAGTAGAAAAGAAATTGCTAGAGCTCTTGGCGTCCCATTATGAAACCCCAGTAGACATAGGGTTACAATAGGGCAAGAACAGGCAGCTAGATTCATGTGGCTGCCGGAGCCAAGAACTAGAAGTGTGAATACACATTACCTACTTCCAAGCATGGTGTAACTTGAATCGATAGCTGTAGAGGTCGAATTAACCTAACCCAATCGATTATCTCTAACACCTTTCAAGAATGTCTTAATCTCCTTAATTACTACATGAATCAATCTGTCCTGGAATTCATTCTCCAGGACATCAGTTCGCTAACTCTTAAATCAACCTTCTTAAACCCTTCATCAAGCCACTTGACAGTCAACCTCAAGCTAATCAGAATCACTTTTCAGTAATTATAATATGTATCATTTTGCTTCTAAGGATGGAGGATCACTCTAAGAGCCAAAGCTCACTCAATTACCGCTTAGCACCTTCTTCAAGTATCTTCCCTTCGTCTTTATCGTCAATATCTAGCTGGCAGAGTCATCTCTCAGTAGTAAAGAACATTTCCCTCTATTTTTGCTTAGAGGGAAACGAATTAGAAAGTATCTAAATGAGTAGTGTTATGTTGTGTCATAGTACATTGCGTAGTATAACACAAGTTTAGCTCATAGGACCATGTCCTGCGTATTAGAGATAGTAGGAATGTCATGGTACTATTCATTGACTATAACACCAAGAGTAATTCCAAAAAAGCACGTATGACTACGAGCCTCTCACATATTCTTTGCTGGAATAAAGTGAAGAGATAACTTTCAGAAGTGATTTAATAATCAAGAAGAATATCTGTCCTCTATTGTTTTTATCTTGTATTAAAGGTGGGTCAAATGAGGGGTCCTGTTTGATTAAAATAGATTAAATTCAAGATTTCATTGTGTGTATGTTTCTTTCTTCAGAAAGAAATTTTGTTGATTCAGCTTGGCATCGGTTGATCCAGCATCAAAGCGACTACTACACACAAAAGGGATAATTAAATTATGGCCAGCTAAGACTTTAGGCTGATAGAAGCTTAAGCGATGACTCACAATGTCACAACCATCTTAGTTTTAAAGAGAAAGTGTTAGACGTTGCTTAATTCTTCATTTACAGGATATGGTTCTATTATTTAATTAGATAAGACAACCTCGCTTTGACGCAGGCAGGCGATCACAAACTGCAACTTCATAACACCACCGGAAATAAACAAATAGAGGATTGAATAAAGAAATGAAAGAGAAATTCATGTGTTTTATCACGTCCATCCTAGAAAAGGTTTATCGTTACCAAAGACTAAACAAAAAAACGGAAATCTTTATAAGTCAGCCTGCTCTTCAAAATTAAACTTTCGCAGAGAGGATTGTCTGAAGATGAAATGGTATAGGTAGTATACTGCACATCCCTCCTGCTGTCGTAGCTCAGTCCGCCAGTGCTTGTAACGGATTAGACCCATCCTTTTCGAGTGCCCGTGTCAACTTTTAAACTGTCGTGCACAAGCTGCTGGCTTTAAGTCAGCATAGGGAGGTGCTTTCTTGATCTCGCTTGGTGTTGCAATCACATTGTAATCTCTAACGACATGACGAAAAATCAGCTATATATAAGCATGCATACATACTGTTCACTTATCTATTGCTGTTCAGTTTATCAGTTATGGTTTAGAAAAATAAATAATAAAAATTAGAAATGCCAGGGAAATCCAGGAAACGTAGAAACCGCATAACACCTGCGGTGCCACTGTCGGCGCGATTGCATGCTCAAGCTTAACGATAAACCAAGCTTAAACGACCGCCTGTCATTCTAATCAGTCTGAGTGGGCTTAAGATTGCTGCTCAAGTGTTTCGCAACAAGCGTGTTTGTGACGGTTTTTCTTTTTAAACTAATAAAATTCAACATGAAAGTAAACAAAAGCTGTTTATGGAAGCTAATAAACCCCTATGATTTTAGTAAAGGATACATAAAGCCTTACTGAGGCCAACCGTTAGCTGAGGCATCTCGGTATTATTCAAGTGATCAGTTGCAAGCAGTAATACGAAACGTTCTTCAGTTCGTGAGTTGTTTCTGAAGAGCTAGCCCTAAGAGGCCCAACGCAACTGGGAGAAGGGAGATAAGTATGAAGGGAGGGTGGGGGTTGAGTAGGGAGGGCTTTAAAAGAAAGGAGTTGAGTAAATGAGACGAAAGTGCTCGGACAAAGCTTGAAGGCGTAGTCCATGTCGTTTCAACGGTTGTATCTCCTACTTTTAATTTTCTTCTTGCTTGATAGTCTTTTTTATCCATTTGAGAAGCATAATGACGGAAGTGAAGAGAAACGTTTTGTATTTCTGCACTATAAATGTGTAGTTCTTTGTACTTTGCAAGCCAATTTCAATAAGAAGGCTGATTGAAAGGAGAAGGCGCTATTCTCGAAACTAGAAATAGAACTATACGTCTTCTTTTGTGATGATTCATCATAGTACAATAATGTAAAGGCTAGCATAGCTAGCCTGTGGCTTGTCTTGAAAGGAATTTTCATTTTTCCTAATGACCAAGACAGATTATTATTGAAAGCTTATTAACAGCAAAAAGCAAATGTGGGTAGTAAACCTATTGGCTTCAGAATGAAAGGTCTTATGCGATTTGATTTGATCTTGATAGAACAATTTTCTCTTGATTATGAGGAGGTGGATCGAAAGGCTTATTCTATCTCGTTTGATGTATAGCATAGACGCCTCGAAGATAATTTAAGGGCAAGACTTATTAAAACCTACTGTTATTAAATATAATGGGAAGTTTTCTTGACGTAATTAAATATATTAGTTGTTGGGTTTATTTGGACTTATTAAAGAACAGAATAAACATAATGGAAAGTTCTAAGAGGAAAAGCAGCATTAAATATAAGTCTTGCAGCCAGGAATAGAATTTGTCAGAGTTTAGAATAGTCAGCATAATTGAAAAAACTGAAGCTTTAGTCAAGACAAGATTATGAGAGCTGTAAAGACACCTTATTAATTAAAAAACAAAAAATTGATACAATAGACATTCAAATTCTCCAACATTTAATAATAACTTACTGCAAGAAGGGGAGGTCCGATTTCACTCTCTGTTTACAAACTAAAAGTTGCACTCCAAAATCCGGTTCCGCAATTGCACAAATATCTAGTTTAATCACAGTAGTTCTCCAATTCCAGATGTCATCTTTATTTCAAAATAGTTGCTCTTTTGTGAAGATTTGGGATGGCTCTGATCCCTCCCAGGAAAACCTGTTGACGGTTTATCAAGTAATCAAAAGCCAGGAAGTTTCGCACAAAGCCTCTTTACATTCTGATTTAAAAGAATATAAGGTTAAAGGCTTGGATGGCAAGTGAACAAAAAGTACTTCAAGCTAATTATGTATTAGACCAACGCACATTTAAAACAAAAAAGGGGAAAATAACGTTGCAACGTAAGTCATGCTTTATTTTTTACATAGTTAGTAACAAGACTAGCATCATTCTTTGAATCACAAGGAAGAACTTTAAAACGAAACTATCAGACCTGCACACGCGTGAAAAGTTTATAGGTGACGTTTTCTCCTTTATTGAACACTCAGGCCATGTCTTTAAAAAAAGTAGTTTGCGCGATAGGTATCATCTAGCAAACGCCATCATCATGTTGTATATATTGGAAATATATTGGTGTATAGTACAAGTGGCGGTGGTACGCGAAGCGAGAGGATGATTTACAAGCGTCTAAGCATTCCATGACCTACCTGAGAAACAAGGAAAAAATTAATAAAAGAAAAGAAAGACTAGGATAGAACACTAGGTTCTGATATAACTTCAGAGAAAATGAAATTCAACTGGAAACTCGTAAGCTTTGTTTATCATCAAATTAAATACTAATAGATACACAATAACGCAGCCCTAAATCTGAAACACGCAACAGTATTATAGAAAAGGTTATTAGTTAACATGGAGGCACACGAAGACCTTGAATTGTAACTTATTGTATATCAAACAAATAAAATATTGCTACAAGAAGAATGCAGAGGAAATAGTGTAGAATATGTAGTATTACATTATTTATAATAATAATGATTTATTCGAAAGTACAGAACGGTTTACGAATAAAAACATTTTTTTTTTTGCTACTCAAGCAATTCCAAGCTTTCCTTTTTGTTTGCAAGATTCAGCGGTTAGAGCTTACGAGAAGCTATGCATATGATTGATTGTGTCTATTACTAGTCGAGTTTATTTGTACACAACCTAAGGGAGTGACGGGAAGTGTGATCATAAAGCACTAAATTAATATATATGCAAGGAGTAGTGTTTTTCACTAGATGTCTATCATCCCAAGTTGTCATATATCAGCGAGGGAAGTAAAAGTTGGCTTGTGAATCCACATGAAAGCCTCAAAGTAATTTCGTAAAAACAATTAGTAGTATTCACCATGTAATAGAAGTTCAACGGTCACAGCACTATAGATGAGAATAAAAAATATCGGGCGAATAGTTCCTACAAAAGAATAAACTTGAAAACCATCACTTTCAGTATAATGTATTCTACATTTTATCGTGGAATTCTGATAAGTGTTCCAAGGACAAAGTAGTTGAGTATTTACAATCATATTTAAGAAAAGGAAAAGGAAAAGGAAAATAAACTAAAGAAGTGATCGAAAAAAAATCATTAAAATTAAATACTAATTTACCGTACTTACGGAGAGTGCGATCCTCAAAATAACAAAGTTGATTGACTTACCAACGTGTTGCTTTATTTACACTCTCGCTTTGTTGAAACCACATACTGAATAGCGACTTAAGACACACCCTTTAACAGCAGCAGCTGTACTTCGCAGGCATGAACCAAGGTGCCACACTAGTTCACCCGAGACATTGATTTCGAAAATTCATCGTATCGCAGGGAACATTCTGAAAACTTAGGAAGAGTCAATCACCAAGAGTGTTTCAATGTAGTTCATGGACCACACAATGCACTGGCATTTGAAAGTCTTTTAGTAAAAATGACCTACTTAAAAACGAAAAAAGAACATGCAGCCCTTTCACCTTTTTTGGAAATGACCAAGAGTTAGGTGGCTGGCCTTTCAAAGTTGTTGATTCTTAGAACTTAACTTAAGAAGTAAGAAGCTGATTCACCTTACGATGAACTAACAGCTACAGTAGAAGCACTAATAGTTCAGGCTCCTCCAAGTTCCTCCAAGTTCTTCCTTTGTTCTTTTCTAATTTTAGAGTTTTAGGTGTTGGCTTTATTTCGATCTATTGCATTCATTTAGCTTAATTCATTATTTATTAATTTAAAAACACCCCAGACCGATTTACCCAGAAAATCGAAAATCAGCATTAGTAATAAAGTCTTTATTGTACTAGAAAGAATTGGTCTGCCTGCTGAGGCTGGTCGATATAGCACCCGACAAAAGGAAAATCGACACAAAAATGCTGGGCCATCCTATCTATTCCTGTCATGAGGAGAATGGTTAAATGTTAAACTATTTCTTTTGTAGGTAAGGTCTTTATGGTGTATTATATTATATAAAGATGTATAAATACGCGATCTGTTCAAGGCCAGCAATCGATGGACATCTAGCAGCTACCTTCCCCTCCAAAAGAATCAGTATAGATTACTATCCTTCTTTCCTACGCAATTGCACGTGCATTACTGAAGCGGAAGCAAGGGAAGCAACCAATAGCGTTTCTTGGTGCTTCGGCTGGCAGTTCAACGGGGCAGAGAATGTAAAAGTCACATTGCTTGAGAAGTGACAAAAGTCTAGAGAACTCTCATTTGAAACCAAGCATCATAGGGCTAGTAGGTATTACTACTGGTTTCACTTTAAAAAGGAAATAAAAAGTGTTACGATTGCGATACTAGTAATTGTGCTAGAGTAGAGCGTATCTTCTATCCTAACAGAACACTGGTAATCAACGCAATCTCTGTTTACAAGACCCTAGATACCTACCTACCTTCCTACCTGATATTTGGTAGTATATCAAAACCTAGTAATAACAACAGAGCTAATAGGAGGCATAATAGAGTAAAGACTGAGAGGCTATACCAAACAAAACTTGTTTGATTGCAAAACAACTCAAGAGATAGTAGCGAAAGTTGGAATCTATTAGTACCTAAGCAATACTGACATGCTCTCTTTACTGATGAAGTATTTTTCCCAAGCGCGTAAGGAAATTGATTGATAGCTGTAGTCATGGGCTGTTGAGAGTGGTGGGAGACCATTTATTCGCGGACCTTCCATTCGCTCTCGGCCACGATGCTTACTGAAGAAACAGGCCACTGCTCTGCCTACGTAGACGCCTAGGTACCTCCTTCTATTTCTATCTAGTCGGTTTCCTCTACCACTGATTTGCACTGATTCGGAGGGAAAGCCGCAATCAAAGTGCAATTTCAAAATTGACTCATTCCCTATTTTCATTTGAAAGCGTGCGACAATTCAATCTCTATAATATGATATAGCCATCGCCACTGGACTCAAAATGTCACAGCAATCTGCTAAGGGATTTGAAGTCCTATCGATCACACCACCGGTGGGTCCATTGAAATCACAGCTACCTAACACTCTTCAAGTGCGAAAAGCCTCCGCAACCGCCATATTTCACAGATGCCGCATGGCGCACTCTCTGGCATGGCGCCAGGGACAGCACTGCACATTTCAGAACTCATTATTGCCCACAATTAGAGTCAGGTTATGAATAACGTGCTCTGCAGCTCTTGCTTTGAAGCGTCCCATTCAACAATTTCTGAGACTTAGCAAAGTCCACAGGAGAAGGCAGGTTAGTATACGGCTGGAGTACTTTAGACTTCGAAGACTTCTTTCTGCTCCAGCCTTTCCATGAAAGCTCTTAACCATTTGACGACGAATCAATCCATGACCCAGAAAGCGGGATCGCGAAAAACTCCTGAGAGCATTAAACATGCTTCAAATATTGGAAACCATTCGTCTAAATTGTGCCTTTCTCCGGGCCATTGACTGACTTAAAGCTAACTTACAGTAGCTACGCAGAAGCTCCTAAGTTCAACAACGAATGTTTAATGCTTATGATCTAAGCAGCGTTCAATCCACTATCGAAGGAAGAGTTTCTTCTCAGGTAAGAACTAAATTTCAACCTGGCGCTCCGGGAAATCCGTAGCCTTCGAGGACATTGCATCTGGGGCCTGTCTTGGAATACTTTGCTGTGAGAACGGCGAAGAGATCCATGGTCTCTCTTTTCTCTGATAATAAGGCAAGTTGGCTGATCTGTGGCTTTTTTCATTAGGCCAGTAGATCAAGATTGAAAGTGCACTGTAGTAGTAGAAGTACCTCCTATGGTGAAGCAGTCGAACATTCGCAGATTATGCTTCTGCAACTACAGATCATCAGGTCTGCGCGTATACTTGACTAGCGAAACGGTATAAGTATCTACCGTGTGATAGAAGCATCTCTTCAAAAAATAGCAGGTTTTTCTTCTTTAAAAAAAAATCAATACTTGCTTACTTACCTATCTATCTACAAACTTCCTGCTTTCTTTTCGAAGACAGTACGTGCCTTATAATATGCGTCTTCTCGCTGCATAAGAAATATTACCAAAAGTACAAGACAAGAAAAGAAAACCATCAAATACATTTTAGGCATATTAAATTTTAAAAGTCTTTTTAACATTCCAAAACAATATTAGTACTAATAGAAATAATAATACGAGAGATCACGCAAACTTTCCTGTAATCAAATTTGAAGCGACAGTTGCATTCATATTCTATTTACAGAACTAAAATAGTTTTTCTTTTAAAACATGTTTTTTAATTTAGCAGTAATAGTTAGATGACAAGGAATAAAATGAAATTTAATTGAGAGTTGGAAGAGCGTATACGGGGACCGACTCACTGCGGCCGGCGATCTCGACTTCGGACCCCACTGTCTCTGAAAGGTTAGTCAAAATGCCTCCTTTTCTCCACAGTATAAATAATAATATAAAATGTTCTCCTTAATGACCGAGTACTACGTGACCGGACTATGCTTTTGTTCATCTTCCTACCAATCCACTTAAAGAGAAAATTTATCTCCATATCTTAAAAAAAGAAGTAATTATACTCTTCCTTGCTGTTGTTTAGAGAAAGTCATTTGGTAAGTCTTAGTCTCTTTACATGAGTTCATAGTCTTGCTGTTGTTTAGTAAGTAAGATATTTAATAACTAAAATCAAACGGTCGCTGGTGATTTTCTTATTTGAACAACCGGACAGAATGAATCAGAGTACCTGCTAAGAGAACCGAGGAGAAAAGACTAATCTTGCAGAATGCCAGTTCATACCATAATGATCGACGTTGACAAGGCTTTTTATGTGTTCATTTCAAATGATGTCCTCTTCATTCTTAAATCTGAGTAGTGGCGGACAATACTGACTGACTACCTAGGAGGAGATTTAGGCTACTACCATGGTATTCATCAGAAGAGGTAGAAAAAAGATTTTAGGAATTAAAAATCAGGAAAGAAAAAATGTTTTATTTTCTTTTTCTTCCCCCCCTTCAAAATAAAGCTTTTATTTAGATTTTTATAATCACCATTATGAGTGCATAAAGTGAATATCATCTTTGATCTTGATTTAAAATAATAATAATAATGAGGGTTTTCTTATGCGGTAGAATGTGCCAATAAACAAGAGCTAGTGTATCACTTTCGGAACCAAATTGCGCATGCCTTTCAATATCAGAAAATCGCGTCTTTGACTTTATATATAGTAATTAAAATGATTAGAAATATTATATCGTTCGTTCCCAACTTGAGGTTTCCTTGCGAAGTTTAGATACGAGTATTGGTTGAGAAGGTGACGCTGTACTTTGCTGCAAGATTTGTACCCACGATTTATCGCGTGTATGGACTTTGTCAAGAAGATGATGGTCAATCTATTGGTTGTTTTGAATGGTCATTCCCCAAGTAAACCTTCTTTATTTAGCAACTATCGTTGGTAGGAAGTACTCTGATTTGTACAAAGACCTAATGAGAAATAATTCTTCATCTCTTTCAATATGGTAGCACAGCACGGTGAGGTTATCAAAACTTCTCTTTTTCTTCTTTCACTTCCTAAATAAAAGAATATAATAAGAGTAAAAATAAAATCGATAATGAACTACCTTTATGTACTTTTCCAGTCACGGTGCCTAAAAGTACTAAAATTCTTAACCCATTAAATTAGGTCGTCAAGAGTGTAGGTGGGACACGCGCTGCTTTGTGAATCGAATGAAGTAATGAATGGCTGGACTAGGCTACTTTAAAGATTTCCCTTTTCCAGTTTTCTCCTTTTTGGAAGAACAACATCAATAGGACTTCAAGGCGGGAGAGAAAAGACTTGGAAGAAAGGCGAGCCTGACTTGTCGCAAAGCACCTATACACGAGAAGCTTTCTTACTGGTTCCATGCTTCCCCTGGTCTGTAGGAGTGGCTACCATCTTATACTCTGTTCATTTATTTACTAATTTCCAACACAACCGCGTTATCATTCATTTTCTAGCAACTTCTTTTCTTTCCTTTTTTCGTTTTCTTCCAGCTGCTACAATGTGTGCGTTCCCTGTTGAAGCAGTTGGATTAAAAAATGGAAGAAAATGCAACTTCTTTTCATTTATAATAAATGATTAGTATTATTATTATTGTTATCGTTATTATGTGAATGTATTCTTAAAATATAATAAAAAGTACTTTTAAAATAATGAGAAGGTTTACCTACCTACTTGTTTTCTAGCAAGAGGGCAACATCTCCTAACGAGTGCTACATAGCAAGCTGCATAGTGCTAATCGTACGGTGCCCCCAAGAAAAAATTATGTTTAGAGTATTATTTCTCGAATTTCAAGACATACGGATGAAAATAAACAAATGGAGAATACCGTAAGATGTACAATCAACACTAATATTGCAAGATTAGCATTGCAGCCATCGACACAGCACTAAAAGAAAGTGAATTTTAAAGATATAAAGTAAATGTAAATTTTGGCTGGTATTTAGACTGCCCTTCCTCATATGTGTACTCAACTCGCAATTTTAGAATTAGCTTGATCATCATCGTCATCATTATCTTCTTCTTCTTCTTAATCTCAGCACCAGGGACCGCAACGACTTTGGTGAAAGGCACAAGTATCTAAACTTGTTATATTTACTTTTTTATTCGAATGCTTTGCTATTGAGATAGATAGCACTTATTAATCAAAAGTACGATTGGGTGCTTTTTATGAAAATTTCAAACTTACTTACTACTTTGGCCACATTCACATAAGAACGTCGGTCGTTATAATACTTTATTTATGCCGGCCTGAGATGCTATGTTGTCTATCATGATAATCGAAATAAGATCGTTTGAATTGATGCTATTCTTACTTAACATAGTACTACGACAGTAAATATGTGTCTGAGTTGAATAGCATATCTATCTAGCACTTTGTTGCTCTTACCCATGTTTCCAGATAGTTTTATATAAACAGAATAGAAATCCAACATCTTGTGCCGTTGCCCTATACGGCATTCGCACTAGATTAGGAGATCGTTTCTCCTCTCCTCTTCGTCCTGAGAAAGAAGTCTGAAGTTTAACCTTGAAAGAAAGTAGGTTTTTCGCGGACTCTCTGTATAGTGAAAGTCTTCGAAACCTAAATCGCAGGAAACTATGAAAGACTTGTACTAGGCTCTAAAATTTTAAAATTTAATATGATGATTTCATTCTAAGGCAGGTACACAGCCAAGTCATATGAGGACCCCAGCCCTTCATTTGCACATTACCAACCACATCATGATGGTACGTATCGATCTACCTACCTACCTACCTACCTACATGTCTCTAAGGCTTTCATCTTAAAAAAGAGCTTGTTATATATACTCTAGGCTAGCAATCGATTTTTAAAGCGAACGCTGGAGAGATTTTGGCCATCTATAATAGAATGTATAAAAACCTCTTAGCTACCAGCATCACTTCGAATAAAAAAAAACATCCAGCTATTAAGCATCTCGGCTCTGTCTATTCATAGTTTAGATACGGAATAACTTCTGCGAATAGACATGCGTATGTGTGAATGGCTGATAGTATGGGGCCGGAGTTGGAGGGAGTTTGCTTCAAACTGCTCAAAGCATCCAAGCACACTCATGTAGCGAGTCTCTGCCAGACTCTCAGTTCTTTCTTTTCTCTCTTATCAGAGCAATGCAAGATCAATGGAATAGTAGAGGACCAATTATTGAATTTGGAGAGGTAACCTAACCCAGGTACCTACTTCTTCTTTTAAACAAAATAGTAGTTAAAATTTACGCTCTGCACAACTGCCTAAAAGTTTACAACATGCCAAAGCGTCTAGTAGTACATAGTGTGACTAGCTAGAAGCTTATTTTCTCGTTGGGCATCATTTCATACTAATGGCTTTACTCTGAAGAGGGACAAAAGAAAAGCGACATTTCAGCATGTTGAGCTGCCACTTTACACGTGACGTGCGTGTGCGTCACGACTCTCCTTTTCGCCTCTTGGCTTTTATGGCCAATCCATGAGTCGTCAACAGATCTCGCGGAGTCCGCACCGCGCTTCCTTCTTCAGGACCACTGCGAACATAGAGCTATGCTATTCTTTCTGCACACCGTTGTGGCTCTTTGAGCGTCTCGACAAACAAACAGACAAACAATGTTTAGTTAGACAGGTGCAACGGCAGGGACCGAAACGAGAGAAGGCTGGTGGGCTTTCTTCCTTTCAATGTATTTACGACATGCCCGACTGAGAACACAGGCCTCACTTTTATACTTTCGAGCACCTTCCTTTTTATGTGATTTACCAGGTAATGTTTAGATTTAAATTAAATTTTTATAGACAAAAAATGAGAGGAGAAGAAATAGAGTGGAATGATTTTTTAACAAAGGGAGTACTCAGAACTGTAACGATAGTTTAATAACATTAAAAAATAATATATAGTTTAAAATGTAAAATATAGAAAGAAAAAGTATTAACTTCGAAATTGAAGATGTTTTTCAATGACTGCGAGTACGTTTCTGCGCTTTCCCTTTCAATAGCTTTGTAAGGCCTAGTAAAATAAAGACCGCGCTATGAAGTCGGAATATTCAATGTACTATCGTTAGATAAGTATAATCTACTCGTATTCAAATATAATGAAAAATGGAAACGAGAAAACAAAATATAAAGTTGTCGCGAACAGTATTAAAAGAGAAAAGGGTCATATATTTCAAATTCCGGAACATCTTTGTTTGGGAGAACTAGGCACTGGATGGCACAAGAAAATCAATGGTTAAAAAAAAAAACTGGAGCATCCTATTTCTTCTATACCGATGCGTCGAGCAATTCTTTCGTTTTAACTTAATGAGAACAACATATATCAGGACTTTAAAAAGGAAGTAGCTATATCCCATAATATCAAAGGCCAACGACATTTGAATGAGTTTATCATGTATAACTTGGAGGAGCGACAACCTCGTATTCGGCCTCTTCAGTTTCATATACTACAACATGATTGCTTCAGAATGACCGCAGAAACACTTACTTTGTTTCCCCTATCTAGTGACTATATGATTAGCAGTCATACATCGTAAGCCAATTCACTCTTTATCCCTCTTTCGTCTACCCTAAAGAGACTATATGCTTTATTTAATCTCTTCCGTCACTAAGAATAAAGTTGTTGTGAGAGGCGAAACAGTAGCTGTGCCAATTAGTGTTTAAAGGAGTAATCCCCAAACATGATAACATAGTGAATAACGAGATGAGGTTTGATGAGCAAAATAAGGACCAGCGTAACGAGCGGGGTCATATAATTCTATAAAAGCAAAAACGAGCATTTGAAGTAGGTATACTATTTTAAAGTAAGACCAAGTTCTCTAAGCAATGTATTCAAAAACTATTCACGAATTTGGTTTGATTAGTTCTATGTAGGGAGAAAAGAGATTTATCCTAGTTAATGGATATCGTCTCAGTTTTCAATATATTGCTGAAAAATAAACTTGATTTAATAAAATAAAACTTTGTTTAAAATTACGAACTTATGCTCAGATCATCATGGTATGTTATGAAACGCTCTTCAGGAAAGGACACAGAGACTAGAGCTGGAAGAAACTTGTTTTCAATCAGTTGGGGTTACCCACATTTAGTTTTGCGCGAGCTCCAACATGGCTTAAACCTTAAGCGAGTTACACACGCAGCTCACAAGACCTAGCCCATATTTTAGAATCCAACATCGGTATGCTTATAAACTATTCCGGCCCTACAAATCTAGCAGTCCCTAGGTGCAATAGTCATACAATTCTTGTCTTCTGATTTCCACAGTTCAGATGCTCCTGAGAATACTACTATCATATAGTTAAATTGATTAACAACAATTTGCAGCGGAATAATGTGCGAATCGAACTGTTTTCACCCTTCTATTCCAGCGCCTCTTGAAATGTTTCTTGCGACCTTCAAACTTTGGTGTTCAACAGCAGCCAAGGAAAACAGGAAAACAGCCTCTATGGCTGAGGCAGTAGTGGCTGAGGCAGAGTTAAGATTATCCTAGCAGTACACAAAACAATTTCCATATTCATTTTTTTAAATCAAAAGAAAAAGGATCCCTATATAGTCCCTATAGAGTATTAATACACTAATAGTTTTAATCAAAGAAGTATTCGAGCAGTCCATGTAAAACACCACGCTGAACGAAATTATAACTTCCAACAGGCTCACTTTGAAAAAGATCCCTCAGGACAAAGATAATCTGTCCGGACCCATCACACTTTACTTTGACTCGCTGAGTCGTCTCTCTAATTCCGAGATATTAGGTTTCGACTTGCTCTGTCCGCGTCCACCTTAACCCTGTCGATTTCTCTAGCTAGCACTTCATTCGTCAAGAAATTTGATCGAAGGGGGACGCATGACTGGAGCTATGTTAAATAAATCAAATCTCGGCTGTACTCGTGTCAATAAGCACGAGGTTTTCGCTATAGTATTTGTTTTAAATTGAAAAGAAACGACGCAAAAATTAACACACTTACAACTCTCCTCATGCCTATATCACCCAATCAAATTAATTTGTGGCATTTAGTGTGATCAGCTGATGACCGATTGTATATCGACTGTATATCGATATTTAAAGGTGTGGCTGACTCTTTAAAATAAAAATAATACTTTGGGCTTCACCATGATTATTCATATTCAAAATCAAGAGATTGATCATACGACAAGTTTACGACAGTTCACTCGCACTGCACGGACATTGAAAAGTCTTATACGTCCATAGGTAGAGTGATGCATAATAATAGTGTTGGCTGAATTGATTCATTTTTTCAACTTGAGAATGCGGGAATTGTTAAATGAAATGATGGATCACACTAAATATTTAAATTGTCAAAAGAAGAGAAATTGTTGGTTAGAGCATTTGTCTGCGGATGGTAATTTGATTCTTTTGTCTTTCTCACGAGTGATCTCACGGCATACAAATGCTTCTTCTTTTTAAATCTATGAAGATTTGTAAAACATTAGAAAAGAGAGATAGAATTGTAAGTAAATAGTCTGATAAGATGTCCTTTTATGAAAGAGTCCATGAATTCCAAACATTTGCAACCCTCAGTTGAGGAGTTTATTTACTTTGTTCTTTGTTTAGTAATTTCAAAAAGTTCTGACTAGCCTTACATATAAGACCTAAGAGATGGAAAATTAAGTATGCCAGTAGATTATAAATACCCATCAGTTCTTCAAATACTCTTTATAATATTCGAGACCAACATTTAAGTTTAAGTTCTTAAATTAATGCCTAGATATGTCCTCTTTTCTATATTTGAATAAGATCTCCAAGTTCTTATTATATTTATTACCTTCTCCTGACAATGTTATCCTTTAGCAAGTTGAAATAGTGTTTAGCCTTTAACAAAAAAGCAAAGGAGCCTAGCTCAAGAAGAAGCATAGAGTGTTCGCTTCATTAAACTTGTACAGTGAGCAAGATGCTTTGTTTGCAAATTATAGTATTACTAACCAGGTTTCTTTCTGAATTTTCAAGATTACCTCTTTCTTTTTTAAAAAGGACTAATGGTTGATGAAGGCACGGTAGCTTGCAACTGCTTGCTCCGTGCTGGTCTTTTCGGTTTGCTCTTATATTTTAAAGTGAAGCAATACCAGTATTACCGAGTTGATAAGCCTTTGGAGCCTCCAGTTTTTCTTTTGAGGGCGATTTCTGCTTTTATGAATGAGGAAATTGTATTATTGAATGCTACTACAATGATAAAATGAGACCTCAAATTATTCATTCAGATGCATCATGCATGCAGTATTTACAATTTAGACTATTTTGTGAATCTTATTCAAAGAATGAAAGCTTTAGTGTACCTGGTGAGGAAAACAATAAACTAAATAAACATTACATACAAAAAATTCCAAATTGAGTGTTAGTCAAGAAAATAAAAAGTAAAAGGAAACATAAATGAGAAAAAGGCCGGGCCAAGTTGAATACACATCCGTGACAGGAGCTGCGAAAAGCCAACATGTAATTTATTTGTCTGAGGTTGGCCCTAACGTGCGCACTATCTCGTAGGAGGAAAGACGTCGATGCGGTTGCTTCTAATTCACTCTAGAATTAAAAAAGAGTACGTTTATACTATTCTATATAGAGATTGGCTTTGCTGTTGTCAGTGACATGAGACTTCTTTTGAAATGTAGTAAAAATTTAGTTTGAATGGTAAGAGGACAAAAAGAAAAGAACAATGGTTTCTGGATGTCAATTTCGAAAGAAAGCTACTATTAGGCCCCTTTCTTATCACCAAACTAGTTTGTTCAAAATAACAGTTTTCTAAGCACGAGTGTTTAAGCCAGGTAGATCCTTCGAAGCTATTGTCGAAGGAAATAATTTATTGAATATATTGCAAAGTGCTATTCCCATAGACCTTGGCCTTATTCTACTTATGTCAAAATAAAAACACACAGACACAATGCAATCACCAATGGGGTGCTTATTTACCTATGAAGATGATTGCAAGTTTGTGTGCTGTGTTGTCAGGCGTATAATTAAGCAGATGTCCAACGCCTATTCTACTGTTGTTCTTTCTTCAAACTTTTTGAATAATGTAGTTTTAAAAAAAAGTTAAAAAAAAAAAAGAAGAAGTGATGAATAAAAAGAGTTAATAATAATTGAAAAGCATAGACGTATAAAGTATATAACAAATACTTATATAAAAATTAATAAGGACTATCAACCCGAAATGTCAGCTTGGTAAACATATAACCAAGATGGTATTTGCCAACCTCGCAATCCTGCAAATCTTGACGTTAGGAGCTTCCTTGGGTATTGCAGCTTGTTCCGACGAGGTCTGTTGAACGATGCCTGCAGCTTTCAAAAGAGCGCTGGAATGTTTGATGGCGTGCTAATTAGCTTTGCAGCCACCCCTTTGTCAGTGTCATCTCTCCACCAATCATTTTGCAGTTTCTTATGACTTTCCAATGACGATTAACCCATGAAGAAGCTATCATGCTGCTAGAGAACTCGTGTAATTTCTTGATGTTTTCGTTCAAGAAAACATGATAAAATCCAGTGGAGGTGTCATCACGCTCTTCCCTACGAAGAGAGCATGGCAGTTAGAAGGACATCTGTAGAGATTGATGGAGATCTCTTCGTCGTTGCGATTGAAATGTGTCGTAAGTCGCGAACAGATTTAGGCCCAGATCTGTAAGAGATCACATTTTGGGAAGAAGCCTTATTGTTATACCTGAAGATGTTAGATATCATTTTAGAGGCCCTCAAGTTGTATACTACTTTGGACGTTTTGGTCAACAGCAGCATCTAGAAAACCATATAATAGATAAGTCCCTCACAACTTGAATGCTACCTCTAGAGGTAGAACCTTGGATGAGCATCAAGTTTGACAAGCGAGCAACACACTCCCCAAGAGCTTGATGACGCGAACGAAGAAGAAGTCCTTGAGAGGAAATTTTCTGCTCTCGATGGTGCCGTGTCTATGATAGCCTCATTGGGGGCTTTTATTCGTTTAAATAAGCAGAATTCACAGCCTTTAACTCATGACGCAAGCAAGCGGGCCTCACGATGTACCTGTCATAAGTCAGTCGCTAGAACGCGAGAAAAATGACACAGATCGTTCCATCGTATGCCTGTTTAATGTCCATGTATGAAGCTCCACAGAGGATCATGAGTATTCGTTCGTTTGAGTTCAAAGCTGCGAATGATATTTCCTTGATTTGAGCTGCTGCTAAAAAAAGAGTACAATTATTGAAGAATTAAGGAATAAAGGCCAAACCAAAAGAGTTTGCAATGCCGAAATACATCTATTAACGCTTACACAAAGCTGCTACTCCATTCAGATTGAAATGAAAATTATGAAATGCTGCTTTGTCCAATTAAATGAAACTTAACAGAGAAGGAGGAAACATTTTTCATAAATACAATAAATGTAAAGTAGAAGAAGCCTTGCAATGAGTTTTATTGGAAATACTGAAAGCTGACATCCCTTTTCAAGAATACATACACAAAGTTCATGTGGAGAGGTCAGCGTATCGGGCAGTCACAAAATTTCTTTTGAGTCTTTCGACAGTGTAAT
The DNA here is from genome assembly GCA_004764695.1 of Schizochytrium sp. TIO01. Taxonomy (NCBI): domain Eukaryota; class Bigyra; order Thraustochytrida; family Thraustochytriidae; genus Schizochytrium; species Schizochytrium sp. TIO01. Next base: position 3,436,458 of record SMSO01000014.1, on the reverse strand, counting down.
CCTTCTCTGAACCAGCAGAGATTTTGAAAATCAGTGGTGGTCCTAGTTTTTAATTCGTCGTCATGCTGATCGTTCTTTATAAGTTTGCCTGAAAAAAAGGTTTACACTAATCAATTCTCTGGTAAACAAAACAAAACAAAACAGAACAAATTCGATCAAATAAAACCATCACTATAAACATAAACAAAAAATATAAATAAAAAAGAGGAATTTGGCTGGTGCTCGACTACTACCTGCTGCTGTGCTGCGTTATTCAAAGTCCAGTCTTCTTCATCAACGAGGAAAATCCAGTGAGAGAATGAAGCTTGCCCTAAAACATAGGAAGCTCTCCTTTAATTTGATAAGTGCCTGACTAGTTCTTCGTATTATGATGGATACACAGCGCAAATGCCACTAAAATCGTTCTCTTCCGTCCCAAGGTTCACACAAATCTGCAGGAATATAGGCGATCCCAGGACCCAAGCAAGGGCTTTATTGAGATAGTTCGATAGCTAGGGAACTTGGTCAGCGTAAGCGGAGCTGTCCGCTCGCGAGGATCTGGTGAAAACCCGAATCGATGAAATAAATACGCTGCCTAGATCTAATCATCACTGCGTCGGTCACTAAGCACTAAAATAAATATTAAAACCAGCACATAGCTATCTACATGCTTGGTTAACCCCTTCTGTTCCAGGCTGGAATAAGCACCACTTTAGCTCTAGAGCTACAGTCTGAAGCTACTCCTTTCAATTCTCAGTATGCGTAAATCATATCAGAGGTTGTTTTGGCTTTCGATTTGCTTTATCAATCCCTCTAAGCATGGCCGCTTGACTTCGCAGTTTCCTCTGTAGATTGATTTGCCAGGCATAGAACTACGCATAACAAGCACTCAGAGGACGGCCATTTCCAGTGTACTGCCGACTTAGTCCGGTGAAATAGTTCTTCCGCCGCCGGCTCTTGTTCGCTTCAGCCTCTGTGTAGAAATCTCTCTCTGTAGCTAGAGCTAGCTGTAGCCACCTGGCTGGCTGGCTGGCAGGCAGGGCAGGCAGGGCTGGCAGTGCGTGTGAGTGAGTGAGTGAGTGAGTGAGTGAGTGAGTGAGTGAGTGAGTGAGTGAGTGAGGGCGGGAGTGATCTGTTTGTTCTCTGGGATGGACTAGTTTAACTTTAAGGCTCTTGAAAGCAGGTCGTCAAGTTCTGCGTAAGTTTTGAAAGATTGCTTCATTTGTTGAAGAAGAATTCTAAAGTTTTTTCATATCATCATCAAGAAAAGCAATGGTTCACATGACAGTGGTCTGAGAACTCCTCCTCAGTCAGGCTTGCCTGCAGAGTTTTACAAGCAAAACTCTCTTTCCAACCCGAGGAATCGCTCCGACTATGGGCAGCGGGACGAACGTGCCGACTGGTGCGTTTACTGGGAAGAGTGCTTCTGTTCGACTGCCTGCCTGCGCACGATGAAGAAGCTCTTCATGAACAAACCAGATTGAATAAAGAGGGCCCTTATCTATCAGAGAGTGCAAGTTCTTCTAGTTCGTACGTATGTAATGTGTATATATGTATATATGTATACCTAGGCACAGGGTAGTTGGTTGATCTGGGTCTCTTTCCTTTACTTTTTTTCTCTTCTCTTTTTGTGAGGCGGAGATTATACTTTAATTCCTATGCTCGAATTGCAAGCCAGTCAGGCTGAGCAGCCTGCTGTCATATTCACTAATTCATACAATCGCTCATTCCCTCATTCATCCAATCCAAGTTTGGACATAGCAACAGCATAGTTTTGCAAAATAACTCCTGCGCTAGCTGGGTAAGGCTTGGTCAGCTTTTGGATAATAAAGTCTCGGAGTAAGCAGGTTATCGGCAGAAAAGCTTGAATATGCATACTCTGGCGTGCGCACTTAAACTACCTCCTTTCGTGTCGGCGCCAAAGGATGGATGGACTCGGAACACTACCTAATCTTGATGGCAATGAATTGCGACTTCTGTGTGAGGCAGAGCAATAATATGCGCCGGGAAATTAATTTGCTTCTTCTGCATTGCGGACAAAGATGCTCTTTTTTGTCAAAACAAAAACCTTCTTTTAAAGAGGTGCTTGTTTCTACAGGCGAACACGGTGCTGCTCAAAGTAAACATTTCGAATTTTCGATGCAACATATTGGTGAATTTTGTTGATTGCATGAAACTAAGAACGACTAGAAAAGGTCTATGAAACTAGAAAAAGAAAGAAAAGAAGAAAAGTGAAATTTGTAGCTCGTCTCGATATTCTCAAGTTAGCGGTAGGTAGGCACTTCCTATATATAAAGGGAAAGTTGCAGCCTGCCTATTACATATATACATATATATATATATATATATATTGTTAAATTTTAATTTTAGAACAAGTGCAAAAGCTTATAGAACTCAAGCGAGATCCAGGAACCCTTCTAGCCAATAAGATGGGGAGTGATTTAATTGTTTTACAATAAAAATCTCAAGTTAAAATAAAGCACGAATATGCTAAATAAAGAGAGAAGAAGAAGCCATACACCTGAATTGCGGGATGTATAAATAACTAATTCCTCAGCGTGATCGAAACCTTCCACCGCTGCTAAAAAAGAACTTTTGCACGAGTTTTTTCCCGCCTGTGCTGCCGTGCTGGACTTCTACTATTTTATCTTATAGAGTAACGAACGCTCTTTGGAAAAAGAACTGGTAGCAAAGAATAGGTGAATTCCAATAGCTTTAAGTTTGATGCTTACCTATAACGTGCTAGTACTAACCACCATTTCATTTGGAGAAATTGGAGAAAAGAAAGGAGAAATAGAGCCTCGAAGCTACAAAGAGACTATTCTCTCGTTTGCTCTCGTCAATAATTTCACTATGAGTACGAGTGTAAGAGCTCAAGGATCATAGCTTTCCTGCATACGCTTTGGATCGCTGGGATTTAATCATGAATTTGCTCCTGCATAATCGTTATATATGTTTGAGTCACCTGGGCATACAATTAATGAATTTGTCTATCTGTCCTGTGCATGCATGCGTATGTTAGAATCGTAACAAGTCAGTCGCTTGGTTATCGTTCGTTCCGTGGAACTTCATCAGATGGAGTAGAATTGAACGAAATAAATCCCTGAGTCTCTCTCTGATCACTATCATTTGTAACATAACTAATTTTATTGTCCTCAGCATGAACTTCTTAGCCATTCAAGCTACTCGAGTGCGTAGAGGCAACTATCCATATCTATCCCTATGAAACTATCACCAACGCTTCATTCCCTGACGTAATCTGACGTAGCACTCGGTACTACCTGCCTACCTACTGAATACCTTAGTCAGTAGTAGAACGAAGTTATGCTTTGAGTCTCCTCCAACTCTCGAATCCGAAAAAAGCGACGAAAAGATCTCCGGTGTGGAGTAGGTCTTATCTACTCACCTCTAGGGGCGCACACCGTGTCTTCGTAGACACCGCGATCTTACAACCTTACGACCTTGATTATCTATTCATTTTGTAATTTTATCATTTTGTAATTACGTTAGGTTTTTAATTTTTAAAAGGAAAAAAACTTGGACTTCAAAATTACAGTGCCTATAAAAAATTTGTTTTCGAAATAAATAAATAATGAAGTTCCTTCTTCTTCGCTGGTGCGAGGAAAATAGGACTTCAAAGTCGTTGCCGTGTACTATGATAGTGTCCATAGCTGTGACCTCTTGGGTTTAAGTGAAAGGGTTTCAAAATAGGGTAGCTTCTGACTAGCGAGAGTGCCTTTGTTGCAGATGACGTCGCTGTAGTTAATGAAATCTACTACTACCCCCTAAAACCAAATTGGCCTTGCTCGCCCAAACTTGCGTAATAAAAGGGACCTACCTGCACCTATTCAGGTCTGAGGGATCGATCATACGTTTCATGCATTTGTAGAACGCAGTGCAATCGTCCATGCAGGACGGACTCTCCATGTGTGAGTAAAGAAGAAAGTATAAAGGTTTGAGAGGGAGCTACGACTACGTTGAGATTCGATTAATAAATAATCGCACCTGTGTTTAGGTGGATTTGAGAACTGGCTGACCTACTTAGCACCCTTACTCCATATAAAAGCGGTCACTGCGTTTAAGTTCTTTGTTTTTGTTTGTGCATGCATCATAGCAAAGCTTCGGGGCCCGGACAATATGGAGGAAGTCCTTGGCATTGAACTGCCAAATTCATTGCAAGCAAGGATTCTGAGATTACGCTCGTACTGAATCATCCAGGAACACACCTGCTTCGAGTGCCCCGGCGCAGTTGACCTTCGACCGATATAACCACCAATGTGGAGGCGCCGAATATCAGCGCCTTTCTCTCTCTCTCTCTCTCTCTTTCGCTCTCTCTCTCTCTTCGCTCTCTCTCTCTCTCTCGCTCTCTCTCTGTAAGGTATCCAATCCTTCTGAGCTCCTCGTTCTGCCGCTCTTTCACATCTTTTGCGGGAAACTGAGAGGTAAGCGGGTAGGAATAGAAGGCTTTGCCTGCTTTAGTATTGCCCGAGTTCTCTCTCCGAAGGTGCTGGGATCAGGCTCTTTTATTTGGGACCCTGTCTGCGGCATCCTTTGTTCTTGTTTTATTTGTGTGCGAGGTTTCTGCTACTTTGGGAATGTTGGTGTTTCATGATTTGTTTAAAGACTTGGAAAAACTTGACTTGAGAGTATCTTTCTTTGGTTCCTTACAAAAGAAAGAAAAGACGAATGTTACAATTACTACCTTTAAATTTTATTCTTTCTTTTACTTTCATATATAGAAGAAGAAGGGCTAGCTCATTCTAGAACTTGTTCTGTTTGTTGTATAAAATGTTTAAAATAATAAACCAGAATATTCGAATGAAAAGTCTGAACTATGCTTCTTATTTCAAAATAAAAAAAATAAAAGGTTTGTCACTGAAAATAAAAGAGGAAGATAATGAAAATGAAGAGAAGTGCTGCCTATAACTAATTCGTCAAACTAAAAGTTTTCCTTTTTCCTTTTTAGACACACAGTATAAAAGTAAATATTAAAAAGATAGTAGACAGCTTTCCAACTTATAAAATGAAAAGCGCATAGCACTCTTTGGTTCTACGCTAACCTCAGTGTGTCCAACAAACGCAAATCGTGTTTGTTCATCTACGATCGAGATGCCTCTCGTCCTCTCCTTACTGTGACGATATTCAAGTAGCCTTCTTTTAAAAGATCCCCGAGTCCTTGAAAATGTTCCCGAGTTTATGGAAATATAATACTTATAGGGTACTTCACTTTAGGTCTAAGGATACCAAACCTGATAGACCGACCTAGCACACGAACATTGGGTTTGGAGAAACGAAAAGCTGTCTAGGGCACTGACTAATAGTTCTACCAGATAGCTAGCGGGACTTACTACATAGGACTACTAGTACCTCGTACCAGTCAGCGCTATGCCTCACTGCTAATACTGCTGAAGATCTATGTCACTATACTGTGACTCTTTTCGTAAGAAAGTCAACAAAGGAGGACCAAAAAAGAGGCAAGCCCTGTAGCCATGCAAATCATAGTCATCTGGGATACAGAAATAGATAGAGGTGACCCGAAGCAAAACCATTAACAGGAGTAGTTATTCTTATGCTGAACGGGGTGAGTAGTTGCTGCAACGTGCAAAACTAAATTGGATTTGCAACAACACCTTGGTAGTCTGGAGATGCTTTTGAGTGGTTCTCTTGGCTTACGTCTTAGTTGATGCAGCGTTTGCTATATTGGGGTATATACATATATTCCTATAAAAGTTTGGTCAGGTACTAGAAGACCAGGTAGGGCGTTTGGATGTTTGGACCGATGAGTAATATTTCAAATCAGTCAATTGTTAAAATATGGAGTAGCAAGTTCACCAGCAGTCTGACGAAAAATTCTACTCATACAATCAAGACGGCAATGATCAGCTCAGAATCGTGACATGCTACTTTTATTTTGAACCAATGCATAATTGGCAGATCCAGATCGATTTCGAAATTTACTGATTATGATTACCTACTCATACGGAACATAAAATTGCTTGTCTACTATAAACGTCCAAAAACGACACATCACGAGGATGAAAAGTCCTCCTTCTGCTACCTTACCACGATTCTGGCTACCAAAAGGAAGGATGACACGTTGCTTTACTGGTAGTGAAAATGTTATAAAATTGTAGTAGCTCATGTTCACCTTCTTGTCAGCAACTCCAGTCTTATTATATGATAGTCGTGAGCCGAGACTCATAGGTTCCATTGGGAATCGTATTGAGGTAAATGGTTTTAACTCTACACAATTCCAACCTCTTCCTTTCATTCTTTCTTTTCGAATAGGTAATTCACTCAATCAAAGCTTAGGTTTCTTGTAAATAAAAGTAAGTATCGCCCAAAGATTTTGCATCGTTTTATAGCCACACGTTGTATAGCCTTTGATTTTCTGAATACTTACTGAAGCGCATAGCTCAGTGTATGAAAGAACGCGAGAGCACCTATGCCTGCCTATTGAGTTTCAAGCATTCCTCGCTGGTAGATTACACTGGGAAGTAGGGACTTTCTGGCTCCGCAATGATATCTTAAGAATTTGCGAAAACATAGGTGGAAGATTAATTATTTGTGTGAGTGCCTTGCTATTTCTATTTCTATATACAACATTAGCTGCCTACCTAATGCAGTGTGGTTTAGTGGCTTTAGATGATTCTTCGTTTTTGACGTTCATTTACTCCGCACTTCTAGCCGAACGAAGATTCGATCGAAGTGCCGTGGCCGCTTACTATGCACTGCCCAAGGGAGACTAGTAGTCAGTTCGAGTGGGATCAAAAAACATAATAATATGGCGCAGCTCGGCCCAGAAGACCTCCTTGACGAAACACTTACCTATGGTCTCTACCCACAGGCTACTTCTGCTGTTCTTGACAGCAGATCGATCGATGGAGCACGTTGAAGTGATATAGTATTGTGTCAGTTCCCCTTTATTTTTTTTTTATTTTTTTAAAATTAAATATGAAACTCAATAATTTAATGTTATAGAGAAAAGGAACCTTTGATTTTCTTGCCCAGAGTAAGTGACTACGTTGGTGGATAGGTCGGTCGTAAGAAAAAAAAAAAAGGTCTTATGTTATTAAAAGAGTCCAGGAGCGCACCATCAATAGAAACAGAGTTTGCATTTTGCAGGTGCAATAAGTAAAGCGTCACAGATTCTATCTGTAAGTCTTGAGATATTGTGGCATAGTTTATATAATGCCTCCAATGATCTGTCTCACTTTCTTTTATTAATAAATAAATAAATATATATATATATTAAAATAAAATGTTGTTGTTTGTATATGTTATAATTATAAATATTATCTAAAATGTAAAAAGAAAATCAAAATAAAAAAATTGGTTTTGAGCAAGGCTTCGATTTGGAAATTTCTGTCATGTACCTTCAAAATTCAACACTCTCAAACTCAAGAATCGCGTTTGAGTCAGCTGACATGAATATTGTTCGCCCTCCAGAAGTAAGTCGTCCAGTCTGCTTACACATCATAGCGTGAAGAAGCATAACGTCGCTAAATAGTTTTATTACGTCTCTGAAGTCAAACGTGATCGTCAAAATCAGGCTCAATTTGGAACAATCTTCTGCAAGATTGATCAAAACCTCGACAGCCGTGCGAGCTCAAGGCCGGGAAACACTCCCTCACTCCTCACCCATTTCTCACTCCTCACTCACTCTCCCGTCATTCAACGAAGCAGCCGCCTCTTTTTACCACAGAGTATTGTCTCCTGTCCTTTCGCGTGCAAAGGTTGGCGGTCAGAGGCTCTTGCTGGTCGTCCGTTCACTATCTCAGGTTCAATCAAATTCACAACATCCAGCTCACATCCAACCAATGGAAACTTCCCTCCAAATAGATGAATTATGGATGTGCGGCATTCTGCTTGCCAACTTGCCATCCTCGTGCTTCAAGTCGGCTCGCAGTTCCTAACGCTTGCTCAGTCTTGTTCTTGGATTGACTCAACTCGACTTGAAGCCCGAAGGAGGCGCAATCGAATGTTTCGTTCGATTAATGCAAACGTATCACAGTAGCGGCAACTGTGTCATACTCCGGTGCACGCTTCTTTAAAAAGTTGTCGTTGGCTCTAGGTCGCGTCTGAGTGAATCGTGATCAGTGGCGCAGCTCTCTCGCCCTAGAGAAACAGATAGCGCACGCTGCTAGCGCTCTGTTGAAAAAAACTCTTTCTTTAAGTTCGCGTAAGACTTTTGATGAAATAAATACCTACCTACCTACCTATTTTAAGCTTTTAATAATAATTATTTAAAAAGGGGAGATCAATAAACAAAAAGACGATACTTTCCTGATCTCTAGAAACTTTCGAAATACATTGGGAAAGACCGCCTCGAGCTGCGAAGATAAGACGAATGAAGCAAGACGCCTCCTCGATTCATCGGAGTTACGTGCGCTTCTTGTGATTTTGACATCGGTGATGCCGGTACGCCTCATACTTCCAGCGGCGGGGATTCTCGCCTCGCCTTTTAAAAGATTAAAAGTTTTGCTGGGCGGTGGAAGTTTCAAAATTCATCAACATTCAAAAGTCTTCTCCCGTCAGGCGTGCCTGATGAACAAGGAGGTGTCGTGATACTCACAAACTCACACTCCAATCTTATTTTATTCTGTTCATTCATGCTTCACATTCCAGTTTTCTTTCTCACGTCCAAACTGCAGCGGACAGGTGATAATACTATAGAACGTTGCGAGGATCAGCCCTGAATGGCCGATCGATTGCGATTGATTGATTGATTGATTGATCGATTGATTGATTGATTGATTGATTGATTGAATCTTCAAGTTCAAAGCCGCTCCAACAGCACCCCACTAAGTCCTGGCTCGTCTTGCACGTTGCTAAAACATTTTAACCTCAACCAACATGCCCAGCCGCTGAAGACTTGGGTTCCTCGTAGTTCGCTCCTCGTATTGTTTGCATCATTTTTCTCACAAATCACACAAATCTAAAGGCTCACAAGCCACCAGCTACTAGTAGCTAGCTAGACTCCTCTCCTAAGTGCTACATAGGTAGTCGTAGCTAGTCGCCGCTAGGTGGCCGAGTCGAACTTCGTACTGCATCTGTGACCATCGCGGGATTGCAAACAACCAAGCAAGCAAGCAAGCAAGCTAGCAAGCCAGGCTGCGTGAGAGCGGACGAAGGTACCGAGTAGTAGGTCCTCTCTGCTGCAGCAGCGGCGAAGAAGAAGAAGAAGGAGAAGGAGAAAGGAGGCTTTCGCTTATTCGAAAGGGAGTTTGTTTGGGTACGAACTGTTTCAAATGTTGTTACGTGATTGGACTAGCTGACTAAGCTAAGCGTGGACTCAGGAAAGTTCAAGTTGGAAGAAAGCGAGCCAGCTAAGTTAAGGAGTTCTCTCAGTCTCGCATCATGCAGAGGTGAGTGAGAGAGTGAGAGAGTGAGAGAGTGAGTGAGTGAGTGAGTGCCTTGAAATGATGTTGAAATGGACGAGAGGGAGGATGAGTGAGAGAATGAGTGAGAGAGCGAACTTGAAACTCTGGGGCGAAGGAAGAAGACGAGCACAGCAGAAGAACGGCCCTTTCCATCCAAGGTCGTCTGGAGGCTAGCTCACTAGGCCGGTTACTCTTACGTCCAAGGTTGGTGCCTCAGTGCCAGGGACAAAGAAATAAAGAAATAAAGAAATAAAGAAATAAAGAAACAAACAAACGAACGAACGAACGAACGAACGAACGAATGAGGAAACAAACAGAATAGGAGTAAAGGAGCATTTACGAAGAGCAAAGCATAACATTTTGATGCTTACTTACTACCTTCGCCTGGGTTTGTTTTGAATTTGAAAAATGCTTTTAGGCTTATTTCATTCCCCTAGCTAGAGAGCAGCTTGAGAAAAACAAACAGTCGAACCGCGAAACTAATAATAAGAGGAAGTCCGAAAAGGCGAGCGATCAAGATTATGCAAAGGTTTACAAACTACCCAGCCGTGCTAAAATCACATTGTGATACATCTATTCATGAAGCCATGTATTCATTGTGCTTCCTGTTCTTACCCACTAGTCTAAACTTTCTCTTTTCATCGACAGAGGGTTTCAACAGAATCCTCCAAATTGCACTTTGCGCAGCGCAATAGCTCATTCTATTCAGACGATGGCTTCCCCGATACCTTGTTTGATCTATTAAGTGATCATTGCTCTTCTAGTGAATACAAAAGTAATCCGTATTTAGTTTCATTCCACACATTATTAGTCCTCCGTCTTTGTCTGCACAAACAAGCAAAGACAGAAAGAAAGAAAGAAAGAAAGAAAGAAAGAAAGAAAGAAAGAGAAAAGCAGGCTAAGTGGAAACGAGTTGGGTAGTAGGTACCCGTAAGCAGTAAAAACTTACTGGGAACGCTTTATAACCTGTTGACCATCGAGTACCTCTACCTACTCTTGATAGTACCGTAGCAGGTGTATGTATGTATGCATCTATCTATCCTTCCAGCACTAGCGGACTGAGCCATGATTATGTTTGGAACAAATACAACTTCGAGAGGGGGATGGATCTCGGCCCCAACGATGGCTCATGGCCACGACTCAGTTCTAAGCCATGCAGTTTGTCTGCTTGCTTGAGAGGAAGTACGGAAGGATTCGGTTAAAGCAGCAAGTACGCAGGCAAGCGAGTAAGTGAGTAAGTGAGCGCGAGTGAGTGAGTGAGTGAGCGCCTGCTACCGCGTCTTGTGATCTGTGTTCGCTGATGTAGTTACTTGAAATCACGGTTCTAAACCTACTCGCGGTCATAATTTCTAGTTTCACTGCCTTTAGTTTCAAAATTTAACTTTTCGCTTCAACGAATGGACATGCAGGTAGCTAGTGAGCCAGCTAGCTCCCTACCTAGGAGTGGCTGTGAAAGCTACTTATGTATTTGCGCACGTTTACTCGCGGGTCTTTCTCTACTGGAGCTAGCTAGTTAGATTGATTTCAGTATCGAGCTCCTCCTCCTCTTTACGTGTTACTACTTTCCAGCTAGCTGCCCACTCGAGCTCCAGACAACCTACAAGGCCTACCCGCCCACCCACAAACTCGAAAGGAGCACTACGACCCTTTTGCTCCATCATGACATGCTGCAGCCTGTTTCCAGATCGATCCCTTCCTTCATTTACTCCTTCCTGCAGGGATTACCGATACTCTCGCTCTGTAACTACGTGAACCTGCGTTTCGATGTAGGTAGATCGAAAACCACGTCACCCATAAATGTGAGGGAGAAAGAAGTGTGAGCTACCAGCTATCAAAAAATAAAATAAAAAACATCTCTTTTTTCTTTTTTTTCCTAACCTAAATAAAATACCCACTTAAACAGTTGGCTTTTCAAAGAGACGCAGGTTATGCCTAATCACTAAGCTTTGGCTGTGTGGTGCGCATTTCCAAGTCGAGTGATACACCCCCTTCTAGCCATCATGAAAGCAGCAGCAGCATCCTTCGATTTTTTAAATAAAAATGAAATGAAGAAATAAGAGCCCGAGTGCCAATGAGGGTCTGTGAGTCTGCTTGTTTTGTCGATGTTCTTTCATCGTCTATTGTCCGCACATGAGAGAGCGTTTGTTGCTTCGGGAGCGAGAGAAGTTAAAGGAATCACTTGGCGCTTGTTTTGGTGATGCTTTCCTTTCCCCTTCGTAAGGAGCAGCAGATAGATCCATCTCTAGTACCAAGTACCTACTGATACTGCGAAGGAACAAATGATGGACAGAGAAAAAGAAAGAAAGAAAGAAAAGGAAAAAGAGTGCAAAAGTAAGACATCCTCCTAGGTACCTAAAAATTAAAATACTTACCACTCACTGACGCACGCGAAGCGCGGCAAAGCAGACTTAAACTTATGGGTGTGCCTCGAAAGGGTGATAACGATGGTCATCACCAGAGCTGTACGAGTCGATCTCTCGGCTACGGAGAAGGAAGGAGCAACTGGGATGGAGACGAAGCGAAAAACAACCGAGACGAGGGCCCTTCTTCGGTCACAGTCATTGGTGGCCAGACAACGAATTGACGGGAGTAAAGGCGTGCATTTACAAGTGCATCGTCTAGTCTTACCAAGAGTAAAACCTTTCAAGAGGCCCTGCCTCCATGCCTAGATCCTTAGTAGTCATAAATCGAATCTTTGACCGCCTTTGCAACTTTGGCTTCCTGTCTTCTTCCAGTAATTACGATTTGAAACTCGAAAATAGTATACACATGTGCCTTTTGCTGGGAAGTACTGTAGTCTCAACAGCTATTACCAAGAAGTGCTGAATAAGAAAGAGTAAGAGATATTAAAAATACAAACTCTCTATGAATATTATTTTGAAGAAAAGGTTTATTACTCTTTGACAGATTGTTTAATTTTTAATTTGAAAATAAAACAAATTCATGAATAATGAAAGAAAAATATGAATATGTTTACAAGAACACGGGCCATTTAATAGTTATGTATTTTATTAAATATTTTAAAAGAGTTTTTTATATTTTAAAAAAGTGAATAGTATTCTTAGAGCGCTACGAAAAACAGTTTGAGGAAGATGATTACATTAACATATTCAGGTTCTTTTTTATTATATATATTTTAAAATGTATATGGTGTCCTTGTCCAAGGACAGGTGCAACTGTATAGTGTTAATCCGAGTACATGAAACGTTTGCTGTTGCTAAAACATTGAATGAAATTCTCTAAGAATTTAATGCGTTTACTTACCTTTATTAAACTGAAAAATAAGGTATTTTCACATGTGAAGGATACTAATACCCGCTCACTAAGGTTTCATCTGAAGGCGGGATTTCATTGCTGTATATAAGGCATACTAGATTTATATACTTTTGATAAAAAAACTCACTGTTGCTGTAAATGGGTCAACTGGGGAGACTAATCAAACGTTCGCTTAAAAGTATTTATTCGCGATTTGCACAAGAAAAAAGCCTGGACCCAGCGAGGGAGGAAGACGGTTAAATATCGTTAGTCAAATGTCATTTGTATCATACGCACTTAAGAAATTTGTCTTGTAGCGGTCGAGATGTGTGGAGCTGGGCTGCTCACCCAAGAACCGTTCCGTATACCTGAGCAAACCGTCCTACTCAAAGAGCGGCCTCTATTGAAGCGAAGCTAGGGGGGAAACTTTTCCCTTTTCCCTTGACAAGACGAATTTTAAGACGTTAGAAGCATAAACCACCAGCCAAAGATTAATCAGGTGTACCTCCCATGTTTTGGCACTCTTTATGATTCATTATTATAAGTTCACATTGTAGCATTTACGTTTGAACTGTAATATCTCCTGATCCAGTAGGTGAGTGCACAATCCGAAGTCGTACAGACCGCCTATGGTTTCTAGCCTGAGCTATTAAGAGCAATTGTTAAAACTTGCACATATGCAACCTATTAATTAATCTTCTTCGGATTTGCAAAATTTTCATATGAGGCATTATGTCTGTTTCGTCTTATCTAAAACACAAGGCCCACATCTTTTGTGAGTACATTTCATAAATACTTGAATTAGAGCACGTTCATACAATATAGCCACTGTTTACTTTATCATCATCAACTCAGCTGTTGCGCAAATCATTGCTGTGCTCCTCTTTTATACCTCCCATTGTATTTTTGTAAAGGATTCTTTATGTTCATCTCGAACTAAAGTGAAATCCAAAATACACAATGCTTTTCTATTTACCAAACCAAATTAGGCAATGATTCCAGGCGCGGATGTTTCGCTCATAGTAAGTACAGACCCGCACCAGAGCCTTCTCCAGATAAGTCCTTTGAGGTGGCGGGACTCAGACCTGGATTCTTGAAAAAGCGACGACATCAATCTGTGCCCGATACGTTTGCGGGCAGCGTTATTGTTATTAGTGATTTATCAAAATAGAAAATAAAACATCATTAACCGGAAAATATTAACTTGTAGTAACCTCGATCTAGGCAAGCCACTATTAGGACAGAAGTAAGTATCTGATAAAGTACTTGCTCGTAGATAACTCTTGTACTTGTAGAGAACGATCATCTGAGTGTAAAAAAGTAAAATATTTTCTTTGGGGGCTTTTGAATGATAACGCAAATACTTGACGAGGTGAACTCACCATGTGAGTTAAAGGCGATGCGAGTTCCAAGATGGATTGATCGGTTACATTTAAGAGTACTTACTTTGCACTTGCAACAGCTTAGTAGCTGCTGTATGCGCAATTAAAGTGAACCAAGAAACATTCCGGGGGTGCTTTTTATGATACAACGCGAAGGCAGACAGGCAGGCAGGCACCTGAGGTGGTCACGATTAGACGACATTCGAGGGATCACGTCACCTTAAACCTGGCTTTTTGAGATCCATGACGATTTTTGCTTCGAATATATCCGAAAGTCTTCCTTCTTATTTAGTGAAACTAAAAAGTGGGTCCGTAGAATAATGGCTTCGCTTTGCTTAGACTTTTATTACATTTAAATAAAAATAGAAAATGATCGCAATCTAACGAAATCAAAACAGAACTAGGTTGGACTGGTTTCTTTTAGCTTCATCGAAAAGGTATGATAGTGCACTAATTTATACCAGTTGGCCAGTAGTGGTGAACCATGATTAACTGGCTACAAACCACTGACGAACTAAGTAGCTGGCGCTCTCTATCGACCTACCGTGGCCTCATGCGAGTCATAATAAAATAAACATAGATTCATAATGGAAGCGTTCGAAACTATCGAGGTAGGTAAACTGAGTGATTTTCTTTCTTTCTTTCTTTCTTTCTTTCTTTCTTTCATGCATAACTGTTTACTTTTCTATTTACTTTTCCCTTTAACATCACAAATCATAAAAGGAACTCATAGAAAGTATTTCATTCAAGTCCATCCAGCTTTCCTACCTGTTATCTCCAAAGTAACATATGATAAACATCAAGACTCCTGGAAAGGTCAACAAAAAACTGGTGGCAGGCATCAGTACAGGCCTGTCGTGTCTTAGGAACCTGCCGTCGTTGCTTGCTTGCCTTGTTTTTAAAGCTCCTCGAATGTCCCCAACAACTTGCCCAACGGCCGCGGCGCTTTTGTTAGCCACGCGGTTGTAGAAGTAATAAGTTTCCGAAGGATTGAACGACGCTGAGGCGTTCGTAATTTGCAGAACGAATACAATACATATATACATACAAGTCAGCGGCCCTGGACAGTGTTGCTAGATATGTGTTGTGTACGTTCGCGCAGAAGGCTTCTCCACTCGGTCTCCACGAAGAAGAAGACTTGAAACCTCAACGCGATTCAAACTAACCACTTCGCTTCCCGTCCAATCAGGAACCGCCGCTGCGTGATCCGAGACAACCGTCGCCGTCACGCCTGCTTCTTACGTCTCCTCGAGATCTTCAGGATTGACGATGACTCCTTTTCTCGAATCAAGGAAACCAATGTGCATCATCGGCTCAGTGAAGGACCTCCTCACCCAAGAAACACTCAATCTACGCTCTGCCGGCCGTGACAAAGTACTTCACCTTCGACCTGCAAACAAGCAATTACAAACAAACAAACAAACAAACAAGCAAACAAACAAACAAGCAAACAAACAAACAAACAAACAATTGCAAGCAATACAAAAACAAACAAACAAACAAACAAACAAACAAACAAACAAACAAACAAACAAACAAACAAACAAACAAACAAACAAACAAACAAACAAACAAACAAACAAACAAACAAACAAACAAACAATTTCAAACAATTGCAAGCAATTGCAAGCAATTACAAACAAACAAACAAACAAGCAAACAAACAAACAAACAATTTCAAACAATTTCAAACAATTTCAAACAAACAAACAAACAAACAATTGCAAGCAATTACAAACAAACAAGCGAAATGATCACACTCACTCATCAAACGATCGAATCGAAAATCTATAAAACTGCACTTCAGTTCCCGACTTTCTGCGACGCACCGGAGCCTTTGCCGGTTGCTTCGCTTGGCTTCACTCACGTTTTCAACGCACTTGCTTTCCCGGTGGCGATCATTCGAACGAATGAATCAGTGAGTGAGTGAGTGAGTGAGTGAGTGATTAAGTGCCTCCATCCATTCATTGGAGCAAGCCGCCGACGAAGAACGAAGGCTGCCGAGAGGGCCAAAACCCGTCGGGGATCTATGAGCTCTGAGTACTTCCCCAATCGCGGACCTCCTGCTTTGGCCCAATTTGTGAGCCCGTCCAAAGCGAGACAGGCCTTTCTTCTTTTGGACTTATCGGTTCGATAGTCAGAGACAGAGAGAGAGCGAGTGAGTTCATTGGTTAACAATGCATGCGGACTATGACTTGTTGCTCATGAACGCAACCACAGCACCCACGCACAGCAGGCAGCACGTTGTACGGAGCACGTGCACCATGACACCATGCTGCTCTCTCGATCAGCTCAGACGGACAGCCACCCACTGACGCGGACATCCATCGGCCTCGCAGGAGGGCAGCGACTGCAGCTTGTTTGAAGGCTGTCCTGTTTGTCTGCCATGAGAATTGCTTGCACACCTGAGACGGATGGATGCATGCATGCATGCATGCATTCATTCATGTCAATTAATGCATGAGTGCATGAATGCGTGAGTGTCGATGTGAATGGGTGATGAATCGATGAATGCCGATCGGGATTCCAACTCAGCGATGCCAAGTTGTCTATGAAAGGGTGTTGGCGGCCCAACCTAAGGATATGGGGACAAGCAAAAGGCCAGTTTGCCTTTGGAGCCAGAAGTAAAGGTTCGAAAAGCAGTTGGTTTGGTTTGATCCACTGCACAGGAAAGGTATTATTTATTTATGTGGCATTTATATTTAAGATTTTTTTTTTTTTTTCAAAGATTAAGCAAAAGGATCGATTGACTCGCCCAGAAGCGCAAGCGACGGAGCTGATCTGTTTAATTTAAAGAACGACTTAATTTTAAAAATGAAATCGAGATCTAACTTAATTATCATGAACTGTAGTGAGTGTAAATAAACGCCATGAAGGACTCAAGATGAGAAACTTTGTTTCTGCGTTAGTTTTGCTTACGCCATCTTGCTATCAAAAACCTATGTCTGATCTTGACACCCTGGATGTTCCTTGAAATTATATTAAAGAAATAGCATTCAAGAAGAAACACTTCGAAGTGCTGTCTACGTATACTGATCTGGAGTGACAACTTAGCACCTTGATTTTAAAACAATAATATATATAATGAAAAAAGAATATCTTTTTACTTTCTCAATTAGATATATGCATATTGAAAAATTAAAAAGAAAAAGAAACGAAATAAATAATTGAAGAATTAATTAAACAAAAGAGCATTCATTCTCCAGAGTACCAATGAAAAACCGCTCTGTGCCAGAGGTCGCCGCTCGTATCGATCACTCGCTCTCATCTTGACGCGAAATCGAAAGCAGCGCCAGCCCAGCCTTCGTTTCGGGGGTAGGTGGAAAGCGCTTCTTCTCTTCCCTTCGCTCAATCGATTGATGAATTCCATCTGCTTTAAAGCGCAACTTCTTTGGCAGTACACTCGAGATCCTCGCCGGCAGCTCTGCATTTGTAGCTCCACCTCAAGGGCTGCTTGAAAAGGCCACGTACCTCTGTGCCGCACGCAAAACACCCAACCAACTGAGGAGGAGGAGGAGGAGCGAACAAGCAGCGTCAGCCGCGGTGATTGCATTTGATCTCATTCTAAAATCCACCAAAACTCCACGCTGGCAAGGCGCAATTTCTCGATCCCTCCCTGCAAAAGATCCCATGGGTCCGGGACTGGACTGCCTCAGAGACAGAGTCATCGCAGCGCAACGCTCGCATGCATTTCATGAAAGCATCGTAGGTATGTGTTTATGGCAGGCAGGCAGGCAGGCACCTGCAGTTTAAGCCAACTGCGTGCTGCTGACGCACAGTCTGGCCCAGGCTTGAACGCTCAAGGGCGACACGTACATGCCATCCATTGCATACCATCCATTGCGACGTGACGCGATGCCTTTTCGCAGTTATCTGTCTCTCTATCCCGAAGACTTCCTTCCTCTTTCTCTTGCTTGCCCAAGTGTCCTGCCAATTGTTTATTGTTTGTATCTACTGGTATCATCAATCAGTAGGCGCCTACTAGGTCGGAAGGTACCAAGCATGAATTTGAATTAAATAGTTTTTATTTTACTTTTGCGAGTATATGTTTTACGAGTCAGAGCAATATGATACGAGTATTAATATAGTTTTGTTTATTTTATTTGGAATTTAATTTTAAAGTTAAGAGAATAGCAGCTGTAACAAATCAGGTACCTGGTTTAAAAAGGAAAAGAAAAACAAGGTATAAGCCGGCCTGCCAAGAGTCATTACGTGCTACGGGTCACAGCTGTGCACCTGTATAATATAAAATAATATATTTCTTTTATGTTGGCTGTTCATATTTCGTACTGGCCAATTCGAGCAGAGTAAGAGCGATCAATAAGGTCCTTTCTTTCTTTGCTGATGAGGCATCTATTCAGATGTGCAGGCTTGAAGCGCAGAAATAATCCAATCTTCTTCTCCTTCTAGCTGAGTTGTACGTTTTAACTCTATCACCACTTATTTTGAATGAATGAATGAATGAATGAATGAATGAATGAATGAATGAATGAATGAATGAATGAATGAATGAATGAATGGGTAGGTGTGATGATCGAACGAGGGCACGCGTTTTCAGTTAGAGCTTCTTGGAGAAACAAAGGTCCGACTCGCCAATGGACCAAGTCATTCAGACAATGCGAAGGCGCCAGTGACCCTTGAGTCTTTCAGCAGCTTCCGTAAGAGCAAAATTGTGATGCTTCCTGGCACAAGCAAGCATAATTCCCTGCTTTTCACCGAGTTCTTCCTTCCCTCCGTACGTGCTAGGTATCCAGGTAGCTAGCTAGCTACAGCGCTACTTCTTTGGATAGTAGGTACAAACAAGCCTGTGCATAGTTGAACACTTGAATCATGAAAGTTGGCGTGGAAACTCTTCGAATGAGGTCGTCGCCACTGATATTGATTGCCTTATGTCATCGAGACCTGGAAGCAGAACCCCCTTCGAGAAGCGAGCGAAGCCATCTCTACGCACTTATTAAAATAAAAGAAGTAAGCCTGCGCCCACGGTGTAGTTTTCGCCAAAGTGAAAGAATGGATTGGACGGAATTGACTGGTGCGAGCGAGTGAGTAAAGTAAAGTGAACCAAACAATTTCGATATGGTAGGTCCCCAACACCATCGCAAGATCGTGGATGGCACGAGGAGGCCTCCAGCCACGCTCGAGTTCTGCACCACTCGAGTTTCCTTTTTCTTCTGCTGCTTACTCTGCTGCTTGCTGCAGATTCCCGCGCCGATTCGTTCCAGATCACAAGATGGCCCCGCTCGATGCGTCGTAAGTAAACCAGTCAAGTCAGGCAGTCAGTCAGTCAGGCAGTCACTCGGCTTCAAGTTTCTGAAAAGAAAAGACGAGCTTGGACTCCTTGAGGGTCGAACGCGCTCTTGCCTCTTTCCTCTCTCGCATTCCGTAGATGGACGTTCGCAATAGACAACCAAACAGCATTATATGCTGATTGATTGATTGATTGATTGATTGATTGATTGATTGATTGATTGATTGATTGATTGATTGATTGATTGATTGGATTGATTGATTGATTGATTGAATGATTGGTTGATTGATACACACTCGTACACACTCGACTCTGAAGGTGCAGAGAAGAAACCAACTAAGTCAAGAGCAAAATTTGATGTATGTATTTGATTCTTCGTCTGTTTGTTTGGAATTATAGTTACTGCATGGTAATAAATTTTTGAAAGATACCAATAACTATAAAATCAGCAAAGAAGATTCATTCAAGATCGTGTGCTTTTCACTGGAAATGCTACACTTCGCCACCGCCTCTGACCAACTAGAGCAAGCAAGCCACGATTGAGCCGAACACGTGGCAGTCCGAGAAGTCTGTTCGAACGACTTGTAAAACCTATTTAAAAATTTAAAATTAAAAGATGAGGCATAAAACAGCTATAAATAAATAAATGAATGAATAAATAAATAAATAAATAATTTGCAAAAGATTGGGCCCGGAGTCCGGAGCGGGTGGTTCGAGGAGATACCATTTTTCTTTTTGTTATTACGCTTTTGAAGGATACCTACTGGTGCTTCTTTTTGGTGCAAACCTTAAATTACAAATGAGGCTTCTTTCCAAAAGAACTTTTATTTTATTTGAAGATAATGTAAAGGAAGCAGAAAGCTTTGGCCAACCCAACCCACTGCATCGTTCAATTGATTGATATTTTCAGCCCATAGCCAGTAGTACTTTCAAACTTGTGACCGCCCCCAATGTCGAGCAAACCTAGGCATACTGGCAGTCAACCCTTCAACCAAATAGTAGCCCGTGGAGCTTTTGACTTGGAGCTTGGGTTGTGAAATGACAGAAATTTATGCTTAAGCGCACACGTGTGAATCCCTCGAGTGAGACGCTTGGTAGAGAGACGAAGCGACTGCTTTCTTTGTAGTTTCTGCAGTGCTTTCCTCCAAAAAGAAATAAAAAAAACAAGGAAAGTAATTTTGAAGAGAAAGAAGATATTCGTCTAATTGTTTGTTTCCTGCCTCGTGTCATTCTAATGCTGAGGCACTCAAAGGATCGATTGAAAGTTTCCAATCTGATCTAAAGTACCTCTATAAGCTATTCAAAAGAAATTTTATTGGATCGCCTGCTTACGTGCAGGTAGAACAGAGATGCCTTGGGTCCGAATGTATGATGGAAAACCGGCACAGCAGAGACAGAATGCACGAATCCTCTATTTTCTTTTTCTCGCAGCCAAGGAGCGAGACCAAAGTATACTTAAAACAAAGCAAACTAAAAGAATGCATTAAAGGTCAATGGATTTCCCATTTCCCTAGTTATACACCTATCTATACACCTAGCACGCTATTCTTGGGAGGTAAATAAAAAATCAAAACTACGCGGTGGTTTTGGTAGCTAACTCGAGTCAGATCAAGCAACAACATCGAGCCATCTCTCCGCAAGTTTACACACTTCAACCCTTCAAAAGCCTCTCTCTGAGGCAGATAAAGCAGACAGGCTACGCCCCAGGCTTACTAAGCTCCCGACTACGTCCAACGAGGGCGAGCAATGATGCTTTTAGGCACTCTCTGCAGATCGATATTATTGTTTTGGGAAAAGAATAGAAAGGAAGACCTTATGTTGAGCTCAATTAAAAGATAAAAACTCACCACAATATATTCTATGCAGCAGCTAAAATAAGTTTCAAAAGGTAGAGTTTTTATTAGTCTGTCATTGTTTACTTTTCAAAAATGAAATAATAAATTTAAGAGAAAGTCGAAAGTGTCAAGTTGAGAAAAGACGGAAATTACAGGTCCGATTTCCTCCTCGGAAGTGAGTCTCAGAAGCATAAGTGAAAGAAGTCACATCCTGTAGTGCTCCTAAGGGCCCAATGCAGCTCTTTATGAAATATATGCAGATGTTTCATTGTTACTCTAGTTAGAAAGAATCAAAACAGACGCACCTCTTAGCTTGCGCAAAGAAGTGAATCAGTTTTTTTCTCTCTCCTTCTTCTTCTTCATCTTTTTAATTAAATCCCAACCAGCATTTTTCATTTTTCATTTCAATTTATTTCGCGCGATGGTCTGAAATAGTAGTAGTGGCTACGGCTACCTGATCACCTCTTCCAAATAGTGTCGTAGTCTATTATTACCTTCACATAAATTTAGATGCTACTTAAAATCCAATTAGTTGTTGCATTAAGAGGTGGGTCCGTTTTTTTTTTTTTCTGTATTTATTAGCACCACCAGTTGTGAATTTACATCTCTGCAGATCTGAGAAAATTACTAACTTTTGAAAATATGTGCCGAATGACGCGAAATCGTTAAAAGTAACCTCTCTATTACTTTGGTTTTCTATAAATGCTTTTATTTTTGAACCATAGTTACTATAAAGCGACCGACATCTGCAGCTTTCCTGTATTGAAAAACGTTTTTTTATGTCGCCAATGAAAAAGATCATCTTGTTTCAGCTTACAATTATCTCTCCTAAGTTTTGAAAATCGATTTTTAAGTTAAACGTGTCTGTCTCCCTAGAGAAAAGGCATGAGTAACCGGAGGTACTCTAGGCGCGGTCCCACTAATACCACATTTCAATTATTTTTCTTCTCTTTGCTTTTTTGTTTAATCATAAAAACTTTCAACGCTTGGTTGATTACAGAGGTTTTTCTTTTCGTCTTAAATGGTTGCAAAATTACATGTTTTACGAGGTATTTTTTTCTCAGGGAGCTGGTTATTGGTGATTGCGGATGGTTAACAAAACAAAACAAAACAAAACGAAATAGAAGAACAACTTCACAAGTGAAAATGCTCTACTTTGTTGTATAAAAATGAAAAAACAAGACACAGGCAATCATGCGTACACTTGTCGTCTCTT
This sequence comes from Schizochytrium sp. TIO01, assembly GCA_004764695.1. Taxonomy (NCBI): domain Eukaryota; class Bigyra; order Thraustochytrida; family Thraustochytriidae; genus Schizochytrium; species Schizochytrium sp. TIO01. Next base: position 3,414,160 of record SMSO01000014.1, on the reverse strand, counting down.
GGGGCGCTTCTTCAGTAGTTTTTCAGAAACTCGTAAACTAACTTGACGTTGAAGATATTAGACCTAAAGGTTTACGGACTGACTCGTTGTATGCATCGACGTGGCAATTCTGGCTTGGGGGGAATCAACGTTTCTTTGAGTGGGACCGTTGCATATATACACCATCTGGTTCATTCATCCTCTTTCTTATCTGTTTTCTTCTTTATATAGCTTTAAAACAATAATAGTTAATTGTTTTAAAGCTTGAAAAGACCTGGAAAGGACCTAGGGTCTTTTCTTCTGAAAATGAGCCACCCCTGTCCTGAGGGTACTAAAATTATAGCCTAGTCTAATTATACCTCACTCTTTGTTTCCAGTGTAAAACCAGAGTTGAAAAACAAAAACAACTGTCGCTACTTCTTGCCTCAACGAAACCTGCGTGCTCAGATCTCTCAGGCCGCTTGCCTTTGCAGCAAAGAGACCGCTTCCAATAACCAAACGCAGCTCTTTGCTAGTCGCTGCTATGTACGGGAAAGAAGCGAAGAGGCCGAAGAACTTGAAGATCGTTGGGTTTGCTTTGATTCCTTCACCTTTTTCTTCTTTTACCTTCTGATCGTTTTTCAAACCAGTTCTTAAGTATTTTCCTTTCAAACTAGTAAAGTCGTTGCCAGATTTTAAATAAGCACGTAATCTTGCTACAGAATAGTGTAGCAGTGCAATAATCAGGCAGATGTTAAGCAGTCTCGGTAATTCAAACCAACTGCAGGTTTGACGCGCTTTCTCTCTTTTGTTTTGTTTTCCTTTGTTTTCTTTCTCTCTTTTCTCTCTTTTCTTTCTCTTTTCTTTTCTTTTGTTTTCTTTGTTTTCTTTGTTTTCTCTCTTTTCTTTCTTTTCTCTCTTTTCTTTCTTTTCTTTGAAAGAAACGGGTTGTTTCATCTGGCTGGTCGCCCTCCTCAGAATTTCCCATTGGCCGGGCCAGCCAGGCGGCCAGTGGGTCAGTTAGGCAGCTAGCTCGCTCAGGCTTTCCGGTGCGTGTTTGGCTCTCTCTCCCTCCCTCCTTCGCCCCCTCTCTCTCTCTCCTCTCCGCTTCTTCGATTTAACGCGCGGACAGAAAAAAACAAGGTCATCGGTCAGAACTTCTCCTTTCTTCTCTTCTCTCCCCATGATGATTCAAAGCAAAAAGGGGTTTCTTTGTTCTAAAAGTTTAACTCTGCAAGCGGATCGACCAAGAAAGAAAGAACACTGAAGAACACTGAAGAACACTGAAGAACACAGAAGAAGAAGAAGAAGAAGAAGAAGAAGAAGCGTTCTTTTCATTCATCTGCTGGCTGTGCAGAGTGAAAAGCACTTCCGAAGCCAGCCAGCCAGCCCTCTCTTGCGCCCGCTTTCTCCTCCCTCTCGGGCACACACGCACGGAACGGAGCAGAGCCAGGCAGGCAGGAAGTCCAGCCGCGGCTTCTTCGCATATCGTTTTTTCAAATTACAGCGCCTGTTTTACTCTTGCGAGTGGTTCTGTAACTAACTAACTACCTTGAAGAAGGCCCTGCTTTGCTCAGGCAGGCTCTTCCCCCCTACGGCTGCTACTGCTACTTCTACCTGAGTTGCTTCCCCGCGACCGCCTCTTGCGACGACTCTGTCTCATCACTTAATTGCGATTAATAACTAGCGGCTTCCCTGTCCTCATGCTTTGTTGGATTTTGTTTCTCATTGAAATTAGAGAAACAAAACAAAGGAAAATAAAGGAAATGAGGTTTCGCACTCTCTTTTGCAGGGGTCTTTTGTTCCTCTAGTACACAGAAGCGACAGTTAAAGGTGAGTTTTAACGGAGATTTTGAAAGAAGCTCTATTATTTCTCTAGCTAGAGTTTTTGCAAGAAAGAGATTATGTACGTAGTTTTTTGGTTTTTAGGTTACAATTAGTGTTTCTATTTTCTTTTCTTTCAAGTTTGTAAAGGTATGATTAAAAAGCAATCAAACCCACCTTTTGATTTTCTTTTTCTGTTTATTCTTTTGTTGAAAGTTCCTATTTGGACATAATAGCAGGTACGCAGCATTTTTTCCATGGGGAAAGATTAAAATAGAATAGAATTGAATTGAGAATTGAATTGAAATCAAAAGAAGAAAAGAAAAAATCGATCTACTTCAAAAATAACTTTTTTAACTTTAAAGACGTCGCCGTGGCAACATTATTCGGCCTCAGCCTTCAGGTGTCACGTCCTTCTTCTCTATCTGCCTGCCTTTGCCTCCTCGGGTCCCTTCTCGTCTTCCCTCAGCCCGCCCCTCAGCCTTTCTCTGACTGCCTGCCTGCCTAACGGCCTGTCTCCAAAGGCTTGCCTCGGTTTTCCTGGTGGATGCTGCTGCCCAATGGGTAGGTAGTTGCGACCAGCGGAGGCAGCAGTTCTGAGTGACTGGGGCAGGCTCCGCTGAGCTGAGCAATCTCAGTGCTGGTTGGGTCCAGCCTCTTCTGCGGCTATTCTTGTTCTTGTTCTTGCTCTTGTTTTGCCCTGTTCTTCTTTCTGAATGACTGAATGAAAGAATGTGTAAACCGATTTTGTTTTATCTTGGGAAGGAAGAAGGAAACAGAACGCGTTTTCAAACGAACGAATGACTCATTCATTCATTCATTGCTCGAGAGGTGAAATGCGGAGAGGCGAAACGAACGAAGCTAAAGCAAAGCAAACCGAGGGGGCCGTACCGGCGGTGAAGCAGTCCACAGAGTGTGCGATGGATGATCGGTTCGCTAAAGCTCCCGCGATCCGAGCGTAAGCCGAGCCATATCCATCGATCGCATTTACCATCCGCACTCAGTCAGATCCCGTTGGCTTTACCTGTTTTTCCCGTGAGCTGTAGTTCTCAGAAACCTCAAACTTCCTTCCGACTCGCCTGCTTTTGCTTGCTTGCTTGCCTGCTCCTCCCTTCCTTTGATTGGTTTCTCTGGTGCCTTTGATTATTTGTACCATGCCATAGATTGACGACAGCAGCGTGCTCGGAAAGTAAAAGTACCTTCTTCTGATCGTGCTTTTACAGCCAACTCGAGCACCGCACTGTTCACTCAGTCTCACTCACTCCCTCACTCACTCACTCCCTCACTCACTCATTCTCTCTCTCTCTCTCTCTCACTCATGTTATGTTTTCTCACTCCCTCACTCATTTATTTATAAATCTATTTCTAAAGTAGAGTAGGCACTTGCTCCTCAGAGGCACCGCATATCTAGTAAGTTTTAACTGCGTATGAATCAACAAGCAAGCAAGCAAGCAAGCAAGCAAGCAAGCAAGCAAGCAAGCAAGCAAGCAAGCGAGTTGAAGTTCTTGTTTCTTGAACTCGCTAGCTGGGCAAAGCTGGCGAGGCTCTCTCTTGTACGCGAAGTCTAAAGTCTGCCTCACTGCGAGGCTGGTGGGTGGGCGGCCTCGGAATGCGTCATTTCCCTGCCTGCCTGACGCTGCTATCCGTCTTCTGAGAACCGGACCAAGGCGTGCGCCAAAACCAGCACCGCCGCCGTCAGTCTCTGGAGACTTCGAGGCGGTGGATCATCAGGTATGGATGTATCTATCTATCCATCTATATTATCTATATGTATCTTCCTGCTGGGAGTGTAGTTCAGGAAATAACAGCAGCGTTCACAAGTTCATCCATAGATAGATAGATAGTACTGCTTCTTCTTTCGATGCAGCACAAATGCAGTTCAATCAATCAGTCGGCTGGCGAGAGAGAAGAAAGAACGCGCCGATGAACAGAACACACACCGGAGGCGAGGGGAAAAATCGACCGCAGACTAAGATAGTCGCTATTCGTTTGTTTGTTTGTTTAGCTGTTTAGCTGTTTAGCTGTTTGCTTGTTTGGTCCTTTCCCGACAAATGGGTGGACGGATGGAAGGATCGAAGAGTGGATTGGCGCATGGGCTTTGGGGAATGGCGTAGTTTTCGCAGCAGCCAACGGGTCACCCGCCTTCTTCGGTGCCGCGGAAGAATGACATGCATTTGTTCTCGAGGCGGCTGACTTGACTGATGAACTGCAAAGGTTGGATGGCTGGCTACCTACTCCCTCCCTCACAAGAACACGAGACAGACAATCAATGCAAAAGCCCATGGGAAAAAAAAAGAAAGAAAAAAAAAGAGAAGAAGAAGAAGAAGAAATGATATGTAATCATATGCGAGGCTCTTAGATTGAGGCCAAAACTGAGGCCAAAGCTTAAGCTTTGGACGAGAAATGCGGTTGATAGCTCGACGGGTCTTCAAGCAAGCACGTGAAGAGCCACGCAGCACCGTGCTGCTCTTCTCTTCCTGAGCAGCCAGAACATGCATGTCCCATGGTCAAGAGCAATCCACCACGTGTACGATGAGAACTTGCTTGGATCAAAATGCGATTGATTGATTGATTGATTGATTGATTGATTTCATGAAAGCATCGATTGACCGGGTCGAGGAAAGCGCCAACTTCAACCTCGTCGCGGCGCCTCCTCCTCCTCCTCCTCCAGTGCTCGCTCTGCGCTGCGAGCTCCGTGGCTGCAATGGCGGGCGCCAAGGTAGCGAGCGCCACCGCGGCAGGGTAGTAGCGGCAGCCAGTCGCAGCGAGCCAGCTTCGACTTGGTATCTCTCTCTGTTTCTGTGTGTCTGTCTGTGAGTCTGTCTGTTAACACGTCGCTATGCAGCCTATGAATAAATGAATGAGTGAATGAATGAATGAATGAATGAAAGAATGAATGCGCATCGAGGCCTTCGAATGTTTCAAGGAAGAGAGAAGCAGCAGGGAAAAGAGTGTCTCTGCTATCCTCAGCGCCGCTTTCTTCCCAGCGGCAGTACTAGCCAGCGCTACTGCGTTCCTACGGACTCGAGTGGTACCTTCATTCTTTCTGGTCAAAGCTTTTCTTTCTTTCTCTAGAGAGAGATAAACAGCCAACAAGAGGGAGGAAGAAAAGGAAGAAAAAGAGAGAGAGAGAGAGAGAGAGAAAAGTGGGCGGCTAAGTAACTAACTAAGTTAGTAATGGCGACGATCTTCTTGAATGGGAAAATAAAAACAAACAAACAAATGATGGAAAGAAAATCAAGCAACCAGAAAATAGCGATTGTTGAAAAGAAGGAGCACGTGCGGCAGGAAGAGCATGCGACGAAGCTGTCGCCGACCAAGTTCGAACTTGAACTTGAATTGGAATTAGATCACGAGAACAGCGTTAGAGGGTTGCTGCTGCTTCTGCCTAGCTAGGCAGTGATGGTGGAAACTTATTCACGCCCACTGCCGATGGAGAGAGGGTTACAATGACAGAGTTCAAAGAAAGTGCAGGCTTGAAGTTGCGGAGAGAGATCAAGAGATTCTGCGCTGCTGCAAAAGCACGATGACGGCAGACAGCATGAAAATCGTTGCTCTAAATGGCACATTCTGTCGATGGACTCAAACTGTGCCATGCGTGCATGATATTAAATGGATGAGCACAGCCCAAACTTGACATGGCTTGTCAAACTGGCGAAGAGGCCAACAATTTCCACGCTTCTACGTATGTGTACGAAGGGAACATCCCTTTATGCTTGATTTTGCAATTTTTAAAAGGTGCCCATCGTTATCATCGCGGTCCCACAAGTGCACCAATTTATTTATTGCACAAATGAGCAAACTCCAGCTTCGATAACACGGGGTAGCTATGCTGTGGCTAGAGCTGACTGAGAAAGCGTGCGCCTTCAAAGCAAGTTGATCGATCAGCTTTCTTTCACCTTTTCCTCTGTTGTGCGCCTGAGACAGAGATCTTCCATCGATGATGTATGTATGTTTGTATGTTTGTATGTAGATGTATGTATGTAGGTGTATTTATTTCTTGATCATCTTTTGAGAGGCCGGAAAACCGCTTCAGGTTCAAATTCCCCTCCTCCTTGGGTCCGTCCACAGCTGGAGAATGAGGAGGCGGCACCTCATGATTGAACAGTCGAAGTAAAAGGCGCCTCTTGTTCTTTTTTGAAAAAACTTCGGGGGGAAATGAAATGAAATGAAATGAAATGCACCAGCAAAAGTAGCGATCGTAAGCCAAACAGTTGATTCGATTCCTCGAATTCCTTTCAATCGATAAAGAATGAGCTCCATGCATTCTTAAAGCAGCCCTTGCTTGACAAGGAAGGGAGGGGTGCTTGGTCGCAGCGTTCTTCTGATCATGCTGCCCTAAGCAGGCAGGCCGCAGCTCGTCTTTGGCTACTCCTTCTGGGACTTATGAAACCCTCTCTCTCCTCAAGTTTGTGGCCTTTTTTGTTTTTTCTTGTTTGTTTGTTTGTTTGTTTGTTTTTTTCTTTGTTTGTTTGTTTGTTTGTTTGTTTGTTTGTTTGTTTGTTTGTATGGCTCTTCAACGTAGAAGGTACGTGGTTCTCCAGAACCCTGCTTGCTATCCAGCACTCAAAACGAGCTTTGCTTGAGGCTTTCCTTGGGAAAGGCTACGGAGACACAGCACGACGGGCCGTATGCTGCTGTTGAAAGAAAGTCTCGACCGAGATGGCGTGAGAAAAGGCGGATTCTTGCAGGAGCAAGGTAGATTTTAGATTTGAAACAGGCAGAACGAACGGACGATCATGGTTTATTTACTATACTTACCTCCCATTTATTCATGTGAAAAACGCTCTAAACAGCGCAATGCACAAGATCACATCTGCTTTTGCACTCTCAATAGAAAGTGAAGGCGCCAAGGTGCGCGAAGTAAAAGAAACTCGTTTACTTCGCCTCCCTCTTTTACGGTAGTAGAACTCCCGGCGAGAACCAACTTTCTCTTTTTCTTCTCTTTTTTTTTATTGCATTTAAATTAAATCCTTTGCTTGTCTTGCTTTATCTCTTGGTACGAAAGACACATAGTAATTAACTGAACTCTCAACGAGGCATTCAAAAAGATATTCTCTCCTCTCCTTCTCAAATCTGGAAACAAACAACACTGCTTAGCAGAGGCCGTAAACCCCCGTCACCTAAAACTTTACGAGAGGACGCGAAGAAGGAAAGAAGACAAGCCAATCGGTCTACGGCCGGAGAGAGAGAGAGACAGACAAAAAGAAAGACAGACAGAAGGGACCGCTGGGCCATCCTTGGGAACACAGCGTAAACGCAGCGGTATTGTGCATGGAACTCGCCAGACTCAGCAGAGGAAGAAGAAGAAGAAGAACGAAAAGAAGAACGAAAAGAAGAACGCACAAAGGACTCACACGCACAGAGGCAGAAAGACAGGCAAACGACTCGGGCCCAGGACACCCAAGGCGGGAAACCCTGCACGGCTCTGGCGCTGCTCCTGGCGCCTGTGCATAACGGTGTGCAGATACAGAGAGAGGCCTCCTCAGCTGCGGACCCGGCCAGCTGTCTACCCACCCATGCCAAATGTCTCTCTGTGCGCAGACAGCGACAGCGACAGCGATGAATGAATGAATGAATGAATGAATGAATAATGAATAATGAATGAATGAATAAAATCAATGAATGGTCGGTTTTTTCCCCTCGCGTCCGCGTCCGCTTTTCGAAAGGTTATGGACGAATATTTAAATCTCAGAGATAGGGAGGGAGGGAGGGACCCCTAAGGACGCGTAGCAAGGGGTTAGCAGACTGAGGTTCAAGGAGGAGGAAGCGAAATGAAGGAAAAACTGACTGCCTGCGCTGAGGATCGAAGAAATGCAAGCAAGCAAGCAAGCAAGCAAAGCGGCGAGCAGCAGTTGCACTGATTGCAGGTCCAATGCATCCCTCGCAGCCATGCAATGAGTGCATTGGCTGCGTCTGAGTCCATGGTCTTGGGCTATGCACGTCTGGGACCGGAGAGCGGAGCGCCTGTGAAGAAAGCGGTATCTGAATATGCGGCTAGCTAGAACATGAGATAGTAGGTACCTAACCTGGGCCATGCACATAACATAATACGAGCGAGGCCTAAATCTCTTTTTGATGCTGCATATATGTGTGATCCTTCGCAACAAATTAGTTTGAGGCGTTTCTATTTGGAATTATTGCTATTTGAGTCATGAAAAAGAAAGAAAGAAAGAAAGAAAGAAAGAAAGAAAGAAAGAAAGAAAGAAAGAAAGTAAGTAAATAAATAAATAAATAAATAAATAAATAAATAAATAAATAAATAAATAAATAAATAAATAAATAAATAAATAAATAAATAGGAGGTAGCTTTACTTTAATTTTTAATTTAAAAAGTGGGGAAAATACATTTATCTGATGATGATCATTCAATCCGCCACGTTCTTTTTATCTTAGTTTTCCAAAAGGGGAATCGAGTGTTTAGGTTTTCTTGTGAAATTACTGTCCTAAGCACCGAGAAAAACTGCACCGATGTGAGAGATGGCTCAAACAATGGGCCATACATACATAGCCTTGATGCCTCTCTGCTCTCAGCAGGTACTTGAGACTGACAATGAGGCCATGCTCCGGTTTCGCGCCGTTTCCTGGGTTCAATCTTTCTGGCTTTTGAATTGGTTTGAAGTCTTCTCCTGACTTGGGACAACCCGAGTGACAAGCAGAGTACTTTGAGGAGGAGAACTAGCGACCATGTGCATCCATTCTCAATCCAAGCAGCTTCTTCTCCACTCGTCAGCTGCCGCGTTCGTGTCATGAGCAGTAGTAGGTGAAACAAACCCGAGAGAAAGGAAAGAGAAGGCGCCTTGAACTTTCTGCGAAGCACGAAGATATGAACAGAAGAAGAAGAAGAAGAAGAAGAAGAAGAAGAAGAAGAAGAAGAAGAAGAAGGGACTATTCTCAAAAAGCCAAAGATCTTCTCTGATGAATGAGAGAACGGAGCAAATTAGTGAGAGAAAAGGAGCGACTGTGCTACGAGCGCGGCCTAATAGCCCGCCTACGCTAGCTAGCTAGCTAGCTAGCTCGGTATATCTTGTCCATCTTCAGCTTTGACCTTCTTATTCCTCGCATAGGGAGTCCTACTTTGAGAGTGTATGGAGAAGCTTCAACGATGATTTGAAATTTGGTGGGAAAGGCCAGGAAATCAATCCTTGCTCGCTTGCTTGCTCGCTTGCTTGCTTGCTTTCAATACAGACGGCAGAACTTCTTTCTCTGAGAAGGACCTCCACGGCAACTTGCCTGGCCCGCTGAAGAGAAGAAGCTTGGCTTGGCTCGGCTTGGCTCTTGGTTTGAAGACGGGGTAACTTCGAAGAGGCAGCGACGGGTGTGTGTTCGTGTGTCCCTTTGGTAGATCGGCCTGGGGCGCGAGAGGATGGGCGACAGGTCCTTCTTGCGTCGAGGCTACTGTGGCTGGCTGGCTGGCTGACTGACTGACTGACTAACTTCCTCACAGGCCTGGCTGACGATGGATGCAAAGCCTGCTTGCTGCTTTTGCTGTTGAGCGCTTTTGCTTTTCCTCGCTCGGTTCGCTGCTTTTTTTCATGGTTTTCATTGATTTTGACTGACTTTTTGTTTAGAGTAGGTAGGTATCTGTAGCTATAAAAAATGTGTGTTACACGTATGTGTGTCGTTTGAAAAGTACTCAGGTTTTGGGCACAAGAGCCGCTCGCTAGGCGCCCGCTAGGGACCCACCCACCCACCTCTCAGTGGACATCCTGAGTTGAGTGAAAAGCGGAGAGAAAAGGACATCGATCGAAACTGGCCAAAAGCCAAAGACAGAATTGAACTAGGCAGGGACATAATAATAAGCGAAAAGCTCTCTCCAGCTAGCTAGAGAGAGAAGGCCCAGAAGAGACATCCTTAGTCCCCGCAAGTGTTAAGGGAACGGTAGCCGTATTCGCTAGGCAGCCCCACTCGCCTCGCTGGTCAAAAAGGAATTGAACAGCGTGAGGAATAGGGAATAAAGAGAAGAGTGGGAAAGAAGGAAGGAAGGACTGTAGTATCGTTAGGATTCTTTATTCCCGCTTGTTACAATATAATTTTAATTTATTTTTTAATATTCTCAAGACCCCAGGTGTTATAGATAGACATGGGTATTCAATGGTGTCATGCTCGGGAAGGAAGGAATGACCAGCTTACATACAACAGCAGTAGAAGTGCAAACATGAATGACCTGGAGCCCACTCACTTTTCTTGTTGTTGTTTTTTCTCTTTTTTCTCTCTTTCGAAAATTGCAGAGGTGTCCGACAGACGTGATGGTCCTTGAACCTCCTCGCCTCACTTTAGGTACGATCTGATCGTCTTTGTCTCCTTTTCGTCCTCGTCGTAGGAGAAAAAGGAAAGCGATCGCAGTTTTCTTCATCACTTAGTTTTTGAAGCAAAAGAAAGCCCTTTTAGGAATCTCCTTCGCTGTCTGAGTTTTGGACTTTCTCTCATACAAAAAGAAAGAAATCGCTCACCTACTAACAGGTAATATTTTAGTTTAGTTTAAAAAATAAATAAAAATCATTCAATGAATTACTCGCACTTTGCATCTGTTCTGAATAAATCTTCCTCACTCTCGCCTGTTGGTTACTACAAGAACACGAGTTATCCTCCTGTGACAGAATGCTCATCATTCCATTCCATTTCATTTCTTTCACTTCATTTCATTTCATCCCATTACACTCAAGAGACTAACCAAAAGGACCCCTAGCAAGACCTGCCTCTGGCCAATCGTACATATATTGAACCAGGAGAGGAAAGGTTGCGGGATGAAGGAGAGGAAAATTTCCTCTTTTCTTTTTCATTTATTGCTCGCTGCCACTGACTATCCTTTACTTTGTTCTTTCTGACTGACTCATTGTCGACTGATTAGATGGATGACTGACTCATTGACTGACTGACTAACTGACTATGCGACGCAGTGACTAAGTGAGACACTGCAGGCTAAGTGCTAGCTAGTACCGAGATAGCGAACTGCTCTGATCTGTTTACACAGACGGAATGCTTTTATTTTCATTTCAACATTTGAACTATGCCTTTTAATTAATTTTGAAATAAAAAATCAAAATAAACATGTTCACCAGTCAGTGCGTTCGACTCACTCACTCATTATTCTATTAAAAGGGTCCATGGAAAGTTTTTTTATTAAATTAAATAAGGCTTTGAGGAAATAAAAAATAGTTTTTCAAACTGCAAAGACACTTTCCTACTTTTCCTTTTCCTTTTGAAACAAGCGTGAAAACTTGTTGTCCCTTCTTCGATCAGTAGTCGGCATCAGCGGACCCGCGCTTTCTTTCTCCACTTTCCTTCCTCTTTCAACACGCACGCTTCTTCCCTCCTGAAATATTAATCGAGAGATGGTCTTGAGGAGAATCAGAGGCAAAACCAATAGACACCAAAAAAAAAAAAAAAGTCTCTCCCCTCTCTGTCTGCCAGGAACAAAAGAAGAAGCTCTTTCTTGTTCAAAGAAAACGATGTTTTTTGTTTTTTAATTTTGGTTTTTAATAAAGGAGAGAAGCGATTGGTTGAGGGCGCAAAACTAACTATACCAGACAGAAAGAAACTTACTCGATTCCTTGACATGCTGGATAAAGCCACGACGCAGGAGGGCACGGCACGGGAAGACCGCAACGACAGGTCCTTAATTTTTAAAGGTTCTCTTTTCTTTTCTTTTCTAGCACTATTTTGGGGGGGGAGAAAAAAAAAAGTTTCAAAGTAATCAATTCCATGTATTATTTTTTTTCATTTTCCATCTTCTTCCTTCTTCCTTTTTTCTTTACCCATTCTTTTGAAGGAAGAGGAAGTCATCTCTCTAAGCCGAGACCAGTAGCAACACAGCTACGTCTACCGTAGAAACTGGATGGGAAAAAACAATAGGCCCAATAAGGAATTGAAAAGAAAAGTAAAAACCATGCAGAAACAATAGGCAGAAAGCAGAGCGAAGCAGTCTGAAAGAATACAATAAGCAGAGCGAAGAATCGCGCACCCATCTGGAGAGCAGCAAAACCCAATCTCCCTGGTTGCCGGGCGCCCTTATATTCACGCACATCCTGCGTGACCGTAGCGGTAATAAGGTGAGTCACCCGGGACCCGTGGGTCAGGAGAGACTCAATGGCAGAGGCCAGGAGTAATCATCTGCAGGGAAATAGCAATCGCCTCCACCAGCAGCAGCAGCTCCAGCATCAACATTTGCAGCAGCAACAGCAACATCACCTTCTCCAGGGAAACATGAACTCCATGAATGGCATGAACACCATGAATGCGATGAATGGCATGAACAATAATGGCGGCGGTGGCCAGAACAATGGCAACAACAACAACGGCAACAACAATGGCAACAACGGCAACAACAACAACAACAACAACAACAACAATGGTAACAACGGCAACAACAACAACAACAGCAATGGCAATGCTTCTCAGGGAGCCGAGGCCCAGTACGCTGGTTTTCCGGGCACAATGCAGGGTCTTGGAGCTCTCGGCATGAGCTTAGGAGCCCATGGACTCGCGCCTTCCCAAGCTGCTCTTGGCAGTGCTGCAGCCATGGGTGGAGCTGCGGGGCTCGGAGGTCTTGCTGCTCTCGGTCCTCAGCATTCCTTACTTCTCCAACAGCAACGTCTTCCCCGTGGCGTCGTCATGCAAGCAAATCAACAAGGCATTCCTCTGCCAATTGCGTTGCTCTCGCAGGGATCTTTGCATGCGTTGCTCCGTGAGCGTCTTGGTACTGCACCTAGCTACGATGACGAGAGTGAGACACCGTTCGATGCTATCGAAGTTGGTAAGGCTGCCATTGGATTCTCCTCCCGGCTCGCAGCAGAGGCTGCTTCTGCACGGACACGATTTCTCGAGCTCTATGCTGAACCCGGTCTCGACGAAAGTCGTCTCTCCACCGCCAATGCTCTCGTGATGTTGCAGCTCTTTCCCACACCCAAAGGCTGACGAGTTTCGGTCACAGTACAGGGATCTTCTTAACGTACTGTGCACAAGCATGCGTGTGAACATTCCCAAGCCTAAGATGCAAAATGGAGGTAGCACTGGAGTAAATGTCAACAACGTTGTCGGCGACTTGCAGTCTCAGCAACAGCAACAACAGCATCAATTGCTCATGCAGCAAAGACGTCGTAAGCGCCCTCGGTCGGAAATTGAGGATGTGGATACCTCAGTGCATCTCACGGGGTCCATAAGATCTTTGTTCTCCAAATTTCGTGTGCACGAGGCAACTGGGGAATTCTCTGTACGAGACATCATTGAACAGCTCACTGGGGAAGTGGACTCATCAAATCTCAACAGACGTGTGAAGTGGTACCGCAGGAAGTATCCTGAGGTTGCACGGGATTTCCGATCTGTGCAGCTTAACAACCAGGGATCTTTCACCTATGTTGTGGGTTTTCGCGGAGTGGTGCGGATGCTCATGACGATCCCGTCCAAAAAGGCAGATGCCTTCCGCATCAAGATCGCAGACTACCTCTTCGAGAACCATGGGGATAAGGGCGAAGAGTTCCTCATCAATATTCTTGAGAAGAACAATTCACCGCAAAACGCATCTGGAAACGGAAATAACAACGTCAACAATGGCAACAACAACGGCAACAATGGCAACAACAACGGCAACAACAATGCAGCAGCTGCTGCTGCAGAGGTCGCCGCAGCGGCAGCCGCAGCTATGCCACATTATCAGGCAAATAACCCCAATAACGCGGCTGCTACCATGCAGCAGCAGCATGCGGCTGCTCTGCAACAAATGCAGCAGATGCAACTTCCCACTCTCCAGAACATGACCCCTGCACAGCTCGCCCAGCTTACAGGTATGCTGCCGCCGAATGCCCTCACACAGCACAAGTATCTTCAGCAACAGTATCAGCATCTACAGCAGCACCAACAGCCGCAGATGAAACAGGACCCTTCTCTTCCCCAGAGTAAGATCTCCCCTCGCTGAAGTTCTTATGTTTCATTATATACGGTGACTGCCAGCCTATAAGACCAATCTCTGAAACAAACCTCCTTGTCCTGTGCAAAATATACGTATAGTTGCCCTGCTCGCAACCCCGTTCCCTCTTCAAGAAGATGAATGTTCTTCACGCATGGTACAAAACACAATCTCAAAAAGAATAGCTACGTCTTTCTCGAAAATGTATAGCAGTGTCTCTTTGATGTTGGTTGTGGGGCATATATAGACCTGAACTTTCTTCTTATGCTTTTCTTTGTTGGGCACTCGACTATAACCTACAGACTTTATTCATTCGCGCACAACGCAGCTATAATCTCAGTTTTGAGTGCTCCGAGATGCAACTGCATCTCGGTGAGGATATAAATAGGTTATCATTTTGTCTTTGGACCAACTGTATAAGTGGAAACTCACCTGCCGTACACTCTGGTCCTTCTCTTTACAACTTAACTTTACTCTTCAAAACACCAAATAATCATGAGATGTGTTTTGCTTTTCTTGAAATATCTCAATGAGTCCTTCATCACATCACATATTTGTCTTGTCTTGCCGACTCCTCTCTCCTGCTTCCTTAGTCATGACGATACCAGAGTTAAGACACCATAGGCAAGGATTTGTTCCACATAGCGCGGAACACGAACAACCGCATCGTTTCACTTAAATCTGCTTTGTAGGCACAAACTTTAAAATGCATGTATATTAATATTACGTGGTCTGATGTGGCCAGGTTGGCCACGCTTTCACAATCATCACCTTTTGAAGGTTATACAAAGGCCCTGTAAATCAACAACGATCGCTTTCATGTCGCCACCAAAATCAGGTAATAATTAGACTCCCGCTGTTTATTGAACGAGCTTTAGCAAAAAGTCTTGGAGATAGAGCGTTATATTATCGTCATATTTTCTCTTTAGTTTTTCCCTTCAGGATGTTGATATAAACTAAAGAATAGATAGTATCATATCACTCGCCAGGCACCACAAACCTCCTCGAGTTGAGTGTGTGGCGTATGGCTGCCCCAAGAAACACAACATTGGTCAACGCAGCACCCACTGCAGATGTTTCTGCAGCTACAGCGCTCCCAGAGTCCAAAGTAATCCGAAACCTCGTCAAGAATGCCCAAGGAAACGATAGCTTCACGGAGATTGTTGATCCTGAAAACCAAGGGAAGCAAGGAGCAGAGCTTGCTGAAGAGGAGGATTTCGAAGGAGAGGATGAGGCTATGATGTTGGATGACGCCAAGGAGAAAGCTCCTGCAGCCTATCCACAATCCTCGTCGTCTTCGTTGTCCTCAAAATCAGCAGACGGAACAAGAGTAAATAATGCCCAGACCAGTGAGAAGGGCGAACCTCAGCAAGACGCAAGAGAAACCTTCTTGCATCTGCTGAGCTGGAATGTTGCAGCCTGGCAAACTACGCTAGAAAGAATCGGTGTGGATGGAGATGATGTTAGCGAATTTTGGTCTCAACATGACGCTGACATCGTATGCATACAAGAAGTTAAAATTACCTCTACTGTTATCACGGCACAAGCCCGGAAAATTGGGGCCTTTGCCAAGGGCTTTGAAACATTCTGGGCCCCCTGTTATGAGAAGGACCCCAACAGGAAAGGCATGCAAGGAGTTGCAACTTGGGCACGGACAGGACTCACCATCCGCGCCGACCCTCAGGTTCTTCAAGACCCTGAACTTGATGCCATGGGTCGCTGCCTCTTCACAGAGCACCATGAATTTGGTTTATTTAATGTCTATGCTCCTGCAGGGTCAAACGGTACTGAACTCCGCATGCGGTTTTATAATGCCTTGCGATCTGCAATGATACGTGAACGAAAGCGAACCAATAAACCAATCATCCTTTGTGGAGACCTTAACTTAGCAGCTGGTCCTCTCGATGTGCACTATATGAGTTGCCGAATTGATATTAATGCACTTCTGGCCGGCACTACACCTTGCGCATGCGGCTCGACACGTCCACAATGTTGCCATATTAAACAAGACCTCCAAGAATGGTGGCCATCAGTGTTACGAGCTCTCAACGCACGTGTCTATAAAACTGAAATCACAAGGAGCACTGTCACTAAAGAGGCGCGCGAACGCTATCGTATGGTACTTAATGTTCCAATAGTTGGAGGCGAAACACGGGAAGTCAAAGTCGGAAAGCTTCGTGATAGCGAATCTTACTTTGAATACATGTACAATTACGAAGAGCGTAACCCAAGTGTCGCTGACATTGCCGAATTACTTAAAGCTGTTGCAGATATAAATTGGGTCTGGCGAGATATGCTTTTGCTTTCCAAGCATAGTGGGAAGTCGCCTAATGACCCTCGTGTGATACACTGGTTTCACAATGAGCTCGGCACTCAGGATGGCATGATTGACACGTTTAGAACACTTTACCCTTACGCTCGGAACCGCTTCACATGCTGGGATCAATACACAAACTCTCGGTACGAGAACCGGGGCGCCCGCATCGATTATTTTGTTATTGATAAATTGTTAGAACAGCGCATGGCTCAAACCAATATTACATTGCGATGTGGATGCAGAGATCCAGCGCATCACTCGGGTGGCGTCATGGGTTTTGCTGCTGCCAAATGTGCTGCAACTGCTGGTGGTCGTTTTCAACCTGCTGCATTCAGTGGCGGAGGACTCCAAGGTGCAACTGAGGCCGCAACAAAGTCTCAATTCGGACTCACGCATAATGGTATTATATATACACCTCCAAAATACAGTGATCACGTGGGGGTTTCACTTTGCCTTCGATTGGATGACACAGAAGCTTCGAAAAGTTGTATACTAGATGATAGAAGCCGTACTACAAAACGTGCTCAACCGCACAAAAAACAGCGTCACATTACAAACTTCTTTGCAGTACCCCAAGTTAAGCAGGAGAAGTCACAACAAGATAGTATAATGAGCATAGGCGTCGCAAATGGCGCACCCTCTGCAGACTTGTCTTTATCAAAGCAAAATAAGTCCCAGGATAGTATAGTTGGCAAAGGTGTCGCAAATGACGTACCCTCTGTAAACTTGTCTTTATCAAATTCGAAGCTTGAAGATCACACTTCTGAATCTATCGAACGAACCTTGTCAGGAGTAGATCCAACCAACACAATCCTCCAAGTCCCAGAAAAGCAAGAGGATTCAGATATATCTCAATCGCCGTTGATAAACCAGGTATCTCTAGACACAGATATTGAAAACGTTACTCAGGATGAAAATTCGGGAGTGATTGACTTGGCATCATCACCCGAGCGACCCTCGCGCCGAACCCACTTACCCAAGCAAGAAAATCTTCCGAAGCAGAAATCCCAAGCTACTAAATCGCGTCCAAGTCGACAGAAACGAGCTGCAGCATCTTCTTCAGCCCCCCTTGCACCAACTTCAACTAAACCAAGGAAGAAAAACAAGCATGAAGTTCCTAAAGGCCAAGCTACACTCACAAGTTTCCTCGCCCGCAACAGCACCATGAGCAAGCAAAATTAGACGTGATCCTCGTGAAAATCTTTTACTTTTCTAAATATTACTCCCTATGGTAACTTCCTTGCAACCTGCCGGAGTGTAGAGAACATATATATAAGCATACTTTTTTACTGAAAGCATGATTAACTCGATCATTTCTTGGAGAATTTTGTACGATGGACAGACACCATGCTAAACTCGCATAAGAGTGCTTCTAGTCACAAAGACGCAATTAAGGCAAGATCAGGTAGACGGTGTTTAAATGAAATAAAGAACCTCATTAAAAGAGACAGCTTCTCTAGCTTTGCGCAGACAAATCTTGACTGACAGTTTCAAGGGTTTCATTTATTAAATCCTCCCAAGCTTGAATTATTGCATTGTTGTTGGGGTGCAGAGGACCTGCTTTATTATGTGGAGCCTTCCGCAATCCAGAAACAAGGACCTGGGGGATAGCTCGGTGGAGCGCTCGATATACCGTACGAAAGACGTGCATCATGAATGTCAGTGCGCACCGCCGCTGCTCTACACTTCGTGCACAAGTTAGATCATTAGCACAAGCGATAGACAGCATAATCTCTGACCTCAAAAGAAAATTTAGCCGAGAATACCGGTCTGAAGATGTCCAAGCAGCTTCCTGTTGTGCCAGGTCAAGATCTAAGTTATCGTTCGCAAACTCATCTATCATTGAGACATCTGCATCGATATCTCCGTTTAGAAATTCACTTATGTGGTCCGCCGCCATCCGTCGTTCCTCGCTTGACACTTTATATAGCAGGTGATAGATGAGACCACGCTTGTATCGCCAGAGAGCTTCATGCCCAGGGTAGCGAGCTACCAGCCGAGATGCGAAATTAATTTCCTCCTCAAGAATGTGCTCTGCGTTGCCCAAGGCAGTCATAACGCAGAGCATTTGAGACATCGATGAATGATCTGAAACATGTCCTACAAACCAATGCCTTAACTTGATACGCTCGTTATGCAACAAAACAGCATCTGTATCATTATTTAGCAGGCTTGTTACTTGTGCCCGATGGCTCCAAGCATTATAGCAGCGAGTGTAGGCCCCAGCTACACGAAGACAAATGTCTAATTCGTGCTGCAAAATGCTTTGGCGAACCTCAAGACTTTTGCACCTCCGAAGCATACATCGAAGTACCCAGCTTCTGTGAGCCCATGTCGGAGCACTTTTGAAGTGCTTGCTCAAGACTAAATCTGTAAATTTGATTTCCTGGAAACATGCACTCTCATTGTATGACAAGAGGTCTTTTGACAGATATTCATCTCCAAATATTCCTCTTTTTCGGGCATTCCAACAGCTTTCAAAGTCAGCCCCCAGTAAAAGGATCACTTTTGACATGGCCAAGGCATCTTTCCCACCCTTTGCATAAACCTTTCGCGCTGCACGGTAAAGTTCTGCTGCTCGGGCAAGATCGATACCGAGTTTGTTTTGTTCTTCGCCATCGATTACAAAGACCTCAGGCTCCTCATCTGGGAACAATACCAAGCCTACTTCGTCGAGGTGGTCTTGACGATCCTCCAGCACTTGGGAGAGTTTCAGAGCAGCCGCCTCCATGAGAGTACTGTACCGGGCACGATGCTCAGATCAGTGATGGGGTCTGGCTCGCTTCTCGCTGTAAACACGAAAAGATTATTTTCCCTTTGTCGTGTTCAGAACTTCTGGAACGTATGTTTTTCTTGACCTTATTCGCAAAACTTATCTCGTAACCATGAATGACCCTTGGAAGCGCCCACAGCGTCTGTAAATAGCAACAGAGCGTTCAAAGAACCATTCCTTGAGACGATTTGCAAGACCCCATATATAATATGCAGAGTATGTGCACTTATATTTCATTATTCGCAGAACTTATCTCGTAACCATGAATGACCCTTGGAAACGCCCACAGCGTCTGTAAATAGCAACAGAGCGTTCAAAGAACCATTACTTGAGACGATTTGCAAGACTTCATATATAATATGCAGAGTATGTGCACTTATATTCATTTTTCGCAAAACTTATCTCGTAATCATGAATGGCCCTTCGAAACGCCCAAAGCGCCTGTAAATAGCAACAGAGCGTTCAAAAAAAAACATTCATTGCGACCATTTGCAAGACTTCATATATAAATATGCAGAGTATGTGCACTTATTCATATTTGAGGAGTCAGTAGGTTGAAATACATAAAATTTCCCTTATGATTGTTTGGGGAATTCATTAATCATGAACCCAGATCTACTAGAAAGTAGCATGTTCGTTTACTGCACAAAGAATATACAACAGCAATTTTAAGATAATTACGGTCAAGAACTTCAGTCCCAGCCAGGTTAGATATGCTACTGAAGTGCATGAAACTTACTCTATCGTGGTGGTATCATAGTATATATCTAGTAGTTGCCTAAATCTGAACGGATATCCTATCAATAATAATTAGAGGTTTCAAGTGATGAAATTTATCCACCCTTTTCTGCAAAGTTCCCTTTGGCTTGTACCTCCAAAGTAAAGACATATTTAACAAGGGGCATTGCACATTCCTTTTAATGAATGGTAGCATCATGCCAGACTCATCATAATAAAGATGTCCATGGTCGAGATCTCTTGAGTTTTTCATTAAAATTCTCTGCACGACTATGACATTTCAACGGACAAAAAGACAACATTGGTAGCGTGGTTTCCTCACTGGATTACTGGCGCCCTGCTTTCATTTAATCGTGGCAACCCGACTTATTCCGGAGAGCTTGTGGAGTGGTAATTGCACTTTACAATACCAAACTATGCAGCGTAATGCCCAGAGGTCCAATAATCGGAGGTATTCTCACCTCGTATAGCAAAATCACTATACAGGTTTTGTTTTACGTTTTAAGAAGTGTCGCCATGAGTGGCACTATTTATTCTGTGTCTCGATAACATTGCACATATGAATCCCCGACGTTTCCAACGGTCCGCATGCACTGATGTTACCAACGTTTAACGGCAAAACTTTGCCATCCAACTGGACTAAGCTCTACTTCCTCGCCACCCACTGCCACCCAGCATCAAAGCACTACCAAAGCCAGAGCATACTCCACGAAGATCAAAGCTGCCCCTGAATAGAATAAATTGCGGCTGTGATACCATCATGTGATTCAACCATGTGAGCCCAGTACGAAGGTCTCCCCTCCTTTTGACGGGTGCCTTTACTACTTGCACATTCATTCTCCTTGTGGTGCTTATACACCGAACCCGGGGTGTGGGTTCAGACCCTCTGCGGAGTTGACCTCAGCGCAAGCCTGTGGCGAAGGAGCCTTGCGCTGACCCGCTTCCGCGACTTCCACTGGCACGCTTACAGTAAGAGGTTCTCCAGTTCCCTCTCTCTTTTACATTGCCTTCTTCAGAAACCAGCAAAGCCAAATATTCCTGTCAAAGCACCAGCTTCTTACTGCGCATTAATGCAGACAGCTGAGTAGTAGTAGCAGTCTGTGTTCTCAACAGGTTTTGGGTGTAACTCCTTGTTTCATGTTGGCTGGCTAAGTAAGGAAGATGTTTTCATCCTTTGTCCTTTTCCTTGACTCTTGCGGTGTTGAGTTGAGTCTGTCGGTCTTATGGAGCGCAATCCATGCACCAAAATGACTTGCGGAACTTCGAGCATCGCGTTTTCTGAACTGCCTCGAAATTTTAACTTATCTCAGCTCGTGGAAACGTGTGTTACAGCAGAGGGTGTGCAAGGTAATTAGAGTAGAATGAAATTATTCGCAGATTGGGCTGATTGATAAGTAACTTTACGTAGATAAATATACGCGCCGCTGGAGATGAAGGCAGCGAGTACGTATGGCTTCTCGCACAATCCGTGAACTTGAGAAGACCACGAAACCCTCTCGAGTTACCGTTCCTTGGTCGCATCCTCGCACCTGCGCGATGCGATGAAAGAACATCAATCACTGGATGCGATGCCACAATGATTTATTTATTTTCCAGGCTGCACAATGAAACTGTTGATGAGTAGGAGTGGAGTAGAAGTAGGAGTGAC
The DNA here is from genome assembly GCA_004764695.1 of Schizochytrium sp. TIO01. Lineage (NCBI taxonomy): Eukaryota > Bigyra > Thraustochytrida > Thraustochytriidae > Schizochytrium > Schizochytrium sp. TIO01. Next base: position 3,392,997 of record SMSO01000014.1, on the reverse strand, counting down.
AAAAAGCAAATAAGCCATCGAACGATCTAGCAGAGCGTTTGTGAGTCGGAAAGGGTAACTTTTCTCAGTTATTATAGGCTTACTCTATTTATCGATGTGTATGTATGTGCACCTCATGAGAGTTGTTTCAGATTGAGCTATACATACCATGGTAAGACGAATTCAACTCAGATTGGTGATGAACTCAATTCGATGTTCTTAACTCCGTATAGCTAGCGATTCATTTCCATTTCCAGGGGAAAGGCAACCTTGTGTGGAGCGTCATCGAAACGCTTGGCAGTGGATACCTGGGGTTCGAAGGACGATGCTGCCTGAAGCTTCCGCTCCTACAGGCTGGACATTGGCTCACATGCCAACTCACTCCTACTCAACTAACCACTCAACCAACCAATCAGTTAGTCAGTCAATCAATCAGTCAATCAATCAATCAATCGCGTACCTTTGACAGCTACCAATCGTTCTCCTTGGTTGGCACGTAACATCCATCCCTGCAGAGAGCAGCCACAACAGTGGCCATCAGGCTTTTATTTTGTGTCGTTCCATTTAGTTTTACTTTATTTCATAAAATCAGCACGCTTACTGCTGGTATGGATGAGGTATGGACGCCTGTGGAGCACGGCTGACTGGACCTGAGGGAAATTCAGGCCAGAAGCTACAGAAGCTACCGAGATGTAAGGCAAAGACAATTGTTGTGTCCTCGACTCGCGCCTTGTCTTGTCTTGTCCTGCCTTGTCTTCTTGTTCACGGTTTTGCTTCGCTTGTGCATTCACTCGCTTGAGTCTGTCTGTCGTCTTTGATATGTCTACTCCTACTTTTCAAAGTAGCAGCACTTTCACTATCGATGGTCGGTCTTTTCAACCTTAAGTACGGCACGCGCTGGACGAAGCAGATGCTACCGATGCCTCCGTCGAAGCAGAAGAGGCTCGAGGCGGCAAGAATCTATGGGAGCGAAGAGGTCCACGGAGGCAGGGACTCGCCAATTGCGGAGGTTGCGGAGCTTGAACTTGCGAAGCTCGTCGATACTGTTTACTGGAGCAAACGGCCTTAGGAGCCAACCTTGGCATTCATTGTGCAATCAGTATTGACCCACCCACCACAGCAACGTGAATTCTGAAAGAAAGAGAAAGAAACAGAACAACTGAAGAATTGAATCAGTGCCACAAGTAGTGGAGGTGCGCGAGCTATTTATTTGTATTTCGAAAACGTTGTTGAGCTAGTAGCCATCTTCATGCGGCGCTCCTCCATGAGTTGAAGCTGCGGCTGAGGCGAAGTTATCAATGGTTTGTTTGAAAGACAGTGTGCACCAGGCCTGATAATAGCCAGTAGAGAAAAGGAGAGACACGCAGGCGAAGAACAGGAAAGGAAAAAAAAAAGCACGAAAAGGGACAGAGAACAACTTCAAGTTGAATTAACAGGAAACTAAACATATTGTTGTTGAGTTTGGAAGCACGTGCAAAAATGGAAATGGCGAGACCTGCAGAATAGCTGCAAGGATGTCTAGTCTATGGAGAGAGGTGCAAATTTGACATTAATGAGATACGCGAAGAAGCACCTCAGGTTAGACAAGAACTGCACGAGAACGACCCCATATTACAAAGGTAGGCGCTGTTGATTCCTTTTTTCATTTCTTTCACTTGATTATTTACACAATGTTATACACATGTTCCGGTAGCAATCGCACTCGTATAACTTATGTGAACTAATAACTAGAAATAATTTCTCTCGACTCATTAGTCGATCACAGTAACTGCGAAAGCTCCAAGCCGGCATGGGCAATGCCAGGTATAGATATTTTTTTAATAACAACTTGCAAATACCAGAGTCAGAAAGCATTCTGAACAGCAATTGCAATTGCAGGAGATCTTGTTTTCTCAGCAAACTCACTACCTAGAGTTTGACAAAGTGCGTATATTAAAAGACTCCATGACATAGCAGAATAGTCTTCCCTTTTTCATTTGTGATCGTGTCATGGTTTTGACAACGTCTATGAGATCCTCATAACCTGTGATTCTCGACACCACAAGTCGCCGGTCTACGCAAGAATATTTCGTCAGGGGGGTGTTGACTCAACAGGTTTATCGTTATCAGCCACCAGATTCGCAAACTGTCTGTCAGAGTATCAGGCGGGAAAAGAAAGTTGCTGACACAATTACATGGATATCAAGAAATGCGTCTGCTACGCACCTATCTACTATTAACTATAAGTCCCATCCTTTGTTTAGGTAGTAATAGTACTACCATTTTATAATTTTTAGAAGAAAAGACTTCATCAATCACCGAATTGCGAGTTGAGCCTAGACGGCTTGGAACGACTCAACTGAAGACGATTATCAGCACAAGAATGCTTTCACGAGCAGCGGCCATAGACAGAGCTCTCGTGGCACCTTGTGCGCTTGGAGAGAAGATTCAACAGTCTGTGCGAGCACTTGATGCTTATTTAACAGAGGCTTTGTATAAGGCAGTGCACTTATGGCGCAAGAAGCAGCAGCAGCAACAGCGCGTAAATGCGCAAAGGCGTAAGCATAATCACTTTCAGCAACAACATTTAGGATATCATGCAAGACCAGGAAATGAAGGCTGCCAGCAGAGATTCCCGTTCGTGATGGCAATCATGACACTTGTTTTGATTTGCATGTCTGTCATGTCAATGTTCAACTCAATTCAGTTCGCAAATCAGGAGCAACTTGGTAATCATCAGATGAAAACACTGCAATTTCTCGACGAAAACCCATCGAGGGACATACACGGATATCAACAGATACTTAGATCGACCAACCTTGGAGCAAGCCAGACAATCCGTACTGCCCACAAAGCAAATAAGGACAAGACAAAATTGTCTTATAATACGCCATCGCCTTTACCGCCACAAATAAGAAGTGTCCTTGATCGTAACTATGTTCCCGTGAGTGTCCCCTACACAACTCACGATACTATCTCCACAGCTTTTGAAAATATTCTCAATGAGACTATGTCCATGAAAGCTCGATTGCAGAAACAACACATAGTATATGATCCGATCAGGACCCAACTGAAAGCTAGAAGAAGTATCTACAAGCATCTTGAGTGTGATCCTAAAACAGTCCGTCCATCAGATATTGCCAAGATTCGCCTAGTTAGCGATGGCGGTATTGGGCTTACCATATCACAGGCTCTGTTCGCAATCAATATGGCCATATCGCGCAACCTAATCCCTATCTTTGATGACCAGGAATTGCTATGGTTTTCTAGCCGCAAATTAAGCATTGGCGATATCTTTAACCTACCATGCAATCCTCCAGCGCATGTAAGAGATAGTTCTCGAGTGCAAAAAGCAAATTGCGATGATGCATCGTGTGATCGTCGCTTGGCCAAGGCTGCAACCACGATCCCTCTTGAGTTTGCGCATCTTCCTCTTATGTGGTGGTGGCGTCAGCTCACGCTGACTGTTATTCGGCCAAGCGAGAACATTTTAGGTCATATGGCTAAGATCTTGAAGAAGAACAGGTCTCCAGTATACAACCCGATGTGGAACCACAGTACTGCCACACATAAACTCGACCATAGCTCTCCTTTCGCTCGCTTATTCAATATGGATAACCTAGAACGCCCTCTGGTCGCTGTTCATCTGCGCCGAGGGGACGCTTGCACAGGCGACCGACCAACTTGTATCTCTAGTGCATCAGAGGTGTTTGAATTGCTTGAGAAGAAAAACATAAATCGAGGTACGCTCCTCGTTGCTACAGACTCAGCACAGCTCCTCGAATCCATGGAGAACACTGTAAGTTCAGAAGGCAACTCATTTCAAGGGAAAGTGATTTCGCTCAAGGCAGATCGAAACTACTACGGAAACTTTTATAAGAAGGACATGGCCTACGAGGACATTAGCAAGACACAGAATATGATTCAAGAAACAAACCTCGCTCTTGAGGCAATCCTCGACCTCGTGTTTTTGGCAGAGGGTGAGATTCATGTTGGATCTTTTTTCAGCAACTTTATCCGTAGTGCGATGAACCTCAGTGGAAAAAATCATGCATTTCGGTACATTAGCTTTGACGCACATTGGTGTCCTCACGAAATCTGCTCACTTGGCTGGATTACAAGGGATAAATGTCCTTTATACCATCGCCACATGTGCCAATGGCGCCCTACATATATGTGTAACTCTACTTCCTTAGGCGACAAGTGTAATCGCTTTGCTGGCTCACTTTCCTCGGATCAATGTAACCTTTTCTATCAAAACAAAGATATGTTCAGGCTCTCGTGGATCAAAAGCCAGGCATTACAAGAGGTGTCCCCAATTCTCGACCAGCTTGTGAACTCTTCTGCTAGATATTCTGATGTATGTTGTTCGACAGAATGTTTTGAAGAGACTAGTGAATCCAGTGATGGGTCCATGAATGATGTCCATGGGTGTTCGAAACCCCAACGTTGGTTGAAGGACGTTATCAAGTATAACAACCCTGAACTCGCATGGGAGGGTTACACTCAAATCAAGGGCTTCACACCTGAAGTTTTACGCACTCCCCGGGAGAATTATTTTTCAGTGATATCTGAATTTCAGGCTCGAGTGGCTCGAGTCGTGACAGACACAATTAATTTGCACCCTGTTGGCACTACATCGTTGACCACAATGTAAAGGCCTGGCAATAGCAAAATTATATTATATTGTTTTATTATGTTTGAAATGAGAAGGGACTTATTTCATAAAGAAGCGCGCACTGGAACAATTGAGAAACCACTCTTCACGCAGGTGTATTATCAAATATTTATAAACATATCAAAATAAAATAGCCTTCTGTGTTCTAAATTCAATTGCAGTTCCTACCTAAAATATTCTGACATCTTTATTTCCACATTATGCATTTTTTAAAAGTTTATATGCCAATGTCCTTGGCGTTATATACTAACAAAAGTTAGTGTCCCTTGTAAGAGAAGAGGGTATTTGCAAACCTACAACTTAATCAGTAAGAATAATTTGCGCACTAGTACGAAAAGTCAAGGCTGCCCATCACAAACTTTTTACATACAATACAGTGTTGTGATAATTTCATCAAAATCAAAACAGGCAAATAAAAGTAAAGCTGCTAACAGTAAAAACGCACTCCATTGATGCCAACCCCTGATTGCACCATGAAATCGAAACACCAGTCTGAATCCAAAGATAACAAAGGCTTCAAACACGTTCCAGCGTCATTGCCTAAAGCAGCTCCAAGAGCTGCCACGATGCGATCCATATTTGATGTAAACTTGCCTATAAATCCCGACGCATACTTGCTCAGAATGTAAGTATCTACAAGGAAGTCCACCATCTCTTGTGTGCGAGAAAACCCGGCCTTCTTGAGACGCTTGTCACCAAAGAGCACTCCTTCAATTGTAATTTCATCAGTTGCAGTGGCGTTTGCAAACACATTGTATCGATCACGATTGATATGTGGATTTACTATCCAGTTGATATCACTGTAATATTTTGTAGCATTACGCACAACCTCTGCAGAGTCTGTGGCAAGGTACACACTCTTAAATTGGAATCGTCGCATCAAAAGACGAATTGCTGGAATGTAATAACGCAAGCCATCGCATCGACGGCCCTTCTCATCAATTTTGGGGTCGCTACAAGAATCACCTAGACGCACGTGTACACCCAGTATAGGCTGGTTCTCAACCCTATCCAAACCTGTTGCAAGAACGACTTTATCCAACTGCTGTTGGACTCGAGGCGAGAACTGCAGAAGATTTTTTAGTACTTGGCCAACATTCCACATAATACCAAAGTTCTCAAAACCTGTTGGTGTGCGTGAAAGTTTTCTCTCCCCGTTCCATTGACCGTAATCATCCTGGCCAATGCGTCTCCACTTGCCAGTATTCGAATCGTATCTAGGTCCATCTGACTTTGCGCACGCTGGATCAGTGTCATCGCGTGAGGCAAAAGGTTTCAAAAAACAAGATAGCTCTTGAGAACCATCACAAGAACGCGATTCGGCCCACAGGGAGTCTGGTGTCAAAAAAGCTTGATTCGTCGACATCGCATGCATTAATGGAGTAACCAAATAATTCAGCGTGCAACCCGCCCCGCACTCTGGAGCCTCCAGGTGCAAAGTGGTGCGTTTGTTTGTCTTTGTCAAATCTGCCAATGATGATGCTCCACCTGACTCAGGGGCAGGTGCATCTCGTGCGGCAGTACGCGCAGCTAGAGCTTCAGCAACAGCTGCAGCTGCAGCTGCAGCAGCTGAAGGCTCATGAGAGGCTGACGAAGGAGCTTTACACATGCGTGTTCGATCGAAGAGTTGCTTAAACTTTCTTGACGCAATGCGAGCAGCACGCTGGCCAGAATCACGATCTAAGGAATCGCCCGTGCTAAACGCAAGACCACGCGGTCGAGGTATTTTGACCCGAACCTCCTTTCGGGTCTCTTTTTTATCGTGTGCTAGAAGATCCAAGCAATACGGCGCTTTGCCCAAAGGGCTTGGCATTTGTTCTGTACGACGATGCAAATCATAGACTACATCCGCCCGGTAATTAGTTTTGTGACAATACAAGCCATCCCACCTCAAACCTGACTTTTTCTGAAGAGACGGAAGGGCAAATGTGCGTTTGTTATGCTGCATGTAATTTGCAACGATCCCATCCACTGGTTCTGCTCTCATGTCTAAATTTCCACGTACAACTGCGCCCCACTCGCATGATTCCCCTGACACATGCTCATAAGACCAATCAGTAAACTTATACACCTTTTCTTTCGGCATGAATAGCTGCACACTGAGAGATTGCAAAATCAAATCGTTTTCTCGAAAAAGGTAAAACCCACCAGTCCAATCGACAAAACTGAAGAGACGACGAACCTGAGGTTTCCGCCAAAAGCTTGTCTTTGTAATGAAAAAGTTGTTATAGTAACCGTAGCTCAAGTATCCTTTAGCATCGTCCCAGCAGCAATCTTTTAAGAAGCCAGTTCGTAAAAAATGTCGGTTCTCGTAAGTCAGATAAGCTTTAATATAACGCTGGCGAAAATCATCATCACAGCAGGGCTCGAAAGCGTCTAAACGATACGCATACTCGAGCTTACGGTTTTGCATGAAATCAAATAGATCATACTTGATGCTAGATAATAGGTACGAATCCTCATCCATTCGCATAACATATTCATAACCGAGTTTTTCTACAAACTCAAAAAGGCGCCCTGCGTACCAGCGGCACATATGCCGATAACCCTCGCTAAATGCGTCGTCCGTCCACCGATTTGCGTCTTTGCGGTCAAGAAAACCTGGAAGTTCCCAATATCTTGAGCGTTTAGGAATTTCAATCAGGTAAATCTCATTGCGGGATCCATCAAGACGCAGACGCCTTTCATCCTCTCGAGAAAATTCGCCATTATGAAAAATGAGAACATCACGACGGAATTCGGCATTGTAATTTTGGTACAAGAGGTCTAAAGACCGTTCAAGCATGCCGAGGCTGTCTCGTGAGTAAGATGAATGGCGTTTTTGAGCCAAATACACGATACAACCTTTTCGCAAACTTTTTGGAGTCAAAATTCGGGCATTAAGACTGTCAAAGTCTACCTTAACCGATGGTTCATCTCCGCAACCCTCTGGAGGCACCTCCAGTTGGCCCTTTTCAAAAACATGATACACTGCCCTTGCAACAGCTGCATCACGATCTCGCGGATTACTGAGGAAATCAGAGGGCTCGCAATGCATAACCGAGGTTGCGGGAGTTATTGGCCATGTCATGATTGGTAAATCAAGGGGTTCTTCCGAAGGCCAGATCATCCAAACCTGTCCAATGGTGATGAGAACAACCATGGCCAGTAGCACATGGGGTGCACTTTGGTAATAATTCATACCGATGAAGTTCTGCCGAGGAGCTGGGTGTCCATGCATCGCACTGAGCACCGATGATCAGAACTGATCTGCGAGAAATCCTGCAGGAACCAAATGAACAGGCCGGCCCACCAAGAAAAATTAATATATGAAGAATTGGGCGAGAAGTCCTAAATATTTGGAATCCCCTCAATGCTCGATCTCCTCATCCGGTATAGACCTCGCTTGCTTTATTATTCGTTGCTCACCAACGATAATGCACAGTGTAGCAATATAAAATAGTGCAACTCCACTTTGGAGAGAATATTGTGAGTTTGTTTTGTGCGCTTTCCGATTACCACTTCTGTTTTGTATTGCCTACTGCTATCGCCTGACAATACAATCGCCCCAAACTCAGGTTTTTAGGTTGTTTTATTGCACCTTCGTGTGGCAACAAGGGATCGTCTCCCCCTTTTACGGTTGCTGACGCTGCAGTCTCAGGTAGCTTCCCTGCGCTTGCGTATCGATCCTTGAGAAGCGGACGAATGTAGCCCTTACGAGAGCTCTTCTTTTGTATAGCTGCTGCGAAACGAGGCGCTCCGCCTGATTGCCAACGGCCCACAGGCCGCAAAATGGACCCAGTAACCTTAATCTCCGAGGGAAAGGGTTCTGGCGGCTACGGATTGCAAACTCTAGGCAGGCCAATGACGACCGGCAATCACCGATCGGTGGAGATCGTCATTGTCCAGGTGGTGCTGATGATGGTAAATATAATTTTTTCATTCATTTTCTTACTAATCTATTAATGGCTACTACTTACCTATTGCTATTGCTACATAAGTGTTTGTATGAAATTTTCAATTAACTTGAAGGAAGTTCTGGATTAACTGCAAAGCAATCTGGGAATCGCTCTTCTCGCAACCAGTTTTGGCTCTGTTGTCTAAAACGAGAGTGGGAGCTGCTTGTCATGGGGAAACAGAACAAGGTATTCTCTTTGCTTCGGTTTCCTCTCCCTTTGGACATTCAATGAAATAATCTTTCTCTTGTTTGAGTCGAGAATTTAGGTACTACTAGGTAGGTAGGTACTTACTACGATTCTGGTTGTACTTTTCATATGGTGCAGTTGAAAGCTTAGGTAAATATTGGAGAAAGAAGCAAGAAAGCTCCTAGAAGTCGAGAGCCATCGAGAAGAAGCTCGTGTTGTCTCCAGTTTGCTACCTAAACGAATTGAAAGGCTCGTCAGTAAACTTCTCTCTTCTTTTGTTTCCTTTGGCTTCATCTTATGGGTTGGAAGCAATGGGAACTTGGCCAACTCAACATTTCACTCTCATGCCTAACCAAGCAATATTACCTTGATCGCCAAAGGAGCAAGTAGCCAGGTAGGAACTTATCTACTTCTTGATGATTCGCACAAATTAATCACGCACGATGGTGAAGGTAACCTGTTTCTATTTCCTCTACAACCTATGATATAGCGACAGTGGAACACCTGCGCTTTTTGTAATAAATGAGGGACTGTATCCTCATTGGGTGAATAAATGTAAGATTGAATCTTGGCCTAGCTTTGGCGCCGAGTCGCATGTACCAAATGAAAATCGAAAGCGCTCACCAAAGATCCTCGAAAGACCGTCATTACTCATACTTAAGATTTTTTTCCTTGTCTTTCATAAACATTTATACAGACTACCTAGCTAGGTGCCTACTTAGTACTCGCATATAGACACGCGTTTTTTAAGTAGTGGTAGTACGGAGATAATTTTTAATTAGGTGTTATATAAATGATCCGTTGCACCGTAGAGTTGCTATGAGGTACTATGTCATGTTCAAATTACGGTTAATTGCCGCTAGACTTTTCTGCTTCTCTAAGAAGACTAAATAAGCGAAAAATAGTTTTGTTTGGTTATATGGTTATATTAAGATGCACAATGAGCACACACATTATAAAACTAATAAATTCTCTGGAGAATTTTAGCTTTGCTGCAAAAATCTGACACCTTACTGATGCTCTGGAAGCCAAGGAGCTGGTGAAGAACGTGAGTGAGTGATCAGGCCTTGGTGCGATTGCACCTGGCTCTGGATCAAGAGAGGCGCTACAGATTATAAATATTTCATATTGCAAACAGCTTGCCATTAAAGCTGAAAAGGACCAATGGCTGCGCAGCTTTTGCGATGGGCAAACAGTCTTGGCTTAAAGAACAAGGTAGAAAACTTAGATGTTGACCTGGCAGATGGTTGTGTGGTCGCGGAGCTCCTTGCTATTATAAATGTGCTCAAGCCACCAATTCTTCGCAGCATCCGAAGGACAGAACGTGGAGATGTTGAAAATGCAGCACAAAACTATGAAAAGATTATTGGAGTCTTGAAAAATGAGCTTGGAATGGATGTGAATCGTAAAGATGTTGCACAGGTGATCTTAGAGCAGCCAGGTGCAGCCGCTACCTTCTTGTTCAGAATCAAGTGTAAGCTTGAACCTGAGACAGCTGCTTGCGAAGACTCTAGGCTATCTCTTGAGGAGAAGAATCGGCGGGAAAAGGAGGCGGCAGTCTTGAAAGCAAAGGCTACAATCAAGCATAAACCAATCCCTAACCATGATCTTGAGCTTGGTGTCCGAGGGTTGCTAACAAAGAAGCAACTTGACACTACCTTGCACCTTGCCCACTTTGAGGACCGCCGTATCAACCGAGAGAAGGAAATTGACATGGAGCTGCGTCAAGAAGAAGAAGATCTTAACAAGACACGCGCGGAGCGACGCGAAGCGCAACGTGAGCGCCTTCGTGAAGGTCGAGAGTTCTTAGATTTGTGGATTGCCCAAGGCAAAGCGAATTGGAAAACAAATCAGCTTGTGAAACGCGACAGAATTCGACGTGAACTTCAATTTGAGTTGACATGTCGTGCTCGGGAAGCTGCGCAAGCTGAAGCTATTCGATGCACTAATGCTACCCAGGTTCAACGCGGTGCAGAGGAATTTGAACGGAACCTTAAAAGACTTGGGGTCGACACGGGAGACTCTGCAAGCACTGGAACTGAGGTAATGCTAATGGATCAAGTTGATTTGAGCTTGCCAGCAAATCGAGAAGCAGTTGTCAAGGAAATGATGATCAAAGATAGTGTCGAAGTGTCTAAATACATGACACGTATCAAAACTCAACACGAAGAATCTCTAGCTAGCCGCAAAGCACGTGAGCAGCGCCGTCGTAAAATGCTGGTAGATCAAGAGAAAGCTCAAAAAAGTGTTGATGAGGAGCTAGCTGAGGAAATGCTTCTTCAATCTATGCAGGCGGAAAGCCGTGAGGAGAGGTTAGCTGCTAAAAGTCGGCGTCATAAAAGACACACGAAACGTGTGGAAGCCGTTGCTAGATCTTCCTTCATTCAAAATTATCTGTTACATCGTGAGAAGATCTATTGTGAAGAAGTGAAAGCTTATCAAGAGTCTCTGGAGAAACAATCAAAATCAGCTTTGGAAGATGAAGGGTCTCAAGCTCAACTTACCGCACAGGCTATGGCAAGAGAAGAACGAAACACCCTTAAAAGTATGATACGGGAGGAGAAACACCGCGCTGTGGCAAAGGAAACAATGGATCTTATTGTTGGCCTGGTTGAGAGAGTTATTGATGAAAAATCTGCACAAAACGACAATTTGCTGCATCCAGCGGCATGGAGAAAACTAAAGGGAAGCTTTATAACTGGAGACACAGTACTTAAAGCGTTGGACCTGGATGAATCTATAGAAATGACACTCACGGATGAAGAAAAAGCATTTGGCCACGACAAATTTCCTCTTCATGAAAAGGTTGCAGAAGCTCTGCTTCTAGATAGTCCGGATCCTACTGCTACACTGGAGACTCTGCTCTCTGATTTGCTTGAGAGCACTCCCGAGATGTTACCTATGCTAGCACCACCCTTCCATGGTGCAGTACTGACTGGTTTCTCAAAAGCAAACCAAAAGCACTCACTTTTACGGCAGCACTTTATCACTGTGTTGTCACTTCGCTACGGCTGTCGTGTGGTTAAGGGGGAAACCTATCAAAAAGAAGCAGCAGCTCTGCGCACGGAAGACGAAGCTGCTGGAAGGGATCCGGCCCCCGCAAAAGCATCCAAAAAACAAAGCACGATTGCTGAGGAAGATCGTAATGATCTTTTACGCCGAGTTGGCCAAGCTTCTCATCTTGAAGATATGGAGGGTCTCTCCAAAGCACTTACAAAGATCGCAATCTTTGATTTACTCCAAAGCAAAGCTTCCGGTGTGCTTTTGGTTGATATTGCGGAGAGGGCCGAGGAATTGCAAACTCTAGAAAATACTTTAGGTCCCATGTATCTAGAGTCTAATGAAGTTGAAGGCGAAGTCAAAGGGCAAAAGTCAACGGAAAGCTCGAACCCTGACGACCGGGCTGTATTTCTTCAGCTTGTCATTGCCCCGGGTTCTGAGAAATCAAGCTCAGCGGGGTCGGATGTGTTGTCAGGAGATCTGACCCAACCAGAGGAGATGATGGATGGGTTTTCTGAATCCGATCCTGAAGTTCTCATGCGCAATGAGTGGCTCAGTTCCAAGAATATCCCTCTTTGCAATACTGTTGATGATTTGATGAGAGTTATAGTGCCACCTAGCATTCAAACATGGCCCCTTGGTTCACAAATGTTTTTGGCGCACTACATTGCTGAGTGTGCAAATTTACCTCATGGAATAATAAACTTGGGTGAAGTTCGACACTTGCTCTCAAATTACAAAGTTTCACAGTCAGATTTTGAAGACAAAGCCAAAGTTTTCATGCATCGTGCCTTAGAGGGAAACCCCAAAACCACACAAGCTTCACATATGCTGCTCGCAAATGCAGTTGACCTTCTGAAAGGAAGAATACCTTTTACAAATGAGAAACGGACCTTCATAGACGAACAAACGCGGTTTTTGAAGGAGTGTATGTACGGGCCTGTGGATCGACGTCCACCTTTCGATGAACTAGCAAATATTATGTGGGAAGAGGCACTCTACCATACTAGGCGAACACGTGGCTATCAAAGTGAGCTTTGGCAAGAACATTTGGAGCAGCCACTCCCTGTAAAAGAATGGGGAGCTGCTGTTTGTAAAGATTACGTGCCCGTTGTTGAACAAATTTTGAACAATGTTCAAAATCTGCGAGCATTTGTAAATCGTATTCACGAGTTGATCGCTCTTGATAACACAGATATCGTAGGTGTACTGGAAGTCAATGATCAAGACATTTCAGAGGTAGCCGAGAAAACCGAGAAAGTTCTGACAGAACTTGAATCCTTCGACCCAAATCTCTGCAATATCTTAAGACAGGCAGTGCGTACGCTTGATATGCGGGAGTTAAAGAACCCTGATCCGTTGCCAGCCAATGTTCTGCTTACACAAATTAGTAACCAGTCTCGCAAACGTTTACTTCACCTTGGTGAATCTGCTGTTGTTAATTTCAAATTTATTGCCAAAGAGTGGGCAGCTTTATTGTCAACCTGGGATGAGACCTGCAAAGCCCACCTTGCTGGTCAGGACAAGCAAACCAGAAGCTTTCGACACCGCCTTGCTAAGATTGCGTTAAATGAGGGTCAAACTGTTGATCTGATTAGCTTATGGTTCGATGTGTAATAGAATAATACTAAATAGCAAAAGATAATAGTTTTCAAGGTTTAGAGCAGTTAAGTCAAGAGAATTCTTTTTTACAGCAATAAGATGATTTTCAAGCCAAAACTCAAAGTAATATAGTAACCAAGTTGAGACAAAATAAGCTTGCATGTGGTAATAGAAAGGAGATAAATCTGTATATGAGGAAACATATCCCACAATCCTCAACCTCCAGCACGCTGCTTCCACATGTCGCGCTCCTCTTTTAGCTTTTTGATTTCTCTTTGGGACCGAGCAAGTGACTCCTTGAGATAAGTTTTGTAATTCTCCAACTCTTCTTCAGCCACAGTTGCACGCGTTAAAAGATCAGCATACTGGCGACCACTGAGCTTTGGGGATGCAGCAGAAGAATCTATCATACCTGGTGACACTCGCGAATCTAGACGAGGGCTTGTTGGTCTAACGCCCCTGCTAGTAGCCTGCTGGGAGTACAATTTGCGAAGCTTCTCATTCTCTTCGCGCAAACGCCTCAGCTCTTCTTCATCTGCACCTGGTGGAAATGGTGACGACATTCGACGAGTCTTATCAAGTTCTCTTTTGTAACGATCCACTTGGTCTTGGAGGTCACGATTTTCCTTTTCAAGATCCGGTGACGACGCCTGGTTTCTGGACCTGTTCTGATTTGCAGATGCAGACTGTAGTTCTTCGATTTTTTCTAAAAGTTTATCTTGAATCTCCTGCATGCGCTTTGCTGTCTCTGCGTCGTTCCCGCCATGGCCTGAGCCACCATTTCTCTGGCTTATATTGTGGTTTTCTTCTTCGAGATTAGCTTTCTGACGTTCAAGCATTTTAATTTCAGCCTGGAGATCTGCGATACGGACTTCTTGCTCGCGGTGGATACGCTTGATCGAGGCCGCTAAGGTGATATTTTTTTCTTGAGCAGCTTGAAGATCAGACCCTGCCTTTTCTAGCCGTTGTTTGATTTGAACGATTTCGTGCCGCAACTGCTCTTCAATTTGTGACGACTCTACCTTAAGGTCAGAGTCCTCCGATGCTGCAGAAGTTTGAAGGAGCTCAACCTTGTCTGTGTCTACTTCCATGTCTTGAAGCTTAAAGCGTAGAGCTGAGTAGCGTGAGAACAGCGTACGATTCTTTTCCACAATGCGCTGGTTCGTTTGTTGCAAAGTTCGTACACGTTTTTCAAGCTCTGATTCACGATTCTTGAATGTTTGCACTAGCTCTGATTGAAGCCCTTCGCGTTCTTTGTCCGCTGCTTCAAGGATCGAGGAGGTTGCAAGAGATGAATGGTCATCAAGCGTGCTTCCTACATTGAGCTGATCGAGAAGCTTATTCCGGTAGTCTTCTGTGATTGTATTAATCTTCTCATCAAGACGGGTGTTTTCTGCGCGTAGAAGAGATAACTCTTCCGTTTTTTCAGAAAGTTGTGTTTCTAGGTCTTTTATCCTGCGCGTGGAACTTTTGAAAGAACTCCGCAGTTCTCGAGCTTCTGCGTCAAGATGTTCGCGTTGTGTTTCATTCCGCTTCATCTCAGCCTCCAAACGTGTCTTCAACTGAGAAACCTCGCTATCGCGCTCCCTATTGTAGTCTGCAGCATTGCGTTCCAAGTCTAATTTTTGGGTCTCGAATTCGACCTGTTTACGCTGCAGTTCAAGCTGGATTTTAAGCTTTTCTGCGCGAAGTTCCTCACTGATTTGCCTCTCATTTGCCAAGTCGTCTTCCAGGGTAGCTCTCTCACTGGTGAGTTTAGACCACTTTGCATCACCCTGGCCCTTTTCTTCCTCTAATGCAGCACGCTCTCTTCGCAACTCTTCGGCTTCACGTAACAACGCATTTTTCTGATTCACTAGTGTAAGAAGTTCTACGCCAAGCTCTTCATTTTTGGTGAGTTCCTCTTTGAACTGAGTTTCGAGACGCGTGTAACTATCTTTGAGTTGGATGAGGTCAGATTTGAAACCTTCAGAGGACTGATTAGCCTCTTGAAGGTCTTGTTTGAGAGTAGTCATAGTTTTCTCGTGCGATTCTTGCCTCATCTCATACTGCAAGACTTCATTTTCTGCGTTAAGAAGTTTTGTGACTAATTCGTATTTTTCCGCTTCTGCACGCTCTACAAGTTTATTGTTCTCAATCCGGAGATCAAGAAGAGCTTTCGAAATCTTTAGCTTTTCTTCCTCGCCCTTGATAGAGGCTGCTTGAATAGAAGATTTCTGCTCCACAAGTTTATTATACTTTTCTCGGAATTCCACAAGTTTCCCGTATATTTTCTCCTTTTCTTCTTTCATTCGAAGCTTTTCCAGGTTGTCTCGGACCACACGTCCTTCAAGCTCATGCAGCTTGACCGTGAGCTCCTGTGCATCTTCGACAGATCCGTTCCTACTGATGGTGCCCCCACCACGTCCAGCACGAATAGAAATCTCGTCGCGAAGGCGGTTAATTTGTAAACGATAACGCCGCAGCAAACCTTGCACGCGCTCATCATTAATTGCTGGGTAAGTAGACCCTTCGCGGAGCATTTCCGCGAGCTGTAAAGTCGCTGCTGTTGCTTCACCTTCCCCCTGTTTGGCCAAAGCTAAAACTAAAGTGATGCAGTTCCCCGCTAGCGAGTCTTCTAATAATTGTGTCAATTTAGATTCACTAAATAAAGCATAGTCTTGTTCCCCACGCTCAAGGGACTCCGCCACTGATTGTAGTGTCAGTACTGATTTGCCAAGTGAAGGACCTTCACGAGCACGAATTACAGAACGATCCTCAGCTAGTTTGTCTGTGCCAGCAACCTCAGCTAAAATCAACCTTGAGCGTAGATGCCGCTGGTGATGGTTCTGCTCGACGTCAATCTGCCACATTGTACTTGTATGCCTACTTGCTGGTCCAAAATCAGTCATTCCTGACGTTCTTGAGTTGAATGAGTCTACCAAAACGTCGATGACATCCTCAACATTGCGGTATGGCCCACGCATACTACACTGACTAACAACATAGCCTTCTAGAGGATCGTGAATAATGCTGAGGTCTCGATTCTCTGCATTAAACATGTCTTGGATGACCTCATCACAAATCTCAAAGGCTTTAACTTTGACTTGGAAGTTCGATGCCTGATGCTTCCCACCCTGAGCGCGGTGGAGGTTCGCGAAAAGGTCTTGAACCATTGTGGGTAGGAATTTTTCCACCATTGCATTCTTCTCGCTCCCATACGACCCAAGTACAATAAGTGAGGCCGAGACTCCATCGGCAAGAGCTTTTCACAAGCGGTTTAAGGGATCGTTCAATAATTTGTTTCTCGCCAGCTTCAGGTCCAAACACAAAATCAAAGTCGTACTCCTGGCCTTCCACCGACACCTTGTTTTTCGAAAATCTCACATCTGTTTGTCCATGAGCCGCTGCTGTTTTGCGGGCGCCTACAGCGTGCTGGTCAGAGACTTTGACCAGCGCCTGGATTGGCATACCCGTTGGCACATCACCGCTAGCATTTCTCAATACACCTTCACTCTGGCCGGGATTCCCTTCACTTCTAGAGCTATCACTGCGTCGCCCGCTCCCAGCGGGATGCACGCGCTTCTTGCCCATCGCGAGCAAGTTTGCTTGCTTCTCCGGCGCCTGGGGGTCTTCTCTAAATTTACTTATCATCGCAGTGTTTTTACTCTTAGCCATTTTATATAGAAAAAAAAACCTAAGAAAGTACGAGGTGATCCCTTCTACTCTTTGAAGAGCTAGGTTTCCGTTGGGAGCTAACCTTCTAGGGACAAACCAGTCGTGTCCTCGTAACTTTGCGTTGTTCAGATTGCGTTGTTCAGATTCTCTTCCTTTACTTTGTGGTAATAAATTACTAGTTGTACTACCTACCTCCTAGGCAGGGACTGGTAAGCTTTTCTAGTTCCAGCTTTCCTAATCAGGGAGTATATTGTCGCGAAGGCACGTGAAGATATTGGACATAGACCGGTGAACAAAGATATGTAACTTTAGTCTGATACATGTGCGATGAGATGAAAGACAGACCAAACCAGACCATATCTTTATTTTATTATTAAAGAAAAAGATGCCAAGTCTCGTAATAGTTGCTGAAAGCGCGGGATTTAGAAAACAAGTAAACTGAGCAGACTTTTGAGAATATGGGGTCTTTGGACAAGATGTGGACACATTTTAGTTTGCGGTCAAGGAGTGACTTCAGAAAGAAACTTGAAGAAGAATAGAAAATTGTTTGTTACAGGCTAGCATTCTTCTGTCCGCACGGGACCAATGATAGGTAGGGTTGCTAGGGCAGCTGGAGCTGGCTTGTTTAAGGACTGACTTGTGATTATGCATGTAGCAACTTCACGCGGACGGGGTGGCAGTATGTACATGCATCCTTTTTAGCTTTTTCTGGTGGGAAGGTGTTTTGAAGGTTAGGTTTTGTGCGTACAAAAAGGATCGCAGTCATTGGACGAAACTTTCTGCGCATCGGTGCTCGGGAACTAATTTTCAAGTCTAGTTCGTGGCAACCTTGTTGGCGTCAGTGGCATCGCGGGCCTCCTTGCTCTTCTGCTTAGCCTCAATGATGAGGTTGACCTCCTCCATCATCTCTGTCGGGTGCTTGTCAATGCCACCGTCGTGGATGAGGTCGGAGAGGTGGTGGTTGAAGTCACGGTGCATGCACTCATCTCCACGAACGTGCAAAACAACATCGCGGAGCATAGCATCGTCCGGGAGGTGGTAGTAGTTCTTGGCGATCTTCAAGGCAGGCACGTTGGGGATCTTGCCCTCATCAATGGCCTCCAAGAAGTCGTTGTAGGCCTGGTGGGCAGCTTCCTCAAGGTAGCCAACCGCACGGTGAGCAGTGCGGGGAGACACGACGTAGAAGCCAGTGTAGAAGGTAACAAAGGCAGCCTGGGCCACACCGACAAACATCCTCTCAATGAAGGTCGGCTGGGTGTGCTGCATCCAGATGAGAAGGTGGAGACGCTCGTTCTCAGCCTCCTCGGTGAGCGGGGCAATCCAGCCGTGGTCACGCTTCATGGTACGAAGGGAGCGGAAGTGACGGTGAGCAGCAGCGACCATACCCGGCACAGCTGCGACGGTCTCAAGACACACAGCATGGTGGTCGTACTTTTCTCTGAAGAAGAGGAACATGAACTTCTCGAGAACGCTCACGGTGTAGTAGGCGATCTTGTCCGAAATGAGCTTGGGCTCGTAGTGGTACGGGGTACCAAGGGACTCAAGGTCCTCACATGAGAGCGAGGGCGGGAAACTGTGGCCAGTACCCTCGTACTTCTTGTGGCGCTCGTAAGCCTTGGCAATCAGTTCTTCGGCCTCAATCGCAACCCATGCGTACTTACGGTTGTCGACCGCGCTAAACTTGCGGGTCTGGGCTGCCGTGCGCATGAAGTTGTTCATTTCCTTGTTGAGCACGTTGCGAGCTCCCATGTTGCGCATTCCGCGCTGCGCCATCATCTTGGTTGCGAGCATCTTAACTACTTTGTAGAGACTTGGACTTCTCTAGTGCTTCTTGCTATCGCTATTGCTATTGTGAGTCTTCGATCGAAATCCCTGAGTTTGGGGTTTGCTATTCTTGTCTCGCGGCTTCGAATGCTTTGAGGTTTCTTCTTTTGCTCTTGAGCTTATCGCTGTTGCGATGAGTTGCGGGTTTGCTTCTGCTGCCACTTTCGTTGTGCTGCTCTTCATGCAAAACTCACCTTCCTGCTCACCAGTACGGGCTTCCACCCCTACCTTTTCTCTTAAATGAACCCTACCGCCTGTGGGTTGGATGGCCCTCCAATTTTCTTTGCTTTCGGGAAGTTCTTAGCACTTGCATAAGTATCGCCACGATTGATCCATCACATCGCATCACAGTCAGTCAGTCAGTCAGTCAATCAGTCAATCAATCTTCAATAAACTAAGCAGTCACCACTTTGTAGAGCGCAAGTATCCTTGTGTCCTTGGCCATCTTCCTCTCACAGCGCAGCGTCAATGGCCAACTTCCTCGTGGCTGTAGGCAGGAAAACTTGGCCGCGGAAACCAAGGCAATAATAGTCACGGTCTTATCATAGACACGGGGGGTGCTACAGTTTAGAATAGGCTCGCTTAGATATTTGTCTGTTCACTCCCCATTCGAGCATTATTAAATAATTTATTTCTATAAAACGATGGGCGGTCTTTGGAAAAGGATGATGATCTTCGGCTCTCCTCTCCAGACGAACCAAGGTATTCGTTCGTTCTCATGGCTACTCCCGCAGACCGTGGCTTGCGGCACATTGGCCTCGCGGAGAATTTAAATCTAGTCAGGACGAGCGCTGAGCTGCCGAGAGCCTCTTCGGGGTGCGAGAATCCGGAGGTCCTTCGCCTTTCGCTTGCGGTTCTTCATCATTCACGATTATTCTAATCCTGAGAGTTTTAAGATCCTATTTGTTTAGCTTTTTTAAAATAAAATCAAAGATTACCTATAATCGTTTTTAATTTTTTTAAATCTTATTTCCAAGAACGAAAGAAAGAAGGTAGAACTACTCATAATTCAACTTGCTGAGTCATGTTCTATCCATCCAGCATTCCACTCATGCGAAGTTCGACCCCTCACCCGTTCGCTCGAATTCTTACCATCGCCGTGAACGCGCTCGAGGTCAGCGTGGCTGAGCCAATGTGTCGGCTCGAGCCTCGTGCCCCCACCATTTAGACAGGTGCGCGCCGAGGTCACCTCAAACACCGCGCATTTTCACCGCGAGAAAGCCAAGTTGCCTGAGCTCCCAACTTGCTTTTGGCAACTTTTTTCTTTCAGTTTTTCTTTTACTTTTTGTCGAAACCGTGCCTGCTATTCTTTCTTTTCATCTTTCACATCTCAGGCAGTTCGCCTTCCCTTTTCGTTACTTTCACAGCCCTCTCTTTCTGTGCTATGAGGTACTAGCTGGGCGGCTGTAACAATCAGACATATTCTTTTAACATTTGTGTACCATAGTATGCAGGTAGGACCTGTATATGGGAGGTACGCTACGATCACCAAGGGGCTAAGGAGACCTGAGCTTTAAAACCCTGCTTTTCAGAATTACATACTAGTCATGTACTGGGTACCACTGTTTATTTTTATTTTAAAGAAAGGAAAAACACTGTTTTCATTTTTAAAAAATGTTTTTTTAAAATTTACAATTCAGGTCAACAAAATGAAAAATCGAAAAACTTATCGAAAGCGGGACCTCATTTGGATCATAAATCCTCCCCACCGCAGGGCCATCTATCACCTTCGCGCGCTCTCCGTCTGCCCCGCACCCCCTGGTGCTTTTGATACTGCTCTTCGTCCCTCTTGCGTTGTCCTGGTTTTCTCATGCCTTGCATCTCTGGCGTTAAATTTTAAGATTGAACTTTGTTACAAACTAGGTATGTATGTATGTATCTACGTAATCTGACGAATCACCGATCGCCAACCGCCGCAGAACAACGAAGCCTATAGCTTTAGATTTGAAACTTAATAACGATTTTCCAAGGCTCCATAGCTCCCAATGACCACCTCTGCCAGCACAGAAATCGCAGCAGCAGCAGCAGCAGCAGCAGTGCGCAAGGGCCTCGCGGCTACTGACTTTGCCTGGCTAGCTCTTGACGCTGGAGAATTGATCTCGTGAATTTCGATCTTCATTGGCCAAGCTCGAGCTCTCGAGGCGGTGATTACTTGAACTGATGAGCGCTAAATTTCAGGGCAAACGCCTGGCTTCTACTGCCTCTTTTGCATGCTCCCTACTTCCATTTCCTCGAGGAGGGGCGAGCTTGTCTTGAACATGTAGAGTTTCAATCGGATTCCGCCGGCACGATTGCTCCAAACCAAAAAATCTAAGTCAGCCACGAGTTTTTCATGAGAAGCAGCTCTTCATAAAGAAAGCATCATCTGCAGTCAGTGGATTCACTTGTTGTAGTTTGACTTTTTCTTTTTTCCTGCCTTTTTTTTTCTTTTCTCTTTCCTTTCATTCTGGTTTGCCGCCTATACTTACGTACCACCTACCTACCAGCTGCACCCCCGTAGCGAACCGTGAGCGAAAGCATTCAGCACACATATCTAGGCATCATTCATCGTCGGTGATTTTTGATGATGGGTTTCAAGATTCGTCGTGTTCGCGAGAATGAAATTCTCGCGATCGATCGACTTGGCTGTCCGTCATTTGCTCTTGACTTCTCGGGAAGGTTTCATAACACGTGAATGGAGGAGGTCGCCCTTAGCCTTGGCTGCACAGACTTAATTTCAAGCCGGCTGGTGACCTCGACTCCAGATCCAAGTTCTTCGGAGAAATGAATTGACGAGTTTGAGACAAAATTGATGCGAATCATGGCTGGTCCGCACCCTTCGAAGGCGGAGGCCCGAAGTGAGAGGCGCTTTAGCGTGTGCGAATCAATCAGTGTACCAAACAGACAGCAACCCAGCGGACTGCACAGAAGCAGCACGCAGAAGCAGCAAATGGACGCAGCAACGCGGTCGCGGCTATCACAAGACCAAAGAAACTACGAACGACACAGCTCGAAGCATTTAGAAAGCAGCAGAGAAAAACAAAACAAAACAAAACAAAACTACTATACAACAACAACAACCGCAGTTCAAGAAGTACGCGCGGAAAGAGATAGCGCTGCAAACTTTGGGGTCCTTCTCTCGAAGTATTTGTCTCTGTGCAAAGGCTCTGACTGATGGGTAGTACAGTAACCAGTACTACGTATTTCGAAAATCCATCAGTTTGCAGGCATTTTCTTTTCCCTGCTACCTACCTCCCTACTTACAGTATTCTATCATCTTGACTCTTTCACATTAAAAAACGTTTTGTTTTATTTACTCTTTTCCTTTTACCCTCTAACTTTGTATGAAGCTGTGTTGTGGTGGGAGGTGGTGTTAATTGCTATTTCGCACCTCCTAAATGCAGTGCATACCAGCTCTACAGTTTACCATAAATGGGCATTTACTAGTTCCGCTAGCCAAAGTTACCAAGTTCCAAGGTTCCAGGAACCAGGAACCAGTGTCGTCAATCTGAATGCCCGTCTGCAGGCAGATGGTGGCCGGGTTCCGCGCGCGCAAGACGCAGTTTAAACAGAGGGCAAGGCCGCCACAGATCGTCCAAAGTCAGCAAAAAGAGCTTTAGGATCCGAGTCGTCGGTTGGTTGGTTTTCTTGCTTTGCTAACTAATAGAAGCAGGCTTAGTTTGACTGCCTAGCAGGTAGGTATTACGATAAATAGATGCGATTTAAAATTGTTTTAAATTTTAAAGTAACTTAAACTTTAAAAAAGGGTTTTTTACTCCTTTTTTTTTTTTTAAGCTACGAAATTCTAGTTCAAGTTGAAACATTCGAAAATGTGGATATGCGAATCGCTCGCCACAAGCTGCATTTCTTGCCTTTGACTACCTTCTTCAAGCGGCAACCAGGGCATTCGGTTGTGTGCTCAAGCATTGAAAGAGGTCCTGTGGCTTGCGGCGCGTCCAGCTAGTGGACACAAGGGACGAGCTCGCACCACATGCTTCTCCCCTACTTTTCTTGATTAGAGGATGATAAGGTGACAGGATGGATTACGCGCCACGACGTGTTGTAAATCAAGAAACGGAAGCTGGGGCCAGCACGTATGCCTCCTCTTCGCACATTAACAGACAGACATTGCTGTCACCCAGTGAGAATCTCGGAGACACCAGGACTCGGAAGTGGGTTTAGCGCAACGTGGAGAGGGTGAAGGTATCATGAAAATGCCCAGCTCAATCAAATTCAAGTTAAGCTTGAGTGCCAAGGTTAGAAAATAAACATATTTCTGTTCAACTCGGTCTCTCAAACGACTATACCTAATAATCTAACCTATCTCTTTCCTTTTTTCTTCCTTTTATTTTTTTACTTCCTTTCTTCTGCATGGACCCTTCAAAACTGGGGAAACTTCAGCATTTCTCTCGTTGGATTATCCACGAGGCGCAAAGCTTTGGCAGAGTGCACGTCTTAAGCCGCCAAAACAAGCTCCACCAACTCCATTTCCTGAAGCAAGCAGCATCCCCCGAGGACTGCAAGAAGAGCTACGTAAGCCTGCGCCGCTTCTCTGCCCCTGATGTACAACAGCCTTGCTTGAATGACCAGCACAGTGTCTTCCTGTCGGCGTTTTTTGAGCTCTTTGTGCAAATGACCGAGACCTTGCATTTGAAAGAGACATCATTTGCAATTCTCCGAGATTTTCAATACCGACCTTTTTTCTTTTTGTTTTTGTTTTCCCTTTTCTTTTAGACCCTAGTATAAAAATATTTTTATTTCGTCTCTGTTCAGGTTTCGAACTTGAACTTATGAAAAGACTATTTCCCTTCAAGTTTATCATAGATGTATATTTATTTTTTGTTTAAAACTTTTAAAATTTCAAAGAGTTGGCTACTCGTTCAACACCGGCCAGAAAAAGCAATATTTGTTCGTTCGTATGCGCTTATAGCATCTGTAGACTTGATTATTGCGCGAGATAGATGTGAGCATCGTACGAGTGAAATGTCTTGAGGTTTTTTTAAGCTCGCACGATTTCAAATTCTTTTTGGCTTGGGGAACGCCCCTGAACGGTAACCTCTGATGGAATGAATTACCTTCAGATGTTCTCGGAGACACTCCCACTTAATATAAACTGTGTAGCAGCTTGGTGTCTTCAGCAACGAAATATTCGACACACGAGCGAATTTAGTTGCGAACGATGCGCCTTTGACGTTCAAATCGATATTTAAGCCTTGCTTAATCTTCCGAGGATTTACACCGGCCTCCTAAGCCAAAGGAAATACAACTCGCCATCAGTCAATGGTTGGCATTCCTCGAAATCGTTTGCAATACTAGAAACTGTGAATAATCAAAACGAATATTATAATGGAAAGTATTAACATGTGCAAGTTCCACATCTCGTGGTCCAGCACTTTGTAAGATCTCTGACTAGCCTGCGAGCGTGTATTCGTTGAAATTTGTTGTGCTTATTCTACCATGGCAACTTGTCCTGACCAAAGCTACTTGCAATTGACCTCCCTGCAGAGGCTTGTGCAATATATTTGCTTGTCGAAAAGGTGGTTACGCAAAGCGAACCAAACACCATCGAGATGAGTTTTTGAAGGGAGGGTATGCTTTTGGTTAGATGCATTGTGTAACAGCAAAAAGCATTCGAATGAGTCTTGTAAAATGGCTGGATTTTGGGTGTGCAGTTTGATGATTACTAGCTCTTAAATACAAGATGCAAATTTTAACATTTTATAATTTTAAACAGTCCTGATGGAAATTAATTTAATATAGGTTAGTTGTCTTTCAACTTTAGTACCTGAATCTGGTCGAGGGTAAATACGCCTTTAAATGAGTGGTTGTGGTATAGCAACTATTTTCCATCTTTGCGCATGCTCGTAATAAAAATTCAACAAGCACGGCTTTTGAGATGACTGCTTTACGAATTTATAATTTATCCAATTTCTATTAGCTCCCTTTGTTCAAGATTTAGGAATATATATTATTATACATGAAATATGAAATGAATAACCTTCTTTGACTTGAAGTTACATTGGTTAGTGCAAGGAGTGTATGATTGTAAATTTTATAGACAGCAAGGGAACATTTACAACAGTGTATTGGTCATCCATGTAGTAGGAAGTATATGTATATATTTAATTATGTTCTGATTTATATTCTATTTAAAATACGCAGTGGTGGTAGTATGTGTGCTTGTTTCTTACGCTAACCGACCATACCAAGGTGGGTCCCACAAATCCAAGAATATGTATGATTCAATCTCACTTTAAAAAACAATATTTTCTAAATTATTTTCTCATTTGTTTATTTTCTTTTAAAAGGAGAACTCAATTCAATTGTTAGCCTTTAGTCATTGAAAATTGTTTTAGCACAGCCAACTAACTGGTCTCTTCCGAAAGGAAAGCTTGCCCGGCCGAAGGGAAGCAGAACAGGCGTTTTGAGGAGTCTGTCAGGAAGCTGCAGAAAAATCAATGTCCAAGGCTCAATCCAATCCAAGACTCAGCCCAGAAAACCTTCAACACCTTCTGCTGTCAACGCCACGTCAAATCTGCATTTGCCTCCTACTGCCTGTCCACTTCGATGGTCGCTCACACTCTCCGAAAACTTAGTTCACGCTCAAGACCAATATTTATCAGTACACTGCAGAAACAAACACCTTCAAGGAGAACCCTCTTCGGGAGCTGACTAGTTACTTTGCCTATGATGTTTACTTTAGTCACTTTTCTAGCTAGTTGAGGGCTAAGTCAAAGGTAGCAGTATCCACTGCAACGATTCGCCAACTCCTAACATATTCCGGGGATCAGATTTTGCTGCTATCCAAGGCATGCCGGTGGACTGACTGACTGGCTGATAGCTTTTGCAAGATCATCCCCTCAGAAAGATGTCCATGTCGTCCACATCGTCCTCACGGTACCTACGCCCAAGGAGCGAAAAGCGTCCTCACGTCAGCTCTGTAAAATGAGGGAAGGCAGGCTACGCTTATTTAACGCGTGCTTTGTTTGCAAAACGCCATAGGCCAAGCTTTGCCGAGGGATGCAATCTCAAGCTTAACGACTCACTCTGCGCCGAAGGGACACAGAAATGATCGACTGGCCAACTCATATCGTGCAGTGAACGAGCAACTTGAAGCTGATGATGAGAGTAAAGAAGCACCATCACCATAGATAGATACATAAATGGACCGCCCACATAACTCATGCGACTATCGGCTACTAGCTAGCTAGTAGGATAGCAAGCAAGCAGTAAGAGGGACTTTCAACCTTATTAGAAGAGGAAGGCAGCGATTAATATTTGAAAAGACATATACAAGTAGCACCTTCCAACACAGCGATATCGATATCGAAGCCTCTGTCGGTCTATCTCTGCTTGCTTGCTCGCTCGCTCGCTCGCTCGCTCGCTTCACCAATGGTGCTTGCCGCAAATCAAGCTACGAGTCTGGCGCAAGAATGGCTTGTGGAGCTCGATATTCATATTCGCGACCCGACCCAAAGCTCCGCAGCCTGTGGCGAGATAGCCAATCAATCACCAACTTGAAGGGGGTTCTAACCTCAGAATGGTGACAACAGCAGTCCCTTCCTTCTCCTTGCTTGCTTCCTCTTGGACTCCAAAGCGCGGTTCTTTGGACACTTCCCTTCTCTGGCCAGTGCGTGCGAGTTCTAGTTCTATCTTGAAGTCGTCACACAATTGATTATCCATCTCTTCTTGAAAAGGTCTGCACTACCTAAATTGCACAAGCCGCTCACTCAAAACCCACGAGCACCTATCATCCACCTCGACATGTCGGCTACGTGCGTCTTTCGTCTCGCGAAGCAGACCTAGCGTACCTGCTTCGTGAACGGCGAGGAGGAGGCTGCTGCCTCAGAGCTTATCGGTGACGAGCAATTCAATCTCCAGTCGAGGCCGTAGTACCCTAGTTAGTAAGTGCTCGCTAGCTGGTAGAGCAGGGGTTCGTTCGTTCACGCCTGACTTGACTTGGGAGGCGGGACGATGGGACCTAACTGGAACTTGAAGCTTGGTTCTCGCGAAACCTAACCTAATTTGGCATAACCTAACGAAACCTAACCTAACCTAACCTAACCTAACCGACTGAGCAGCCAGCCGAAGGCTGATTGATGCTTGTTTATTTAGATAATCACTTTTCCTTTGAACGTTGCCACGAGTACCTTGCTTGCCAAGAAGGGAGGCTGGCGCTCCGGCAGAGGGAATAAAGGACGACCTCACCAGGAACAACCCATCACCTGGGTTGGCCTGTTGGAGTTCTCGTGAAGAAGGGGTTGTGGGTGGCCTTTTGGTCGGTATTGCGAGCTGCGGTGAATTAAATTTGCTGCTGAGATCACGAAAGCTAGTTGGCAAACTCGAGGTCGGCGCACACCTTTGGGCGTGCATGGTAGTAGTAGCTATACCCTTTTCTAGGAGTAGTATCTAAGTTGCGAGTTTGGGGAGCATTCGAAGTTCAACTTGCATCGATGCGAGAATGGAGCTCTCAATTTCTTGCTTCATAAGTTGGCTTTCGAAAGAAGTTTCATGGAACTCTGGGGTATGCTGAGTACGTTGTGTCTGGTTTAATCGCAACTTTGGTTGTGATATCGCTGGCTGGTCGCACGTGCTAAATAGTCCGTTGTGAGGCGCCACAGCGTTTTAGCTTGACCACACGGGAAGTTCTTCACAGAACCAATAGTCCGCTGTTCAGTAGTCTTGACACCCATCACCATCATCATGATTGATCATCATGGTCTATGGTGAGAAGTGGAAGCACTGAAAGTATGCTTGCTGTCCCAACAGCGATAAGCATAAAGAGAAGGTGGATAAGTAAAATATTATTTATTCCAAGCAGACACTGTTCCTGTTAGCACCAAGCGGTGCTTTTGAGTTTACGCGGATCTCTGTGGGAATAGGCAATGTTAGGCAAGGAGAGCTCGCGGAGCCTAAGCGAAGCTAGCAATCCACTGCAGTATAGTCCTGGGCAGTAAAAAATGCGGAGCCTAGGCAAAGCTAACGATTTATTGCAGTATAATGTTGGGCCGCAGTAGTTTGAGTTCAAGAATTATTTCATTTTTAGGGTCTATATTACTCCATATGCGGAAACGTTTCCTAGCCGAAACTACTAGGTGATCTCATAACTGTTGGAGTGCAACGAAGTTGTCATAATCGTTCTTGTACGACCTACCTACTAGTAATATTTGAATGTCGAGGTGCGAAGCTGAGCATGACGCTTTCGTTCCCGGCAGCTAGCTAGTTTTGTAGATTCAGCACTGCGGTAGCGCGCGCTGTCCTCAGCAGCAATCACCCTGTCGACGATGAATAGAGTTCCGTGCAGGTTCTGCGACTTCTGGTCTTGGTCGGGAAAATCCCTCGGGACTAAGAAAGGACAGCTGCACCTTACGAGAGCACGGAGTATAGTTTTAGTACTACTGCTCCTTGACAAAAGCTGCCAGTAAAAGCGTAAAGGTAGTCAATCAGGAATTGCTATGGAAAGAAATGTAGCTTGACAAGTGCTCCTGTAAATGCTGAAGAACATCCTTGGCCTGCCATTGCGCCATATCTGGCAATTCAAAATGTGGCACATTCAAAGACAGTAGCATGAAATGACGTAAAGCACGGGCCCCTACAGGAGAAAAGCGCGATGCCGCTTTTTAGCAAAGCACACCCGATACAGCACAAGAACTAAGTACGCCGGGGCCTTACACGGATATTCTCATGTGAAACCGAATTGGAGATGACACTAGGTGTTTTAATTGATGCAACGCAATGAGGCCAGGGCGGGAAGAACCAAAGAAAGAGAAATGCCCTATGATAGGTGTTGAAAGAAATCAACGCCGGGGGCCTTAATATTGCAGAGTTCTGTCAATGAATTTGTTAAAACTCACCACGAGCCAAATTTAGAAGGATAAATTAGATGGATTGAATCGCATCATTGCAAGGATGCATGATCTGACCCGTATTGCGTCTGTGCTCTGCCTTTTTACAATGGTTGTAGAGTAGAGAAGTTTGAAATCACGGAGCGGGGAGATCAGTCTATGAAATCCGTGAAAACCTATACTGCAGAACGTTCTGCAGATTTTCAGACATGTTTACAAATCTACAAAATTTGCCCATGTCGGTGACTCTACTATATTTAAAAAAGGGGGGTCTGTTGGAGCGCTTCATTTCCTCTTGCTTTATCCATGACGAAATTCACAGACAATGTGCACAAAATTATATTTAAATAAAAAGAACGAGAAAATCAGCACGCCAGCATATAGCTTGTTGCTACTTGAAAGACATCTCGAGTTTCGTTTCGTATCACTCTGCTTCTGTTTGCAGTATCTTTGACTCTTTTCCTCGTCGCACTTAAAATGCTCCGGGATTTCATGGATGTGTCAAAACGTAGAATTCTACTTCCATGTGAACTTTTCGTGGTCTCATTCACAAGAATTCGCAGATGTCGAACATCTTGTCTGTTCACACCAACGCTCAAATCAGGATAATATATTCAATCAAATCCTTGGGGACACCCCGACTTTATAATAATGCATGAAATTATGCAGCATATTGTCAAACAAGATGGTTTGCATGACTGCCTTCCTGTATATACCACCAAACTCTTGATGTTATGAGTCGTTTGGAGCTGGTTGGGCAACCCAACCTTTCCCCCCTTAATTTTGTTTTTACTTTCTTGGAAAACAAGCTACGGCACTCTTTAAAAGAATGTCATCAACATTATACTGACAGTTGCTGTTTTAAGTTTCTGCAGGATCTCGACTTTGATGGAGGCGACTTCACCTCTCGATTGCGAATATGCAATTTCTACATGAATTTACATATATTCCTTGGAGTTCTTGACATTTCCTGCATTTGCGCACTCCAAGATTCTCGTCGGGCACTAAATATCGTTTTGCGGTGATTTAGCGTCCCTGGGGGAATAAATCATCGCAAGGTTCAAGACAAAAAAGTTCCACGTTTAAGAGAGAGGATTCGAATCAATGGTTCACCTAGGAAATGGCGCAAGTGCCAAACCTGCACATCTCCTCACTTATCATCCAGAGTCTGACAGTAATTAAGCGTTTAAGCACTTTGGTGTAAATAGAGAGCTAATAAGCATATTCAAATAACCGAGACTAATAAAGACAAAAGAACCAACAAACAAACAATTATTTTCTCTTTTAAAAGAAAAAGTAAACAAATTTGATAACAGAAATGCAGTTGAATGCAATGTCATCTTGACAATAAATGAAATAATTGCTCCTAATTTTGCATAGCAAGTGGCATCATCAAGACTTCAACTCTGGGTGGTTCGAGTTGTGCGAGTAGTTGTTCTAGTGGATCGTTTCGTTCGCCTTCCAGCACGAGATGACGTGCTTCTGCTCAGACTTTCACTGCTTCTAGCATTGATATCACCATCTTCAATGCAATCGGCCGCTCCATCATCGTCATCATCATCCTCAGAATCTGAAGATGAAGAATTATCTTGATCTTCTAAGTACTCTTGGTAGATTTCATCGCCAACTTCAATTTCCATCAAGCGAGTGCGTATAGACTGAAGCTTATTTCGATCTTGCTCATTCAAGGAGATAAGAGCACCACCTTGTAAAGACTTCATCACCTTGTTCTGCACCTCATCAGTACCACGGATTAAAATACTCAATACTGAAGCAGCTTCGCGTTGCAAGTTCGAGTCATCCTGTTGCAACATTTCTACTAGGGGCTCGAGCGCGCCGGATCGAGCAATAAGATCCCCATTTTGTGAGGACTCTGCAAGAGAACCGAGCGCACCGGCAGCACGAGCACGAGCTACGCTTGAGCCGTTGCGAAGAATGTTGACAAGTTTAGGAATAGCCCCAGACTGAGCGATTTCGAGCTTATTCGCATCGCTCTCATGAGCGAGACCCCAGAGAGCTTCGATATAGTGAATTTGAACTAAGACGTCTTCCTCTCGCAGAGCTTTGATAAGAAGATCTGTCGCGCCAGCATCCATTATTTCTTGCTTATTATCTTGGTTCTGCGCCAAAGTACGCAAGCACAAGGCTGCTCGAACACGCAAGGTCACTTCGAATTTTGTTTGCAACAGGCGCACAAGAGGAGCAATTGCACCTTCTTCTGCAATTAGTCGTTGAGTCTGGTCATCGCCTTGAGCCAAATTATCTAAAGCACCGCAGGCATTCTCACGGCTTAGCACTGATCCAAAGGCTAGCAGCTGCACAAGGGCGGTGATAGCTTCTTTGCATTCCTTAATGCGGTCTCGAAAACGTGATGGCATCGAGATGTGCATGAAAGCGCCAGCAGCATTTTCCTGAGATACAACAGTTCCACGAGTAATCAAACGAGCTAACTCAGCAATAATATTGACATTTTTCCTGCGCCTCATGATCTCTTCAACTCCAACGGGATCAAACGTAAGGTGCCACACGACGCCAACTAAGTTTTCTTGTGTGAAGTCTGTAGCATCGCTGGCCTCAGTTAAATTGTAAAGAATCGGACTCACACCACGATGAGAAATAATAAGGGAACGGCCATCTGGTAAATCAGCAAGAGTCCACAACGCTCCTGCAGCCTCTTCCTTGGCAACATCAGATGATTTGATTTCATCAGACTCGTGTCGAAGCAGATTCAATAAAAGTGGGATTGCACCACTCGCAATCATAAGCTCAGCTGCTTGCAAATCATCAGAAAGATTCCACATGATACCAGCAGCATTCTCTCTAATGACAATACTATCTTCGCTTTTAAGAGCAGACACTAAAACATCAATCATACCTTCCTCAACAAGAGTCTTCACATTTTGGCTTGATGTTGCGATATCAAGGATTGCCTCCAAAGCATCCTCACGATCTGCCACATCATCACTCCTAGCCATATCAACCAGGCAAAGCAACCGTTCGTGCTCTGGATTAAGCTTCGCAGTAACCATTTTACGAATCCAACCAAATGATTTAGCACATTTTGAAGCCGCCGCAGCCTGAGAAGCTGTCTCTGTTTCTTCAGATACTCCAGCTTGAGACTTCCCGAGCATTTCCTGAATTCGTTCAACCTTGTGAGGAGTAAAACGACCCGACAAAAGGCGAGAGCTAACTGCGTTTTCTGTACGCATCATTTCTCTTGTAGTCCGAAGCTTATTTATAGGTTTTGACGAGGAAACTGGTGAATTATTTGTGGGAGTCCCAGGTTTTTTCCTCGGCATGACCGAACCGCCTCCTGCGCGACCGACTTCTTCATCTACACCCTCTTGCCGAGCTTCGTACACTAGATCATTGAGAGCTTGATCAACCTGTTTTTCCAGTTGATACGAAGTCTGAATTGCCGAGAAAAGACGGCTTTGCACGCCACGATATCTTGACAACTGCCTTGATGCAGCGCGAGAGGCATTTGTCACATCTGACTCTTCAAGTGAAAAGCTCGGCATTTGACCGCTGCGCTTTAGAGACAAACCAGCAAAGAAAATTGAGCGTTTTTTGCGACGTGGGGGTGTTGGTGGTAATTTACGAGGAGCAGCATTCATCCTAGTTTGAGAAGCCTTTCCGGTTGAGGAGTAAAAGTGACCGTTCGCAGCTTGAATACCAGGAGGACTTGCGTGGTCAAGGCCAGGCGGTAGCGAAGGAATGACTGTCGGCTTGATGGACATAGACTCATGGCTTATTGAGCGCATCACAGGAGCGCCAACCACAGACGCAGGGATTGAAGAGGCGGATGATCCATGCGAGACCCTTGTCAAATCCTCATACAAAGTTCCTTGTCGGTTAATACTTTCCGATCGTTTGTCTTTGTTTCTTTTCTTATGGTGATTCTTCATGCGGGCATAGAGGTAAGGCCCAAGATGACGACGCCAGGCCTGGGCTCCCATTAGACTCTTACTCGTCGCTTGGTAAACTGGAGAATTTGGCTGAGGACGCCCAAATGTAATTGTAACTGGGCGAGAACACGAGTCCAGAATCTCTTCAACTTCAAGTGCAGATAGACCAACCACTGAGGTTCCATCAATCGAGACAAGAAAATCAGCAGAGTGCACTCCGTGACGTACTGCTAGACTGTCAGGGTCAATATTCCTGACCATACATCCACCAGGACAATCCTCAAATGAAACTCCAACATCCTCTTCGGTGAAGGTCACATCCATGAAGGATTCGATATGCTTCGTTCTGCTGGGGTGCGGGTTTCCGTCTTCGTCGATAAAGTCGTCGCTTTCATCCTCGTGTTCATGTTTATTTTTGTTTTTCTTGCGACGATGATGATGAGCAGAGAGAGTTTCTCCGTCAATATCTGATACATACCATGTGAAATCTGCGTGACTAATATTGTATTGGAATTTTCGAAGTTTGGGCGAAGACCTGTGAAAGGTCCTTATCCAGCGCGCAAATTCGACGACACTTGACACCGCTAGAACCCAGACAGTATCATTTTCTGCAAAGACCTCCATACAAAAATGATGCAAGGGTTTCGCTGGCTGCTCCTCCTCATAGGGACGAATCTTATATACAGTTTGGAGGTTGATGTAGGCTGCGGCTTCTTTGCGTGTTTTGCTTAGGTATAGTTCGGTTGAATCACCCTCTTCACACGGGCCGAAAGCGTACAGGTTCGAAACTTCATCAATTTTAAAAAAGTAATCCTCAAAGGCACCGTGAGCAGCATTTAGTTTAAGCATGAATCCATTGGTATTTGTAGTATCAGAGCCGCATGCGCGACTCTCGTTAACGCTGCTACTCCTTTTGATGCTTTTTCTGTCGTCTTGCTCCCTCTTCTCCATTTCTGATGGTGGACTGGCAAAGTCACGGACAGCAAAACTCATAACTGCTTTCCTACTGTTTGTCAAGGTCAAGGCATTAATCCGGTCTACCTCGCTCTGTACATGTGATCCTTGCGCACTTCGAACCTGAAGAATGGCCTTGAGGTCTGTTCCTTTGTCGCGTTGTATGACGGCAGTAGCAGGTGTTTTTTTCTCTTGCATGAGTGGAACTGGTGATCCATTACGTACAAAGCAGAAGTCTTGCGAGAGTTGTGCGCCAAGCTCATCTTGCAAATGGACCCGAAGGTTCTCGAGGTTCTCAAGCTCCTCAAGCTCTTCGGCTTTGAAGACCACCACGCCAAGAGTCTTGTGTTTGCGGGAGTTTTGAAGTGTGCCAATGTTTTCCACATACACCTTCGTGTCCATGGTCATTCTCCACGCCGCGTCGCTGGTACCTAACCCAATATATAATTATGCTCTCCCTCGCTCGACAGCCCGCGCACTCCTTCCGCACAATCTTCTCGCAGCGAGCTGCAATCGACACTCCTCTACTTCGCGGTTTCCACGTGCTCCACAGCAAATCAACGCTCTCGATTCCTGCACACACTTAGACTTGGCGAAGCCCACTTCTACGCAAAACCTTAGCTGTTGCACTCTACAAACCAGTGCTACCGCAAGCACTAGCTGGCCGCCTAAGCTCGCGCTATCTCGCTTCCACTCAGGCCGGAGCTGGTTCGAGCTCAGTTGTCCTTGCAGCTCAGAGTTTCCACAGACAAAGGCGATGCCCAGGTCCCGCGGACAGCTGCGAAGTGGTATTCCGAGTTTGTGGTGGCTCGGAGCTCTGGTACGTCAGGCCCACGGCGCAGCGTCCGAGCTGCGATCGATGTGGGCACGTCGTTTGCTTTTGGTCCAGCCAGAGAGAGAACGAAAGACAATAAATGAGGGAATGTAAGAAGAAAGAAAGAGAGAAAGAAAGAAAGTCTCACTCGCTCATGCACACACCAAAGGAAATGATGATGCAGCGATTCAGGCGATCCAATCAATCGGTGCTTTGGTCCTTTGAGAAGGCTCAGGCAGGCTCAAGGCACTGACTGAGTGCCTGCCTGAAGGAAGGATGGATCGACGAACCAGAGATTGATCAGCAAGGTAGAATTAGATGGATGAACGAGAACGAAGAACGAAGAACGAAGACACCACACGAGCTAGATAGATCCTTTTAACGAACAGCGGGAGTCGATCAAAGGCGCCCAACCAGGGCCTTAAAGACTGGAGAAGACGGCGTGCACAACAGACAGGCCAACGACGAACTAATCGATTGGATATTTGCTGGGTTTGGTAGCCTCACGGTTTTGATCACTTGCAAGCAGCTTTGACTAACTGACTGTCTGATCAATTGTCGATGGATCGTGAATTGACTTGCAGAGATCAATGCTTGATCGATCCCACAGTTACCTTGTTGATCAGGAAGTCGCGTCCGTCTTGCGTCCGTCTCCCTCTATGCCTATGCTGTGGCAGTGGTGGTGGAGGGGGTGTGGAGGAAAACAGAGAGGCAAATATCAGATTCAGAGAGACGACCCCGCAGAATGATCCCACAGTGAGAAGTTACTGAGTAAAGAACGTGAGAGAGAGAACGCCAGAGGGGGAAAACAGGGCCTCGCTCGCACAATCTCGTGCACCTGCAGAGTTTCGAGCGATATGAAGAGCTTGCTACGATCAATAGAAGCCGAAGAAGAACAAGAAGCAAAAACAGCCGCAACCTAGCGTTATTCACGAAGATGGTGTTTATTGCGTCCTGCCAGGTGGTTATGTTCCGAAGGTTCCCCAGCCGACTTGTTTACAAGGACACCGCCGGATCACACACTCACTCGCCGTGAATACAATACAGGGTTTCGCAAGCACTGCTCGAAAAGGCAACGAACAAGCACGTATGATGGTGATATTTTGATGAAGAACAAGCCGGCGAGCCAGCGAGCGTTGAGAGCAAAATGAATGCGAAATTAGCTCCCCAATAAGGTACCGATGAATGATGAGATGGCCTCAATATTGGGTCTAATCAAACCGCGGTCCTCTCAGCTGGCAGTCTTACCGTGCCCGAACTGAAATATGTGATATAGTTCGATCGGGACCAGCAAGGCACGATTCTCCGTGGCGTCGCACGCCTGATCGCACACAGGTAAGCCCAGTAGAGCTCCAAGTAAAGTCTTGCTCTGTTGCAAGAGAACTGAGTTGCTGCTTTCTTGAGGGGGTGATGCTCTGTTCTCGCAAACTAATTTAATTAGCTTGTTGTGACGAATCACAACCTCAGAAGAACAAAGACACCACTGATGCTAAAGACTTCGAGGAAGAGGCAGGAACGAGGCCTCAGCGCACAGGTTATGACGCCTGGCCTCTTCTCTATGACCTTGCTGGAGCTCCGCTGGCCCTATCCAACTCGCTCGCTCGGAAAAGACAAAGAAACCAAGGAAAAGAAATAAGAAAAGAGAAATGAAGGCGAAAGGGTCCTTTCGATTCGCGCACTCGGCTGATGAGCGAGCGCGACAAGGGCCCGCTCGTGCTGAGGCTACCGCAGCTGGACCCTACCAGCTTGCAGATAGACCACCCTGCGATCCGCGCGGGTGCAGCGCTTCGTGCGTGCTCTGGGCCTTCTTCCCAGTTGGTCAAGCTGGTGCCATTGGCATTTACATGCGATTGTCTGATGAGCGATCAATTTGATCATTTTTTTTAAATGAAATAGGTAGGAGACTTCGTTGCAAATCCAATTATTATATTGTCTACTTGTCACCTCACTATAGCTCACTTGCCAAGTGAGCTATAGCTTGGATGCTACTGTGCTTTATAGGAGGTATTCTCTACATTTAACTAGCAACTAGTATAAAAATAGAAACTTTTTTGAAGGTGAAGCAATTCAACCTGGCTTCGTACTAATCCCCTTCACGAGGAGCGGATACAAGTAGCGAGGGCGTCATCAGAACAGTCAGCCTGATCAGCTCTGGGAGCAAGGCCGCTCATGCATCGTGGCAAACTGAGGCAAGCCAAGTCTTGCCAACCCCATTGTTTAAATAAATTCACGCTTGCACGCACGTGCGCACCGTACCTTGAGTGCTTAAGAGTAAGCGCTACCTGCTAGTACTCGGATTAAGTACCTGCACGTGCTAAATATCCGAAACTGGGCATAGCTGCCTCTCGGATAAATACTGAGGTCTCCACTTTGCTCGCGCTTCCTTCCTTGTGGAGAGAGCAAGAACTGGATTAACTCAAGTTGATTTACGCCTAGTTACTCTATCTATCTCCTAGTAGGGTTTTCGACTTACAAATAAATAAAACGAGAGTGATCTCGGGTGGATTGAGAGAAGAGGTTGTGGAAAGATTGCAGAACAAAAACCAGGCCAATGTGAGACTGAGCATTGATTTTGAGCGTGTGCACTCATTGTTTCTGGTAATCAAATCACAGCGGTTAGACTCACGGAGGAGCTAAAACACTATGAAGGTTTATTTTGACAAAATAAGCTGTTTCTATTAGTATAAAATAATAATAATTATTAATTAAAATAAAATCAACAACTATGAAGTGAAAACCAGGGGCCAGCTGTATTCCTTAACTCCGATAAAACAATGATTATTCCTCGCTTAGTGGTATTATAAAAAACCTTTCCAAGGTTCCCACTACAGGGTATTCATACATCAGTAAACACTGACGCGGCGAAACCCACTCATTATCGCTATGAATCAATATAATCGTCACCATAGTAATTTACAAGAAGAGTGTGTGTTTTGGGGTGTGCACGTGCTTGGAAAACGAGACGAAAGGTCGTCACGAGCCTGCATTTGCTGAGTCGCCTAACGAGTTGAGGATTCTGAAGTCACAATACACGGTAAGGTCTTGCAAACCTTCAAGGTCATAGAGGCGTTCTATAATTTTCTGCAATCTAAGGCATCCCAAACCACCATTAACGCGTGTATGCAAGTCGTATGCCATTGGGCACCCTCACATAATTCTTCCACAAAGCAGGCCTCACCCAGTGGTGGTCGTTCAAGCAAGTGCTCATAACGCACGATAGAGCTGCACGATAAATATATATTATCCGTTCTCCGGACTTGCCATTGATTTAGCAATTTTTATATCTATCGGACGATTGTCTTGAATGGAGTTTATCTGCCGCATTGATGGTGGTGCGTCTGCCTCCGGTGCACATCAAGAGTAACAGTACCTACCATTGGCTGATATTTGGTTGAAACTCTGTTGTGATTGGAAGGATTTCTATATGAAAGACTGCAAGATGGAGCTTGCTTGCAGCTAGTAAGACCAGAGTTAACCCTACTAGTAGAGAAAAGGGAAACTGGCTACGATTTGTTATTCTTCCAGTTAATTCGTACAATAGGCTGAACCTCAATAGATATGAGAGCAAATCGAGCCATGTCAATATCCTAGAGCCCGGCGTGTGGCTGCTCTGAAGACCTGGCAATAAGGTTGGAGCCACAAAAGATTTGAGCAAAACGCAGAAAGGTTTTCTCAATACTCTATATGCAATGTAATAATATAGTGTTTGTCAGTTAGAATTAAGCACTAAACGAGCCAGCTTGAGTTACTACCAGCAAAACAACTCACCCTCCAAGCGATCCCAAAATTTCCTAGCAGTAGGTACCCCAATTGGCATGTTACCGGACCCACCAAAAGAAGCGTCATAGCAAGTATATATAATAACAGAGAGTCGATAATACTTTACGCAAACTATGTTACTATTTTAACGTAATAATGGCTGGAACTCTGATACTAGTATGGAGAGGAGTCATCAGATTAACTTGAGTTGCGCCAAGCTTACATTGTGCGAAAAAAGACCTACAGCAAAAGGAGATAAGATTATCGAATCAAAGGATCTAGGAAATCCGTGAAGGGCAAATAGCAGTGGGCACGAGGGAAATTGTAAGAAGGAACTTCACGAGTTTGCTGAGAGTACAACTATAATGCAAATTACTTGGGAAGAATATGGTGTTTCGTCTCATTGATTTTGCTTGTACAACTTTTTTGCTTGAAAATTCACATGCTTTGAGACCGAGAAAACTTTTATGTTGTACAAATTTCATCCTATTGCTTTTTGGGAAAAGCAATTCATCTTCAACCACATCTACGTGTCGCTGTACGCACGATACAAAACATTAAATGGTTTGAACGACATGTTTTATTCCTCTACATGCCTCTCCATGCAATATTATCCAGAATTTTATTTGCTTTAATGCTGCAAGGTCTGAACATTGCCTGCACTAATTTTGTATAATGAAGATCTTAAACTTGAAAGCTTGTCCATTTGGAGCTTCCTTTAATTTTAAAGAGCACCCATGAAGTAACACGGTAACTGAACTATTTGTCTGCTTCTTTTGCAGTATGGTATTGTCTTAAATCTAAAATGTGATTTACTACTTTTAATAAAAAAACGCGTCTGCTGAGATCTCCAACCGAAGGACTAGTGTACAAGGCATTGCTAGAGTTCTTGGCGTCTCTTTATGAAATTCTCGCAGACATGGGGCTTACAATGGAGCTAGGCAGCCAGACTCATGTGGCTGCCAGAGCCAAGAACTCGAAGTGTGAATACACATTATCTACATCCAAGCATGGTGTAACTCGAATCGATGTTGAAGAAGTTTAATTAGCCTAAGCCCATCGATTATCTCTAACTACTTTCAAGAATGTCTTAATCTCCCTAATTACTGCATGAATCCACCTGCCCTGGAATCCATTCTCCAGGACAGCAGTTCGCTAACTCATAAATCAGCCTTCTTAAAGCCTTCATCAAGCCTTCTGCCTTCATCTTCACAGTCAACCTCAAGCTAATCAGTATTACCTTTCAGTAGCGTCTACTTAGCATAATAAAAGTCAGTCTTTGGGATTCGAAAGTAAAACCTAATGATTATGCTCAATATAATGGATAATTTTATACCTCACTGTGACATCCATGTGTTGGATCCATAATCATGACAGAAGCACACACACCCAGAGTCATTATTAGTCAGCTTGTCTAGTAAAATGAATCGAGAACTGTGGAGGAGACCTGAAGTCTTATTAACCATCAGCCATACTGCTTACGAAACAACAATCTTCTGTTCCCAGATATCCATTGAAGATGCTCTTCAAGATCAATCAGCCCATTGATAGCTCTACAGGGACAAAGCTTTCCGTTGTTGTCTGCAGCTTCAGGAAACTAGGCTTTAAGGAGGACCTGCACTTACTGGTTCAAAGGACATATATATGTATATCTTAGTGTTGCTCACTTTATCGAGACTTCTCACAGAGTTCAAGGGGCTGACTAGTTCATGGACATACAGTCTAGTCCCCTATGTATTGAAATAAAATCCCGCAGAGGAGGTATTCCAATTGCTCCCTCTGTTCAGTTGATGATTCGAACTATTGGAACTTAAGAATAGTTCATGTTATAAAGAATAAAGATTTTCGATTTTTATGTTTCATGATTGTCAAGTTAACACATTTATGTTGTATTTTCTGCTACAATTATTCTACCTCCTCGAAAGAATCGTAGAAGGCATTAGTAAATCTCTCTCAAATTTCTCTTTGGCAAACAGAATTTGCCTCATCTCAAGTAGATTTCATTCTATAACTAAATATTTTATTGGAGTTGTAGATTTTGTCCCATGCTTATCGTTTCTCTGGAGAACGTAAACGTCTCGTGATGTCTAGCATCGCAAGACTTACAAATTGTATAGTTTCCCGTTCCACCTTTAAGAAAAAAGAAGCTAAACTAATTCAAAAGATTACTCACTCACATTTGTAT
Organism: Schizochytrium sp. TIO01; assembly: GCA_004764695.1. Classification (NCBI taxonomy): domain Eukaryota; class Bigyra; order Thraustochytrida; family Thraustochytriidae; genus Schizochytrium; species Schizochytrium sp. TIO01. Next base: position 3,352,710 of record SMSO01000014.1, on the reverse strand, counting down.
GTAATTGTGAGGAATTATGCAACATGTAGCATCAGCAATTGCGGACTGTTTTGTATGTGACTATTTCTTTCCACTCCTGGCTGATCAGATGTAAACACAATTTTCAACGTGGCTCCCCTCTAACACACGGGCGAGGCTTACAATCTTCTAATGAATTTCGTGCGATAATTAACAAGTGCAGTAGAGGGTACTGATCTTCCATGGAGCAGAAAATAGGGAAATCAGGTTTGTGTTTAGCTCCCCTTAAATGCAACTCTCTCTTTTCGAACACTCGATTATTGAATACTCGATTATTCAACAAAATTACGAAACGAAACACATCAGGAAAATATTTGATGCCACTTCAATTCAATAGCTTCTATGTATTATCTATACAATTCAATGCATCATTCGACACAGGTTTGTAAGAGAACCTCGCGTCTTAGTGTAGCCTGTTCTAATGCTAAAGCATTAGGTATCGAAAATCTTAGAGGATATTGCGTAAGTAAATGTAATGTTGCTTCACCAGACATGATGAAGTTTGATGCAGGTCTTTACGACTTCGAAGAGTCTTTGGTTTTTGGAGTGCTTATGCAAACGTGCCAAGCATATACTTCCGGCCCTGTCAGCTATCAGCTTATTGCATCAGGTGAGCCTAGTGCTATTGGGGCTTACAGGGGAGATGCGAACAAACTCTCATTATCCACCACTCTTCGAGTGGCTCGCTTCTCGAGTGTGTGACAAGTCGATTTGCTTATACTCAGAACTTGACAATTTCTAACATATGGCATCTAACGTGAGCTGATTCATATCTTTACTCATGAACATCGCATCTAGATTGTTGATCTGACAGAGGAAAGTTTACGAAAATAACTCAGCAGTATCTATATAGACTTTGTCGACCTTTTGCAGACATAGGGTGATCTAAGGCAATGATGATTCTTTCAATTTCAGAATTGGAGCACTCTAGCCCAGCAAAACTTGCACATGGGAACTCAATAATTTCTTGCGGGAAGCATGGGTATATATGAAAAAAAAAATGTGCGAAAAACCTCCAGGCCTAAGCAACCTCAAACTTCTTTCATCCCTCCCGGACCAAGCGCTTGTCTAAGCGTCAAAATAGTCCTTCATCCTAGAACATCAATGTAGGGGAGTGCAATTTTTTCCTCGACGAGCCAAATTCTCACATTGTGGACTACAGAACCATGCTCAAGTAGACTGCAGATCTTGTTAAGAACGTGCCCTCTTTGCCATCAAACTGGTCACCGAGCCATAGTCTGTCCTAACTAGCAGTCAAAATAGGAAGCGCAACCAAATTATAAAATGTCGGTGCCACTCCTCAGCACCAGATTAAAAAAAGACCTCGCCGTAACTAATCATTCTGTAGAAGATGAACCTATCCAAACCAACCTTTCTGCTCAACTTCTGAGAATTAATAATCTCAAAACTCTCGACTAACATTTTGTACAACCAGACACGGAAGGGTTCCTTATTGACTGATTACAATTTCCATGTCGCATAAAAGTTCTTAAACTACTCACAAACTCATGACCATGGGCACGCGTTTTCAAGCCCAGCAGACAGTTGTTTAATATTTCATCCCCGTTCCTAAGTCTTCGTAAAGCTTCATCTCGAATCTTCTCAGTCAGACTCTAGCCTGACAAGTCCTAAATTTCATTAATAGCATGATCTCATGCACGTTGCAACGATCAAATTGCCACAGTGTCCTGGCGGAAATTCATTATATCGATTCCAATCACGCATCCAAAGCTCGCGAGGTGCTCAAGCACCCTTTGTGTTTTAACAATGAAGACTACCTTTAGCGCTATAAAGAAAACTAATCAATTCATCGCGGGAACTATTGCCACTTATATTCATCCTCAAGAGGACTGAAAAGTAGAGGAATTCAGGGGTAAGGGACTCATACGCATGCATCCAATACTCTGAATGTTTGCATTAGTAAATATTGAAGAAATAAACAGCTACTGTCTAACCTAACCTAACCTAACCTAACCAAGCTCTCCTATTCACACATTTACCCTGCCTGTATGCAGACCTGAAACCCCGATAACTCATATATCATCCTCTTTCTCTTTCTCCTGAGTTCGTCATCCTTGTCAGACTACCTCTCCACGCTTCACAGCACAGGCTACTCTGCAATAGGTTATGGGCCCAAGATACGCCAGGAAGACTCGAGCGTAACAACTCGTTTCCTAGACATCTTGAAGATCAGACGAGCTCAACATCAGAGATAGAGTAAACTTTTTCGAAATAAGACTTCCTACGGAAAACTATACTCAGTCCTCAAGCAAGTCAACATGATGACTCCTGGAGGCAGCAAGAAGAGCAATAAGCTCAAGAAGAAACAAGAAGCTGCGAACCAAGCGGCGAACATCAAGAAACAGAGTCCCGACTTTGATGAAGACATACGTGAAGAACTACGTAAGCTTAAAGAAAAGCTAGCAGTGTACGAACAGTGTCTTGGAGAACACACTAAGCCGAAGGATTATGATGACTTAGAATCATTCACAATGGACCGTACTCGAAAAGTTCTAATGAATAGTATCAACAAGATTCCTGTAGGACCTCCTCTTGATCCATTGGGAAGTAACTGGGAGATCTGGTCAACTGACGTCATCAGATTCATGGAATACTATGGATGTACTCCTGAAGACATTGAAGCTTGCACTGACCCTAAGAGACAACGTCTACTTGACAGTGCACTTTACGCCTTACTCAGCAATCAAGCTGGCACAGATTTTGACGAACAACTACAACAATATGGTAAATCTCACCGTGGAGGTGAAGGACGTGCTGCCTGGGCACAACTTCAAATCGTATTTAAGAAACCGCCTGGTGAAATCAACATCAACATGGTTTCAGCACTCGTACAATGTTTTCGGCAATACCTTGACAATTCTTTTGAGAATATGTCAGAAAACGAAGTCATGACATGGTTTATGAAACTGCACAACACTCAGGCAGACGTGCTAGCTACTGGCATGACGTTACATGATTACATGTTTATCCTTAACCTTTTACCACGTCTTCGTTACATGGGTCCACAAACAACTGCGATCTATGACAAAGCAATTAAACTCACAGAGTATAGTAAAGAATTGTTTCAAGAGTTACGAAACACGGAACGGGAAGTTGCACAACAATGCACACTTAAAGGCAAATGTGTCCATTCTGCTGGGAACCCTGAACCCACACATCTACAAGCAAACTCCTTTCATCCTTCCCGGAACAAGTTCAAGCGTCAAAAACGACCTACATCCCAAAACAACAATTCCGGGGGAGCACAACAACCCTTTCCTCAAAGGAATAAATGCTCACACTGTGGTTATTCAAGTCATGCTGAGGCAAACTGCAAATTCTTGACAACAATTTGTCCTATTTGTAACCAAGTTGGACACAGATCCTCTGTTTGTCCAAGTAGATCATCGCGACAACAAAAGTCGAACAACAAGCGTCAGCGTCATAATTCAACACCACCGTACAAAGGTCTCGCGTTACACAATGCTCCTTTTGATCAAGGACCTTTTCATGCCAATTACAGTGTCAACCTCTGACAATCAATCATCTAAAATCAGAACCGAAGTCAGCAGAGACAACCTCAGAAGGATTCCTACTAGATTCTGGATGCAATTTGCATGTCACACCAAATCTTGCATTACTTTCAAACTATGAGAACATTAGTCCACTATCAATGGATGCAGCTCAAGGATCCTCAGTTCCGATTTTAGGAAAAGGTACCCTGGAGGCACGAGTAAGATCAACGTCGGGTAGAATTGTTCCTTTAACACTTACAGTCTACTACGCACCTTCCCTTGCTCACACATTACTGTCGACGTCTATTATGACTCAGCAAGGAATCTCATTTTTCTTCTCACAAGATAGCGATCGTATGACCACTCCACATGGAGAAGTTATTACACTCGGTCAGCAATCTGACATTCCAATGCTTATCCCTGTAAAAGCACCCAAAGTTAACGCTCTGCAACTACGGAAAGCACAAAAACTCAGTTATAAAGGAATAGATTGGCTAGAAGCTCACCTTGAATTAGGTCACGCTTCAATTCCACGCATAGCATCCTCCATAGGAGTTTCTGCATCACAAATCGACTTCTTATGCATGGATTGTAAAGTTGCCAACTTTGAACGTATTCCAGTGACAAAAGGACCTCACACACCATATACTAAGTCTCCTCGACAAGCTGTTACAGCTGATGTGATGGGACCATTCCACGTTCTAGGCGTCCCCAACAAGTTCAAATATGCCATAGTCTACAGAGATCTTTACTCAGACTTTACATATGTTTATCCTATACAATCCACTGATCAAGTGTCCACGACCCTTCGTACTTTTGCTCAAGCATGGCTCCAGGGTAAAAACACCTCGCGCATCATAATTCGCACAGACGGAGCTAAATATTTTACAGGCGGAGAATTTGCAAGATCACTTCACACCATGCGGTGGGAACATAAACTATCTGCACCACACTCTCATGCTACAAATCCTGCTGAAGGCATCAATCGAGTACTAATGAATGGTCTTCGCTCCAATCTAAAAACTGCATTACTCGGAGCCAAATATTGGCCATATGCTTTATCTCATGCTGTACATGTCAAGAATCGCACAGCCTCCAGTCGCAATCGGAAATCTCCGTACGAACGACATTTTGGCAAAGCACCAGACTACAGCTACTTCCACATTTTTGGAGCACCATGTGTGTTCAAGAAGTTTCCCATTCCGCAAAAGTTGGGAGATAGGGGTGAACTAGGCATTTTCCTTGGATATGCTGATGGTTACACTCATGGAACTGTCTTACCCAAAGACAAGTCCAACATCCTTCAAACGCGTGAAGTCAAGATTTTCGATCAAGCATTGACTGAACAAACTCGTCAGCGTGCAATGTCGATAGAAACCGCTCTGACACCTGATCTAATTACTCATTGGACACGTGAAGAATCATATAAACTAATTGATGGAGAAATATATCAGGATCTACCTGCTTTATCCTCCGCAGCTAATAATACTAAATCTTTCATCACTCCTAATACCCCAAAATATAATGATGACCGTGAATCCAATAGTGAACACGCTAGTCGTCCGGAGGTAAACAATGATGACCGTGAATCCATTAGTGAACACGCTAGTCATCCGGAACCAAATCACAATGACCGTGAATCCAGTAGTGAACACGCTAGTCATCCGGAACCAAATCACAATGACCGTGAATCCAGTAGTGAACACGCTAGTCATCCGGAACTAAATCACAATGACCGTGAATCCAGTAGTGAACACGCTAGTCATCCGGAACTAAATCACAATGACCGTGAATCCAATAGTGAACACGTTAGTCATTCTGAGGTAAATAATGATGACCGTGAATCCAAAAGTGAACATGGTCGTGAAGACATGGAACAAGAACATAGTTCAGTCCATGCACACGATAGTCATCGGAGATCCAAAAGGACTCCCAAACCTCATGTACCACTAAATGTTGGTCCCAGTGCCAAAGGCGCTGCAAATAAATACCGATACTATACCAATCGTCTGAAACGAAAACGTAATATGACGAATACAGAGTTAGATTTCTCGGATATTAATTCTCTATCAAAAGAAGAGAACCTACATGAACTAATCATTCCCACGATATATCCGAGGGAACAGGAATATTTTGCTTTTCTTATTGAAAACAACACAGATAATAAACAATTACCTAAACCGGTCCCCAAACCATGTCCATATGACGACATTGTAGTTCCAAACACTTATAAAGAAATGCGGAAACTGCCACAGGCATATCAGCAACTATGGATCGCTGCTATGAATACTGAACATCACAACCTGCAGTCCGCTGGTGTTCTGGAAACTGTACCCTTACACACTTTACCACAGGGACAGACTGTAATGGGAACTAGATGGGTCTATACAAAGAAGGCACCACCGGTCAATCTGTTAAAAGCACGGGTTGTAGTACAAGGCTACAATGAGGCCATTGAACATGTTTATGATATATACTCACCAACAGTTAATGTTGAAAGCATTCGTGTTGCAACAATTATTGCTTTAACGAGAGGCTATGATGCTATCACCGTTGACGTAACAGCCGCATTTCTAGAAGCACAAATTCCAGATGACGAATTCCTCTACATCAAAGGTATTGAAGGTCTTGACTTAGCAGAAGGTTATTGTTATCGTCTGCGTAAAAGTCTATATGGACTCAAAAGTGCCCCCCGTAGGTGGATGGATCATTTGACGGCTATCTTAGAAAATTATGGCGAAAATTATGGCTTAACGCGATCTATAACGGATGCATCACTCTTTATTGGCAAAGATCTTCTAATGACTATCCATGTTGATGACATGAGAATTTTTGGCACGCCCCAAGCACTCAAAGCGATTGTCGAAGAACTCGAACAAAATGTCGGCGTCAAAGTTAATCGTGAAAAACAATGCCATTACCTTAGTGATGCACATGTCTATGACAAGTCACGAAAGATCTGTACCATCAGTCAACGCGAGTATTGTGAAAAAGCCCTTAGGCGATGTAATATGGAAAACTGCAATGGAGCTAAAACTCCATCCATCCTTAAAGAGTTAAGTGATCATCCTGACGACTCTGTGAATGAACACTATCGTCCACTTGTCGGCACTCTAATGTATTTACTAAAAACTCGACCTGATATGGCATACACTTTACACCAACTTGCATACCATGGTCAAAAGAATGGAGCGGAACATATGCAAGCTCTTAAACATGCATTCCGTTATGTCAAGGCCACAAAGGACAAAGTTCTAACACTCAAAGGCGTGGATTCAGAGGCACAACTTGTTTTGAACGTCTATACAGATGCTTCTTTCAGCAAGGCACATGACAAACTTCGTCGTAGTGTTACAGGATATGTTGTTATGATAAATGCTGGTGCTGTTGTATGGAAAACAACCAAACAGTCTACAGTTGCAAGAAATACTCACGAAGCTGAACTAATTGCTGCAGTTGCAGGAGTTCTCAGAGCAGAATCCATTCGACAACTTTTAGCAGACATGAACATTTACATCAATGAAATACAGGTATGTATAGATTGTCAAGCATTAGTAAACACAATCAAAAAGGAAGAAGTTAATGGTACAAATGGTTATCTCGCAGTACAACTAGCAGTACTGATTCATCGAAGACAAAACCAATTACTCAAGGTACATCATGTTAAAGGCACAGAAAATATAGCTGATTTACTTACCAAACCACTTGCAGCACCATCTCATTGGAAACACGCTAGTCGCTTACTTGATGCTTCAGGTGCTGACGCGTGATTTGCGGGGGAGTATTGAAGTAATAAACAGCTACTGTCTAACCTAACCTAACCTAACCAAGCTCTCCTATTCACACATTTACCCTGCCTGTATGCAGACCTGAAACCCCGATAACTCATATATCATCCTCTTTCTCTTTCTCCTGAGTTCGTCATCCTTGTCAGACTACCTTTCCACGCTTCACAGCACAGGCTACTCTGCAATAGTAAATAATCAATCTTTTGGCTGTGATGGATTATTTCATCAAAGAAACATATGAGCAGGATATTGCAGGATTTCTTGATGAGCCACTGTAAGTACCAAAGAGAAAAGTTTTGCATAGGATAAACAACACTAGATATGGTTGCGAAGCTTAGAGCTACTAGATCTTGACGTATAGAAACATGCTCAAGAGGAAAAGGTTTCGTAATCTAAACGAATTCTGAAAGAGATGACTTAATCGTCCCATTCAAATATGTTTTTAACAGACTAAGTTTGCTTTTGCGTCCTAGGTATTCCATCTTGGAATCCAAATTCAAGTGTTGCTATAAGCTTACCCCTGGGTGGCCAAAGGCTGACGGGGGAAACGAAGGTAGGGAGCTTGGAATGTATGGTAAATTGTAAAAAGGCATCGTATACTTAGGTTTATAGAAACAACATCATGGTAAAGTTGGAGATGAATAGCAACAAAATATCGGAATCTTCGTGCGCAGACCTTGGGAAATGGTGAATGATGAGGAGGTGGTATATTTCAAAACTTTTTCTTTCGAAAATCATGGGTTTGTTTCAAAAACCATGGGTTTGGTAAACTTCTGATAGGGGAAGAAGAGCTTGCTTCTAACAATCTGCAGCTCTGTTTCATTATCAGGATGAATCACTGGAAAAAACCATCAATATACTACAAAGTTCAGAAGTACCAACAATTTAGTTAGGTCTCTGTTAATAAACTAAGGTCATAGTTCGTGCTAGAATTGTATATTATAATCATACTTTTGACATAGACGGTTCGGGTTACCGAACCATATGCATCTCATTTAGGGGATTTGTGTTTGTCGGAAAGGTGAAAGTCTCATGGTTGTCCAAATGTAGAGTAAATTGAATGGACTTGTATTGCATCAACTGTTTCGTTCTGTTCCGTCTAGAGAAGCACAATAGTGTTAAATGCGCTCCAGCATAACACGGTATGCAAGATTGATTCGTTAAAAGGTTCATGGTTTTTAGAATAAGCAAGAAGTATTAAGCTATTCCATGATTGTTCATGCTCCCGAATCGTCTGATAAGGTCTAGAATGCTATTGAACTAAGATGGGGATGCAGAACAAGTAGCTAGAGCCTATAACAGTGCTGAGATTGATCGTCAGAGTAGCAAGTGAACCTAGTATAGCAAGGGTTCGTAATACACCCTTATTAAAGGGCCTATACATCAAAGTACCATGTAGAAAATGCATCAGCATTTGCATTGATGACCTTGTAATATCGAAGATGACTGTTCGACGACTCAATATTAAAGTAGTGTATACATTCCAGCTATACTTACCCAGAAGAACCAAAGTGAAAGTATAAGCTTGTTTATCGGAATGCTTCCATACAAAAGCAAAAGTACCATGATGAATTTTGTAATTCATCCCACGATCAGGATTCTGATAGCTCATGCTTGAGTTTTCCGGCTATCTTGAGTCACTTTACTCGCGGACTAAACTCTTGAAATTGTCTTTCCTAGCTGACCTCCCTCTTGACAAAATGTCACCTTTCTTTGTAAGTAACCCCAAATAAGACTTTGAAAGTTACGCGATGCGTACGAAATAGAATGAATGATACGAATACATAGATTAATTTCAATACTAGGCAGCATTTCTTTTTATCCTCGCATTGTTTAAGCAAGGAGCCATCAAGACAAATCGTTGCAGGAATCTCTATCAAACATGGGCAAAAAGGTGATGGGTATTGAGTGATAAGTGTGTCGAAGAGGATGTTCATTCAGTGTGATTCACTGTTGTTGCATTCAGTTAGGTCTTTTATGTAACCATACTGCAATTACAAGATCGTAATTCAGAAGTTGCAGTTTATAGTTCGTCACATCGGAACCTACTACACCCTTTATATTGTTAAGAACATAAATACGCTTGGTTTATACCTTTGGGATTCAATCTTGATGTGAACAAACCGTACGGACCTATTATGCGCCTTTACGCTATTTGTATGTCGTTAATGTCCCTGGGTATTTACTGAGAAGGGATACAGATACATCATTACCGCACGATTCTGCAACAGTATTGGATATTTCTTGAATACCAGGCCCTTCGATGGTCTGTAGTGGTCTTTATTATGTTTCAAGTACTTGGCTAAAACCTGAAACATGCATTCATACTAGCAATATCTTGTAACGATAACTTGGCCACTCGAGTTAATGAGGATCAGCGAGTTAATTGTTGTGAAGCATCAGAGTTTGATAATTTTAATTCGTTAATTTTTAGTATTGGGGGCGCTTGAAATCGATTTCTCAATTGCTCTTTGCGAGGTAGATAGATTGTAGTCATAAAATAATACGTACCAAATCACTGTAATTAATTTGCGCCTGCATTGTGTGATATTCAGTAAACGATCCATTGGGCTCATGAAGATTAGCTTCTTAATTTGTAATGCGTGATATTTTACATCTACTTCTTACAAAAAGCTACAATAAACAAATTTAAGCCCTTCAAAAATAAACTCTGGGCCACTTATAATCGTTAGCCTCATATTTTCACATCTGTTTTGTTTTAGAGAATAAATTCAGGAATTTGTGGTCCAAAAGGTCATGGCAATTTTTCTGAATAACTTTCTTTAAAAGAAGAAGAGAAGGAGAAGGGGAATGGTGTAAAGATTTCATAAGAAACTATTGAGCCCAGGCTTGAGGAACGCAAGCGTATACAAAAAATTATAGAAGAGAGATCGTTTGTCTGAGAATGAGAAAGTTGTAAGCATAGCAGGAGATAAAAAGACGGGGTGATATGGCAACGTTAGCACTTGCGGTATAAGTAAACATGTACTCGCATTTTCATGAGAGGTTCGTGGTAGTGCGACTACCATTTGCGGTAGAGATTAAGGATGACCTATAATTCAAGGCGAAAAGCGTAAGCAATTTCGCTTCCTCCGAACTCATTTATTTCAAAATCAGGAGAATGAGAACTTACTCCAAGCTGAGAAATATAACTCTTGTTAAATGCTTCTTGATCTTGTTTTGAGTATAAATAATGTTGTTACGCTTAAAACACCACGCTCAGCGCTTTACTTTTGAATGAATCTTAACTACTGATTTTTTTCATCTATACACCACCGAACAAGTCATAATAGACGGACACCCGTTGTGTCATGGAAGCGAAAGTGATGGTGCTTCCTGTTCGTACTCGACGTACGCTTTTAAAACCCCTCTCATGAGAACATGGTTGGAAGCAGCAATGAAGCGAGCCCCGGACATGCGGCCTTCAAGTTGACCATAGCCATACATATTCCACGCAATTTCTTGGCATGATGTGTGGTGTCCATGAACATATATATTCCTAAGTCTCTAAAGTACTCTCGCAACGACCTAAGAAAACAGAATAAATAAAATGAAAACAATAGTTTCGAAGAAATTAAACAAAGACAAAGTATCTTTAAAAAAAAGCATGACACGAAAAGAACGAAGAAGTCCCACCATTACATTCTAATAAGAACATAAAAACTAAGTGAAAACTACCGACTAGACCTCGCAAAAATAAATTAAAAATAAAAGGGAAGCATTTGTTTAACTTGGAAAAGCCGAACTTCTCGCCAAGTAAATCACCAAAGCTTTCCCCCCTTCAGCCAGTGCTCCACTGCTTCTCGCGACATGTTCTAGGTTGCTGTTACACACTGCTTCGCCGCCTTGGCGACTCCCATTTATCCGGGGCTAAGACCCCGACGCCAGGCCTTGCTTGAGTCAGGCTCACTGGCTTAAATAAATAACTCAACACCTTCCCAATCGAATTCCTCTTCTTTGTCCCTAGATAGTACCCCAGATCAAAGCTGCTCTGCTCTCCTTCGCCTTCATTGGTTCTCTCTGTTGGCTAGATGCTCTCTCGGCATCTCAGCTTATACAACGACTGACTGACTGACTGACTGACTGACTGACTGACTGACTGACTGACTGACTGACTGAATGAATGAATGAATGGATCAATCGATCGAAGCATCAAATCAATGTGCCCACTTCATAATAATGCATGCGTGCATGCATACGTACCTAAATACGAACCTCTCTGGCAACGACCTTTTAAAACGCTGAAGCTTCGCAGGGGTATATGTATGTCGCTTGGAGACCGCTTGACAAGGGTAGCACCCGCGGTCTCTAGGCTTGGATGAATGAGACGGACGTAACGAGGGCTTGGCTTGAAAGAAGAAGAAGAAGCAAAGACCAAGCACTAACTGATTCATGGTAGATTGCAACATTAAAGGGGCTGATTGACAAAGGATGTTATGGTGCGTAGTATGATGTCCAATGTCCCTAGTGTGTGGTATGATACCACAATCTTTTCAAAGATGAAGGATGGGACCAAATATAGTCCAAGCTTGATTTCAAAGGAGAGAACATTGCAATTCGTTCTTGTGGTACCTGGTCGCAGTAGTTAGGTAGGAAGGTAGGCAGGTACAATTAATCCTTTTGTTTGAGTAAAAAATCAATCAGGAATTCGATATTTTGTTTACTATTAAAAAAAAGGTCTGAGCCTGAGAAAAAACCATCAAATCAAGAAAACTTTGAAGAAAAAAATATGAAAGTATAATTTTTATTTCGACTACTGCTGTGATAGCACTCCAAAAAAAGACTAAAAATAATAAACAATTGCGGTATGACTCCTTCCCTTCCAAGTTCTCGTGTGGGAGGAACTCTGAGAAACTTCGCCCATGGCCTTGGACTATTCAGTTATTCAGTGACTAGATGTAGTGCCCTATATTTAAAGTAAGTAATGCTTACTTCCCACTTTGAGTGTGAGTTGCGTTGACTTTTGTAGTGCCCAACTCGAAATCAAGGACGCCGTCTTCAACCCTGCATTTCGATCTTATCTTTGAATGCTCACAGTTTTTGTGATTGGTACCTTCATCAAGCCAGGACCAACAAGATGACGTTTATGTCATTCACACATCATACTCATAAGTTCGAGTTTTTTTCTTTCCTTTTTCTCTCATTCACTCATATCTTTTTATTGAAAGCCGTTCGAAATAGGAAAACACTCACTTTACATTTTTTTTTCACACCAAAAGCCGTATTTCTTCGAACCTTTAATCTGTCTGTCTGGCCAGCATCATCGGTTTGTGCACCTGACCAGGGACACTCTGATTCAATCAAAGGTAGCTACCAATGTATCCACGGAAAGATAAGCTCGAGACGGTTGTTAGCAAGGTCTGTTTGCCTTACCTTAGAGACCGTTGCAAGTCTTGCGACAACTTAAGTGTTATTCATGCACAAACGTGGGTTTGTGTCGAGGGTGGGTAATTGAACTAATTAATGATTTTTCAAAATCAGTCAACTGGTTTGGTGCTTTTTTCTCCTATCAGATCCATTGCGTCCACTGCAACTCACAATCGGAGATATAGATCGACCCTGGAGAGGTTCGTTTACTTTCCTGTGCATTTTCTAAAAATTCTAAAAATTCGGTCTCTTCGTTGAACCAGGGAGTGCTCTCCGCCTTTTCAGACCCATCTCTGGTTGCCACCTGCGCTCATTTCCCCCTCTAATTCCTAACTATTACCCTCAGCCACATAGATGCGGGTGACCGCTTGGCAGAGAATCCGAACCCCTCGCACATTAGCGAGTTTTCTCCCCTTCCACCACTTTCAGCGATGGAAGGAGGGAGGCCTTTGAGGTCAGTCTTCCTTCTCATCAGAGTGTCAACCAGACACGAGGGAATCAACAACCGCGGTTCTCGTGGGAGCATATGCGTGTACAAGCTCAGCATGATGCTATATTTAGAAAGTGCTCTTGTGTTGATAACTTGAATCCGTTCACATTTTCGTTCTCGCCTCTCTTTCGTTGCGCTGCCTTGTCCTACGTTGGCCGTCCCACACCGATCGTAAAAACTGCCTCCTTAGTAACCTATCCAGTGTTAACTATAGGACGCCTGAGGCACCTCTATAACTTAGTCTTACCCCAAACTAACTCGTTCGTCGCTTCGACCGCAGGAGTGGGTACTCCTAGCTTCTTCTACGGCACTCGTAATGGTGTCCAGAAGTGTTTTTCCTTTTTCTTTTTCTTTTTCATTCCTTTCTGGGAAAGAAAAGGGTGCTTCCTGGATCTATGAGAAAGAAAAGGAACCCTAGATCCTAGCTAGTCTCGGGCCGTGACGAACAAGACTACTTTCTGGGATCCCCAGACAATGCCATCCTCTTCGTGGGATAAGCAAGCACCTCGGTCGTCAATCGATTGATTGATTGATTGATTCATTCATTCATCACGCCAAGGTCTTCGAGATCTTCAAGAAGAGTGCGTGCCTGCTTCAAGTGCACGCGCTTGCAGGTGGAAAGGGAGCTACAGTGCAGAGAGACCGCGCATTCGCAAGCTCGGCGTTTTCTGCGAGTCAGAGCAGGCGTCACTACACTATACTATGAGTCGCACTACGGTAGTGAGCTTTTCCTCGGTTTTGATCCGTCCAAATCGCTGGACAGCAGCAGCAGCAGCAGCCATACCCAGGGCCCCTGTGCGCAAGGAACAATCGCCCAGAGACCCTCCAAAGAACACCCTTAAAGTTCGACTTGGAGTAACCCCTCCTCAAAACTTTTCAAGGCGGCTCTGGAAAGCCCGGCGCGATCTTTTGCGCATAAGCTTAGCTATGTGTGGGAAAAGGGGGCTACATGAGCATGAGACATGCGATTGCGCATATTGGACGAGCGGAATCATCATTTGCACCACTACCGCAATAGATGAATGCACTTGCTCTTTAATCTGACTTGTTTTTTAAATTTGTATATTCTGTTTATTATAATTTGTTTTCATACAGGACAACAATCTGTAAGGAAAGCGCACGGGACTTTCTGACTAGTCATGGCGATATTCCACTAAGGATCGAGACCAGGTACTATCACGAGGTTAGTCTTCTTCATGCGTTCGTGTGAAAGGGAAACTTGAATCTGGAAAGCGATCTAAACAAGTACACCAGTCCTCGAGACAGAATAAGATCTAGAAACGCTGCGCGTAGTTATAGTTAATGTGAATTCAGCCGGGTTTTCATGGTCGCAGTCAATCTTGGTCTTCCCAACCTTATCATGATATGATCGTAAGCTCAAACCTTGACCTTGCTCTTCCTGAGTTTAGTTTCTTCAAGAGGGAGCAACAGTAGCAAATGATTGCTATTTAAAGCTGCTCGTTGCGTAGACTGCCTTTTGCACGCCTTCTAGCTCCAACATATCATAATATCTAAAAGGTTTTATTTACGTTGTGAAACTTGAGACCCAAAGCGGTATCAGTCATTAAGTTCGTTGGTTATTTTAGCGTGGTTCTGCCCTGCAGTAGAAACAAACTGCTTTGATTTTATAAACTGGCTTTCGCGTTGCTGCCAAAACTTCACTGCCTTCTATACTTTCACCCATTTCTCCACCTCTCGTGCTCTTTAGCTCTGGACACAAGGCTTCCCTGTACAACCAGCACGTTAAATAACCAATTTGCGCTTCTGTATGAAACCATCCCAATCATCTTCAAGCAGTGCCTAGAAATCAACGCAGCCATCAACATATATTTCACATGGCTTCCTTGCCATAAATGACTCCTCGATCGCACATTTAAGAATACATGCTCTCAATTTCGTCTTTCTCAATTTCATGTGTAGCAGGAATCTGACACTCAATTCAAATGCTCATTTTATCTCTTTTGCCTTCAGCACCTGCGCATGCTGGTCCACCTACCACAGCAAGAGCTCTAAGCTGTGCGGGGGGAAGTAGTACCAACACGCGCATGTCACCAATCAGCATTGCGTCGCATTCGTTCATTCCATCGTTCAAGCGTGATGGCGTCTTTCTTTCATTCCCTCACTTCATCTCACTCTCGTCGAGAACAAAGGCGCGGACTAACTGAGGTATCCATTCGATATGTACCATGGCATAACCAACTGCTATTCTTTTTTTTGCAACACCTCCATTGGCTACACCTCCACTCGCGAACATGGTTTCATTGGTTACATTGGTTACATTGGTTACATACTCGTTCCCCAGCTGCTGTTCCATACTATCTCTATATACCTCTGGCGCAACAGCACAAGGGCCCTCGTCTCGAGCTCCAGCCACGCAATCCCTTAGTTTGCTGCAAACGAAACCTTTCCCTCGTCCTCGATTTTCATTGTACCACGACATCGTGGTGTCTTCTTACATTCAAAGCAGCTAAGCATCATCGACTGGGCAGTGAATGAATGCATAAATGAGTGAAAGAGTGAAAGAGTGAACTGCACGAATGAGAGGCTATTTCCGGCGAGAACGTAGAACCCAACAAATTTAACAAGTGCCTGCCTGCACAGAGCTGCAAATACCACCGTGGAATACGATTGTCTGTCTCGAGATCCCTGCGCCCATTCAACGTGCCATCCCTCAGTTATTTCCTGTTAGATGTCTTCCTTACTATCTTTCTTCACGTTCGTTCGATCGCTTATTCGCAAACCCTTGCTGAGCGATCATGTATTACTCCTTCCAGTACCTATCCCCTCTCTCTCGTCCTTGGGGCATAAGTCACAGGTAATAAGTTAAAAATCTTAAAAATCTAAATCAAAAATGAAAACTTGGGTAAAATCTCAAGCCAAAACAATCATCGCAATCATCACTTCCTCTGGGGCATTCAAGTTGCTGGCGTAGTATGTACATACCATACAGCACAACGCAGAGTAGGTACTATCTCTTAGAGAAGTTAAACTTGCAGATGGCCCCACCTCTCTCTTCCTAGCCAGAGAGGGAGCAACAAGAAAGACAGGTTTTTCGTTCCTCGCCTTGATTCCATTGGAGAAGAAGAACCCATTCGACCCATCCCTTTTGAAGTGCACGGGGTGACTCCGTGAGCCAGGCTAAGCCAGGGTCCGGCCGCGCCCCCTACCTTCCCAGGACTGGACCGCCTGATTGCCTGCCAACCAGACACGAGCTGGCTGGCTGTCTGCGCTTGGCTGGCAGCCAAGGAAGCAAGTACTGAAGCCAGAGTGATCAATGTGTTGGTTGCAGCTGGGTCAAGTTAAGCCATGTACGGCGAAGAACCACTGCATCTTCTAGTTTCTCTGCTGGGCTTTCTACCGTTTATCTCGATATGGAGCTACTTGCTGGGGTACTTGGTACTCGTGACTAAACTAAACTAAACTTCTCTTTGTTTAAAGGTGTTTATTATTTTATTATCATCATTTTTTTTTTAAAAATTAAATCTTGGAACAACAAAATCTCTCGCAGAATATTTTTTGAGGTACTTGAGCAAGCACGCAAGTGAAGCAGGTAAAAAGCACCAGATCTGATGGCATGTTTAGTTAGGGTGCTGCTACCTGTTGCTGGGGGCGGGTAGTATGAACTTTAACAGCGGAGCTTTAGATGCAATTTGGAACGAGTCAAAATTGCAATAGAACAAGTTAGAAAAAGGAATACCTATTTTGGTTAAGTTAATTTAGTTAAACAATTAAATGCAAAAGAGAGCAGTAGAACTTACACTTAAACAGAGAAAATATTTTATATTAAAATCTATCAAGAGGACTCCATTTCATTTGATTAAAAATCTTATCAGGAGATCTTTTAAAATAAAACCCCACCATTTTAAAATTAAATTTAAAAGCTTGTATATCACATTTAATTAAAAAAATAAACAATAAAAATACCAAAGAAATTGTTTGCTGAAAATAATCAAAATAGAAACCATACAAACAGACTGTCAAACGTTTGACAAGAAATTGTCAAATATTTGAGAAAGAATCGAAAATGAGATGTATTTTCTAAAAGAGCTAAATTATCTTAAAGCTAAAAAGGTACGTCATACTTTCTTTTAATTTATTAAAACGAAACAATAAAATTGTTTAAAAGATAAAGATAAAACAAAACAAAAAATTAAAACAAACTTTTGAAATGATTTTAATTGTTGTGTATTTTTGTAAAAACGTTTTTGAAAATAAGCCATAGTTTATTTTATTTTATTTTTTACAAACTTGAAACTAAAAGTTTAAAAAAGTTATAACTGCAAGCGCAAAAAAAGGATTTATATAATATACTCAAAACTAAGAGAGACATACCTTTTAGGTTGTAGAAGAATGGTTGTGTAAAGAAATGGTCTTGAACAAAATTACTGCACTTAGCTTATCGAGCACAGACTATATAAGCCGAGACAAAGCCTATGATTAGCCACTAGCGCTGGCTCTCTTTGTTTGCTATTGCTTATAGCTCACTTTCAGTTAGCTTACAATCATCAGTAGGAAGCCTACTACTCATTTTTTCGTTCTCTCTTTCAACATTTTTGAGCCACTCCACTCCTCATACATATCAAGCACCTCCTACCAGCACTAGTTCGCAAAAACCTTTGAAAATGATGATAAGTATGTATGCGCGTATGAATGTATACCAACCTCCACTGCATCAGCCTGGGACTTCGCAAGCGAAGTGTGCAGCTTTTGCCCCAAGAGAGGCGGTAAGTTAGTCGCTCCTCAGCTCTTGCCGAATCTTGGGAAGAAAGTAAGGTTGGGCAAACCCGAGGAAACATCCGTCGTGTAAATTTGTGATTTCTCCTTCTCGCTCCCCGTCTTTCACAATTCAAGCCTAGCACCTTCATCTCAAAAGGGATGCGTCCACAACTGCCGAATGCTGCGCGTTAGGAATCGTGCAACGAAATCAAGATCGTGTATTCGGTCTCTTGGATTTTACCTAAAGACTTTTCCTGAAACAAACAAACAAACAAACAACTCGAAACAACTCGAAATAAACAAACAGCAAACAAGAAAAAGAAAGACAAACGGCAGTAGACTAATTCCGCTTTCTAGCCTAGACAGTTATCTTGCATTGCAATATGACGCCTTATTCTTCTTTCAGTAATCTTAAACCCTCGCTCATTTCCACTTCAAATTCGTTCCGCGCAAGGTCTCCTTGTAATCTTCGGGCAAGAACTGGGACTAGCTGGCAAGCTGGGGTATCTGTTTTAGCCCAACAGCCTGTTGTTCACATTAATTCGATCGGAGACGAACCAGATATTGGTTCTAGCCCAGAGACGAGTATCTTCAGGCTGCCTGTTGTTCTTCTGTCCTTTTGCGAGTGGCTCCAGATGCCATGACTTCCTTCCTTCCTATGTAAGCGTCTGTTTCATGCTAAAGACTTAAAAAATTAGGGCTCAATCAAACCGGGTCACTCCGACAGTTCGCATGGGCAGCGTTAGAAAATCTACTGACCGATCTTGAGGAAAGTGCTCCTGTCGCGGACGGACGCATTGTCATCTTCACCCGGGCTTCCTCAGGAGTTGAAGCGCTCAAGCCAATATGAGATGAGTGCCACGGTAGGGGTTACACCTTCTCCTCTACCCTGCACATCAGATGGAGGCGCCACTTGTCTACAGTGGCGCCACTTTGCGTAATGTTCGGGACTTTGGCAAGAGCAGGCTGTCTCATTGCGACGCGTAAGAAAGACCTTTTCAATTCAGGCGAAGCCATCTAAAGCTCGCTAATTTGGAGGAGCCGCCGGGAGTGGTTTTCTTTGTTGTTTGCGTCTGGGAACAGGCGGCGGCAATATATCCAGGGAAGAGAAGTGCATGTGCTGTTGGTCATTTCCTCCCAGGCCTTACGCCAGCGAGGTGTCAATCTGAGTGCTCTCTTGGCCGCCCGCATACCACCGTGATTTACCATGTGAGCGAGTAAGTGAGTTGACGAGTGAGTGAGCGCTTCTTAGGGACCTCTTTCTTTGTCAGAAACCTCGAAGATTCCGCGCTTTATTTTAAAATAAGAAAGACTATTACAAGTTGGGATCAACCGATGATCCTCTCTGCAATAAGCAGATGGAATGACTGTGATACCACCAGAAAGTTGAGATGCTTCTCGCCAAGCCAAGCAGAACAACTCGTTCAACTACATCGTCGAAAGGCTGTGCGCAAAGCAGAAGGTGTACAATTACTTTAAAGGGTTTCTATCTAATCGGTTTATATTTATATATCTTTATTTCGAAAAGAGTGAGGGGGACGGAAAGAGAGAGTCCCGGGATTCCTTCGCACTGAGAATGAGTAGCTGGCTACTATAGAAAAATAGAAATATGAAAAAGGAAAAAAGTGTTCACAGGTAAGTAAGCGATTGTGACTTTTTCTTCCCCCCACGAAAAACAGATAAAAAATAAGAAAAATAAAAGGAACTATCAAACGATCTGAAAGACCTGACTAACTATGTGAGCAAAGTTGACATGCGCCATAAATAATTGGCATGATGCGGTGTCTTTGCTTGGCGATTGCGCCTTTATTTGTTGTCGCCACTCAACCTGTTATCAAGTTATTGGTGGAACAATCGGAGCCAACAGGAAGTACAACTACCTCGTGAATTCTTGTTCCAGAGACAGCTCAGCTTGCGGAAAAAGCCATCAAGATGCCGGAGCTGCGCAAACCGCCGCCCCCTTCAGGCCAAAAAAGTAGTGCAAATTGAACATCTCGTGGCCGCCTTCAGCTCGTCGTTCGCCTTTCTCTTCTTTCAATCTTTTTTGTTTTTCTATTGTGCTCCAGACGTCCCTATTGGCACTCCTTTTGTGTGGCCTGGCACCCATTCCCAGAAGCCAAGTTCGAGCCTGGCAGACTGGACAACGTCTCGCGTCCGCGGCTGCAGAATAGGAAGGGAGCAACAATAATGAAGAAATAACCAACTCACTCACAGATCAACTGTTGGTCGTAGGGCGGTGCTTTCCTACTGTAAATGAACACAAAAAATATATTGATACCTGTTTTTAACAATTAATTAAACAAATGAAGAAGGAAAAAAGCAGCAATCGAAGCAGGGCCTCCGCTGGCGTTGGCGCATTTTCTTGCATCGCTCCTTCATCCGCATTATCCATTCTGAATTGTGCTCATCCCTCGAACACGCGTGCGTGCGTCGCCTGCAGACTCGGGAAAGACTTGGCCTACGTGAAGGTCGTCCCTCTTTGTACCACACAACGGCGGAGCCGCTCCTTTGGACGGCACTCCACGAAACAAACGAGGCTATAGCTAGTAGCAGCTTCTATTACAACATCCCCAGCTTCAAGATCTTCCGCCAGATCGCCGCTGAGTGTAGGATAGAAACCACGAACTTTGGACGAACGCAAAGATACCTCTAACTTGAGCTAATTGATAGACAGACAGACAGACAGACAAACAAACAAACAAACAAAGTCAGCCACCAACCAAGCGCCAAAACAAACCAACCGCTGACTCGAGTGGGCCTTCAACTCGACTGACCAATCGATGAATGTTGACATTCGATCTTGTCAATCTCTCAGGTAGATCGATCTCGAACCACACTAGTAGGGCTGCAGTCGCTCGTCGGTACTGCGCCGGGATTCACGTAAGGGCTGGGAGCCGAGGGCCTCTTGGGGATGGCAGCTAGCTCAATGCCTGTCTGACTATGATGGTACAAAAGTTTGTGTAGTGTAATATTTCCCCTTTGAAGTTCCGGCCTGGCAGGAGGAGGAAAGAGGTGAGACCAAGAGCAGCTTGGACTCGAGGGAGAAAGAAAGTCATCACTTGTGCACGCCGGACCATCGCGGCCTTGTATTCCTCAAGTGGTCAAAGAATCCTGACCGAAGTCTTCCTCCGTCCCAAGACCTGACTGGCAGTGTGAATGAATTGAAAACAGTTCAATGGTTGGTATGCAGAGAAGAGCGACGAACTACTCTCGTTCATTCATTCATTCATTCATTCATTCATTCATTCATTCATTCATTCATTCATTCATTCATTCATTCATTCATTCATTCATTCATTCATTCATTCATTCATTCATTCATTCATTCATTCATTCATTCATTCATTCATTCATTCATTCATTCATTCATTCATTCATTCATTCATTCATTCATTCACTCGTTTGATCTTAAATTGATTGATTGATTGATGATCTAACCTATATCCAAAAATAAACAGACAAATAGTAACATAAACTTCGCGCCTACTAAATTCGAATGATAAACAGTAATTAAAAAAATATTAAATATTACATATTAAAATTAATAAATAAAAGGAAAGAAAAGGAAAGGGAAAAGCTAACTTAGGCAGGTACCAGCGAATTTTCAAGTATTCGCACGCATCATGGTTCCTGCCCTTTTCTTCTTTTCTTGTTCGTCTCCATTCAGTGGCAAACGTCATTAAATCTGCGATGTGGCCGATGGGTGCATCAACTCACTCGGGATGCTTGCCAGCTCCAAATTTACCTACCTAGTCCGCTTGTGCGACCCTAGCATACTAAGTTGATCTGTCTCGCTTGATCTCAAAAGACTGCTATGCACCAACTTCTTGCTTTTCTTTTTCAGAAATGTTGTCAAAGTTTAGTATGATAAGCAAAACAAACATATCGATCAAAAGAGCTGATGACTGAACGTATGGATGGATGGCTTGTCTGCAATTTTAATCCCTAATAAACTCGAAACAGTCAAAACATAATGACATTGACAAAACTTATCAGCCTCACCCCTGCTACATAAGCAACGTTCGATTAAACAGCCTAAAACAAGCAAACCTACCGTATTCAGAAATCTTAAAATCAGCAAATAGGAAACCAGTACTTACCTACGATAGCTATCGCGAGTTACTCAACAACTAGCATTTGCCAGTCTGTGATACCTACTACCTTGCGGAACAGTCACGCATGTTATTTATTATACATCCCCCTTTCCCTTTCGTAAGCAGTAGTCCTACCTTATCATCACGGTCGATTGAATGAACCTGAACCTACTCAGCTTTTGAACCTGAATGGCGCATAGGTAGAGAGACCTACTCTTTGGAAAATCAAAATGCCTCCAAACGCAAGAAAGTAGCTAAAAGTTCTATTTTCACGCTTAAAACAATTGATCGATCAATTAATCGATCAGATCAACCAGCGTCTTTAAAGAAAGAGATGGCACAATGAAGGCACCTTTCAGAACTCCGTGCTGGTTCGCATAATCGTTGTGGACTGCTCTGGGTCACTCCTCACTCACTCACGGGGGTGTCTCCTTGATCCAACGCTCTTCCACGTTAGCTCAGGACCTAAGCTGAGCAAGAAGCAACACAGCATTTCTGCCGTGGTTAGTCTTGGGACGCTTCGTCGTTTTCTTTCGAGTCAGGAGGAGTGAGTGCGAGTGTATCTCACAAACTAAGTCCATAGCCTCTGCGGTCAGTTCTTCTCCTTCTTCGGAACTTGAGCAGAATCCCACCTTCTTTAGTACGAGTCGAAAACGCCACGCCAAACGCCCCCGGAGCCCCGCACGAAGCGGGAAAGCGCCAAGAGGCAGTTGGTTGATGGCGAGCCAGTCTGCGAGTGTGGTTGTATCCACAATGAATGGCCTCACTGAGAATCACGCTCATGGCCGTCTTAGCCTGCCATCCCAAGTATCATTTGTTTCATGGATGGTCGGGAAAGAAAACGTTTCAACATTATTAATTAAAAGAAGAGAAAATTAAATTAAATTAACTTGAAGAATAATCAACTCACGAAAATGCACCTAGGCTTGGCTTTACACCAGAATTTTCGACTTGAAACCAAACAACGTCGTTGCCCTTGTCGAGCCGGGTTGCTCTAAGGAGCGCAGCACATGTTCCGATGCCGCCGCCATCGAAGTATCTCTGCGGTGCCTTTAGAAAGTCCGCCCGGCGCCGGGTTCATTCTCCCCGGGTTCGTTTACAGAAGCTTTTGTTCAAACTGAAAACGTTTAGAATACTAAGTACCCCCTACTATGCACGAGTAGCGTAGTACCTAGCAAGGAGCCAACCGTGGGAAAGACAACTAAGAAGCTTTCCAAAAGAAACAAGAGAAGAGAAGATAAGATCGCAAATAAATAGTAATTCCACTCCGCATGATTGGGTCGTACGTAAGACTCGGATCGACTCGTCCTCATTCCGAACGGCATGCGTACTGGGTGCTCCAATGCGCCGTGCTGCTTCACCGTTTCATCGGCAGCAGCAGTCTTGGCGGTCTCCGCTTTCTCCGTTATTTCCTCGCAAGGAGGAAAGGAAGGCAGGAAGGAAGGAAGGAAAGAAGGAGGAACTGCTGCTCGCTCTTGTTTGGCGGTGCTGAGGACCGTAACTTAGCTCTCAGGAGTCGGGAAAAGACCTCCTGTTGTGTGCAACTTTTGAGCTCTGGGTGTGTGCAACCCCTGTCCAGCAGCCTCTTTTCGATGTTTTCCCCGAGTCACAGCCAGTCCATCGAAGCCGCAGCCAGCCAGCCAGCCGCCCGCAGCACGTTTCGAGTGTCTGCGAATGATCGGCTGCTTTCGGTGCGGGGTTGAGGAGAGGGATGTTTCACGGATAAGCGACTGTTGATTGATTGAGTGAATGGATCAACAAATGAACGAATGAGTGAATTGATTACGATCGAGGCAAGGAAGGGAAAAACAAGACACGACACGACAAGACACGACAAGACAAGACAAGCGTTTGGAATAGCTTACGCAGGAGAGCCATCGAACGATTCCGTTTGCCCTCATTAGCTTATTCCGCTGCCAAGCTAGTATTGTGCTCCTCGGTCGAGCTCAAAGCTGCTAGCCTCTTCGCGCGGGAAGCCGCCGCAGTTCGGCCAGATGCTATTGCTTTCTCAAGTTGGCACATTTTCAAAGCTCTAGGTACCACAGCAAAAGCGCTACCTCGCTATGTATGTGTAGGTTCGCAAATACAGCATGGAAAGAAAGAGAGCCCCACCGTGCTGGAGGTTTTGGTAATGAGGCGGCTAGTAGGACTGCGGAAGGCCCATAGGTGCGCTTAAGCTACTCCTAGCTGATTGAAAGACTTGGGCGCCAGTGTGAACAAATAGAGTATCCATCTATATAATAATAACCCCAGACAGACGATCCTTCGTTTTGAAGAGGTTCTTGCTTGAGAATTCATTCGAGCTTCGCTCACTTAAAAAAATTAAACAACTGCACTCCTGGGGTAATCATGGGGAAAGTTGGTTGCTTGACGACATGCAGGCGTCTTTCAGGCTGAAATGATTCCAAGACGATGCTTGAAATGCTGGCGACCCTCGTGCGGAGACTTTCTGCGAATCTTTAAGTGGGGTTCAAGTCGTTTCTCTCGCATTAAGTGACTGGTTAGCTGCACATACACACAAATATGTTTTCAATGGGATCTGCCAAACGCTTGAATCTGCACGGTTTGCTTGCGAGTGCAACGTGAACAGGTGCAATTAGCGTAGTGGAAATGCCAATAGGAAGGTGGCTTGGCCTCTCCTCGGTTTCACCTGGTTTTGTCTGCTTTTGCCTGGCC
Source organism: Schizochytrium sp. TIO01 (assembly GCA_004764695.1). NCBI lineage: Eukaryota > Bigyra > Thraustochytrida > Thraustochytriidae > Schizochytrium > Schizochytrium sp. TIO01. The sequence goes on along the minus strand of SMSO01000014.1, from coordinate 3,328,046 downwards.
AAGAAACGTACAACGCTAGTCATATTTACATATCTACAGAACAGCTGATGCAAGTGTACATCCGGCAGAATATAATAAATCGTAGTTTCTAAACACAGAGAAACAAGTCGTGATGGTGCATCATATTACCTGCTCATTCTATGTATCATTTACTTGAGGTCACGCCAAGCATTCTCGAGTCTCAAAGCTACTCGCTCACTCATTCGTTTTCCCACCGTTGGACATGCGTGTTGAGTGAGGCCTCTCAAATTCCCGCATGAGTGAAAGTCAAGTCACCAAGTTCCTTTCCGAAAAAGAGAAACGCAGTGACATCAGACGACAAGCTGTTTGATCAATGGGTAGATTGACAAGTTTCCATCCTCTGGAATCCAGCAAGCAAGCAAAACAAGCAAGCAAGCGAGCGAGCACATCACTCAATTAGCATCACGAAATATCTACTCCGTGCCGAAGCAGCAGCTACGAAGAGTTTTAGGGTTTGGCGTTTGTGGCCAGCAGCAAATGAAACTACAGCGGAGTGATTGGCATCAACTCGAACATTCCTGATTGACAGAGCCCATTCAGATTCGTTGCTGTAAATCGCTGCAGACCTTGGGCGGCGAGGATCAGGCAACTGCAACGCTATAAGAAAGTGAACCTCCATGGAACACGCGGCGGAAGCATTTTCCGAGAGAGGGTGGGTGGAGGTGTCGACGTCTAGCTCAGTTGGACTGACTGAGTTGACCGAACCGAGCTCTTTGCTTGTTTCTGAGCTCCTTCCGAGAAGTCGAAATCCGACCCAGGGTTCTTTTGGGCATATTTGTCGTGGATTTGGTGAATGGGAATCGCTGGAATGAATGAAGTATTTATTCTGAAATTAATGATACGATTTAAGGGGCATCAAATGACGCATTGAAGATAGGAGTAAAATGGTGAGATGTTAATCATTGTGGAAGATATCAAGAAACTGGGTCAAGAGGCGAGGGGTGATGGAGAGTGGTTTCTGTTATTTATATATATATATTTTAATTACAAAGTACTGATGTATCAATGGAGCAGAGCCGCTGGTCAGGCTGAATATGAAAAAGCTTTTCTGAAAGTCATTGAGGATATCGTTAGTTTGACTATCTTCTAGTTGCAAATCGAAAGCGGGTAAGCAAAGAAGCTAAAATTTTAATGAAAGCAACTTTCAAAACCAGCAGGTGAGTAGCACGATTTTTCAAATGTTACGACTAAGCAATGCGATGCGGCAAGTGTTAGATTGTGCAGCCTGCCATGAGTTCTGACGTTCCCCTCGTTTCCTTTTATGGTTATCAATTTTTTCATTAATATTTTAAAGAATGCTATGACAGAACTAGAAGCCATTATTCGCTTATTTTGACAATCATTTTAGAGTATTAAGAAATGATTAAATCATTTGCTGGCATATACGTACTTGATCTTTTCAAATTATCTGGCGGGGTTCCTGATGTCGAATATCATCTCATTTGTTTAATTGATTAATTAATTAAAATGAAATAAAATGAGTGAAAAGGTTAGAATAAATTAAAATTCATTCTTGTAATTCAAATAAAGAATAAAGTGTTATTTCAATCAGTTTCTTTATCATATGTTTAAAACAACCGTTTTTTAAATAAAATAAAATGAACGACTTTGAAAAAAATAAAATGAAAGAAATGTGTTTGTCGATATGATTTAAAAGTGCTTTCTTTGGCAAAGACTTCTTGGAATTTTCATGGTTGACAAAAAAACATATTGCCTACCAAACCTTCCAAACATAACATTAAGTTGAATAAAAATGACTACGAGCTAAAACACTTGTTGCTTTCAACGGGTCAGCACAGCCAAATACGAACGAGCGAGCGAATTTCTCTTATGTTCTATTTTTATTTTACGCTCTGCTGGCCTGTGAAAGACAATTGTAAGAAGCCCCGGGGCGCCTTTTGAAGTTCCTAAATAGATAACTAACAATTTATCCATTTGTTTTATTTTATTTTTATTAAAAAAAGAAAACAAATGCCTAGAACCGTTTAAGAAAATGAAACTAATCAATGGCGCATGCATATAGATAGAAAGGTACCTTACGCGCTGCCATCGCTTTCTTGCGCCGTTTCAAGTGACACGGACACGTTTACCTGATTTCCTGTCGTTCATCTTGGCAGGGAAGCAGCTATTCAATTAGCAGCTTAGGACGCTCGGAAAGCGCCACGCTAGTGAATGATTTTTTTAAACTTTTGAGCTATCTGTAGATCGTTTGTGATACTCGTCGATCAATATGGCATTTCGACATCATGATCATCATGCAGATGAAATACGGAATGAGTACTGTTGCCAAGGCGCGCGCTTTTCCGCATATTTTGCTGGAGCTGCCTCATTGATTGATGAGACAAGGCTGCTTTAGTTCGCTCTCGGCGGCGGCTGGGACGGTCGGCCAATATGGTCTTCAATATTCATTCGGAGGAATTTATCATCTGAAATGGTGTTGCTCTTCCTTGGTTGAGACATTGGCCAGCAGGGGGTCAGGGAAAGACTAGGCCAGTGAATGAATGAATGCTTGCATCCGCTCAGCAAAATGGAATGATTGCAAGGCTTTTTGAAGTGAAGAAATTGGAGTACATCCTTTCAACTCCTTTTAGGATTGAAAAGACAATAACTAAAACATAAATATAAAATTAAGTGTTTCGTCCTGACGTTGATAAATTTCAGAGAAGAAAGGAAAGAATAACTGTTATTTGTAGGAATAAAAAGAAAAAAGCTTTTGAAGTAGATAGTTTAAAAAATAGCTTTTAAACTTGTAACAGGTGGAACAATAAGAGGTATTAAAAAACATATATATAATTAATATTTAAAAGTCACCTTTATTATGTTACTCGAATTTGTATTTTCGCACGCTTCGACAAGTCGATTCTAGATTTAAACTTTTAGACTTCCCGGGAAGATGGCACAATAGAAGCTTTGCCCCCCACATTTTACCATATCAGAGATTAACAATCTGCAGAAAGCACTTGCCACTCATCATTCTGCTCAAGAACATGCAGACAGTTCCTTTTAGTATTTTATTATGACAAAAACAACAAAGTAAATTCAGAATAATGAAAAAGAAGGACACTGATCCTTGAAACAAATGCATAAATGAATGAATTGTGCAAGCCAGCCACCACGAAAGATAGGGAGAAACCGCACTTCTCAGCATTGAAATGGGCAGAGAAAGACTTGCAGGTTCTTTCATCCCCAGTTTCATTGACTCTTTTGCCCATCGATGGGCTGATTCTTTGATTCCTTCGCTCACTCCTCACTCACTCCTCACTCACTCACTCACTCACTCACTCACTCACTCACTCACTCACTATGACAGGTTTAGGTTTGCGTCCTCGTTTCCAGCGACGCTTAATTCCACTTTGCAACTTTGCTCCCCTTTAGTTTAAATGAATGAATGAATGAATAAATGAATGAATGAATGAATGAATGAATGAATGAATGAATGAATGAATGAATGAATGAATAAATGTATGATAGCCTTGAACCAATAAGTTCAACAACAATGAAACATCTACAGCAAGCGAGCCTAGTCTGAACGAGGACTGAGGCCGAGTGTGTGGGCCACTCGTGCCTCGCGGAGAACGTCCGGACGACGGCTCAGCTCTCTGTGGAATCGCAATTGTTCGTTTACGGAAGCACGTTTTGAGTTCCGAAGAAAAGCGCACACAGGACACCGCCGCCTCCCTCCCAACAAAAAGTAAGAAAGAAAGAAAGAAAGAAAGAAAGAAAGAAAGAAAGAAAGAAAGCTTCCGACGACGCGAACGACGACGAGGACGACCACCACGACGACTTCTTGGATACAGAAGTAGAAGTAGAGTAAGCGGGACTCAAGAATACGCAGCGGAGCAGATGGTTTTCTCACCGCACCCACGCATGCGCCAGCCGACTGAGGACCTTGTTTCCCGGACCTTAGTCAGCCCGTGAGCGAAACTCTTGCGCCTGAGGCGGCATCCTCAAGACTAAGTAAGCATAGCACAGCACACCAGCGGCGCCTTCTTCTTCTTCTCCTTCTTCTTCTTCTTCTTCGCTTCTTCCGCCGTTTTTTCCCATCCTTTCGATCTCGCAGCGCCGCAAGTGAGTGAAGTAATACCAATGTATACCCTTCCTCGCCGCCGCGCCACGTAGCTGAGGTATCTGCTCCAGTGCAGTACAACAGAAGCAAAGGGTGCAGGCTAGAACAAGGAGAGGCGCTCTTGCTTCTCAGAGGAGCTTGGGTTCCTTTTGCAAAGCCAAGCCAAGCCAAGCCAAGCCAAGCCAAGCCAAGAAACTAGCAGCAGCATTCCTGGCTGGCTGGGTCTCTTTCGATGCAGAACGACGGCCAGGCTGCCGACCTGTGTAGCTGGGCCCGCAACAACACTTTGTTTGTTCGGCCTCTTTCCAATAAGAAAGAGGTCCTTCCCGCACGGCTGATTGGCTGACTGATTGAGATAGGGTAAGTACGAGAGCAAGCAAGCAAGCAAGCAAGAAGAGAGTCAAGCGATCACGATGAACCTCAGCAGAAAAGAAGTGCGCGACGGATGATTGACTGATTGATTGACTGTCACTCAATATTCATTTGTTAAGTGAGTTCAAGAGAGAAATAAATGAACTTATTCGCGACTGAGCGCAACGATGGCGCTGGTTCCTTTCTCGTTACTTGCTTGCTTGCTTGCTTGCTTGCTTGCTTGCTTGCTTGCTGCTTTTCTGTCATGCGAGCTGGGAGTGGACCTAGGCCTAACCTGCTTCTCGCCAACCAACACAGCAGAGAGAAAAAGAATGAGAGACGTACTTCTTCTACTCAAGTGGAGGTATGTAAACTGCCTACGATTTAGCTGAAAGTTGGCACATCGGGAGTCTTTGTGCGTCTAGGCGGCTGTCGTTTTGAGACAAACAAATAATCAATCAATCAATCAAACAACAATCAATCAATGAATCAATCAATCAAACAAACAAACAAAAACAACCACATTAGCGCTACTACCTACTAAAACTGATGTTCAATTTGCATGATCGCCGGGTCATACTTAGTATGCCGTACCACACTGAAGGCTTCTTGGCACCGGAAGCGGCGCTGCCAAAGTGTCACGGTGTGCCGCCCTCGAAGGCCTTCCATGTGTAGTCAAAAGTGCCTCGATTCTTCGGCTACAATCTAAGCGAAGGAATTCTGAGAAGAGGGAGACGAGACGAGAACCAGAAAAAGAAGAAGGAGAAGAGTTGGAATGCGATCAGGATTGCCGGCGAGTTGGCCTGCGTGGCATGGCTTGCACAAAGCAGAGCCAGGTCGCCTCGAAGGCCGATGGCATAATTCCTCAACGCTTCGATTCAACTAATAAAAGCAAACAAATTTGCAAAAAAAATAAATAGAATAAATAAAATAAAATAAAAAGAAGTTGTTTGCTTGGCCTTTCATTCATCATGCATAGATGCACTCGCACTTCTTCTTCAAGAAAAGGAGGGAGGAAGTAAAGTGAGGATGGCAGTTGCAACCCAGTTCTGAATTTCAATTTCCCAGTTCTGAGGTTTACAATCACCGCTGCTTCTACTGCTACGGACTCTGAATTTGATCATGTTCCACACAAAAATCGAAGAAAGACTGGCGAGTGAGGCGAGATTCTCCGAAAGCAGAAAGCGCAGACTCTCTCTCCCTGGTGTATGGGTAAGCTTGTAATTAAAATAAATATAATTCAGTAGGCTGCGAAGCCAACTATACTTTGCCTGCACTCGCGCCGCGGAGATTCTGATGCAACCCTTCTTGAGCTCAAGTTCCAAGTCACCTCAACATCTCGTCCCGAAACGAAGTTTGCTCCAAGGACTGACTCACCATTGGATTGGTAGAAGAATCTATCTTCGCCGTTGTTTCTTTCTTCTTTCTTTCTTGATGAAATGAAGTGAAAGAATGAAAGAAAGAATGAAAGAAAGAATGAAAGAAAAAATAACACTGGAAAAACGAGGAATTACATTTATTCAAGGAAAAGGCCACCACCATGATGCAAACGTCCTTGCACAGTAGGTCCTTCGTTCGATTGGGAGCAGCCTGTTGACATCGCCGCAGTGTCCAACCATACCCTCGGCGAGCTTTGGCACAGAATCTGTACGATCCACTCGGACGTCGTACAAGGTTTTCTTACTTACTTACTTACTTACTTACTTACTTACTTACGCGTCTCCTGAACAAACGACCCCATCCATCTCCGTTCTGCTGGCGCGAGACATTCCACCCTCTCAGTAAGCAACAAACGTGCTTTCGACCCTCATGCATCCCTCATCAGCGCTATCTTCATCATCACAATTGGCTGTGTGGGTCCCTCCCTCTCATCCCATCTATTGACAGCGCTTTCGTTTCCTCCTCCACGCCCAAAAATTTATCTCAAGAGTAGGAGCGAAGAAGAGGAAGAAAGAAAGAAAGAAAGAGAGAAAGAAAGAAAGAAAGAAAGAAAGAAAGAAAGAAAGAAAGAGAGAGAGACCCCGTGCGTCAACTTCCTGTCCAGCAGTCAGTCGAGCGCAAGACAACCAACTATCACCAAATAACTAACTCACCGACTGACTGACTCACTGACTGACTCACTGAGGAATAAGAGCTTTCTCTAATTACGCGAGGACACCCGTGTCATGCAGCTTATGCGTGCTGTGCACGGACGCTTTGCCTCGGCCTGTGCCGGCTCAGCTCGATTCATGGCAGTTTATTCAAAAAAAAACTCTCTTTTAACATCGCCTTTAAACTCTAAAATCAAAATAGGCATTAGAGCACACCAGTGACCTGCGCAGACGTTTTATGCATGCTTCATAGATTCCCGTCGATCTCTTGCTGTCTTCCAATCGATCGTCCGTCCATTCGAAGAAGATTAAAAAACAAGCAAAGGGAAGAAGGAGGGAACGATGAGCCTGTTGTTCGAATCATCTATCTATCTATGTATCTATCTTGCAATCTTTCGATCTTTGAGCAATGCGGGTGAATCAACAGAAACAAGAAGGAGCAGGGACTGCCACCGATTCCTCTTTGGAACTGGGCGATGAGGCGAAGGTCTCCATTTGATTGAGGCAATCTTTGATCGAGACAATCTTACACAATCTTGGATGGCGGCGTATTACCTGTCTTCTACTAAACCGGTGAGAAGAAGGTGGTGTCTCGAAGTAGTACTTTGTTTGTGTTGCACTTTGTGTTGGCTCATTCTCCTTCAACGTCGCATGATAGATTCTTTGCAGTTTACGCATTAAAAAAACAAACAAATAAAAATAATTTTAGAAGTACTTAAAAAAAGTGCCCGCCATTTCTTTCCATTCGAGCGTACTCCTCTGAAATAAATCCTTGAAGTTCGTTCTTCGCCAAGGGACTGGCCAGGAATCCTGGCTGTTACCCTGAAAACAGCCAGCCAGGTCAAATGTCTTGCCGCTCGCTGCTGCGTACATGGCATTTACAAGACCCCCTGCCAGATAAATCATCTCTTCGAACGCATTCAAAGTCCGCAACTTGGGCATCATAAGCGTGTGTATTGGAGCAGGTCACGCTCCTTTTAGGTCTCGGCAACGCACTAAGCGGTGCACTTTGACGACAATCGGAAAACCTTAATATGGTAGAAACTTGCAGAACAGTTGAAAACAACAACAACAACAACAACAACAACAACAACAACAACAACAACAACAACAACAACAACAAAACACTTCTTCGAAAACAGTTAGCAAAACAACAGTTGAAATAATTCGGTCGAGCAATCAAATAGCTAGCTAGCTAGCTAGCGAAGCAGGCAAGCAATTATACAGAAAATGAAAGAGCAAAAGAGAGCAAAAGAGAGAAAACGAGAAAGGGCTCTTCAAGAAAATAGAAAGAGTTGAAAAACTTTTAGGCAAGAAGGCTTTTTCGCGCTGAGTGATGGCTCCGACGTTCCGAAAAATCTGACTGACTGACTGAAGCGAGGCTTATTCTTCGTTCTGGTAGTGCAGCGACCTCTCTTCGCTTGCGGCCGGGCCGGCGAGTGGCGCGTATTTTATTACTTGGGAAAGGACAGGCTAACAGGGGAAGGACAAGCAAGCAAGCAAGCAAGCAAGCAAAAACAATCTTTCGAAGAAGAGGCCGGACAAGGAGAAGAGGCTGCTGGAAGGACCAAAATCTCAGCGCGAGCAAATTGATTGTAGCGAGACTTAAGAACTTCTTTTCTTCGCTCGAGGATGCCGAGAGGTCTTTCTTTCAAAAAAAGAAAAGAAAAGAAAAGAAAAGAAAAGAATAGAAAAGAATTGATGTTCTTAGTTTAAAGAAAGAAGAAGAAAAGGAGAGAAGAAAATGTGTGTTTGTTTTATTTGCTTGAGGGGTGAAATAAAAAATGGCCGCTTCCTTCCTTCATTTCCTATTGATCTTTCTCTGAATCATTCACCTTTTCATGATCATTGGTTGGTCATGAAGGGGATCTTCGACGGGATAAGATACACTTTTATGACCCACTGGGAGAGGGATTCTTCATTAAACTAATTTCGCTAGCACTTGAAAGAATTAACAGCACTGCAGATACATGATTCATAAATTGATGCTGCTGGTAGAGATTCTGAAGGTATGCTTTGCACTATATTCCAGCAACAGCATCAATACCCACTTTGAGCAGGACATTTTATAAAAGAATGAAATCAGTTCAGGAATTAACGATTTAACATGTTGACATTTATCATGATGATATTTTATTAATCTACCTAGGAGGACAAAAAGAAGAAAACAGAGAAGAACAGGAGCGTTTTTAATTTGGTGCTTCATCGACTAATTTTAATTTTGTTTTTTAACTTTAATCGCATAAAATCACTTTAGTGGCTTGAGTGAGATACTCAGGTACCTACTAGCGATAGTGATGAAAAGATAGCGATTTAGACTTGCAAGAAAGTACGGTGGAAGACAAGACCCTCTTGAATCTTGGAGGTTACCTTATTTACTGTTGTTTGTATTGACTTGGTCTTTGGACTTGAGGTTGGGATGCGCAAAGACTATTCGTTGGCTGGGCCTGCGGAGAATCAGTAACTTAGCTTCCCCGTCTCTTCTGCAGGACCCATTAGCGTGGGTGTATAAAGCGTGAGCACAGAGGAAGATGGACGGACGGTTCGAGGGTCGAGGCACCTAATCTTTGCGGCATTTGCGCAATATTTCTTTACCTCCAGGAAGTCTTGTGCTTTGATGTGGCGATAAGTTATTCTACCTTTCGTTCATTTACGAGCTGGAAAAAGAAAAAGAAAAAAACTGAGCATGTCGAAGCACTTTGTCTTGCTTTCAAGATTTTTTTCTTTTAAATTATTATTTAAAAAGTTGAATTAGGAATGTTTTCCCATTGGAGGGATTGGCCTGCTTAACATATTTGACCAAACACACTGCTGCTAACTTATAGCTTCGGGCCTTGTCAGTCAACTTCCGATGCTCCAAAAAGTCCTTCCGGCGAGGCGTCCAACGCTACATGACTCTTTTATTTCACCTCTGCTCTGCTGCTTTAAAGCTAGCGATGATATTTGCAACTCGCCTCTAATCAATCTGTTTTTACCGTCCATTATGGCCTGCTACTTGGCTAGCTAGCTAGCTAGGTACCTACTATCTCGTGCCTCTCAGCGTGCGAGGGAGCGACACGTGCCCACCAGGGCTCGCTTACTCACTCGCTGCGACAAACTTCTCTTCGCTTCCTTCTCTGTCCAAGCAAGTAAGCAGGCAAGCAAGCAAGCAAGCAAGCAAGCTGTTGTGGAGGACTTGGCTGTTTTCTTTGCTGCTCTGCTTGCTTTTCTTTCTCCAAGCCAGAGGAAGAGGTTTCGTTGCTGAGTCCCCAGATTGAGTTTGGTCTTTCCATGCTTTCGTACCACTCGGAATGAGCGAGCCCTGCTTTCCAGAGACTCAATGCCGAGTGAAGGCCGCAAATGAACTTAGTTTTATGCGATAGGCGCCTCACAGGAAAAGAGCTTTTGGAAACCAGTCACTGACAGCATACTCATAAGGTTGAAAAGGATTTTGTTTTGCACCTCAGCTAAAAGATATACTGGGCGAGCATAGCAATAATCGCCGCAACCGTGGGGCGGAAGGCCTCAAGCTGGAGGATTCCTGCTAGCGAAATCTCACCCTCAGCATCCCATGAGGCCTCTGGCTGCGAGTCCATCAGCCGCACGGTTCGCGAGCCAATTAGGAAAGAACGGGCGTCATCTTGAGTTGTTTGTGAAAACTCGTCATTATTCTCTAATGTTTTGCTGCGCTGATTTTTAAATTTGAAAAAAATAACTCCATCAAATAAAAAATGAAAGAACTTTATACAAAAATATCATCATTTTTCACCTTTTTCAAATGAAAAAACAACTGATTAATTGATTGATTGATTGATTGATTGATTGATTGATTGATTGATTGATTGGTTTTCTCCTGTGCATCATTAAAGCTCATGAAAGGTGCTTGGATGCAAGGACTGAGCTCTCTTCGCGACCCCTACAACCCACAAGCACCTGCGACTCGCGTTTGTCTATTGTTCATTTGACAAGCAAGTACCCGGGGCACCCTGGCACTTGCCAAGGTCTCCACCTCAGTGTGCAGGAGTGACCTTTTTCATCCATACTAGGGATGGGCAGTGAAAACAGGGCGGATTTTTCAACTCCTTGACTTATTTTCTTACTTTCTTACTTTCTTACTTTCTTACTTCCTTCCTTTCTTTCTTCCTTCCTTCCTTCCTTCCTTACTTAATCACCACGCAGAGTTGTTTTGACTTTAACTGTACAAAGATAAAATAGATTGCGACGGTGCCGCAACACACATATTCAAAGAGAGAGGTTGCTTCGCGAGATCGGAAGAGCCAAGGCTGCAGAAGCAGGAGGTCGAGGACGAGAAGCAAGAGCGACAAGGAGTTCACAAACGGAAGCACGTTTTCAGTTGACACGAAGTCAGGCTCCTCTCCCTAAGCAAAAGCAGCCAAAGCTGTGAAGGTGAGTCAGCGCGGGAAGAGGGCCGAGGCGGCCGCGGGCTTTTCTCGTCTCTGAGAAAGGGAGAACGCAGAGAGGCCAATCTCTCCAACTGCACATCGGCAATGCAGAATAACGAACTGATTGCGAGCGGATAGTCCTAACTTCGAGCACACCGGCCATGCTAAACGGGCGCTGGGCTTGCCTTGGCTTGGCTTGGCTGGAGCAGCCGTAGGGAATAAGCAAGCAAGCAAACAAGCAAGCAAGCAAGCAAGCATTTCCCTTTCCGATAAAAACTAGAGGACAGGAACCATTGTGGCGGCCACTCGTTCCTGTGTGAGGAAAGTCATGGGAAAACTTCCACTGTCGAAGAATATCGTGACTCTTTTGCCGAAAGTAATTTGCCTTCGCTTTCAACAAGTTGGCTTTCTTGCTTCGTGTTTTCGTTGCTACTTTCAAGCAGTTTACTTCCACGCCAGGTACTTGAGAATTTGAGGCGATATAGACGGATTCACGGAGGATTGTAGAACTACAGTAGCTAACTATTATTTTAAAAGTTTGATAAGAAAATCGAACGAGGATGAAAACTGCCTGCAGTCAATTTATTTTTTAAATGTTCGTCACGATTTGTCCCCACTGAAATTCATACATTGATGGCACCTACCTAAAGTTCTGTAGCCCATCGAATTTGCTTTTGATTGTTTGTCTACTTTGAGATAAATTGGAAATCAAAGCGAAGAGTGTTCAATTTCAACCATGTATATGTTTCTCTAGAGAAATATTTAAAATTGATTATCAACAAAGATGATGGGAAATAAGTGAGAGCTGAAACCTGCAGAAAATGAGGTATACAATCTTTTCTTGAAGTACTCACGAGTCTTTCAAGAATGGCAGTTGCTTCAACGTGTTCCAAGTGTGGTTACGGCGGTGGACACCGACGTTTATTCCTAGCAAGACTAAGGTTGCCGATACGAAAGGGTGCTGAAGACGAGAGAGGTTTTGTGGAGCAGTCTCGACAGTTGGTTTCGAATTCGCCATTGCGAAGATCGGAGAGGAGCAGCCAGCCATTCTTGGAATTATCGATCTCGCCAAGTATCTCAGAAGGCTAGCTACTTATATATTATGTCTATAGCTGGATTATGCCACCTTTTTTCTCTTTGTTTGTTTGTTTGTTTGTTTGTTTGTTTGTTTGTTTGTTTGTTTGTTTGTTTGTTTGTTTGTTTGTTTGTTTGTTTTATTTTTATTTTTTTGGCAGCTGACGACGATTGTGTTCCAAGCCATGACAAGGACTGTTTCTCCAGCTAGGTGCAGTGAGGTGCTCGTTGCAGCGGAGGTCGCAGCGTTATGATTGCATTGACACCCGCGGAAGCAGCTCCTCGATAATGGGAGGGGCTTGCGGGGCTAGAAATACAGTTGAATTGCAAAAGAGTTGCTGTTTCCCCATTTGGAGCCAAGAATGGTTTCAATAGGTTAAAAGAGGAATCGATTGATGGGGGGAAATTGAACGTAAAATGAAAGGGGGAAGGAGAATGATTCCACACTGCGCGTGCCCCCTACCTGAGACGAAAGGAGGCGCAGCGACAAAGGCGTCATTAAAGTGAAGCTCGAATAGCAGCAGCTTTGTGATACTTTCCTTGTGCTGATTTTATAGACGAAAATGAATGGTCATAAAAATTATTATTATTATGGATTATTGATTTTTTATTTCAAAGTATAAATTATATATATATATAAAATTACAACACCAAAAATTTAATAATAATAATAATTATAAAAAGATCATTTTAAAATATAACATGTCTATTAGAAAAAGGTCAGAATTGCTTTTTAGTATAACATCAATTATATTTTAAAACGTTTTTTGTTGTTGAAATAATCGAACTAAAAATAATGCTTTAAGAAGAAAGGAATATTATCATATCCACCAAAAGAAACCTTGGAAGAAAAAATGAAAGAAGTTACTGTCGCCACCTGCGGAGATTTTCGCAGATCCTTTTCATTGATCCGAAAACTGATTAAACAAAAGTGTCCCAGCAGTTGGCTTCGGTCCTCGTGAATTTAATGACAGCCATTCTTCTCATAAACAAAGAATTATATGCCCTATGTCTCCTAATTTTGATTGAGGTTTACTCGCAACTGCTTTAATTAACTATTGTAAGGTAAGTTTGTAACTTTATTTTAAAACGGCCAATATAGGCTACCTCTGGTTATTGAAGAAGACATGGCGTTTTATAAAGAAAAGCACAAGGCGCGGAGATTCTCCAAGAACTCGAGGTTTATTTCAGATGTCAAAGCATGCACAGAGAATGGCACTAAGTTTTTTGAGAGCTTATGTGACGAGCCTTGACATTTTTTGAGAATTGCTTCACTGTTTCATTTACAAGGTTCTGGTCTCATTTCATCGGTAAGACTAATAAATCCGAAAGATATGATTGCCCCAGTATGGCACTCAATAGATGAAAGTAATAGATCTAAAACCTTTAAAAGCAAACCTATATTATAATGATCTGTACATCTCCGTATCATAGTTTCGAAATCCTGCTTTAGGTCAAGAGAAAATTCAAAGGACTGCTCAAAACTTTCCAAGCTCTTTTTTAAAAACATCTGGAAATTGAAGAATTTATTTATTTAACAAATAGAGCTCTTTTTTTTATTCCGTGTAAATCGATTTGCTGCACGCTTTAAAGCTAAGGATCGCACACAATGTCCTCCAGAAATTCCCAACGTAGTGTATCTAGGTAAACTCGACGTTAGAAGTCCTTTCGGTCGGTTGATCATAATTTTCCCTTTTACCCACACTCAGTAGACCCTGCATTTCACTGCCTTTACCTTGTCTACTACAAATGAACAGAAATCGACAGAGCACGAAGAAACGATTTTGCAAAGCTAAGAGGAACGTTTTTTATTCTTTGGACGATCCAGGCATCGATTGGGAATCCTTGGTGTAATCGAGAAGCTCCCCAGTAAGTTAGCCACAACTTCTACTTAACCAAAATCCCTTAGTTTATCAACTGTGACTATTTTAGAGATTTGGTCTACTCCAATCCTTTTTGCATTTTTATTCCCTTGGTTCTGTCCTTCACTTACACTCTCAGGCCCGTCCTCTCCTGGTTACTGGAATTCTAAGGTACCCGCCCAACTACTCAGTAAAGGCTAGCACGATCGAAAGTGCTCTGGAACGAAAAGAGAGCCGCTTCGCTCTCAGTAAGACTTAATATGGAAAGACTCATCCACTTACCGATCATAATAATCCTGGCCCTAGCTGAGCATTTCGATAAAAATTGTCTAAAAGAACGAAACGTGTTGCGCGTTGGTGAGAGCATAGTCGCCCAACCAGCTGCCAAGTCTATCGTCAATCGATTAATCCGGAAGCCGCCTGTTTGGCCGCCAGCAAGTTCAAATCGTCTGGTTATCTCCGCCCACACTCACCAGCTAGTTCACCAAATTTACTCCTCAACCTGACAGCACCTAATGAGACGCACCCTCTTCAGAAGGACAGGTCAGTTTTATAGGTCTTTCCGAGAGCCGGAGACCATACGAGCGAGAGCAGGGACACATAAGACTTGGGCGCGAGGATGCATGTGCGCACGTGCTGTAGTTTGTAAGTTGCTCTTGCATACGAAATTCTTCAAGCTAGTGGAAGGGTCGTTTGTAGAAAGCGAAAAAGCACGCCATAGTCGACAGGTTTACGAGCTCCGGTGGAATGGAAGCCAGGCAGCCAAGGCTATACGCGGACGTTGCCAGGAGGGACAATCACAATGCAACATATGATTGTATCTGAGGTGGAAAGTCCTCATGGTAGAAGGCAATTGGCCCTTGTCGTCAGTCGAAATAAGCACGCGACGGTTGACCCATTCAAGAGAGTCTCAAGCTCGTTGTGGCCAAGGAAGCGTAACTCTGACTACTCAGTCAGTCATCCGGTCCCTCCCTCCAGAGCTAGCTACCTAGGCACCTTGCTTTACCTTTTCTTTGGCAGATGTATCTCTCTCTCTCTCTCTCTCACTATATATATATAAATATAGCGTCAGCGAGGACTCAATGGAGCTTCCTGGATGACGAACGAACTCCTCTTTGCATCGTCGTTGTGATGAGTCCGTAAAAGTCTCGATTGGTTATTGACAGGTTTAACGTTGTCCAACAAAGATTCTAAGACTTTTATATAGAGTGTAGTATATAGAGTGTAGAAGCTTTGTGCTAAGATTAGAACTCAAGCTCATCCTTGTTAGGTTCCGAGATCTTTGAATCAACATTCGAGCATTTTCAAGCAAAGGTCAACAAACAAGGAAAGAAGATACAAACCTCTCGATACTGACTTTAGGTTATTAAGAAAAAACAAAAAAACAATTCGCCTCAACGTTGAGAATATATTCTGTCAACATGTTGATTTGCTCATCACAGTAGTATATAGGACATATGATAACTTCATGTCAATAAATGCAAAAATGTCTTTCTTTTCACAGTTCTGAAATCATACTCTTAATACTAAATACGAAACGTGATATAACATCTCAGATATAAAGTATGGGCATGAGTTAAATAAATCAGATACTTTAATGCTTCCCATTTCTCTAATAATGTGCAATAGTAGTTGCAAGATCGACACCAACATTAAAAGAACATACCTACAGAGGCCGATATCTAAAGCATTGCTTAGCAGAAGCAATGCTTCTGAAGATTGGTTCGCCTTTGCAACAGTGAATATCTCAACCAATAACATTTCGGGACTTGGACAATTTGCACCGTTCAAGACTATTTAAGCTCTGAGCACTTTGCTGAAGAACTCAAAATGAGTTTTCTTGAAAAGTAGGACTATTTCATTACGCTCTCGTCTCAGAAGAGTCCGATTGCCTTCTCTCTGAGAAAACAGTTTCTATCTCTTTCTTTGCCAAGTCTTCTTGTCTGCTTTTAAATGGACTTGAACTTTGCGATCAGCCCATAGAGCAACGAAGCGCAGTTTCAAGAATTGGAGTACTTGGCTGGCACTCTGATGTGCCTGAACCTTGAAAAATCGGTTTCGTTAGGCTGAGGTGTTTAAAACAAGCAAGCTTTCTGCACCTGTAGCGAGTTTTTATCTCCCTAATCATTAGGGAAGTGAAAACAAACATGCGTGCTGTGTTCTTCTTGCAGTTTCTCGTGTCTGGCCTCTCCTACGATTGATCAACACTGTTTTAATTACATCTCTGTCTGTCAGAAGACATCAAGATCATGACATAAGCATTCATTCACTGCTGGTAATCTATCCTTTCCCTCGTTTTTTTCATTCTAATTAATAATAAAAAAATAGTTGTACCTATTTAATTTTTTTAAAAGTACAAAAATATATTTTTTTAAATTTCTTTTCACCATAAAAAGGGGAAAGGGAAGGAATAGTTGTCATTTTCATTTATTTTGAAAATTTTAATGTAAAAGTACAGTAGGTACCTAATTCATCATCCATGAGACCGCATGAACTGGCTAATTCATACACATATCTTTAGGGCACCACACTCAACTCAGGCGCCAGAACCACAAAAATGAACTCGAACAAAGCATGTCTGAGTGAGCGAGGGCCTCGTAGGTGAGTCAGTTTCCAGCCTCTCTTGACCAAGACTGCTGAACTACGCCAACCTGTGTTAATCATTCTACGAAAACTAGCATCTGAAGGCAGATTCCAGCAGAAGACATAAATAAAGATCGAGCCAAGTCTCAGAGCCAAGGCAAACAAAGCAAAAGATAACAAACGGTCGGTTTTGCCACGCCAAAATTGCGCTGTTTGCACCCATCGCTCTATACAGGCGCAACCAGATCACGACCAGCTAACAAACTCGGCAACTCAGGTGCGGAGTGGTTCAAGTCAGCCTGCCAGCTTGTGCATAATTTAGTTTACGTTTACAGCAACTGCTGCTGCAAAATTGGCAAACCATGCTTCCGCCCCGCTTGGCGTGCGCCCTTTCTTGCAAGGTCTCACAACTTGCTCGAGCTTGAAGGTAGCGAGCGGTCCTTTCTGGTAGCCGGAACGCAGTAGATGACAGCCATGGATTGATGATGGATAGATTGATGGGTGGATGGATGGATGAATAGATGGATGAAGAAAGATGGCTGGATGGGCTGGATGGATGGATGGATGGATGGAATGGATGGATGGATGGACTGGTGGGTGGGGGTCGCAGACCTGCTTACGAGAAAGTCGGTCAGTCATATCCTGCCTGTTGACTACGCCTGCCTCGAGCTCGCGTTTGCGATTCCAAGTGAGAAACGAACAACTCAAATCTAAGCATGGTGTTAAAACGGCGTGCGATGGATGATTTTTGTTTCTAAATCCTACTTGATCAGAATCTTTTTCGAAGATGCAGCCACTCATCGATGGTCCTCGTCTCTTGTGCAGGCCGGGGCGGGGCATCTGTAGTGTTCTTATTTAGAGCCTTTGGGCCTGAGAAAATTGGCTTGGGAAGGACTGATGAGACACGAATGACATCCACTTTAGTGTTCATGTGGAATAATGATTTGAATGATTCTATTTGTTGTTGTTTTCAAATCGAAAATAAATAAATAAATAAATAAATATGTATATACCATATAAGGACTATTCTAGCGACTGCTATATTTGGTTCGGCCCATTCCAAAAACTTAGTGCGCGTTAATCTACGTTCCCTGAAACGTTAGCCGACCAATGCATTGGACCCATGTCGGCAGCGGCAGAACAACCAGTTCTGTTTGTTCGAACCAGGGCACTGTAATTATTCTAGCTAGACATGCTGTTATTATTACACACAACTGCTGGAATTCAAGGTGTCTCCTGTACGACCTGATAGATTTCCAGTAGCTCTTCGCACGAGATTACTCGAAATTTCACCTGCAAACGCTAACGGTGCCCTAGAAGTGAAGAGCAGATCTATTCTCATTCGCTAGACTTCGCGAGAGCCCTAGAAATGGGTGAGTCGAGGTGTTTCAGGCTTTGTCGAAGCAAGCCTTTCGTGCGTACTACTATGCAAGTGCACAAAGAGGGTCGGATGGGCGGCCATGGTCATATGAGTATCATATGCCCTCTTCGCTTTTCGTCTTTTTCTTTGTTTCTTTCTTTGTTTCTTTCATTTAAGAAAGTAAACGTCGTTATGCTTCTTTACTTTCCCATATGTTTATCTTCGTAGGAATATTTATTTACAAATAATTTAATTTCGAAAAAGGAAAAAAAGAAAAAAAGAATGTATTAGCAGTTTAGTTAATTTTAGACTAAAATTCAAAAAATTAATTTTCTATGAAGTGGTAGCGGGCTAAATTAGAAATCTAGTACGACAATCTCGATCTGCCATGAAGAAGCTGGAACGAAAATTACTTTTCCTGCTTTGAAGAGCCTACAGCAGGAGGAAGGAGGAAAGAAAACCAAGTTTCGACTGTTGCGCAAATTACGACGAGGTTGCAGTCAGCTCCCACTCAAAAAAAACCATGCACCACCAGCACTCCCGGCGACCCTCTAGCTGGACGCGGGCGGGAAGATTGATGTCTGCGCTCCAGAGCAACGCGCGCTCGAGTCCTCCAAAAGTACGCAAGGAAAGAAGATGAACAAAATGAAGAGCTCGCTCTTCAACAACTGACCATGTCGCCCCTTTTGCCTTTACCGACTACTACCAAGTCCAACCGCATAAACTATCTCCTCCTTGAAATGAGACAGATACTCATTATACCCTTAGTCAGTGATACGAGTGCGAGATGAAGTTGGGCCCTTTTCTCGCAGCAGATCTGCGAAGCAACTCAAACCCGGTTCAACAAAGGAAGAACAGCCAGCCAGCCAGCCAGCCAGCCAGCCAGCGAGGCTCTGTCTGTACTCACGCACAAGCCAATCAATCACCTCGAGGCCTTTGCCAACGAAGTGAATCGAAAGATCACACGGCCAATGCCAAGCCACCGACTGCTTGCTTGCTTGCTTGCTTGCTTGCTTGCTTGCTTATTTGCTCTCTACGATTAGTGATCGGCTCATGAGCGCAAGATCTAATCTCCACTCTGCCCTACCAACGCACGCTCGCTCGCACGCAGGAGCTAACGCAAAGAGCAAGAGAAGCAAGCAACAAGCTTGCGTGCCCTTGCAAGCGCCTTGGTCTTTCATTCTTCTCCAGAGGCCTGCTCGGGCCAGGTCAGTCAGGTCACGATCAATCAATCAATCAATCAATCAATCCATCAATCCATCCATCCATCGAAGAGCAAGAAAGGAGGCATGCATCATCCCGTACGTGGAAGCCATCTTTGTTTCCAAGCCGCAGACTCGCTTACTTCTTTATTTACTTGCTTGCTTGCTTGCTCGCTTGCTTGCTTGCTTGCTTACACGCGCAATAAGATGGCGCCACCTGCCCATGACTCGCTCTCCTTCCTGGGGCCGGCCGGGTCTTGTCCACCGCCCAGCAAAAATCCAGGCTTCAAAGTTGAAGAATTGGGATCATCGGATTCGTCGCATCCACCAGAAAGAAAGAGAACAAGCGAAGTTTGTCTCGTGCGGAAAACAGTTAGTTTTCTATAAGTTCGTTTATCAGCTTTTTCCTCTTTTCCCCCCTTTTTACCCATGAACTAAAGTTTAAAAACAAAAAACAAAAAGAGAAGAGAATTAAATAGAAACCAAACTCCATAAGACCAACTAGCGGGTGCATAGGGAGGTACCGCCTCAGTCAACGAGGGGGAGGGGACGCCCCGCCCTGATCACCACTGGCGCGATCTGGAGGGGACAGAATGGGGCCATCGTGGGCATTAATTTGATTTGCCTCGCTGGGAGTACTCGTGGAAGTTAGCAGTCGAGTCGGTGCGACAAAGAGAAGGAAATGGAGTCCTGGAGTTATTCAAAAGGGCGAAGGATCCATGAAAGCAATGAATGAATGAATGAATGAATGAATGAATGAATGAATGAATGAATGAATGAATGAATGAATGAATGAATGAATGAATGAATGAATAGATGAATGAATGAGTCAATCGATGGAGCAGCAAGCAAGCAAATAATCAGTCGAAGAATTGCCGGAAGCGATGATAGGTGTGCAGGTCCATTGGAGCAAGAAACGAGTGATTGGAGCAGAGACTGACTGGTGACAGACTGACTGGTGACTGACTAACTGACTGAGTCATGGCGATGGCGCTTGCTTGTTGTGTTGGCCCCGTTGCGCGTTTCAAGTCCGCGACGAGTTCCCACGCGCGCCGTGTCGTCGGTTTAGAATGTCGTGGTTTAGATTGTAATATATATTAATTATACTGATGTTCCCCTTCTCACGAATCCTCCATCTGAGCAGTTAGTTAGTTGTGTTGAAGCAAACAGTTTTCTGATTCGATAATATCATAAAATACTTCAAGTTTTATTTAATTTAAAAAAAGAAAAGAAAAAAAAAAGAAAGAGAACATATCTAAAAAATAAAACTGAGAAAGGGCGATGAAAGCAGAGGAAAGCGGCGCAGGAAATCGCGCAAAGCCGGCCTGGTTCCGGTATGTCTGAACGGAGGAAAGGGCGTCTGACCTCTGGCTGCATGCAGGAAGGTCTGGGCACCTTTGGGCAGCTTTGCTAAGCTAGCCAGCACTGCAGCTCGTTCCCTCGCTCGCGAAGTTTGCTTTTTGCATGATTTGAAGAGTGGACGGACCAAATCTGCCGCTCCAAGGTCCTGAACCTTGTTTTCTGCCGCTGCTGACTTTACAGATGGTGACACATATCGCAGAGAGCAAAGCACGAAACGAGACCTCGTGGGGACCGGCTTCGTGGTTCTTGGAATGCAGCGAGGCCATCGAATCAATGGCAACATCGCGTCGCCTTGTTTGCCGCGTAAATCTGTGTCATCTTATGACATGCATCACTCGTGACAGTGGTTTTGTGTTGTTCTGTTCTGTTCTGTTCTGTTCTGTTCTGTGCTAATCTATTTTATTCAACTTACTCAACTAGCTCCCTGTTCTCTTGATCTCTTCGCGTTCTTTCGCGTGCGAGATTCTAGAGAACGTAATATTGAGAACGAAGTGTCTCTAGAGCTTGCTCGCTTGCCTTTGTTGTTTGCTGTAGGTACCTTCGAAAGAATAACTATGCTCCGCAGGTCTCAACTTGCGTCTCGACTTTCAAAGAAGAATCTAGCTACGACTACCACGGATCTCGACCTTTGCGATCTAGCTAGCTAGAGAGAGTGAGCGGCTAGGGTATAAGAAATCTCTCGGTGCTTTAAAATGAATGAAAATTCAAGACGGAAAAGCCTCCGCTCTTGCTGCGCAATTCATTTCGTCCCAGTTCCCTGGGCTGCGTCCGGCTGCTGCCTGCCTGCCTGTCTCTCTGCAGCCTATGCGCCGGTGACCGAGCCAGGCATGGCATGATGGCATGGCATGGCTCGATTGAAGACAGCGCTTGAGCTTGCTTATTGCTTATTGCTTATTGCTTATTGCTTATTGTATTGCTTATTGCTTATTGCTTATTGTATTGCTTATTGCTTATTGCTTATTGCTTATTGCTTATTGCTTATTGCTTATTGCTTATTGCTTATTGCTTGCTTTCGCCAGACTCCTTTCTTGCTTGCGGACTCGCTGGCTCCGTTTCAATGTTTCGATCAGTGCATGGTGGCGCTTTTAGAACCACTGATTATCCGACTCTGCGGGTTTCTAGGTAGGTTCTCTTTCACCTCCTCACTTATTCACACTGGGCCGCTAGAAAGGGGCCTTCTGAGCAGACAGATGTGTGCATAGCTAGCTATGGCTATGATCTCGAGTGTGGTCCCTTCTGCTGCTGGATACATGAGCGCGTGTTGCTTCACTTGGAGGGGTCTTGCAACATGTATTAGAAATTGATGGTGGTTGTTCGCGTCGCGTCGTATCGTGTCGAGGTTGTGCTGGCTGGATTATGGCAAAGTTAGGTGGTCTTTTTGTAAAATGAAAATGAGCGGCAAATTTGTAGCTATTGCTTATCTGCAGCGTTTAGCTCCGCGTCGAGCCAGGCTTTTGGTTTGGTGGCGAGCCCGTGGAAACGAAGAACGCCCCGAATGTGATTAAAAACAACGCTCCCAGGCGCAGCTTTCTTCTTTCGCGGCCCCTTTCAGAGACAAGGTTGACCATTTTCAAGTAGCGCAGTACCTTGGTTCCCACCTGTAACTAGCGAGTGTTTCCAAAGCGTAGTACCTACTGGTCGCTCCTTTCAATTAATTGATACTTTGTCCAACTTTAAAAAATCAGAAATGCTGGAATTTCTCACATGGAGGATAATCCGCCGGCAACCAACCTACGTCTAGATTCGTGAACGCAGCTCCTGACGAGATTCGACAGTTATTAAACTGCATGCCTTGCTAAGAATACCAACTTGCGCACTGTTGCGCGGGCCTTTCTTAGGTAAACCTTTCCATAAAACGTAGAGCAAGTACGCCAAAAGCCCTAACCAAAATATCATCAGTCGCCATGGTCTCCAAAGCAAGCAAGCAAGCAAGCAAGCAAGCAAGCAAGCATCGCCTCGCCCTGCACAAGTGAGCTTTCCCGCGGGCCTTTGTGCTGCCATCGCCAACTCTTCGGCCTTGCCGATGCTCGAATCCGAGTAGGTTCCCTCTTGCTCGCGCATCACGTCCTGGAAAACTGCTGAGCATGAGTGAAAAACATGGATTCACACATTGAAACGAGTAGGGTGCACGAGTCTCTGTGCCAAACTGCCGATTGGGCATTCACTCATTCATTCATTCATTCATTCACTTCCCACCGACACAAACGCACATAATCGCGCATGAACAACAACTGCTGCTATCTCGTCGACTCGCCAAAGCGGACTTGCGGCTATCTACACATTCATGAAGATTAGTCCTTTCAGAAAGCCTTTGGCGCTGCTGATTTGTTCTCCTTTTGCTACCTCACCACTACTTACCTTCCTACCTACCTACCTACCTACTTACGTACTTACTTACTTGCTTGCTTACTTGCTTACTTGCTTACTTGCTTACTTATCCAGAGCAATTCGGAAAAAGCTTTCAACGGTCTGAGACGGAAGGAAACGAGAAAGAAAGCGAGTGTCGACCGCCTCTTTGGGAAGCTAACAAAAGTGGCTTACCTCGCGTACAATGAAAGCCCCAACTCCTTTCGAAGCTCGCTTTGTAACTATTAGCTTTTACCAGAGATGGCACAGTTCGATACGCTGCAAAGGGCTGTAAATAAGCCCCTCAGATGGAAACCTAAGCGATACAAAAGAATGATTTGAGGGGATCAATTTTATTTAACTTACTTCACTCTGTGTTGTAGTTGTTATTAGTGTTGGCGATTCTATATATAAGAAGCTACTTGAAGTCCAAACGACAAAATGATGCGCCTCATGAATAGATGACGTTGACAATTCGTCGAGGATAGAGACAGATATTTTGAAGAAAGAAAGAGGTCACAGACCGCTCGCTCACTCAGGCATTTGGTTTTAATTTTGTAAGTTTGCTCTAGAGTTTGGGAAAGCTGAGACACGTAGCACGAATTTCTTCGATATTGAACGTTGTTTTCTTCTTTGGAAATAGGTGTTTCATTGAGCACAAATAAACATTGTCAGGCAGAGATAGTCTTCTTCGCAGCGGCAGACATGTGCGCTTTATTTTGAACTAGGAAATACAAATCATTTCAAATATCTCAAATATTCCAAATATATTGATTGAAAAATAAATCTCCAAATGAAAAGCAACTACCAAGTAGTCTCTAAGAAGAAAGTTCCTCTTTTGCTCTTATAAGTATCCAAGACTTGCAATTTAATCCAGAACTGAACTTTCAACTGCTTCAGAAGCTATGATTAAACTTACAACATTCTGTACCTCGGTAAACGATTGAGCAATAATATTTTGAGTAATACATCTGTCTACATTATTAATGAACGATCATTTAGATAACGATTTTAAATGGCAGGGTTATGTTGTTACTACGTTAACTCACTCCTACTTTGGCTCAGCCACTGCATATTGGTGACTATAGCTATTTTACTTTTTGAGCTCCTGTAGCAAGAAAGAGACAGACAATATATATTGTTAATAACAAGACCCAAAATATAAATATAAATCTTTCTATGTAATAAATAAATGTATAATTAAAATATCGAAAATGATAATACATTAAAAAAGCAAAAAAAAAATAAAAAAGCTAGTTTTTTTTTCATTCAAATAAAGATGTCTATACAGTGTTCTAATTTCAAGTCTTCGCTCCCTTTTCATATTCACAATTACACTAATATATTATTCCATACGATTTCACCTGTTTCCAAAATGGTAAATAATCAAAGGTGATTTTAAATGTTCCAATTTAATATGCTATTTTTAAAATGCATTTTTATAGATCCCCACTGTTACAGTTTCCAACATTGACAAGATTGTTAATGTAAAATATTGTTTTTCATATTTTAAAGTCATAGGTTTTGACTTTACTACAAGTACGAGGGAGTGTTCCTTCTTTAGAATCTTTCATCGTCTCAGAAACATCACAAGTGCTCACTCCTAAATGATTTCATCGATGCTCCGCAAACTCCGCATGGAATGGCTCCCTTTCAAATGGCCAAAGTTCGTCAAGCCTTGAGATGGTCTTTACTTGAACGAGCAAGGACGCTACTGCGCGTCTTTGGCGCCACACTTGGACTCGCGTGCATAAACTCCTATCGCGCACGCAATGATCGAGACGCAGTCGCATGCCATTCAACGAACCCTTGTCGACGCTCGCTCGAACATTAGTCGCAAGAAGATCGACCAGCGCGAGGGGGCGATCACGATTGGCCTTGGGCTTTGAGCACCACTCCTTTTCTTATTACACATGTTTATACTCTACCTACGTGTTTTCGCTTCTCTCTCTCTATCTATTATATTTCGCACACTTTGTTTGGTGGACAATAAGTCTAATTTGGTTCATCGCAGCGCTCGTCGTTTGTACAGTGGACGAGTACTTTAACTAGCGAGACTGAAGTTCTCGTGATGGGACCAAGTCTTCTCTGTTTTGCCAATTGACCAGGCCTCAGGAGGCTTCCCTGGCTTGGCGTACATGACCTCTACCCTAGCAATGCGGCAAGCGTGAATTGCTGCGGCGAGGTCTGAATGACTGACTTGATGAAGAAGAAGGCCTTACAATAACTAAACCATTGAAAAGATTATAATTGTAAGCAGCTGTGACTGTCCGTGTATCTTCAGCGCCACCTTCTTGCCGAAGGCAGGGACATGGCAGAAACCCAAGTTCAGATACTTGCCTGAGCAGTGCTTAGACAACTGTTATTCCATTAGGAAAGAAGCCAAAGCAAAACTTCGTGACGATGGGCTTGAAAAAGCAAACAAACATGAAAAAAAGAATATAAAAAAGCAGGGCCCGCAGCACAAGTCCGGGCCATTCGGAGTAAAACGAAAGCGAAAAGTTTCACATGATCATAATCTCTTGTGTCCGTGACCGATGTTCATTGGCGAGGACGCAGGAAGATAATAAAGTGCACGTGCTGATCGAAGCGGCCGCCTTGTCAACTGTATGGCATGTAATTAAACCTGCTCTGCTGGAACTCAAACATATGTAGTCAGTAAGTTATAGAGACTTATTCCAAAGACTTACTATTGCTTTGTTATCGAAGTTGAACTATGACACTCGGTTGATAGCGATTGACGAATGTATGTAGTGTAGCAGGTTTGCCTGTTTGTAGATGTTTGCAACATCCTAGTCGGGTTTTCGTCATGCAAAGTTTAACGCAGAATGGAATCTGAAAGATTTGGGGTTTTGAATTTTTCATTCCAGCTGAAGTGAAGTCAGAAGTTGCTTGTCCATGCGAATTTCGGAAGGCCCGTGCAGGTCGCACTTCTTCATTAGACCTTTCGAATTACCTCCCGTAGAGTCGCGATTCCTGATGAGTATAATATTCGGGACATGGCGCTGTGACAAGAGTGAGTTGTCTGGGGCAACAATGTCCCGTAGTTGCCTTCTTTCTGAAATTTCACATTTTCAGACCTTCAACGGGTGCACATCACGCGCAGGATGCTTGTGCTGTTGTTCTTTCATTCGGCAAGTTGCAAATTAATACTCTAATTTTGTTTGTGGCTTTCCTGTAAATCTTTCGGAAACATAACAGTTGAATCATGAGTCGTGCAAACATGATATAAATGATTTTTTTGGATCTAAAATTAACAAGAAATCTTTTGAGACACAGATTTGTTCAACCTATGACTTTAGGAGTAAACAAGTATACGTCTTCCCTCCTCAAACCGTTAGTAGAAGTGTGAGTTATATTTCCAATCCCAAACTTCTCAGGTGAATCGTTTGATCTATGCGCCAGTACGTGTTCTTACTGCACATGGGCGAATGAGAATACAACCATTTTCTTGAGATGTTACACTCTTGCTCGGCAACATAAGGCAAATGACAAATCAAAAGTATTGAGCAGTATCTAGTTATATGCAAGTTCTTTCGCTATTCGCCTTTTTTTAATGGTTAACTTGAAGCTTATTATCTTGTTGTAAACTTTCGTCAGTCGCACGACAGTGAGCGTTATTTCATGTCTACATGAAAACGCGGAAATTCCTTTTTATTTAGGCGATCAGGGTTGTTCAAGTTGTATTCCAGAAGAACAACAAATGAACAGAATCCGAGGATCAGTTGGTAAGTCGGAAAAACGCATTAGTGAACTGCTGATGAACATCAATAGGAAAATGTATTCTGAACAATTGCAGCAGCACTTTTAATTTTGGGAATTATCTCCAGATCGAGCGCTCATCACTCCTTTTTTGGACTCGCTAACATTCTATTACCATACAATCTAAATGCAGAACGCTGCCTAGTTTGCATTCGCATATTTACTTAATAGCAAAATCATGAGACTGTGAATTTTCACATAATGATTTGAATTTCCTCACAAGAACTTGAAGGAACAAAACAGCCTGTTTCTTGTTTCCTTTCTTTTCTCTTATCTTCACTTCCTTCTCTACTTCTGAGATTTTTCTTACAGCTGATTTTAGAAACTTAAAGAAAAATGTTTTTTTTTTTTTTTTTTTTTTTAATGTTTTGATTCAAAGATAAAATACTTGTTCTTTTTTTTCAATACTAACATTAGTTATTTTAAAAATGAAAACATTTATAAAATTAAAACAATAATTAGGGGCAAAAGTGTTTTTAAATTAAGATAAACACTATAACCACAGGCGTCGAAGGGTTGTTGCGGGTTCGTTTCTGCGATCTTTATCCAGCCATTTTCTGCTTTTCGAGTACCTGAAAGTGTAAGTGTTGTCTGGACGGCGCCTTTTCTCCCTTTGAAAGTTTGGTAACAAGCATTGAAAAAGTAGAGGAAGTGACTATAGTCTAGTAGTAGCAGATACTGTGTACTCCTGATTTATCATAAGTATTCCTTCAAAAAGTTATGCGCATCGTCAAATCCTAAAAGATGCACACAAGCACTATAATATTCCCGCTACAGCTTTGCTCTGCCTTGGCGTCACAATTCACTTGCTCGTCAGATAACTGGCAACTACCAAGGGGAAGTCAAGTCAGGTAAGCAGATGATCTCATTGACACCAGATGACTTCATTGAGGAATTCGGCCACTGGTATCTGTCAGCCATAGTCTTTATTCAGAGCCTTCAACCCCAGCGAGATCAGGTGGGTAACGCCAAATATGATTATTTTTCGTCCAAGATACTCATTTTCTTTCAAATAAACCCTATTATCTATATTATTTTATTTTATTTGAAGAATGATGCATTTAAAAAAAACACGCTGCTCCTTGAAAAGCTTTTAAACATTTTGTGTGCTTAGTCTGTGGGGCTGTGGGAATTTCAATCATTATGTGTCTTTTGTTTTGCAAGTTTTTGCTTTAAACTTCCAACTCAAATATAAAATTGAAGAATGCATGTTTTATATAATTAATAATAATTATGTATAAACTATACTTCATTATAATTATAAATAATAGCGAGAATAATATGAAATTGAACGAAAAAGTCGCACTTCCTACTATTTTTTATTTTTTTATTTTTTTTCTGAAGCAGTACTAATGCAGACTCCTATGCAGGTTAAAGTAGTTCTTGGACTAATATAATATACACTAGTTCGCTAAGTATCGTGAAGAAGAGGAAGTCTAGTTTGTCGTGAATCTCGAAGATCTATCTAGCTAGCTATCTAGCAATCCCATATTGGACAGAATAAGGAGGATTGGTACTCAACCCAATCAGGGTAGGGAAGCTTTGAGGTCGGCTTTCGTTGAGCTTGCAGTTAAGCAGAACAGATATGCTCTTCAAATGTGTAGCTGAAGCAATTTTAGAAAACTGTGATGCTATTCCTATTGTCTGATTGTGACAATCCCGGCGAGGAGTACCAGTGACAATTGGTCTGCTTATGCGCTATCGCATATGGCAGTAGTTCCAAACTGTAAGTTTATAAACCATTTGTAGCTTCAACTTGTTAATAAATCCCCTTATGCAACGGTGCATCCGTTTTCTACGCGTTCTTTACCTAACGAAGCACATTGGAGAGGATTAACAATGGTAAGTACTCGGTACGATAAACTGTCCTTTCTCCAGGCTTCTGCTTATAGGAAGGGGTGCCAGCTCCAAACCAAACAGTTAGTACTGGCACCTACAGAAATAGAAAAGATCAAGCCCGAAACCTCGACTTCGTTTCGCCTAATGAACGCCTTATTAAGTGGGTCGAAAGAATTCGCAATCAGGCAAACCTAAAACTACATGCATGTTGACCTAAAATAGCACGTAGATTGTGGTTTGGAGTTGAGCAATTCGGTCAGAACGTATATGGTTCAAGTTGTTGGCATTTCGAATGAATGCGGGGAAACCCGAGGGAACTCAGACAGAAGAAGTAGATCGCGACATCAGCTTCTGGTGATCGAAGTATACACGTTTTCCCATGTTTTTGCAGCTGAAGACCTTCCTCTTTCCTGTTATGAGCCCCTTCTCTGATTCTCTGAAAGTATATATGATTTTAACCTGCTCGTTGTTGCCTTCCTTTTTGTCGTGTTGTCTCCAAATCTTTTCGATGCAAAGTCCACCCTTCATAAGCAAGCTCCGATTATCTTGTCGCTCCTTTTCCTCATTCCTGCCAAATCTTTAATCGAACCCCCCCCTCCAAAAAAACAATACAAAAAAACTAAAACTAAAGAACCATGGTGCTCAAAGTATTTTTCGTCTCTACTTATTTATAATAATGATCATTTCAACTTAATTTTATTTGTTAAAAAGTGCCCAAAGTACTGCTTTTCTCTGTCGTTGCCTATTCTTAGTATAATGATCACAGTTCACGAAACTGCAGAACTGACTTTTGCCAGCCTCGCCACATACAAAGATAAATATATGCATTCATTCAATTCTGCCTACGTTGAAGCTGCGGAAACAAGCTCACAAAAGGCTGAAAATCGATTCATCAATTGAATAGCAGCAGAAGCACCAGCAAGAGCAGAGCCTGAAGCGTTCGTTGTGCAGAAGATACCAGAGAGACACAGACAGACCCTAACAGTCTTCCGACTACCGACATCTTCTTAGTCTTTAGTGCTCTCGCCTCCTCCTCCTAACTTCTTGCTTTCAGAGAAATCGCAGCAGCCCAACACTAAGTAGCAACCTCGGAAACACCGGCTTTGGTGCTCCCTGCCCACGGAAACCCTACTACTCTTCCACGCGGCGATTGCTTGCTCCGTGGACTCCTCAGGCTCTGCAAGTGACTTGACCAAAGAAGGAGCAGAAAACAGACTCCATCCATCGGCAGAGACAGACTCTCTAGAACTTGAGATAGACTCAAATTCCCACGGACTAAAGGTTTTCTCGCACAGCAAACAAAGGCTTCTCAGAACTCACTCATTCTCATTGTCCTAGCTAGCTAGAACACCATCATGCGCCACTAGGACATGCCTGAGACTGCCTCTTTACGCCACACCTTCACTGTATAAAACGGGCACCTTTGGGGGGCTTGGCTGCCTTCGTTCGCTTGGTTGTAGAGAGAAAGAAACCTGTGGCCTCGCTGCGGCTGACTCGGAGGGAGCCTCTCGACGGCGATGAGCTTGGCCCCAAAGAAGGCGTTTCCTGCCGCTGGAACACGACGTCGTCAAAGAAGCCCAAAAAGACGTCGAGCTTGTCCAGGCTTTGGTTTCCTTCCCCTCAACTTCTTCGCTTTGCTGGCGGCTTCTCTGCCTTCTTCTTTCCTTTCTAACTAATTTTAATAAGTAAGTAAGCGCCTGCTCATTCATTTTACTGTTTCTTACAATAAACAGAGATGATAGCAAAAGAAGGGAAGCAGAAAAAGAAAAGAGGTACACAACTTTGGCTTTTCATTCCTCCTTCCCTTCCTTCTTCCTCCTCCTTTGATGAGATAGAGAGATCGTGTGAGGGATGTGTGCTCAATCGAAGAGGACTCATCTCCCTCTTTCCCTCACTCGCTCGCCACTCCAGCCACGCGAATGAAACTTCAACTAACCAACTCGATCACTTACCAGATCCTCGCGTAGAAGATTGCTTGCGGCCTTCAACTCGCGTTCCTGCTCGAACTTGAGAAGAACAGCAGGAGCAGAGAAGAAGAAGATTGAAATCTGTGGCTACTTGAAGAGGCCTCGACTAGTAACTCCCCTCGGTCAAGCACGCAAGTAATCAAGCTAAACAAACAAACAAACAAACAAACAAACAAACAAACAAACAAACAAACAAACAAACAAAGACACACCCAAGCGATAAATAATATTAATAACAACGTATAATAAACAAATAATTTCAAGCTCATCAATAATGAAAGGTACTACCTAAGAAACAGAGTTCGCGAAAGAGAGAGAGATTCACTGTCTGAAAATCAAGAGTGGCAGATATTAGACCGAGCTTCAGCAGGGTCACTGAAAAGCAAGTGCCAGCCAGGTGAACTCCTGCCGAACTCGTCTCTCTCTATCCTGTCTACCTGGATTCTACACTTGGAGTTCTCTGTCTCCCTCCTGCTGAGTAGGACTTAGAGGCGATTTCTCGCAAAACCAGTTATCATCGACCGATGCGGCAATCAAACAGAGAGAGGGAAGGAGAGAGAGGGAGAATCTCCAGGAAGAGCTGCAAACAGAAGCCATGAGCGAAGCAAGCGAAAGATCAGGAGGCCCCGTGCAGAGGAAGTCTGAGTAGTTATGATAATTTTGGTTTTTTCAAAGCTTTAGTTTTCACGCGTGCTTAATTGTATAATGTTGGTTGTAGGTAGGTGCAAGTAAGAAGGGACCACACAGCGGTACTGGCATCGCGAGTCTTCCCCGCTGTGGGGATACTACCTACCCCTAATTCGCCAGTCATTTAAATTTAAAGAAAAAATCATAGATGGTTTCTTCGTCGCCAGATACCCAACTAACTGTCCTCCAGCTCGCAGGGCGACCTACCAGAATGACTTTCTTAGCAGCCCAAGAACCTTCGGCACCTCGAAAAGCTCAGGTGAGGCGGATGAAGCTCCACCCTCGATCAGCGTTGTTTCTGATGTCTTCTCTCGTTGAACTTGAACTCGAGAGAAACTTGCATTTTAATCGAATCCGAAAAAGAAAAACGTTTTTCTTTTCTGCCTGGCTCGCATATTGACCTGTTGACCAGTACTACTGTGGCAGGCTTTTTGTTTCTTTCTTTTTCATTTTTCTCTCGTAGCAGAAGGAAGTAAGTCTCTTGACCTACTCTTGTGGCTTTTAGTTTGCGTGGTGGCACTGCCACAAACAAAGACTTTACGCGGCGCACTTGCCAAAGTACCGAGGTATCCTGAGCGAAAATTGCATCAGCGCCGTCGACAAGAGCGACTCTACTCTTTGCAACCTCCGCCAACTCCATTTTCGCGTTGGGATCCAGCGCATCGGAAGGCTTGGGGTTGGTTTTCCATCCTTCTTCTTCATCTCGATACTATCATCATCGGCTTTCGCCAATTTCTACATTCAAAGATCCACCCCTATGCTTTCTGCTAGCACCACTGCTAACAAGCCGGGAGAGAACCCCACAACTGTACGAGATACTAAGAGTCCCTTGGCAATCAATCCCTTTTCCCTCTTCCTGCCCAAGAGCAAATTTTCTTTTTCCAATTCTTTTCTTCTTCTCCTCATTACAGTAGTACTGTGCCTGAGGCACTTTTTGTTCTTGTTTCGGAACCTTTTAAAAAAATCATTTTAAAAAAACTTTACTAAGCTCCCCTACAACCAGCTACTTACTTACTTACTTACTTAGTGTACTCATTACGAGGAGGAGGAACCCGCACTGCTGCTGCTACTGCTGCTCAGACACCCTCCTTGCGTCTCCCGAACTTCCCTCCATATAATAAAAAAGGCAAAAACCCAGGCTCGCGAACTGCACTCCAGGCGAGCGCAGCTGTGCCCCGAGAGGCCTGCCGAGCAGAAAGGCACGAGCTCGCTCCTCTGCTGTGCTGCTCGCTCGCGAAAAGCTGGCGCGGCGCCGCGCAATTCTCCGATTCGCTTATGCCGAGGTCTTTTACGGGAGGCTGCTGGCGCAAGAAGAGCCATTGGAGAAGAAACAACTGGCATGCAAGCAAGGCGACGCCATTTGGCCTTTTCATCCTACTTTAGTTTTATTTTTAATCTTATAAAAAATGCCTTTTAAGTTCATAAGGTAAGAATGATTATAGTTAAACTTTCTCTTAGGTTATTCTTTGTTGGGTGAATTCCATAGAAAGAGGCGATATAATTTTGAATTACATAGGGTATAGACTAGACTAGTTTGAAGGTAAGGTGACTCTGCGTTCTCTGGTTCTCTCGGATCGTTCTCTCGACGTCAGTGCAAGCGGAGAACACCAACGCATCGCGAGTTAGGATGAACTTGCGTCCTTGCAAATGCCGAGGTCCCTCTCTCTCTCTCTCTTTGCCACTCTCTGTAAGGAATTCTCCCGCACGCCGCCATCCCTTCCGAGTCCCACCGTGGCGCCTCCAAATCCGATTGGGACCTAACTTGCTTAGATCAGTTACCTAAACAGTTTGACAGAACGATGAATAGTTTGGGTGGACAATGTTATTTGGGGGTAAAAGGATTAGCATAAGTTGACGTTACTTTCTCTGCACAACAGTCAACGAACCCATTCATTCATTCATTCATTTATTCATTTATTCATAGATGATTCATTTGCTCGTTTGTAAGTTTGCAGGTTTACTCCATCAAATCTAATTCTAACAAACAGCAGGCTAATGAATTGTGCATTAATTCATTTTTTTTTATGAACTCGGTGATGCGACAAAAATGCTGGTCTAGTTGGTTCGTTCGATTTTGTTTTCAGTTCGTCAGAGTTTCGTATGCGCTTCGGCATTTCAGTATTCTCGATTTCTCAAACTGTGTACGCTTGCAATGTCGGTTGGGCAGTTCGTGCTTATAATTAATTACATCAATGGGTGAATAGGCCTGATATTCTCATTATAAGCATTTCGCGTGACACCACCCATTGGCAGCGAGTAATTCCATGTGCATTCCGTTTGGAGGCTTTATTTACATTTGGAATAGACTCTCTCCTCCAGGCTCCAAGCTTACGGCGGCGTGCATGTGGGCCCGAGTAGCGATCATTGGAATGGACAAATACCGTTTGCCAATCAAGCGAAATATGTATGCGAATCGACCCCGAGATCGTCGATTCATTGCTGCCCTAGACTAATCCATGAGCTCCAAGCTTGATAATTATGGATGTTTGTGAATGCAGTTGTGGCTCTGACACATGAGAGTGTTTTGGCCCGTACAACCTCAGCGGGAACAACTCCTGCTATTATTAATATTATTATTATTTGATAAAAAACGTTTTTCTAAGTAAAAGAAAGAGTCAAATTATTTTGAACTCCTCTAAGTCTATGGTCTCCTAGCTGTTTTTCTTCTTCTTTTACTTATAACCATTTGAAAAATAACATAAAATAATATATATAAAGGATGTAAAAATAAAGAGCACGGGTGGCTCCACCTGCATTACTCGCGCCTGATTTGGTCGCTTACTTGCTGGAGTGGATAGATAGGACCAGCCAGCACTCGCGATTCGAGTGGCACTGCCTCCACTGACATCGAAGAGTGTTTTATACCATGACAGAATCTATTCATCGATAGCCGGAGGGATATATAGATAATAGTAAAAATAAATCAACACATTCTCTGCTCAAGCGAGAGAGTGGGAGAGAAGTTGATGGATTCTGCAATTATGCAACGAATGAATTGAAATCGTTAGCCTCTTCCGCAGGCAGTTCAAACGATCCTCTTTCGGGCCCTCGCGTGCACGCCTGGAGCTCCACACCTCTGCCAGCCAGACACATCGGAGGTGAGAACGAGGAGCCCAAATGCTGATGATGCTTTTCGTTCTTTTGTTTTTTAAAGGTGTTTTCTTTTTCCTTTTTTATAAAACATTTATCAGTAGGAAAGTACATCATCAAACAAATTCGTCTTGGAGAAGGTAGGTACCGACGACACCGCGCGTACGTACTCGTGCGCACTCCGCGGGCCTCCGCAGGCCTCCGCATTTACGTTGAGGTTCTCCTGAAGCACTTGGAATAATTCAAGTCCGTACACAAACAATTTGCAAACAATACTTCTTTTTCTTTTCTTTTTTCTTATGTTTGTCGCTTTCATTTCTTGGGTGAAAGTTGCTAAAGAGACAGAAACTGTCTTTTTCTAGTTTACTTTTATTTACTTTTCACAAAGAACCTGTAGAATTAGACTCTAGACTAGAACGAACGATTGCTTACGCAAGAAAACCATTTCTACACCTCATGAGATACGCACCAAGTCCGGAATTCTGTATTCTGTATCTCTCCAGACCTACGTTCTGGCTGCCTGTTCTCTCCAAAGCGTCCACTGCTGTTCCTAACGCTTGCCGGAGCCTGAAGCGGTCGGTGCCTCCGCGGGTACCGCAACTCGGCGCCTGCGCTCAGCTGTGAAGAGCTCCGAGTCCATCGTTCGATCAATCCATTCCTTGGCTGCTTGGCTGCTTTGTGAAGAAATAACGAGGCTCGCTCTTCACAGATCTCGTGGTGAGGAGAGCATCATCATAGCTTATGAATGATGAAGCAGTTTGTGAATTCTATAAATTCTATGACGAGCTATGCGAATTATGCGAATTAATGCTACAGGAAGTTGTTAACGGGCTTTCAAAGCACCTGTTGAACGAAAAGTTTTAGGATCAAGCAGCAGCCTGAAAGAAAGAAGGACGAGGAGGCCGATATCAACAAGCAGGTAAGGTAGATAGATAGATAGACATCTTGAAGTTTGGCTATTTGGTTCTCTCGAGGTTGTTCTCGCTCACCACCCGTTCGTTGATTGGAGGTGCTTCTTTCCTGTTTTCCCCTTTGGTGTCCCTTTTGTTTCTTCTCTCATTCAGTTCGCTGGCGGTCTCTTCTTCTTCTCAGTTCTCGTGCGTAGTTTAGGCTTGCATTCATGAGACTTGAAAGCCCATCGAAGCAGTCGTGCGTTTATTGGCCTATCAGCTGCGACCAAGCTAACGAGGCTTGAAGAGACTATCCACTAGCACAGCGATAACGCAGAGTCTGTCAGCCTCTAGCTAGGTAATCTGGAGGTCTGTTGGAGAGACCGGCGCCATCCTGTGGCGTGAACTCGGGTCGCTGAAGCAGCAGATGAAATCGCTCGCAGAGAAAGGCTCGAGAAGAGGCAATCTTTGTCAAGCCTGGAGCGGTGACCTTGTGTACCTGCTTCCTTCCTTTCCTTCCTTGGCTCCTTCCTTCCTTAGTAACTTTCTTTGCTTTTTGGCTCATTCCTTCCATTCTTCCTTCCTTTCTTTCTAAGCTCTTTATTTCTTTACCTATGTACTTACTTAGTCACTCACTAAGCTAGCCCAGTATTTGTTTCTTCGCTGCTCATTTACTGATTTTAGGATTTACTAATATCACCTCATTTACTACTACCTCTAGCTAAGCAGGTAGGTAGGCAGGTGCCTGCTACCTCACTCCCTCACTCACTCACTTTCATTGACTCACTCACCTTAGAACAAGAAGAGAACTATCTAAGCATTTAACTAACTAGAAACTAACTGACTATCTCGTTACTACCTGACTAACTGATTAAAAGAGTATTCCATTTTTTCATTGAAGAAAGAAAACGAAAGGATCAGGATATAAACTTGATTCATGAGACGCTTGTTCTTCGAGCAATAGCGTGACTAGGTCGGTGCGCAATCGAAAGAACGCTCGGCATCCTTCTTCGCCTCTTCGCCTCTTCGTGTCTTAAAGACTGAGACTGTAGCCCTGCTTCAGACCTCTTGTTCTTCTTCCTTTTATCTGCAGTTCTAGGCCTGGAGTGCGCTTTCTTCCAACCACCAGTGGGTCCCCACAGTGGGGCTTGTGCTTAGCTTTCAAAAGTTGAGAGGGGGAACAGCGGGTTTGCTTGGGCCCATATTGCCGCCTACTGAGTCACGGGTCTCTCAGTCTCCCGCGAGAAGAACCAGCTTTCGCAGAGCGCTACTACCACAGGCTAATGATTATAATCAATAAAACACTGCTACTGTCTATCTGCCCACGATCGAGACTTTTTCTTTCATTATTCTCTATAGAGGTCTAACGCACGCTCTCGCTGGGGTCGCCGTCAATCGAGCAGGGAGGCAGCGGAACAGAAGCGCAACCAACGACGTTCAATCGATCGATCGATCGGAAGGGCTTCGAGTTGATTGACCGCATCGCTGCTCTTGTCGGTGCCATTTGTTGCTTCATTCATTCATTCATTCATTCATTCATTCATTCATTCAGTCAGTCAGTCGGTCGTCACTCCTCACTTCGTTATAAGTAATTTGCAATGGCTTGTTCGCTTTAGGTGAGACACTTATCTCTAACCCTGGCTGCGCAGGCGCTCGCTCGCTTGCTTGCTTGCTTGCTTGCTTGCTTGTTTAGCTTTGGCCGCCATCTTGGCCAATGAGTTACTGGCGGCGTTTCCGTTGGCACTGTGGGTCTGATGAAAGAAAGCCTAGAGCTCTGAGTTTTGGGCATTAAGCACCTGCGCATGAATGAATGACTGCATTCTGCTTTACAAACAAACAGTGAGTCAATCAATATGCAGTGAAAGGCCAAGCGATCTCTTCTTTCTCAAGATTGCTTATTTCTCAAGAAAGAAATTCCGAAAGCTCATTCCAACTGCAAGCGAGCTTGCTGTTGATAACGAACTGTTCACTCGATCGTAGCACGAGGTACGACGGACTCTCTGTCTGCCGGAGGAAGGAGTGCGTACGAGTTCTCCGACAACTTATTCACCTGCTTTTCGATGGAATGCTGCAGATTGTTACAGGGTTATTTACTCGTTCTTTTCTTCTTTTGGTCTCTCCTTCTTTGATTGTTCGTTCGTTAGTTATAGTTAGCTATTTCTCTTCTTTCTTTGATTGCGAAAAAACATAACTAAGCTGATTGGTGGGGCTCATCGCCTTGCTTTATTCCTTTCATTCTCGCGTTATCATAAAACGAATGACAGTTTAAGCAGGAATTAATCATTTGCAAATCCACACAGGAGGAGCTCAGAGAAAAAGAACAAGCTCGCAGTAGATTTTCTCGCTTGTTTTTTTTATTGATGAAAGACCACCCACGAGGAGCGGGTTCTTCTGCCTGGCTGATTGATTGATTGATTGACTGATTGATAATCCCAGCAGGCAATTTGAAGAGAGCTATCGTAGGTTGCACCCATCCTCCTCCGACTGTCAACGAATTCGAGCGTCACGGGTCGTGAGCCACTGCTGACGAGACGCAACGCAGCGACGGCAGCTGTCCAACCTTGGCCTCCTCTGCAACCAAAAAGCTAGCGGGAAAAAAGCCAAGGACAGCCACACTAAGAGAGGGAAAGAGGGAAAGGAAACAACTAAAGCATGCAGCGCATATTCGTCAATGCTTTACTTTCTACCTTCTCATTCCCCATTCTCCTTTTTCGCTCAAAAGTAGTTTTATGTCATTTTATCATATTTTTTTGAGAACTTGAAAGGCCATTTTATGAAAAAATAAAAGAAAAGGGAATCATTTTTTGTATGCTTTTATTATTTATTACTATTCTAAGTTACTTATTTTGACCACGTTGAATCTACTAACAGAGCTCCTTCTCTTTAATTTTGCATTTATCTGTATTTAAAACTTTTATATATGTTATAATTAGTTGTTTCTAGGTGGTCCTATGTTTTGATACGTACATGTTACTTCTTTTCTCTTTTTCATTTTTTTGACATCAAAATTTCGACGGATGAAAACAAATATATACCTACTTTGTGCTCATGAGCGATGAAGTGGGAAACAACAAATAAACAATGGTGCTTATTTCCCTTCCATGCAAACTGCGAAGACTGCCTGTCCCTCACTTTCGCATTTCTGAAGCGGCTGCTCGAGCTGGATGGAAGGTTTTCAGTCGCTCCCAGGCCGTTTATAAGAGACAAACTCCAATCGCACGACCTGATTCGAGCCTTCGCTGAAGCCAGGCACTACTCTCCACGTCTTCGTTTTGCCATCCCAAGTGAAAGTGCCAGAGGTCTCCATGTATCTGCTAGTGCGTATCTACCTCAATGGTTACGAGTTTGCAGAGGTGCCTTGAAAGAAAATAGATCATGTTCTTTATCGCGGGTTAAAACTCATTAATAAGCCTTAAACTCGTTGCAATCAGACTGTGACTGTAGAGGAGAAACTCTGTTCCTCAAGCAAGCATGCCAATACACAATCAACCAACAGCTCAGCGAAGGAACTGACCGGCAATCATCAGAGGCTTCGCCAGGTCCGTGTCTGCGGCGATGTGGCTCCGGGCGACGGCCAAGTGTGCGCGTGTGTCGTCTTGCGTGCCAAGCCACAAGTGTGCGAATGACCTTCGCATGAATCGTCACTCACTCTTCGAGTCTCTTTCCCTCTTTTGCATTTTTTGTCTCTCTTTTCCTTTTTCTTGTCTGCTTTTGCGGCAGCGAGTGCTCGCGTTAGGTACATAATCATTCATTTACATCCCTCCCCACCTTGTCATCAGTGATTGCTTTGTTGGCTTGAGTGGGTTTTTATTAACCCAAGCTGCAAACAATTTTATTTTTTTTACTGTTTGCCTCAGGCTAGTGGGTGGGAGTGCTACCGTGGTTTTCGTTAGAGTCTCAGAAATACTAAGGAGTCTGTCTGTCTGTCTTCGATTCACCTTTTAGTGCTTTTCACTCTCGTCCTGAGCGGAGGAGACAGGTCGATTGGAAAAACAAATGTGGCCATATCCACCTGCCCTCAATCTCAGGATGGTAAGAATCAATTTTTTGCAC
Source organism: Schizochytrium sp. TIO01 (assembly GCA_004764695.1). Classification (NCBI taxonomy): domain Eukaryota; class Bigyra; order Thraustochytrida; family Thraustochytriidae; genus Schizochytrium; species Schizochytrium sp. TIO01. The sequence goes on along the minus strand of SMSO01000014.1, from coordinate 3,289,059 downwards.
GGGTACTATTATTTATTGATTGATTGAAGAACGATTTCGTGAGGTGTGTTTTGTTTAAATACAGACCTCAGTCAGCGAGCAAACTTCTTTGTGGCCAGTGTTTAATACCTACCTACCCGTAGCTTGCTATGCTTTCAGTCGCTTTAGTTATCTGCTGTTTTGATAGATGTTTATCGAAATGTAGAAATCGAAATCATCCAGAATTCACTCGGTCGCGCATTCATTCGCAAGACGGAGATAATTCGTGTTTACTACTACTATGTATCTATCTCTTCTTGCTCACCTTCAGGGGTCCACGGTTTAACACCATACGCGGAGGTCGCGGAGGATGCGGCCGCGACTGCCTACATTGAAAGCGACGCACAAAAGATACGCCGGCCAACAGTATAGTTGCTTCTTCGAAGAAAGTGAGAGGCGCTCGTTCATAGAGACGTGCCTTGATACTTTGAAGTAGAGGCAGCTCGCTCTATCCATATGACCCTCGACCTAAACTTTTAGTTTTGACTGCTTGACCACTTGAGAGAAATGCTCTAAGAGGCCTTGTGATTGACTTCTAAAACGTGACACTACGGAAAGGTATGCATGCATGCATGCATGCATGTGTACTCGGAAACCGATTTTAATGTTTAAATAAATGATTAGTAATATGATAAAATAAAATGCGAAATCTGCTGCAGTTGTGGGTTACGCTGTTTTCGCATTGGAGTGGTTTCTTTCTTCTTTTAAGTTTCAAAAGAGAACAAGAGAACATCGCATATGCCCCTATATGCCCATGCGGGGTCCATCGAGCTCACACTAAATTTTTGCTTCAGGCAGAGACTCAGGAGCGTGCGTGTGACATGGGTTGAGGATGGAAAGACCGGAGGCTTTTCAAAACGCGGACCTCGTGCGAGTTCCACGCGAACATTCGCCCCGTCAAGGAAAGTCAGACGCACGGAAATGAAGCCTGGTCATCTTGTTTCGCTTCTTTTTCCTTTATCCTGTATGCACTTTTAAACTTTTAACATATTTTAATGTTGTCGTTTTTTCAAAGGAAACACAACTCCTTGAAAAATGCCATGTGCTTCTTTTTAAGGGCAATCATGGTGAGGCATGATGAGAGTTGTGGCGAGTCTCGAACTGCATTTTGCTAAATTAGAAATATTTCTTTCAATGCTCATGTTCTCTTTTTCTTTTTCTTTTCTTTTTCTACTTTATTTTAGGTGTAGCTCTACTTTAATAAAATGAAGAAAACAAAAAAGACACGACTGATTTTTTTTGGCCACCGATGAGCTGTTGATTCGAGGATGGAAGTATGTATTATACAAATATTTTATTTATATTTATGTATATATTACAGCGGACTCACAGGCCCGGATTGAAAAAAACAAAAACAAAAAAAACGCAGTTTTCTTGTGCAACAACGAAAGCTCTCAATGTTTTAACTCTCCTGGGGCTTTCCGGACTCACCTCACCAGATTTGAGCAGCCATCGCTCAACACCTCATTCGAACCCATGCATTAACAGCATTCGTTCGTAATTTGAGGCTTCTCTTGAATTTTTTTTTCTTCGGTCGCTTTTCAAGTTCGTTCTTTCGACTCACATGGCATGCTTTTGGAAAATAAAAACTAGTTTAAATGCTCCTCAAATCGCATTTATAGGCATTTTACCCCCCCTGTACGTCTCGGAAGGTCTTTCTATTTCCTTTCTTTCATCGATATGTGCTTATCTTTTTTGGTTTGGAATTTACTGAGTTTGTTAATGAAAATAATGATTGATTTGTTCCAAAAGTGAGTCATGCTCACCTCTTTTGATATATTTTATTTTAAAAGAACTGAAAAGTTCTTTTTGAGTGTCTGTTGCCTACGACGCATTCTTTAGGCATGTCTGTCTGTTTGTCTGTCTGTCGGTCTTTTTATCAGACTGTCTGTTGCCTATTTATCTGTTTATCCCAGCATATTCACCGTATACTGTCAATTGATTGAAGTAATAATTCACTTGTTCCATCCTTTAACCGTTCATTCTGCGCGTGCGAAAACAAAAGAAGCGACTTGACTAGAGGGCCAACAACACCGCTACATAGGTACGTACTCCCTTCCAGAGGTAGAGGCGGCAGGCATAGACGGCCTATTTACAAGCAGCGACGTCAGTTAGGCGCAAAGGGCATCATAGATGGAGAGACAGATGGCACCAACTATGAGCAACAACAGAGCGACAGGAGGTACAAAGATCCCAGACGGCACGGGCCAGGGAAGCGAACAGTATTGGCACTTCAAAGTTCTTTATATTTAAAGTGCTCAAAACAACAAACAAACAAAGACATTGCTTTCTATCAAACCCTCCGCGTCTCCTTCCGAATCCGGCTTTACTAATAATAATTTAAAATTACCCTCTACTAAAGAAGAGGAAGAAAAGAACTAGAGGAACAATATCGAATTGACTCTGTTAAAAGCTTTTTTTTCTTTTTTAGTTTCAAGCTTCCAAAGTTTATTTAACTATAACTTATTTTTAACCTGAAAAGAGATGAAGTGTATTTTTATGATCATTCTTTCTTTTCAATAATATGAGCTTAATTAGAAGTTGCTGCGAACCCTGATTCGTGACATGCATGGCTCCTTTTTTTTTTTTTAAGTCAGCAAATATCAAAGTCATTGGAGTGTTTTCTAGCCTGTATCACTTATAGATCTTGCCAATGCCACTACTAAGACTATGCTTCATTGAACTTTTGAATGTATAAACGTTTTATTTCATTTGTTGTGGCATTGGAGACTTTCGAGTATTGTCCCTCTTCTTTGAACGAGGTTAACTTTTCGAACTGCTTCTGGAACTATGATTTAAATTCTAAAGGGGTTTCCAGGAAATTCTAGTTGTTGGTGTCTCTGAAAAAATAGAAAAAGTATGAGCAAATATTATCTTTTTTAGGTATACCAAAATATAAAGAAATATTTTTCATGTTCGAAACCATTCTTTTAAGTTGAAAGCTTTTTTAGCAATAGAAGTTCATTTCCCCCAGTTTATGTTTTTCCCTCTGTTGTAAGTGGAAGAAAAGAAGATAATCGTCTGCTTGGAAATTCTTTTTTTTTTTAATTTAGTAAAGAAAAGGATAACTCCAGCCTCCATTGTGGATGGTTGTTGTCCTCAGAGTCTCACCCACTCATTCACTCCCTCCTTCACTCATTCCCTTACCATTCTCATCAGAGAGATGACTCTGAGTTCTTGTTGTGCGTCCATCTGCTCTCATTCATAATTGAATGAACGAATGAATGAATGAATAAAGTAAAAGCATATTGTGATCAGCAAGCACCATGATTCAAAATTTGAAAAATGACAGAGCATCGCACATATTTGTTGATGATTTACCAACCTATTCATCAACAACGTGCTGTCCCTGCTTTTAAAGTGTTCAAACTTATTGAAATAATGAATTTATACATTCATTCGAACCTGAAGTATCTCGCGACTTTCGCGACGATGAGCCTTCATTAATGTGATGTTTATTACCTTCTTTCTTACTTGCAAACTTGATAAAAGTTGCTTTCCATATTCTTATAAGGGAGTGAGTATTAGAGGTCTGCATAAGTCTGTCTATTTTGGCTCGCGTTCTTCGCTCATGTGTCGCCTAGAAAAGAAAGGCTCAGTCCTACTGATACCACTAGCACCTGCTACTTAAGAATGTAGGAATGAATGAGTGTGTCAAGCAATCAAAAGCAATTGAAAGCAAGCAATGAGTTGAGGAAGGCTCACGCGAGCGGCAATGAATCAGCTCTCTGTCCCCATCGGCGTCTATTGTCCTGTTTCCGTAGACCTCGCGTTTGCAAAAGCCTTTTTGCTCGCTGTCAACTGCTCAGAGTTCATGAGGAAGCATAGGTACTATCTATGATCGATACTCACTCACACCGGTGTTCTTCCCGCGGGAAGAACCATAGATAGGGCAACCTATACACCCAATAACACCCAAAGGGAACGAAAGAACACCTAGCTGAAGGCGGCTCTGGCGAGGACTGGAGCGAAAGCAAAACCTTAAATGGAGCATCCGTGCGGCGGCTGCTCCGTTTGGCAGAGCGAGCTAGGAAGAGCCTAAGGAGGCCTAGCCCTCCATTTGGTCTGGTCTGGTCCTCCTTCTACATACATTCATTCATACTTTCATACTTGTATCAGAATAGACTGATCGATCGATCTGTCATTGATTCTACTACATATAAGCGCATACGGACAGAGGTACCGTGTCAGGTAAGTAAGTGCGGAGCAGCAAACAGTACATTTGGTTTGGAGCAGCGATCAAAGCACTGTTTGTTTTGGTTGGTTGGTTGGTTGGTTGGGTTTTCATTTGGATGCGTACGATTATTGTCTCCCTTGCATGAATTTGGTGGCTCTTCATTATTATTTATTAGCTGGCCAACAACTAGCCAGGCGTGGAATTCCTTCTTCTCCTTCTGTCTATCTCTCGCTCTCTCTGTCGCTGCGCGAAGCGACACACGTATACTCGAGGGATTGATGGGCGTGGACGAGGCTGGCTGGCTGCCTGCCTCCCTGACGTCGTGTGGATGGCTTCTGATTCTGTTCATATATTGCGATGCTGAGCGTGCGTGGACTTTGTGCTGATTGATATCATCTCATCTCGATAGCACAAGAAGTAGAGCTCTCTCGATCTCTCTTCTGCTTCTGCCCTTCTTTTGCTTCCTTGCTTTGCTTGTGATTTCATCGCTCTGAAATAATAATATGGGGCATATATGGTGGAGGGAGAGAACTTTGAAAGAAAAGTGGCTTTTGCTCTCTATTTGTGGCTTTCTTTTTTCTTCAGAGAACTGGAAAACTTTCTTACTTTCCCTCTCCTCCTTTTTTCTCTACTCAAAAGAAGAAACTACTACTAGTTTTCAAGACTTTTATATCGAAAGAGATAAATGATCGAGTAGTTGGGATGTGGAGATGGTAGAGAAAAGGGAAAGGGAACCCGCTCACTATTGAAAGAAGAAAAAAAGTACAAATTGAAAGGAGAAAAGAGGAAACGTGATTTGAAAATGAAATGAAAATGAGAATCACAAGTTGGAAGGAAACTAGAAGTAGGAAAGGAAGCAAAGAGGAGCAACAAAAAGGAGGCAAACATGCTCCTGCTTCCACGAGGAGAGCAAAAGCTTATGTTGAAAAGAAGGCTTCTTTTTATTGTATTTCATTCATTCTTCTGGCGCCTTACTTCCTCATTCATGTTTCTTTCTAGTTTCTCTCTTTTTGGACATAATAACTCTCTATTATAACAATTCCAAAAAACTGAATAAGAACAATATAATAATAATAATTCTCTCCTCGAGCCAATTGAGTGAAAGAATATTTTTATTATTTGTTTGCTTGTCAGTGAATGGATGAGTAAGTGAGCGGTTTGTTCTCAGTCAGCAGCAATAACCCAAGTGCAGGACCGCACGCCATAGTCCAGGCACCGCCACCAGCTGAGCGGCTGCACAGGCAGTGTTGGCGGTGGCAGAGGCGCGAAGCTAACAGAGGCTCTCCAGGATCTGTTTGGGCTTTTGTGATTCGGATCTGTTGAGGTTCTTCTTATTTGCTTTTCAAATTCATTCTCTGATTTTTGCAAATAATTGAGTGACATTTTCAATCCTCAATCATATATAGATAGGAAATCGTGCCAGCAATTTAATTCGTCTAGTGGAGCAGCAGCGGCTTCAATCAATACTTGATCGCCTGCTCCCAACCATTGCCAGCAATCTCTGCGACCCCTGGACGAACTTTGCAATAGTTATTGCAGAAGAACTGCCGCTTAGCTAGCTAGCATAGCAACATTAAAGGAAGGGAAAGAACCCAAAGGCTTTTGTATAGTGTAGACCTTCACAAAGGAGACGCCAAACCTCTAACTTGGAGAGAGGAACCCTTGCCACTTCGCCACGGGGCGCGCGTGCCGACAGAACAACTCAACAACGAACGTAGAAGTCTTGCGCTGACCTCCCTGTGACGAAAATTGCTACAACATTCAACTTGCTGCTTTTCGTGGAGTGAGGGAATTTATATAATTACAAATCTATCTCATCATTCACACAGAGATCGAAGACAAGTAGTTTAAGAGGAAACCATCCACGCGACCGGGATTCCAGTGCACGAGCCACGAAAGCATCCGTAGTCAGGTCCGTCCCTGGAATCTACTTTGCAGAGCTCGTGCAGGTAAACGGGTCAGTGTCTCACGGGACATTACGTTATAACGGGGCCTTCATCGGGGAGACAATAAGCTAACATTTGCGGCTGTGCAGGCCTGACTAACTTTTTTTCCTCTTCTTTATACACGTGTAACTACACGCAGAAATCATATCACGGTCACACGGGACATTTTCTGTGAACCTTCTAACGTGGAGCGCGCCCCGCATTGTGACTTGAGCAAACTGAGCACACGCTCAGCCCAATACTGTCCTGCTAAATTACGTTTAGGACAAAGAAGAGTTCATTTCATACTCCAGTCAAACTCTCATCAATTTCGCTGCTTCATTGACTTTCGAATTTCCACAACAGCAAACCCCAAACCTCGCATCGATCGCCACACCAAAGAATTTCTCAAACAAACGTGCACCTTGTTTTCTTTCTTCATACACGATAGATTAATCAGCACTTTTTGCCAATTGGCAAGAGCAAGAGAAGAGTTGATATTGCCAGGCATACCTGTTAGCAAGCGAAAGAAAGAAAGCATAGACTTACAGGCCTCGGGCCGCTTCTTTCATGCGGAATATCGGCATTCTCGTGGATACGCCAAGTCAACTTCTTACTGCAGCAGGGTTTGAAGCTTATCAACCACCCCAACCACTGACTGATCGGCTCGTGTGGCCCACATCCAGCTTCAACATCTCTAACCTCAACCAAAGCTTTCTCACAAAGGGCAATTCTAGTGCCCTCTGGTCAAACCAGAGTATGTCTGCACAAGTCAACTGTGGATTTATTACCAAATTGGCAAAGAAATACCAACGCAACAACAAGGACACCGGCCAGAAAAATCTTCGATGCTTCCCTAGCTGCGACACTGGCCGAGGCCATGTTGCACATGGCTTCTGCGGTACTGTCGTCGATATCTATGTTAACACTGAGCCAACTACTATGCCTGCAAAATATCATGCATGGGCGATATTTGGCTTGGCAAATGAAGCACAAGAAGTCAAAATCGGAGAAGTCATGAAACTTGCAGCAATCAAGACCAGTAAGGAGCGAGGACGGGGTAATCCAAGCCTTCCTTGGATCCCCGGTGACCGCACTGCCTTCGGATTTCAGTTTAACAGAAGTCGCCAAGGCTGGCACTATGGCTGGCCTTCAAGTGTTCATACCTGTAACTTCTTTCATGTCCTTCGCGCCTATATCTTTCAAGAACTGCCTGGAGGAGAAGGCCTCGTGCGTTGTGTTGGCTACACTGAGTCTACACCTTTTAAAGTTTTTTGCAGCCGTCGCCGCCAACGCGGTTCCGGTCGATCAACAGGGGATAATGCCGACGCATCTTCTGTAGGGGGTAGTGACACGGAAACCTCAAAATCAATGCCAAAGAGGTCTGTGTCCTCATCCTCCTCAGTTTCCTCTGTTCACTCTGCAACACCTGCCAACCAATCAAAGGGGAGCCAGATCACTACAGGTCTTCAATCTGCTACAAAGGTGACGAAGCAACCTAAGCCAAAGGCGGCAAAGTTAACGAAACCCTCGGCGCGTCGCCATTCAGCTTACTCACAGGCGTCAACAGCAACTTCTTCTATCCGCACAGAACCCTCTCATGATGCAAGGTACTCCATGGATATTCATTCTCAACGATTGCCGCCGACCGCACGCCCCCTTGCTCCTAGCCAGGCAGCACACCCTTCGTTTCCTCAAATGCCAACAATTCTACCCTCTGGTATGCAGACCTCTGTTCCCAGGTCATCCGGGCATACCTTAAAACGTAACATTTCGTCTGGCCATGATTCGCAATCTGATAGCTCAATCTCTGCTCAATCTGCGCTAGAGACATTAGTCTCAAACAAGCGAGCACGAGTGTCTTCATCTTCTCCCATGCCGTCTCCTGCACTGCAATTACCATCGCACGTTACTCAGTCTCGCGTTGGCGACGGCCAAAATACCTCTTCACAAGACCTTCTAGCAGCCCAAAACGGTCTTAATGTTCCAGGAATTCCTCTTGACGTTATCAACAGGTTCTATCATCAGGCACACCTGCAGCAGGCGCGAGCAACTCAAATGCAGCAGCAAGAAGCATCTGCCTCAGAGATTTTACGCATGCTGATGCAGCTTCAACAGCAACAGCAACCACAACACCAAATAGTTCCATCTATGATGACCCAGTTTTCCTCTCACCTCCAGCAACAACACCAGTCATTCCAGCTTCAACAACAGTTCCAGGGTAATCAACCTAATTCGGTACACTTTATTCAGCAGCAGCAACAACAGCCATCGCTGCAGCAAAACCGTGCAGTACCTGATCGGCGCATGGGATCTCCTCTGCAAAAGGAGTCCATGGGCAATCTGCACGGAGAGCGAGAAGTCCGCTCTAATTATGTGGCCAACCTCGCCCCGCGGGCTTCCTCCTTAAATACCAACACCTTGATTTTACAAAGCCAATTCTCCCAGGTGGAGGGGTTGTCTGACGACACCCCTCATTCCCAATTTTTGAGCGTCCCAATGACCGATGAGAATGCTAAACAACGGGGAAATAGTTCTTCCCAGATGTACTTCAACTCTAATCAAGTTCGTAAGTCATCGTATCAGTGAAACAAGGTTAGCTTCCACCATTTTTTTCATCTCGAAACATATTGATCAATCATATTCTTAACTTTTCCTCAAGGATTTTTTTCCAGTGATACCCGAAATGCACGTGAGAACGTCGAATTGACGTTTGTGTGAAAACTAGTGGAGACTCTACAGATTTAATTTTGCTTATTTGCCTTTAACCTTTAGCATTTTCTCACAGCCACGCAGTCTGAGTTCAACGAATTTGAAGTGATTGTGTCATACATATCCATGTTAAATAGTGTACCAAGCTCCAAGAGGTCAAACCAAGGCTATTATCTCACCAATCTCAAGCATGACTAACGGTAGAAACAAAATAAGAAATAAGCAAGTTGATTTAGCTGCGAGGATGTTTGAAGCACGAAGACTGACGAGCATTTAGGCCTCTCGCACACAAGATATCAAAAATGAGATGAGCTCAATCGTCACAGGACTTTTACATGATCAAGTGCCGCTAGCTTGGGGTTTTACAAATTGCATTCAAGTAAACACAGCCAAAGGCCACTTCCAATTTTAACTGCCTAAAGAGATCATAAAATTACTAATTTTGTGAACATGATACTACAGGAAGTCTTGTAAGTCCAAAAGCGCTTAAACATGCATTAGGTTGTTGTATGTGGTATTGTAAAAATCCTCTTTAGTCCGCTAGAGCATGACTAACTGGCAAGATGAGCATAAGCTGCAAAGGCTTGATATTGGTCTTCAAGAGGTTTTGTAATTTTTACTTTCAAAGTTGGCAAACTGTTCACCTAGAAGAAGAGAAGTTACAATGCGGAGGAACTCATATTAGATTTTAAACTATCACACAAGCCATTTGAATTAAATAGAATTGAAAAACCTTCATAAAAACTTAAGACCGCATGGAAAACCTTTGATCTCTAGAGTTAGGGCCTTCTGTCCTTGGAATTGAATGCCTCACTAATATGAAGGCTAAAAAACTAAGACAGAGTTTATGTATATTAGACAGAACCCAAACGATTGAATAATGGCATTTCCTCATCTATTGATTCGACTCTGCCCTGAAATATTCGTTCTGTTATTTATTGCACTTTCACTCTTGAGTTTCCCTAGCCTCACTTCTTTGTTTTTTGAAAGTCCAATTCTTAACATGTACAACGTTGAATAGTTTATGGCTAGGAATAGTGTTTCCAGAAATCTACTAGTATCTTGTCTACATGATCCCTTGTTGGGTCATCTCGGCGGTCGCATCAACCACTTTTGATACGTAAAGAACAACTTAAATATATTTGACATCGATCCCAACTACATCCTTGCTGAAATTCCCAATCGAATAAACTAGCGGAGAGTGCATGCATGCTACAGATCTTGGCGTTCCTGTGTAAAGACCTTAGGAATATTGGGCTTGCAATAGAGTAGAACTAGACAACCAGACTTGTACGGTTAAGAAGTCAAGAATCGGTACTACGCCTAGGATCAAGTATGGTGTTACTTGAATTGATGGTTGAAGAGATGAGATAACTCAGCCCCGTTAATTCTGCCTAATACAATGCAAGACTGCTTCAGTCTCCTAATTACTACATGAATAAGTATGCCCTAGAATTCAAATCCCAAAGACAGCAACTTGCGAACTCTTGAAACCAGCCTTCTCGAAGCCTTCCTCAAAACTCTAGCTGACTAGATTTATCTCTCGAACTGACCTCATATGTAGGTCGATAGCTTGGCCGAAGCTAGCATCTGCTGCTGAAAGATGATTCTGATTAGCTTGAGGTTGACTGTAAAGATGAAGGTAAGGAGCTTGATTCAAGAGTTAACGAACCGCTGTCCTGGAATTTCTTTTCCAGGACAGATGGATTCATGTAGTAATTAAGGAGATTAAGACATTCTTGAAAGTTGTTAGAGATAATCGATGGGGTTCGGTTAATTTAACCTCGACAACCATCGATTTAACTTACACCATGCTTGGATGTAGGTACTGTGTATTTACGCTTCTAGTTCTTGGCTCCGGCAGCCACATGAATCTGGCTGCTTATTTTTGCTCTATTGTAAACCTTATTCTACTGGGGTTTCATAAAGGGACACTAAGAACTCTAGCAATATCTTGTCCACTAGTTCCTTCGACTGGAGATCTCAGCATCTGCAAAGATATTAACCTGTATTAGTTTCAAACTAATATTTATCAGGCGTGTAAGGTTGCTCTTCGTTTTTGTCATGAGAGTGGAAGATTTGCATATTCTTGATCAATTCGTGTATAGCTGAGGTATTCTGAGCTTTCCGATAAGTTGCCCGGCAGTTCAAAGTGCTGGCTAGCTCTCTTACTACCATAGGTATTCGTCAAACATGCATAAAAATATAATAGAAGACACCTTATGCCAAAATAGGATTGATTGGTCAAAAACATACTTGATCACCATGACACGTCAAATGTTGGTAAAGCATACCCACATCTTTCATGATTTACAAGTAGATTAAAATTATGCCAGTTTCCTCGGTAGCAACTTCCAATGTGAACAGCCAGCATATTCAAAGTGCTTGTCATGGGTAGAAAAATAATATAATGTCCTACATGTATTGCTTGATTATCACAGAAATGTTCTCTCTGAAGCTGCAAACGTAACTTGGAGCCTAGTGTCAGTGAACAAACACCCCAAGACAAAAGACGAAAGGATATTCCACAGTAAGCTAAATTGAGGTAGATGGTTGCTCCCACATATGAATGAAAACATTTATGGCTATTATGCCCTGGAGGGCAAGGAAATGAACTCTCGTTTCAAAGTACTTTAACTTTCATTCTCAAAAAAACACTATGTAACCTTGATAACAAATGTTTCATTTTAAATGGGGGTCAAAGCACGAAGTGGTGACCTCTGAGAGGCCCAAAAATGGAACTTGAATGATACTAGTATTGCCAATTGGGGCCAGACAAACAAATTGAAGAGCAAAGATCAAAACATTCAGATCAACAGATACGAGAAGTACGGGAACTTTAAAAAGGAAAAAGAAAAGAGTCTATGCTATCACATACGGATCTGTTCAGTGTTCATAGTAGTTTTCATTACGGTACCAGAGAACAGTGTACATCTTTAGAGCTCTGAAACATAAGTGATAAGCACTGTCATGCTATTGCGAATGTGGGAAGAGAATCCTAAGATACTTGGTATCTAAATTGTACCTTGAAGAGGCATTCCCTGGTCACGGCAGAAACACCTATGGTTTCTCCCACAAGCTGCAGGCTGTATTGCCCTATTAAATAACTCTGAGCTTTTATCACAGCACCTGCGCCTGAAAAACAGAAAAGAAAAAGAGACAGAAACCTTGATGAACTACGTGAAGATGATGAAGGCTATTGTTCACCCTTGCAGAAATTTACATCGAAGGATTATGATACTCGGCATTGGTATTCTCTTTGTCACCCAGGAAGCGAATTTTGGCGGGTGACAATAGTTCTGTGGTGATGTCATGAGATAGTATATTGGTCGCTTGTAATCCGCTTGTCACTCTTGCAGGCATATGGGTCTTGTTGCTTGGAGTGTACGGCAACCTTTTCAAGCTTCCAAATCCCATATTTTATTTACAGAAAAAATATAAAAATATATATATATTCTATTTTTCGAACGAGACGTAAAGTGGTCGATCGTAATCAGCTGACACTCACCTTCGTTTTTATTTGGAGCGACCTCTAGTCAACTGTTGTCAGTTTCGCCATCACTTTTCACCAAATACAACATTACTGGTATCTTTAGAGGTGGAGTTTAACTATGCTATCGCTATCTGCAAAATTGCTTGCTCGATCCTTCATGAGTATCCGTTCTGAATTCTTCCCAGCCTTTGTTTCACGTTTCAAGGCTTTAATGAGCAGTATAACGAAAATGTAAAAATGAATATATGCAAAAGCGCTAGTGTTATCCATTTTGATAGTATAAACCATTTAATAATATAAATAGGTCTAAATAATATCTTTAAAATGAGTTGCGCAATTTAATTTGCGTTCTGCAGACTCAGGTCGTTAGTTGCACAAAGTTGAGAAACACCAACAGAGCAACGACCAAGGCCACCTCTGGTCAGGCCAGAACAGTTGTGATTTGATACAGCGACGCAAAACTGAAGAGGCTAAGAAGTGAAGCTGGGGTCTCTCGATAACCAGTAGAAAGGATACTTACGAGGCAAGTGAGCAGTTCGACCCTGATATAACTTCAGATTAAGTCATCAGTCAAGAACGAACTCAGCCACTACAAACAACATGCCAAAATATGCGTCCTTCCTCACAAACGTAGCGAGATGCGAAGACAACTATGCTGCAGATATTTTGGCGGTCACTGAGAAGAGTAAAGATGCTTCTTGCGATCTTGGCCGCCAACGTATTGCTCACCGGATTCAACCTTGGACCAGCTGCAGTCCTAATCGCCTCTCAGATGCTCAGGCTTGGAAAGCTGGCCGCCAAGCAGTCAGGGACCTTTACCGATTTCTTGTTTTAGGTATTGATGACCCCAAGTGTGTTATAATTCATGTGACTTCACTTTCACCCTGGGTAAGCGCTTGCGTTGGTGCTGTGATCGAAGCTGCTGAAAAGCAGCCATCAAATGTGAAGTCCCTGGCTAGAAATCTTACACTCTATATTGCTGTTGATGAGCTTGAACTGACAACTCATGATTTTGAAAATAATAACCCTATTCGTGAGGCCATTGACCTGTTGTCAAGAAAATATAGACAGCAAATTATTGTGATCAATATAGCAGAGCCAGAAGGCGCTGCTTGGAGAGGATTAATTCAGCCGCCAGACTCGGACCCCAAGACTGCAAGTGCAGACGCCACTATAGGATGCACTGGCTTACCTGGGGCCCAGATTCGTGCTTCTGGACCGGCTGATGTGTTGTGCCTCAGCAAAGAAGGATTATGCCTTGTTCCGCAAGGTTTGGTTGACATCAGCAAACTATTGGCAGAACGATCATATCTTGTAAGCTCGCATGGACCCCTGTACTTAACGGCAGATCCTATGTTTGCGACTGCAAGCACCATGCGCATAATCCAAGAGTGGAAAGATATGCTTACTTCAAATAAGAGTGCCTCAAACCCGGCGATTCTTTGTATGATTAAAGACTCTGACCGTTACCTTCTTCTCAAATTGAATTCTACGCAACAGGATTTCCTGAATGTAGTTCTTCTCAGGCCTTCGGACCAACTTGAAACTCTCATCGCTGCGCACACCTCCTGCTGGCAAACTGACTTGGTTGTCTTAAACAAAAATATAAAACGTCGCAAAATTATGGTGACACCTGACGTTAGAGATCTTTCTTTGCCAATCCTCAACCAAGCTTGGCTTGATAAAGTCCATCAACACCAAAAGGGGATACGCCGCCAGTGTGAATTAAAAACAAACAAAACCATTCAATGGCCTTTGCCTCTCGAAAAATACCAAGACATGCTTCAAGAGCAAGCTCCCGAACATGCGGAGGTGCTCAATTTTGCGCGGGGACTCGATCGTGCGATTATCAGCCTTACTCCCCCAAAGTCTGAAGAATGCAATGATCTCTCAAGCAAAGACCAGTCTAGGGCGTCTCGTGCAAAAGCTCGCCAGCTCAGGATCGCAAGTCAAACCCAGACAACAGATGAAGCTCAAGAAAATAAAGATGACATTCTGGTTAAGATATTGGGCTCTTCATCACCATCATAAAATCACAGATGTGCCCCTATTTTGAGCTTTCTACGATAGCTTGATTTGTTCTCAGTACGAGATCACTAATTTATTCAAGATAATAGACAAACTTTCTTTCTCGTTAAAATTTCATTCTATGGACCTTGAGGAACTTGTTCCGCAACCCCAATGCACTAACGCTTGTCATTCTTTTTCTAATTCAACTTTTACAGTCCGATACTCCTAGCCCTTACATGAATGGCCCTCATTCTTAAATTTATTGAACAGGTTTACCTTAGCACAAATAAACGGGATTCCAAACTTGTATTATTCGAGCCACATGCGCTCCTCACCCTAGTTCTAGCCTTATAGCTAGAATACTAAGTCTATAACACTAACGAGACGGAGAGCAATCTAACTCTTATTGGCACTTCTAGTATTCTAACTATATAGTATTGCGTGCAAAGCAAGCAAGCCAAAGCTTGTTCAATTGGCAAACACGCTACACATTATTGGCGTGGACTTTGGCTCTTTGCAAATAGGTTCGTGCAAAAGGGAGGCTAGGTCGTTGCCTTGACTGTATAGGCGCAATCGAAGAGCTAAACTTATTTGATTTTGGCAAGCACGTGCTTGCCTGGCTGCTCTTAGATTTGTAGCTGCAGATTAAATAGATTGCCAACGAACGACTTTTCGTCATGGCGGACGAGTTAGATTCGACGAACCAAGGGGCTTCTGCGCAGCACAGTCACGATCAAGATGGTCCTGGTGACGCCTCTGCGAATGCATCAGAAGATGTTGTCATGGATACAGCTGAAGGCTCCGATATAGCAAATGCTAGCGGAAATATTGCACAGGCTAGCGGTGATAGCGACCGGTGCAGTTGCTGCAGACGCCAAAATGGAGGAAGAGGAATCTGTTGAAATTAAAGAAAAGGAACGTTTGAGGTTTGAGGTTGAACTTGAGTTTGTACAGTGTCTTGCAAATCCAACATACCTTAACTATTTAGCCCAAACGCTCGTACTTGAGGATGAAAATTTTCTAGCGTATCTCTCCTACTTGAGGTATTGGAAGGAGCCGGAGTATGCCAAGTTTATCGTGTATCCACACTGCCTTTACTTCTTAGACCTTTTGCAGGATAAGGGATTCCGTACTAAGCTGAAAGAGCCGCAAGTTACAGAAATCATCCATTCCCAGCAGTTCTTTCACTGGCAATTTAACCATGCCACTGCAACACATGATCAGGTTGATGTCCGTGCACCACTCGCAGAATCAGAGGCAGAACAGACGGCATTAACTAACGGCGAGGAGTTTATGGACACAACTTCATAGATTCGTTGACAAAATAGCAACCGTCGCCCATTAAGCTTATCATGTGTAAATCTGTTTCTCTTTCTCACTATCTTCAATGCCTCGTTCCCAAAAAGTCCTCACAATTGCCCCTGTTCAATGAGTAAGAAGTCCAGGTCAGCTATCACTCCCTGTCCTACTTATAAACCAGCTTGTTTTCGCTATTGATTCCCGATCCCAGCGAGCTATTTTAGCATTTTAGTACAAGTGAACTCAGGCAAGTGTTGAGCGCAGAAACATCGTTCTCAAGAGTACACTTGCACATCAAAGTTGCATTATATGCACCGATTGCAAAGAAGTATATTGAAGTACTTTTTATTTTGAAGTTTGCGAAAGTCAAGATGTGTTATTGATGTGCCTAAGGCTTACCTAAAAGGAGTGGAAAGGTCTTTCAGCTTGATAATGCGACGTGTCAATGATTCATGCATTAAGCAACATCTGGTATTTACAGTATTTATCTAATCAAAGCTCCTCTGCTTGTCATGCCAGAAGAAACAAGAAAACATTTATATCTTCAAATCTTTAAAAAAGGATGTGAGCAAGCTTCCATTGCGTAATAGTAAGAAAACTGTTTGTTTTGAGCTCATAACATACTTATTTGATGTTGATTAGAAAGTCAAATAAACCTTGGAAGAATCATCATACGCAGACTATTTTCACTTTGGCAACGCATGGTGCCCGGAAAAACAAAGCTATATTGCTCAGATATGAGAACATGTAAAGAAGCAAAGTGTTCCTATGTCTAGCACACTGTCCTGACTTTAAGGATCTTCAATTATCAAAATTAAATAACTTCTTTTCAACAGTATTTGAGTAGAGTTCGGAATTATAGCAGACAACCAACTCTTCTCAGGGTGGAAAAAACAAATTTATGTCTGCAGAAAACAACATCAAATTAGTTTCACGCAGTTTGAGGAGCAACCACTCTCGAATCAAGTTCCGGCCGTAGCAAGCGGACGATAAATATAAGTCTTCAGTCGGGTCTACAATTTAATGAGCCTCAGGCCACAATTCAGTTAGACATATTGATAAAAATTGTAACCCATACAGATCGAAAGTGTTACCACCCTGCCTTCAAATTCCTACTCTTGTTTTTCGACTCCGTCACTTTGCAGCTTACAATGTACTATTGATTCTTTTAGTAGACAATCACGAGTTCAGCAGCTTACAATATTAGATACTGAGTAGTATGAAACATTCCCCTTTTGCGAAACATGATTAGATTCTCTTTAAATCAAATATCATCCTTTGATATGACGAAAGCCACCAGTCAGAAGTTTATGGGTATAATATCGTGTCAAAATCGCTAGCGAAATAGAGGAACTCATATAAAGTAGGATATGCTTACAAGTTACCGAGGCAATTAGGATTCTGAGGTTAACAGTAGGGCTGGTGTATCCTCATTATGGCGCTGATAACCAAAGGATGAAATACTAGTTGAACAAATAAAGGAGTTTGACCTCTCTAATCATGAACAAAGCAGATTATGGCAGTTTTCGCCTTCTGATTATAAAGCTGCTCCTCTATGTCTTTGTGGCTAGCAGAATGCTAACTAAAAGTAAAATCCTAATGCTGAGATCTCCAATCGAAGGAACTAGTGGACAAGACATTGCTAGAGTTCTTGGTGTCCCTTTGTAAAACCCAATAGTAATAAGGTTTACATTAGAACAAGAATAGGCAGCCAGACTCATGTGGCTGCTGAAGCCAAGAACTAGAAGTGTGAATACACATTACCGACACCCAAGCTTGGTTTAGCTTGAATCGATGGTTGGAGAAGGTTGGATAACCTGACCCCATTGATTATCTCTAACCACATTCAAGAATGTCTTAATCTCCCTAATTACTACATGAATCCATCTGTCCTGGAATTCATTCCCCAGGACAGTAGTTCGCTAACACTTAAAATCAACCTTCTTATAACCTTCATCAAGCTTCTTGCCTTCATCTTTACAGTCAACCTCACGCGAATCAGTATCACCTTTCAGCGCTCACTTCTGTAGAAAAGTCACTATGCACTGCATTTTCAAAAAGATCGACTAGTATGTTATAACCATTCAATGGAGTACCTAATTCAACAACAGTACCATCGGATCGAGTGCTAGAATCGGAATCAGAAACCCATGGAGTCAATGGGTTATAAAGTTTGGAGCTGCCTACAGCGTTAGATTTATACACATAGCCGGAGCAAGTCAACACATCTTCATCGTCTGTGAAGGTTACACAGTAGTGATACTCACACATCATTAACTGCCTAACGTTGTGATATTGGGTGATAGTATCATAACCTCTATTCGCACACAGCATATTACCAGTGTCAGTGTTTAGATTGCATGAAACTATTTCATTGCCGACCACCTCTACACCTGATTCTTCAGTTGTCCCATCGGATGTCGTCACAGAGACATCTGATCCTAAAGCAGGTCCAAGGATACAGATTAGTGCTGTGAAACGAGACAATAAGCGGTTGAAACATACATTTGGAGAGCTTAATCCAAGAACCCTCCCCCGCTCAACAGAACAAAAAAAAAAATCTAATGCAAACTCGAGACGACAAGCGGCCGCTATTAAAAACATGAAAGTTCTTCATATTATATACGATTTGGAAACGACCGGTTTTCGGAACATGCCAATGTTTAGTAAAAATCATAAAATTCTACAAATATGCGCAAAAATTGTAGATGGACCCATTTTTATATCATTCGTCAATCCCGGTTTTAAGGGAGGAATTCCTCCTAATTCTTCATTGATTCACAACATTCATGACCAAGACATCAAAGATGCACCCACCATCGAACAGGTTGTTGCTAAAATGTTTAAAGAGTTCCACGTCGAGGATTTCGATTATGTGGAAATGATTGCTCACAATAACACATATTTTGATCAATTAATTCTCCTCAAAGAGTTGAATGGTGTTGTTCCTCAACAAATTAAATTTTGGGACTCTTTACCTTGGTTAAGGAAAAATTACCCCAATATGAAATCATTTAGATTGGGGGATGTTCATGAGGTCATGTTTGGCAAACCTATTGAGAATGCGCACCGAGCTGATGCAGACGTTCTCGCTTTGGAAAACATCTATAAAGAATGGATTGCACCGAAGCGCGATCTGCTTAAGGAACTTGATGATCTTGAGAACGAAGAAACGATTGTAGATGAGTGTCTCACTTGTATCAGATATGTTGGACCTTGGAGAGCTAATTTAATGTGTGAAAAGGGGCATTTTGATTCCGTATCAGGTCTGAGAAATTTTGCATATGGCATACTAAAGACTGGTGACAAGCACGGATTTGACAGATGGCTAAGGGATAAAATTAAAATGAAAGATATCACACAGAGAGCCTTTATTGTCTCACATGTTTTGGACATCCCGCCCTGGGCTTCTGACATTCAAGAGTACCTACTTATGAGCACAGTGGAGCCTGAGTGTTGGAATGACATTGATTATTATGTAAAGTATAGATATAAGCTTCAAAAAGAAGCACCGAATCAGTGTGCGTTTGGTAGAGGACTCATGAATATAAACTCTGAATAGTACAGCTTTTGAAATAAAACAAACGATTGATCAAAGGTTGTCCTTGGTGAGCGAGGGTATCCATCTTTCTATAACTGCACAACTACTCTCAACTTAGGTGATCAAAAGATGAGTAGTCAAACCTCTACCACTGGCGAAAATCGTTCTTTTACACAACACTGCTCAATCAAACGACCGATCTTCAATTGTCCTCTCCTGCCTAGCACTGCCTGCACAAATCGCTTGATCAAGGTCTACTGAGAGGACCGATCTTCTCTTCTCCTACCTACCGGCACGAGCCAGCACAACCTTCGACTTACGCAATCAAACGATGCATGGAAAGTTGTCCTTGGCCTTGGCGAGCGAGGGTATCGATCTTACCCACTTGCATCGATTCATCACAACGTTTGACTTGCGTGGAGGGAGAGATGGGTGGAATGAGCGCGTGTGCGTGCGCACACACGGCATACGGCGCGTGCGAGGAGAGAAATAGATTCGTAGACGCCACGGCCACGCCACCAGCCACGGCATCAAAGTTATGCAACAAAGCAGACTTTAATTCGCGGATTATGGGTTTCGCAAAATACTAGCACTATGAAAGATAACTACATTTTATTCTTGAGTAGTAATTTTTTTTTAAAGAATACTTAGCATACTATTGCACCTATATAGATCGTAATGATATTCAGAGCTTGTTTTATAGTTTATCCCTCGTGCAGTGTATGAGTCATTAGAAGAAGACATGGGTTTGATTTGAGGGTGTGTAAGAAACAAATAAATAAGTAAGAATATCTACTAGTACCATTCATTAGTAAATCAAGTATAAACAATAGAGGAAGCATCCAAACCTAGTTCTCAAGAGCAGCAAAACCCAATCGTTCGAACACCTCAAAAATCGTTCGAACACCATGATAGGTGCTACTATCAAGGGATTAAAAAATGCAGCCTCCAAGATCACCAACCAGACAAGGAGTGCCGCTAGAAGACGAGAACCCCGCCTCTCATCAATTCAGATGTTCACAACCGATTCAGACAGACCCACTCCTATGAAACACGTAGTCTTGAATCAGGAATTAGCTTCCCTCTTGGCCGACGCTAGAACTTTGCATGCAGAAAAGGCTGAGGAGTACAAGCGTATGGATCGAAAAATTGAGGACCTCGAGGCTGAAAAAGACGAACTTTTGCAAGAAATCAAGCAAATCGAGAAGAAAATTAAAGAAAAGCTAGGAAATGAGGACGACTACGACTTTCTCGATGCTTTCTGTCGTGGTGAGATCAAGTCAAAATCGTTCCAGGAGAGGTACGGGTACTCGCCCGATGATATACAGGACGCTACTCTTGCCCTTTGCGTGAATTTGTCCAAAAAAATTATCGAAAAAGAAAAGTCGTTAGAAGTGAAAGAGCAACAAATTCTTGCCAAAGAACAACGCCTTGCAAAAACGCAGGACATAATCGATGATCACCAAGCTGAAGTGAGGAGGTTAAGTGATTTGATTTCTCGTACGGAACCGCAAAATTTTCTGTCGGTCACCAGTCATCGTCTACCAAATGTTCAGGATTCACCCAAAATACGAACAAGCAAGACAGATATCTCGAACCTCGAAAATTACCCCGCTTCGCCTGCGAAGGTCAGACCTTTGTTAGTGGAGTCTTTCGTGCACTACAGTAACGAGAAAGGGTACATTGATATTCTGAATGAACTGCAATCTACCGTCAACTTCGAAGATGTCTTTGAAAGGATGAGTAATAAAAAAACATTCTCAAACGAAGCAACTGTCACGACAGCATTTGATCAGGTTATGTTTCTTGTAACAGAAGCCATGACCGAAGAATCCAACGAAAAAGTCCCTTATGAGGTCTCCATCTATACGGCTGACCCGAAAGGAATAGAGGGTAAAGCAGACTTTTCTTTTGCTGCTAAGACAGTAGATGGTACCCATATTCCGTTGATCGTAGGTGAGTTGAAAGGTCCTGGTGAGAAGTACTCCTACGACAACCTCAGTGAGACTTATTGTGATCATGACTGTCCTGGATGTGATTCAGACCGTCATAAAAAGCATTCAGTTGTTCGTCAACTATACAACTACATGTTTTTGAATGGTCTACTGGTTGGCGTCTACTCGAACTACAAAGTGACTTGTGTTCTTATCAGGGACTGTGAAGGAAATCTAATGATCACAAAGTCTGTTCGGGCTGAAGATGTTGGTGATATCGCTCGCGGCAAACTCAGTTCGATGCAACTTATCGCACTTGCTATCTTGCTCGCAGCGGATACAAGCGAGATGAACTTCAGTGAAATTGAAAATAGCATCTTGGTTCCCTGTTTAGGCGGCCCGGGGCAGACTCCAGAACGCGTCGTTCTACCTGCAGTGTGTAAAGCCAGTAATGACGCGAAGATAGAGAAGCACGAAAATCAAAATTCCGAGGACCCTAAACATTTCCGCAAAGATGGGGCGTCGATTCATTTACCTTTATTAAAACTTGATGGGTACACTGAACTCCCACCCGGTCGCACGGGTAGGACACTTCGGATTGGTATCCCCCTACCAACAGGTGAGAAGATCGACAGCGTTTTGAAGATACTGGATTGCTTTAAGCAAGAAGAACAGATACCAGAGCTTGAAAATGAAGCTGAAATTTACAAACAGTTAAAATCGCTACAAGGCGAACACATCCCTGAATTTATCGATTATGGCCTTTTTGAATGCGATGTTCTGTACGGTCTTGGGACAAAATATTCTGGCGAACCTTTAACACCTGAAGACATCACTGATGACTTTGTGGAAAAGGCAGTGATTGCTCTCGATGAAATTCATTCCCAAGGTGTATTGCACGGTGATGTGGATGCCCGCAATGTCCTATACAATAAGGAAACTCAAAGGCCTGTCATAGTTGACTTCGGCATAGCCGTTCGCAAGATGGAAATGAGTGATGAATACTTCGCAAGAGCTGCCGATCAAGAGATTAATGAACTTCGACATTCGTTGGGCAAAGTAAGAGGAGTAAAAAACTAAAACATTTACAGTTGTTGTATTTCTTCTTTAAAAAAGGAAAAGTTATCATTTACGAAATTATACTATGATTCTCTTCTTTAAATTATTCTTCGTGGGAATCCTCTTCAGATTCTTCTTCTTGTGAATCCTCTTCTTCTTCAGATTCTTCTTCTTGTGAATCCTCCTCTTCTTCAGATTCTTCTTCTTGTGAATCCTCTTCTTCTTCAGATTCTTCTTCTTGTGAATCCTCCTCTTCTTCAGATTCTTCTTCTTGTGAATCCTCTTCTTCTTCAGATTCTTCTTCTTGTGAATCCTCCTCTTCTTCAGATTCTTCTTCTTGTGAATCTTCTTCTTCTTCAGATTCTTCTTCAGAATCCTCTTCTTCTTCAGAATCCTCTTCTTCTTGTGAATCCTCTTCTTCTTCAGAATCCTCTTCTTCTTCAGATTCTTCTTGTGAATCCTCTTCTTCTTGTGAATCCTCTTCTTCTTCAGAATCCTCTTCTTCTTCAGATTCTTCTTCAGAATCCTCTTCTTCTTCTTCAGAATCCTCTTCTTCTTGAGATTCTGCAGAATGATGCCCCTCATTTTCACTCAAAAATAAAGTACTACGATTTGCAATGGCGTGGTCAAACGGTTGTTCTTCTTCATCTGATGATTCATCCAAATCGCTTTCAACAAGAGACTCATTATTATTTAAAAAATCTTCTCCATCAGCTACACGAAGTATCAAATTCCATCGATAAATATCCTTCTGAATCCTTTTGAATAAAGATGGCGGATAGTTCTGCTCAACAATCACGTCTAAGTCTAACACAGGGCCTTTGTTTGTACCTTTTTGTTTATTGTTTACTTTTCTGTATTCATCTCTATATGCTTTACCCTGCACTGTCTTTTCCAACCCTTCTTCTGACCCTTCCTCTTCTTCTACTCCTTCCTTTGATTGAAATCCCCTTTCTCCTACTGATCCTCTACTTCGTGAATCAGGATCTTTGTGAGGAGCTGTGTATGAATGTTCTGTTTGTTCTCTTAAGTACAGGTGCGATATTCTTTTGTGCATATTCTTCTGCTCAGGCAAAGAGTGAAAGTGCGGAAGAACATCATAGCGATATGAGTGATGATCCGTTGAAGCAATCTCGGTACCGAGAAAAGGTTCGTTCCTTAGAAGATTTAGTCGACGAGCCAATTCGCGCTGCAAAGACAACATAAAATAATCACCCTTTAATAAGTTTGGTAGATTGTGTATTAGATCTGCACGATCGCCGTCATCATACGTTTTAAATTTTCTTAGTCCATGCAGGAGGATCAACCTATCAAAAGTGCTACCGTCTAATTTAGAAATAAGATCATCAATTGATGAGTTGGCTGAATTCAAAATTTCCTTGTATGTGTAAAATATGTCGATGATATTACTGATCCTCTCTATATCCATTAGCTTTTCATTAAAAGAGAGCGATTCAGCAGTCATGATACTCCTAAACATATCATGTGTAGTAAAGTATGGAAGATACATGTTAGGATAAGCATCTATGAGTTCCAACAAGAAAAATTTAGCTGACCTTTCGTTGTCTCTGAAGAAGTGAGTACCATATTCCAAGTTGAAGAACTTCCTTGAAAAATCCGCAACCTTATCTGCCTGCTTAAGAATGGCATCGTAAACCATGCTAGATGTTATACCTCTAAGACCGAATAAAGTAGACTTGCTAGATGGAGGAATGCTATCATTGTCAAAAATTGCCAAGATCACATCAGGAAATTGCTCAGGTGGTACTTGTTTCATCACCCATGATAACGGTTCCAAATCCGCTTCCAATGACTGGAAGATTTCTTGAAATTGTATCACCTCCTTCTGTTGAATAGATTCGTCAAACATTTTTCTAAAGGTTCTGAAATTCACCTTTTTCATGATGAAAGTCTTACGGGGGAACATTTTCAAAGAAATGGTCATTTGACTCGCAATACACAATTGCTCGAAGCCATTGGTAAAATCATTAGTGGATACCATGTCAATGCATTCCATGTAGGATTTTGCAACAATCATCCAAAAATGAGGAATATGTTTCAAAAGTGAAGCGCACAAGATCAAGCCAGTGATGGTATCCAAAGGAGCACCGGGCATGAAAACCTTTAGATAATGGACCACAACTTTAAAGTAAACACTAGACGACACTGATGATTCGTCCATTGATCGAATTGCCTCGTTATCTAGATTGTTGAGTAATTTGGGAATGACCTCCTGCACTTTCATGTACTTATAATTCAGAATCTGATCAAACAGAGCGAGCACTTCATCGGCATTATTCTCATTAACTTCTGAATAACCTTCACATAATTTGTACATAATCCCCAAATCCCTTAGTTTAGTCATTGAGCTTAACCATTGCATGTCTTCAGGATCTTCAGTGTCCAACTGAGATAGGATTGTTGGGATGATTTCTCCATCAAGCTCCTCTATAAATTCGCTACTATTCAAGGATTCATCGATCGCTTCTTTATAAGATTCAGGAATGATATCGATTGAGTAACGCTTTATGGACTGCCAATATTCCAGCTCAAGACCGTCCAAAAGGTAAAGTCTGAACCTATTGAGCAAGGCTAGCTTTGTCCAATTTAAGCGCCTATTTTGAGCATCTTTTCGAATCAATTTAAACTTGACTACCGCAAAATCAGAATCATCTAAAATTGCATCTTTCAACTTGACCATTTCGAATAAGTCCCCCCCATCGACTTGAGGATTCAAAATGTGAACAACACAAAACAACCAAACTTGCAATAGTATGGTAAGAAACTGACGTTCAAGAGTGCTTAATGTCGAGGATTCATAATTCAGCGCAAAGCCATCAACCATTGAACTCGTCGGAACCAATTGTTTCGTATTTAATAATTGTTTCTTCCATGTACCCTTACCATAGTTTTCAATTTCTCGATCAAGACTTTCATCGATAGGAATGCGCTGTAAGAGACTATCGGAAGTGAATTGAATACAGTACTGCCTCTTTCGCGGTGAAAGCATCAAATACAATAAAGCGTTGTCCCGTTGAACGATTACGATGACCATTTGTGCATAACCAGACAAGGACCCTGGAGAATTGCTTGAATCGCCACTGTCTGCATGATGAGACAATAGATTGATTACATTTGGAGGGATGACAATATTTCCAGGAGTCATGGAAATTCTCGTCGATAAAATTTCAACATGCTCAAAGTAAGGACTCATTAGTGAAGTTAGTCGCACGGGGATGAGTTCTTCAGATAATGTCCTCGAGTCACCCTCGTCAATTTCTATCTGATCGCCAAAGATAGCCAGTTCCCGAATGAGAGTTTTATCACATTTAGCGATAAAACTTGCAAAGCGCAGCATGGTCTGTCCCATAAATTCGCCTGAGCAATTGTGGAAATTCACAAATCGATCGAAAAGAAGAGTAGGATCAAAACTTTCGGCAGTGATGTCAAACCTGTCACGCAAAGTGGTTCCATCAGCAGAGGCCTCCCCAAATTCTCCTTTGAATCCTACTTTGGATTTAGCATCAGTATAATCAACTGGAGCCAAGACCACATAGGTAACTAGCAAACACCACGCGAAACAGAATCCGTCTGTGAGTCTTTGCGTCCAAAGAGTCTCAAGATCAGATGTTCTTTTCGTAACGCGTAAGTTAACATTCTGGCGGTACCAACGCCCTGAACTTGATTGAGGACCGATACGGCCGAATGATTGACTTAAGTTTGTAAGAAATCTCCAGGGAATCCCATCTTTCTCTGAATTCTCTTCTGCTTCAGACCCTGACCCCACATCCAACAGAAAGTACTTTGTTTTCTCTTGTTTATTGAACTTCCTAAATGACCTTTCAACTAATTCCCTCATCCTTGCTGTGAACACTTCAACATCATACAGCCGTGTTCCCCTCCCGTGTGGTTCAAAATGAATGACAGAATGCTCTTTTAAATCTAAAATTAAAAGATTTGCATGGAGGTCATCTTCTTCTTGATCATCTTCCTCACTTGAATCATCTTCAAAATTATCTAGAACAATTGGTAACGAATAGTATCTAGCCTCATCCGGATCTTCTACAAGAATGTTGTAAATAAAATTGACAGTGTCGTCCAAGTTATGAAATCTTTGAGTTGTAACGTGATAAGTAATATTAGTTTCAATATGAATCGAAACATGTTCTTGATCAGGACTTGTTTTATTGATGATATCCTCGAGGATATGAACAATCTCATAGACCCTCGCATCCGCCGAAGAATAACCCAAATAGTTGCCATCATCGAATCCAAAACACTCCAACATAGCTGGACCGAAAGATTTTAGCTTATGAAAACCCTTTGTGGTTAACAATTCCTTCAAGTATTGCTCTGATTCTCTTGTGAGCGAAGCGTTCAACTCTTTATCCTCCTTTTTGACAATCGACCGTCCTCTCTTTTTCCCGTCCCCTGATGTTTGAGCAAGCAATTGTGGAGACTCAGGTAGCGTATTTTCAGCATCCTGCACGGTTTTACTACCTTCATTCGTACCATCTTCAACCTGATGATCAAATTCATCTAGTTTCGCATTCTGTTCAAGAACCTCTGCATACGACATACTGTTGGTTATGTGGAGAATGATTCGATTGAGTTGACGCTTGAACTGTGGGTTTTCATCTCTTAGACGAACTGCCCGCCTAAGCACATCCTCGTAAACCGCGTCCGACATGATGTAAGCCAGCTACTATTATTATAATTCAGATTCACTTTATACATATAATGACTAGTCTATGAGTATCATTTCCTATTGTTCAACATGGCAGTTCAACATTGTTTGTGCACTTTTGCACCTTGCGTCTACCATTGCTATGGTTGTTCTCTCAGTGGATCCAAACAAAGGGAGAGTGGTCTTAACATTAGGTGACATAGATACCACATGGTGGACGCCTTCAGTCTTCAGCGGACTTGCCCTCTTTTCAGGAATTACGGCCGCGTTTCACTGCTTCTACGCATATCTTATTCGCATTGGAAACATCGGCTCCATGCGCTTTTTAGAGTACTCCATCACTGCATCGATCATGGCCGTCATTATTGCAATCTTATGCAGAATAGATGACATTTTCACTCTCACAGGCATTGCCGGTCTCATGATGACAACAATGGTCTTTGGGTATCTAGAAGACATCCTCCCTTTTACAGGTGATAAATCGAGATTGATGATCAAACCATTCTGGCTCGGTTGCATTCCTTACCTTTTCGCATGGGTTATTATCAGTTGGTCTTTCTTTGCAGAAATCAACCATGACGTACCACACTTTGTCATTGCTATTTTTTTCATTGAATTCTTCATGTTTTCATGCTTTGCGTTAGTACAGTATATCTATGTGGTGAGGGAAGAACGCATGTTAACTGACGAGGAAGTGCTTACTATGGATGGATGGTACAACCTTTTGTCACTGACCTCCAAGTTGCTTTTAGTGTGGATATGCTTTGGTGGAATCGAGTCAAATTTTTAAGCGATAGGTAAGACGCTCCTCTCTGTATTTTTCTTGCCGCGTTTGTCCATAACCTATCACTTTAAATAAATTGACTCCACGCGCATCAGAGTAGTCCACTTGCCCTTTGAGTGCATCTTCTAGGGCTCCTTTAACTTCCTTTTCCAGGCTTTCATGTCGAGAGTTCGGGTTGAAACGGATAATCACCAAAGGCTTCACACTTCTTCCATTACCAATTAACTGATCATGAATTTCCTGCAATCTTTTCATTTCACATGCTATGTCATAACCACTGTGACTTTCTTCATCGCATTCGACCACAATATAATAGGGTAAGTCATTATCTGAAAAAACAAAGTCAGCACGCCGACGGTTTACTACCTTACATGCACTATCTTTGATGATGCGATCATGGCTCGAAGGGTGAAATCCCCAAGAATGAAAACGCTCGTTCCACTCATTTTCTAGTCTCATATGACGCTCCTCTCTCTTTTCACACGTCCAACAAATGCGAATCCTACGGAAAAGTCTACGATTCGATAAAAGACGCCCACACTTACGTTCGCAAAGGTTTTTGGAATCAGGCTCACAAATAAAGCAGTAAGTACGGCGCCTCTTGTGGATACAAATATACGTGCCATCGCAATCTACACACCGGTTAGGTTTTCGTCCATGCCCACAATACATTCTTCTGTTTTCTCCAGCTCGGTTCTTATCCACCCAATATTCCCTACCACTCAGAGAACATTTATAAATAGTCTTAGCGTTGCCACATACACGAATAACAGGATCTACCACTTTATTTCTTTTCTTTCTTTTAGATTGTTTTTTTAAAGTTTCATCTACTACATGTTCATTATTGCCATGCACTACTACTTCATTTCTTTTAGATTGTTTTTTTAAAGTTTCATCTAATACATGTTCTCTAGTCTTAGCATTATTGACATGCACTACTACTTCATTTCTTTTAGATTGTTTTTTTAAAGTTTCATCTACTACATAAACGCGACTACTCCTCAATCTCATGATATAGCTTTTTTATTTTATAATCTCACACTATTAAGGGTTTAGTTATTGAAGATTTTGCAATAAATAGATTATCAACGCTAATCCTAGTAGTTTGTTTATCACATTTACATGTCGAACATTACGAACTCCACATTCAGGGAGAATGCAATATCTTTAGGCTTAGACAGAGGTGGTTTGGCGATTCTATTGTTCTTTATACTGATTTTATTCATCCTCGCACACATCTTTCTTAAAAAGGAAAAAGCCACAAAAACGCCCTCGGCTACCGTTGTAGTAATATAACATAAACGAAATTATCATTTTTATAAAAAAATAAAAATAAAAAATAGTAAACATGAACCTTACTCGAGTCGTTGGAATAGATGTGGGATTCAGCCATCTTGCCTGTGCGTTTGCAGACATTGACAATGAAACGTTTGAAATCACGCCCGTCTATGCGCACATGCAAGACCTTCGCAATCTTACATGTAAAAAACCCAAAGAATGCCCTTTCGAAGAAAAGGATCGCAAAGGCGCACATCTCGTTCACCATTTTGTGGAGCTGCTCCGACCATGGTTTCAAAAAGTAGATCAAGTCATCATCGAAGCGCAGCCCATCACAAGTACTCACAAAGACATTGAACAGCTTCTTCATGTTTTCCTAAAGCAGAGATTTGGGGCAAGGAAAGGATCATCTTTTGTCCAATTGATCTCACCACGCTCCATGCATGCATATTTTAAAATGTCACAATCTAAAGTTGAAAGGCGCGTACAGGTCGTGGAAATCACTTCAAAACTTTTACACACTTTACCAGCCTTCAGAAAAGCAGTTCAAAAAGACCACCTCGGTGACGCCATGGCATATATCATGTTCTATGCGCAAACAATATTACCCACCATCGTACTTGTGAAGGAAGTCAACCCTTTTGCAAAATATGCTCTGGCAGAGCAAGACATTCTCAATTAAAACAAAAACATGATTGGGAATTTAAAAAAAGAATGCTATTCTCATTCTAATGATTGGGAATAAATAAAAAAAGAATGCTATTTTCATTCTAATGATTGGGTATTTAAAAAAAAAAATGTTATTTGATTGAGAATTAAAAAAAAAATGAACATGAAAAAGTCAAAAAATAATCATTCTAATGATTAGGAATAAAAAAGAAAAAGAATGTTCATTTGACCATGAAAAAGCAACAAACATTTTTATTTTATTTTTTTTTAAGATTGACAAGCAACAGGAACTGAAGGGGAAAAAGAAAAAAAGAAAGGAACGTGGGAAAGGAAAGCAAGTTTAGTCAAAAAGCGATACGCAGGAGAAAACGCACCATCCATGGAGTCCGAAAATAGAGAGCATACGCCCAAACAACCAGGACGGACATTGTTCATCGAGCCCCGAATTTATATTCTTGACGAAAGTACGAGGAGTCTAAACAAAGGTGTTTATTCATCTGAATAAACGCAGATAAAGCTTTCTTTTTATCTTCATCGACATAGTTCACTCCATGTTTTGCCAGCTCAACACCTAGACGGGTCTTGCCAGATCCACCGGGACCCTTGAAAGACCGTATCGTTTGCCGACTTTTGACACCGACTTAGAGTATGTGATGTCCCCTCTGACAGAAGGTTCTTTTGAATCGGTAGAAAGGTTTATTCGTGGTATAAATAATGGCGTCGGTAGTCCGTAGTTGATGGAAATACATTGCGCAAGAAGCGCTCCGCAACATAATTAGGAACCTCACGCAGTTGTACATTCTTAATTATCCCAGAAGGAAAATCAACCTCCATGAACAGTTTAGACATCTCCGTCCTCAACTTCCCCAGACTTTCAATGTTTTTATCTTTTGATTACCAGAACCAGTTTCAAAAGAATCACTCCGCGAGTAGAAAGCTCTGATGCGTTCTGTTCAGATAACCAAAAGGTAAAGCCCTCCAGATCCACAAGTTCGTTGACACAATCAATGTAGCGGGGTTTGTACTGTAGAGCAAATTCCAAAGCACATTTTAAGAAATTGTGTGTCGGCAATCCGTCTGGCGTATATACTGGTTCTACACCTTCAATGAAAGTAACAATGTTATAAATCAAATCAGGCGCTTTATCGCTTTTACTAGGTAAATTCGATAAATCGAATCTTGAACCGACTGATCCATCTTGTCAAAGTTAGTTTCTGAATGTCAAATTTTGGTTCATCAACTCGTCCCATGATGTCTCCCTTTCTTCTTTACCCCTCTGCACAACTTTTGACTTACGCGATCTAATGATCAAGGTCTACTGAGAGTTAGTGAGCGAGGGAGGGTATCTATCTATCGATCTTCTCTCATCCCACAAACTGCACAACTCTCGACTTAGGCGATCGAAAGATAAGTAGTCAAACCTCTACCACTGGCGAGTCAGAGGATCGTTCTTCAAGTCTCAAACAACACTGCCTGCACAACTCAATCAAACGATCGATCAAGGGCTACTGAGAGGGCCGATCTTCAATTCTCCTCTCCTGCTTAGCACTGCCTGCACAACTCGCGACTTACGCTTGATCAAGGTCGATGACCGATCTTCTCTTCTCCTACCTACCGGCACGAGCCAGCACAACCTGCACAACTTTCGACTTACGCAGTCAAACGATGCATGGAAAGTTGTCCTTGGCCTTGGCGAGCGGGGGCATCGATCTTACCCACTTGCATCGAATCATCACAACGTTTGACTTGCGTGATCGAACAGTGGAGGGAGAGATGGGTAGAATGAGCGCGTGTGCGTGCGCGCACACGGCATACGGCGCGTGCGAGGAGAGAAATAGATTCGTGGACGCTGCGGCCACGCCACCAGCCACGGCATCAAAGTTATGCAAACGA
This sequence comes from Schizochytrium sp. TIO01, assembly GCA_004764695.1. Lineage (NCBI taxonomy): Eukaryota > Bigyra > Thraustochytrida > Thraustochytriidae > Schizochytrium > Schizochytrium sp. TIO01. The sequence continues at coordinate 3,257,580 of SMSO01000014.1, read as the reverse complement.
GCACTGCAGACTTTAATTCGCGGATTATTATGGGTTTCGCAAAATACTAGCTAGTAATTTTAAAAAAAGAATACTTAGCATATTATTTCACCTATATAGATCGTAATGATATTCAGAGGTTGTTTTATAATTTATCCCTCGTGCAGTGTAGAAGAAGACATGGGTTTGTGTGTAAGAAACAAATAAATAAGTAAGAATATCTACTAGTACCATTCATTAGTAAATCAAGTATAAACAATAGAGGAAGCATCCAAACCTAGTTCTCAAGAGCAGCAAAACCCAATCGTTCGAACACCTCAAAAATCGTTCGAACACCATGATAGGTGCTACTATCAAGGGGTTAAAAAATGCAGCCTCCAATTTCGCAAGGAGTGCCGCTAGTAGACGTGAATCTCGCCCCTCATCAATTCAGATGTTCACAAACAATCCAAACAGACGCACCACTTTCAGGCGCGTAAGCACACTCCCAAGAGATGATGAATCCCTCTTGCAACGGTCTTTAACTTTGAATGCAGAAAAGATTGAGGAGTACAAGCGTATGGATCGAGCACTTGAGGACCTCAAGGATGAAAAAGCCAAGCTTTCGCAAGAAATCGAGCAAATCGAGAAAAAACTTAAAGAAAAGCTAGGAAATGAGGACGACTACGACTTTCTCGATGCTTTCTGTCGTGGTGAGATCAAGTCAAAATCGTTCCAGAGGAGGTACGGGTACTCGCCCGATGATATACAGGACGATACTCTTGCCCTTTGCGTGAATTTGTCCAAAAAAATTCTCCAAAAGGAAAAGTCGTTAGAAGTGACCAAGCAAGACATTGTTGCCAAAGAACAACGCCTTGCAAAAGTGCATGATCTTATAACCTCTACCGATGAAGACATCTCAACGCTAAGAGAACGGTTACAGTCATCTCCGGAACCGAAGAAGATGATGGATGCCACCAAAGTACATCTACCAAACTGGGAACAGGAGGGTGAATTAACCGCAAACAAGACAAGTCTTGCGAACTTAATATCATACCCTGTATCACCCTTGCAGGCGGATAATTTTTCTCCATCAAATTTCTGGGATTATTGTGAAGACCATGGCTACATTAATATCCTGAATAACGTCGAGACTACAGTCGACTTTGGCAATACATTTGCAAATTATGGTCTCTACGCAAAACTTAACAATGAAAGTTCAGTCGATAAAGCGTTTACAAATGCCATCCTATGTCTAACACATGCACTCAATCAGACGTCCACTGAAAACAATTCCATTCCTAAAGATCTCTCTTTGTATGGAAACCTTGTGACTGGAGGACTAGTAGGTCGCGCAGACTTTGCTATCAATTGTAAGTCAGAAGACGGTAACCGCAAACCGTTGATCATGGGCGAATTCAAAGGTCCTGGGTTTCCCACCACTGCTAAACTCGCTAATGATTATTGTAATAAAGAATGCCTAAATCCTCTCTGTGGTTCACAGCGGCATGAAGACCATTCGGTCATTCGTCAACTTTACAACTACATGGTTTTGAATGAGGTTTTGGTTGGTATTTACACGAACTATATACACACTCATGTTTTCATTAGAGACGGGCGGGGACATCTGCTTATCACGGAAGCTATTTTATGGGATCAAGAGGGTGATACTGAAAATAAGAAAATCAGTACGTTGCAGCTCGTTGCACTCGCTATTCTTCTCGCTGCTGATGAACAAGTTATGGATTTCCGAGGTTATGGAAATTCTATGATGGTTCCCTGCAAATCGGATGATTCGATTAGTAGGAAAGATCTACCACGTGAATGTGATAGCGTACAGGACCCAAAGAGGCCGAAAAATGTATCACCACGGACTTCGTCACCAAATGGACGACCACCTTCTTCGACACTAAATAAGTATGGTGCAAAATATACAAAGGATGGTGAAGCGGTCGAACTAGTCAAGCTACGCAAGGCTGGGTGCACCGCGCTTTCACCCGGTCGCACAGGGGCAGTATTTCGTTTGAACTTCCACGAAGCAGGAGATGATAAGAGCGACAACGTGGTGAAGGTATTGGACCTTGTTAAGCAAGCAGATCAGATGCACGAACTTGACAATGAAGCTGAAATTTACAAGCAATTAGAACCGCTGCAAGGAATACACATCCCAGTGTTCATCGATTGTGGCGTTTTCGATGAAAGATTTCTTTACGGCCTCGGAACAAAGTATTCTGGCGAACCTTTAAGACCTGAAGACATCACCGATGACTTTGTGGAAAAGGCAGTGGATGCTCTCGATGACATTCACTCCCATGGTGTACTGCATGGTGATGTGGCGACCCGTAATATCCTATACAACAAGGAAACTCAAAGGCCTGTCATCATCGACTTCGGCATGTCCGTTGGCAAGTCAGAAATGAGTGAGGAAGACTTCGCACTAAGCTCTAGTCGAGAGATTGCTAGACTTCGACTTGCGTTGGAGAGGGAAAGAACAACTCCAAAATGAAAACCTCAATTAAAAATAAAACATTTATGAAAAGTCATCAATTTGATTCGCGAAATTATACTGTGTTGCAATCTGATGAGACCTATTATAATAAACAAAACGATAAATCACCATAAAACAGAGCAAAGAAAGTGCACCGACTGTGAGACCTAGATAAATATGATTTGAACCAATTTGTTCAAACAGTTCCTTTAAGTAAGAAAGACTAGTATCATCTGAAATCGTAGGTGCTGAAGAAGGATTTCCAAGCGTAGGTCTCATTGTTGGTGCAGGAGTTGGAGCCGTGGGTGAAACTGTAGGTGACGATGTTGGTAAAGGCGTCGGCATAGTAGGTGACGATGTTGGTGCAGGAGTTATAGCAAAAAATGTTGAAGAATAGATGTCCTGCATGACAAGAGAGTTCTCTTGTGGAGCAATAGAAAGATAACCAGTTGACCACGCCGTTGTACTGCTAATATTCGTTGGCCAAAAAACGCTAATACTTTCCGACTTCGTGGCCACAATCGAAGAGTTAACAAGAGCAACGAACGACCACTCAACAGAGTAATCACGAGTCAGAGTATAATTCGCAGAGCTAAAAACTGGATAACCATCTGTCATAGTGCTGAAGCTATAATTCCCTGCTATACTATGATTTTCACTAGATGTTACGTAGATAAATTCGTACGGAACAAAACAAGAGGTACCACCGAGAGGACTTACCATTGCACCATCGCCAAGACCATCACATTCTCCACAATAAGGGAAATCTGCACACATACATGTCAAGGAATATCCAGATTCAACTCCAGATTCACCGAGCACTGGATGTCGGTAATTGCTCGCACTCACCTCATAAGAATAGGCTGCAGAAGCAACAGAACCAGTCCCAAGAACCCACCCCTGAGTATTAAGGAAGTATAGTAAATAACTCGTATCCCGTCCACCATTAGAATATAACTCCCAAGAATCCTTTAAATCTACATATTTACCCGTCGTTTTCATCACTCCAGTTGAACTCACGTATGGAGATTCCAGCATTAGATAAGAACAATCCACAACACAGCTAGTGCTGTTCGGTTCCGACATCATACCTTGACCACATGGTTCGCAAAGACCACTCGATTCATTCATGAACATATTACTACCACAGTAAATCACATCACAAACAACTTCCGCAGTAGCACCATCTATGCCGCCCATAATGAGAAGATAGGTACTGTCATTTGCAAAGGTGCGTACCTCAAAATTTTCAGTAAAGTATCGGGTAAGGTATGCATAAGCATTTTGTAAATCTGCAGCCCGGCTTTCAGAACTGCACGCGGACGTCCAACTTCGCGAAGAGCTGGTGGTAATAGGATTAGTAAAAGCAATATCGTCCTCCGTAAGTTCGGATAGATAAATGAGTGTGTTCGAACCGATCAATCCGTAAAACGAACCGCATGCCAAGCTGGTGTAAAAGACCCAGCAATAATAATAAATCCCATAGTACCCCATGTACACTGATTTAAGGTACACTTCATATTGGTCATTCACATAAACAGTCCCAGCGGGTCCACTTGAGACTCCAGGAACAGCATAAAAGATCATCTCGCCCGCATAACGTAGAAATGGAGAAACCGTTAAAGCAACATTGCAAGCATCCGCAGAACAGTGTTCAACACCGGAAACATCAAATGCCCGATTCCAATCATACAAGCTAGTCGAATTAAATGTGGCAAGGTTAAATTCTCCTTGACTATCACTGAATAGATGAAATGGTTTGCCTCCAAAAATGTAAGCGTCTAGGTAGCCACCACAAGTTACATTCAAAGAAACCTTTGAAGGGTTGGGAGTTTCCAAATGAAACAATGTACGCCCCACCGCTTCTGTAAAATTCACTGTGTCGCCACAAGAAATAGAAGCCAAATTTTGCAGTTCATTCTCAAATTCATCTGCATCATTGGCACTTTTATTCATATGCCTTACTCTGACTTTCACGCGCTGAGTATCCTCATCAAGTTCTAAGACAGTCACCGCAACTGCATTTCCTCCCTCGCGATAATCATACACATAGGTAGAATTTACAGGGACAAAAGCAGCTCCAGTTGTATCAGTCACCAATCTGGGCAAGCCAGTTGGATCGATCAAGTAACTAGGACCTGCAATATCTTCATAACGCCTTGTTACCCATTCCATCATCACGCCTGGAAGATCACTCTCATAGAGTGATCGGAATTCCAACGTCATGTATGTATTTGGATACTCCAACCGATAAAAAATACAGTAGTACAGAGATGAATTAAACCCCTCTCCTGTATCGTGAGCATAGAGCCACACAGTTGTATCATCACTTACACAAGACTCGTCTGCTTCGCAATACAAACCATGTGACATTTGCAAAATACTCTCTTCCGGAATCCACCTCCAAAAGTACTTGTAGTAGGTACTAAATTGAGCTAACAGCCTTTGAACCCATCTCATCATATTCATTACCATATTCTCCATCAATAGCATGAGCATGCAGCAAACCAAGATTGTGACCAAACTCATGCGCTAAAACTCCCATGAGATAAGCGGTTGAATTCACTGAACTTGCAGCAACGTTCATATGTAACCGAGAACCAACAACATAAGCAACTCCAACATACCCCAGGTTACAATAAGGGGTGAACAGAGCAACAGAGTCATATGTAGACGCATTTGCACTATCTTCCGCGAGAGCAAACGCTTCTTCATAAACAAGCATGCTACTCGAAGTCACCTCTACTCCATTGATGTAACAATTATCTGATTCATCAATGCTAAAAGATTCCATCACATAGGTAGTCTCATCAACCGATAAGTGAACATCAAAACTACCACCAGAACTTGAGTAATAGAACGTACTCAAATCGCTGCCTATATCGGCCATGATCTCATCACTCGGAACCAATGAAGAGTAGCTGCTGTTGGGTATAATTCTGACCGCTCGAATTGTATCTGTAGTCACACCATTGCTATAAGTGCTCGCATCAACAAATCCAACAATCAAAACCAAAAGCAAACACCGGATCATTCTATCTAATAATAAGTAATCTCATTGCTTTTACTATATATTGCCAGCGCAAAATAACATAGGTGCAAACAATTTCAACCAGCTAAAAACAAATGCTAATTGTCAATGACATTGTCTTCTCTCATGAAATCTGGAACTGGTATGCTGAAAGGAAACAGGACGTTCACCTTACATGCTCACAAAAATTGTACCTTAATGCATTGAGAAGCTTTTTACCCAAACCATACTTTCCAAATCAGTTTTCACAAATTATTCTCCAGGATTTAACAGCCGCAGAATTTTGGGAAATCCTCAATATCATGTTTTACACATTATCTGATCTCCATCATAATGACAACGACGGAAGAATGCCAACAAATATTAATATCCAATCCATTATAAGCGAGCTGCAACACATTGAGGCTATGATTGTGTTTTGGGCAATCACAAAAGACCACACAAAAGAGAAATTAGGACTTCGTAAACACTAATTGAACTTCGACTGTTCTGTGATTCAATAACGCACAATCCAATTCAAGTGATGACGATTGGTCATCCAAGGCATCATAAACAATCTATAGACCTTAGTTCCGTCCACCAATACACTATTTGGAAACACGTTTCAGCAACTGTGGCTATTTATAAGGCTATGATATAACTATAACAAAACCCAAAGGTTTCCACAACCGCCTGGATGCTTTCTACTTGGAATCCAATCATACTTGAAGTTTAAATCGCAAGCATGCGTTGCACGATCTCGTTACGCTCAAGCTTGTCTCGTGGTGACAACCGCCTTCTTTGGATTATCCAATTAATTAGTATCTTTGAGATGAAAACAGCTGTATGAGTATTCTCCTTTGCTGTTGAGGCTTGACCTACGCACAAAGGCATCCTCCAATGGATTTTTTTCTTAAGTTACCACATGAAATGAATGCGTAGTACCATTCTTAGCGCCTAGGACTTCAAGAGAAATCTCTGATGAATTATAGCGGCGGTGCTTTTCTTCGGCGTTGTTCGACATTGATTGCGTCATCTATGTGGTATCCTATGAACCTGCTCGAGTCATCAGCTTCTTCAGATCAAATTGTTAAATAAGCGCTATATTCCCAGCGAAATATATCAAAATCACTACCCTATGGTATCTATCGCACTACCGCCGAAAAGTACAACGCGGGAGGTTTTTAAGCATGATACCTTGTTTTGCAAATTTCTTGAGACGAGGACTTGACCTTTGACCTTGAAGTTTGGCAGGTAAAAAAGGTTATGTAGTTTTCTGAAATTGTAGAAGCGCCACCTATCTCGTGAACCTCTTTTCAAAAACACTGTCGTTGATGAGAGGTGAAAGGCGTACCGAATCACGAATGTCTCTTAGAATGCCTTTCTGATTTCGAGGTAGTAATGTGAAAAAAAAAAAGGAGATCAACTTTCAACATATAGGGGATGCTTTCTCTCACAGCTCTTGAGATCACATCACGTCGCCTATGTGTACCTGGTCGTATACTTGGCCCGTTGAATATCATCGGAGCCAATCCTTTCCTTGAGAAAATGCGAAGCGCGAAACTATCAGCATACAGGATGATAACCATCATCGCCGCCAGATATAGCAAAAGGAGTTGCCGACGTTACTCCTTCTTCTGTCGCACCTATAGCAATATCCACCAACTGCACATCGTTAAAGAGGGTAACTGTTTGCAAATGCTGCTCCGTATTATCTCCTCTAGCAGTGAATATGGCCAAGGCTCATTAGGGTTTTAGTGCTTGACGTGCTCCATCCCGTATTTGTCTGTAAGTGAAGAGTGGTGACTCTTGCCGCTCATATTGCATATGAAATTTTAGAGTGCGCAAAAGGAAAAAAAAACTTGCGCCCTTCGTTGGGCTTCACCCACGCAAGCTTCGACCAAATGAGACGATTCGGACAGGAAGAAGAAACTATAAATGCCTTCTTCCGTATGCGAAACCTTCGTGTCTGCTCGCAGAGTGTAGTCGCGACAGGCCCTGCTCCGCTCGATCGTTGCACTAGGCCAGGCAAGAGAAAAAAAATCATCACAGGTGAACGCGGAAAGAAAGCAAGAAAGGAAGGAAGGAATGAAGGCCTATGCAGAAATCTAATGAACATGGAGAGTAAGTAGGCATCAAATATTGCAAGACTTATCTCAGGGCCTTCTCATGGAAAGAGCCCATGGTAGATCTTCTCCACAACACGAAGTGGAACCACATTACAGATTCCTCTTCGGAATATTTGGAGTCAAGAGAAAACTACTTCTATTGTACACTCTTCAAACATGACCATGGGGATGGGCTCAACGAAGGGTGTGCGCCCAGTGCCGTGAATCTCCTAAGACATGGGAGGAAGTTGAATCTGCCGCAAGAAGAAGTCTAAGCAAGAGGGGAAAGCAGACCGCACTCGCAATTACATGAGTTACTAAGAGAATAAGTTTTACGAATAAAGAATGGCGATCAGATATTATGAGGAGGTCACCTTCAAACAGCACCACGAATGGGCAATGTGATAAATACAAAGGGAGAGAATTGAAGCAGTTGAAAAAGTGTATGAATGATTATGGTATTAGAATTATAAAAGAATCGCCATCAATCGCCTGGAAACGTGTGGAGGTTTCATCAGGAACAATTAATTTGGTTTTCAAAGGGCAAATCAGAGGCACGAGTGGCGAGTTGGTTTGTTTTCAAGATGACCAACTCGGCATCACTCGCTCAGCTCAGGTCGCAATAAAGGACTGAGTCACGCTTACAGATATCGCTCCAAACGACTGAATGAGCACTATGGTATGGAAATTACGGCCCGGAGGCTAAAGAGACACAGGGAAAAAACACTTGCTAGCCATGACGAAACGAGGATTTAGGCGATCACAGCGCCGGCGGTGGGCGCGGTCTCGTGGTGGGTGATCACCTCGTGGTGGGAGATGATGTCCTCGGTGTGGTGAGCAAGGCTGTGGCTCTGGTAGTCCAGGACGCCGTTCCAGACGAGGTTGCAGACGCAGACGAAAAGGATGCGGTGGGTAGGCGGCACAAGGGCAAAGTTGACGGCCTGAACGGGGACCCAAATTGAAATCAAAGACTTCATGACGGGGACAAACTGCTCCTTGTAGGTCTCAATGCTCTGGCTAGGCATGTTGCCCTGCCAGAGACCAGTGTAGACGTAGTAGTAGGGCAAGTAGAGGATCGGGCTGTGCACGAGGCCATCGAGGAGACTGCTGGCAATTCCTTGGCGGAAGGCTGTGGCCTTCAGGAATGTAGGCATGACCATGCCGTAGAGAGGGTAGACACGGAGCTTGACCATGGAATAAGTCGCAGCGAAAGAGCCCATGCCCCAGAGGCGGTTGTAGTCGAGGGTCTCCCAGGTCTTGCGCTCAACACCGAACTGGCAAATGCAGTCGCTGGCGAGGCCAAGAAGACCACTCAGCACAAAGTTGGTGGCAATAGGGCGCTCGCGCAGAGAGCGGGAGATCATGGCGCCAACGCCAAAGGCAGAACGTCCAGCGAAAGACATCTTGAAATGCAAATGTGAACTACTGTCTATCGAGACTAAGTCTACTTCTAAGAGGAATGCAGAAATTCACTCGGCGAATGAATCAAATTCAAATGAATGAGCGCGACGTCGGGACCACCCGCGACGAGGACGCTAGCTGCTGCTGTTGCTGCTTCTTTGGCAACGCTGCCGCACGACCGAGGGGCCTCCACACTCCACCGACCGGCGGCAGGTAGATCAACAGCTGGGCAGCTAAGGTGGTCTGTCTGGCTGTGCTTTGGCTCGGTTGCTTGAAGTTTGAGGTTTGCTTTCACTTGAATTTTGGCCGCCGCTTCTTTTCACGTGTGTCCGTACATAAACTGCCTGCTTATTCCCTTCAAACTCCTTTTAAAATATTTTCTGGCCCTCTCATCGACGGCCTTTTCGTCTTTTCTTTCCTCTCTTGCTTTACTTTTTCCTTTCTCTTTTTCAAAGTTTTCCCCCTCTCTTTTGGTCAGGTTATTTTTTTAATATTTTATGTGCTCAATTGGAGAGATAAAACAAAATATTTTTCTTTTTCTTTTTCTTTTATATGTACATACATATGTATATTCATTTGAACATTATTTATTTTTAACGCGGCTGTTTCGACTTTGAGGGGAGGGAGCCATGAAAGTAAAAACAGCTCTTATCGCCAATACTCTTTTCAAAAAGCTTTTTCTTCCGCGCCTCTTTTGGCTCGCTCCGTATTGCTGCGATTTACCTTTCCTACTTCTGGCGTCTCTCTGTTTTTTGCCCGCCCTCTTTTCCTTTTCTTTTTTTCAGTCCTTCTTTGCTCTTCTTTTCTTTTCTTTTCTTTCCTCTTCGTTCTCTCTTTTCTCGTTTTCTTTTCTCTTTTCTCTTCCTTCCTTCTTGCCATTCATTCCTTCACTCATTCCTTTATTCCTTCCTCGCACGCTCTCGTGGCTGGTTCTCCCATGGCCAAGGCCGTGCTCGCTCGAAGGGTGAGCGTGCGAGCAGGTCTTCAGCCAGGGGACGCTCTGCTTCTTCGCCCGTGCCTGAGCCGAGGGGGCTGAGTCATCGTAGGAACGAGCGGGCGAGCTAAGCGAGCGACGATTAGCCGATTAGCGACCCGAAGTCAGCCCTTCTGCTGCGCTTTTTCTCCTTCAATTTCACCCTCTTTTCTTTATTTTCTTTTTTTCATTTTTTTCATTTCTATTTACTCACTCACTCACGCCCATCGACCTCGTGCGCCGTCCATTTCCCTCCTTCTCCCCCATATTATCTCCCCTTCTTCTTCAAGTTGTCCTTTATTACTTGTTTATTTCAAACATGATTTTATTTACTGTGATATTTTACTCTAAACTTAAAAAATAAAACTAAAATTAGAAACTTGAAAAAAGAAAAAAGAAAAAAGAAAGAGCAGTTCTGTTCGAAAAAAGGCAGATCAAGGACGCCATACGTACTGCTTTGACTGCCCCGTTCCTTCGAGCTCTATCCTCTCCTTGAAAAACCTGTTCGCATACTTCCCAACTCCCAAGTCCTCCCTTTCACTCTTCCTTCCATGCTTCATCACAACCGACCCAATCGAACAGCAGCAAGAGCAAGCAAGCAAGCAAGCAAGCAAGCAGGCGAGTTCATCTCCTGCCAAAAAAGAAAACAAGAAAAGACTTTCTTCTTTCTTCTCCCCCCTTTTCCCCTTTCCCAATTGTCCTTCCTTTCTTCGCCCTTTCGCCCCTATTGTCTATAGACATCCGCCGCAAGCGCACCATGCGACTTCACGGGACCCTGAACCGGCAGGAACGAGATTGCCCCCATGTTGCTGGTAAACAAAGACCGCGCCGGAACGCGTTCCCCCTTCTCGCTCTCTGTCTGTCTCTTTCCGCGTGTCTGCCTGTCTGTCTCTTTCTCTCTCTCTCTATGCGTGCCTGTCTTCAGGCCTGAAGGGCGAATGGCGAAGGATTTATTTAAAACTGTCTTCTTCTTCGGTTCTCATGAAAATCTTGAAATTCGTTTGGATCAGTCTTCTGTTCTCGCTCATTCTCAAGACGATACTGTCTGTCTGTCTGTCTGTCTGTCTACGCTGATGAGGATCACTATGGCCAGTTCCGCTGCATGCATGCATGCATACGTAAGACGCCTTTGATCTCCGCGCAACGGCGCGACCCTTTAGCTTTGCCTGAGGGAACCGCCACCCGTTCATTCAATCGCGCCGAGGCGTGCGCTATTCTATTTGTGTCAGTCAGAGCCGGCGGCAGATAGGCAGGAGGCAGGCGTCACGGCGCCGCCCGACGGGTCTCAAGTTGAACCACTTCGGCGTGGCGTGGTTGCGATCGTCCACGGGAGAGCTGACGAAGTTGGATTCTTGCAATTGGCTTTGAGATAGATAGGCAGAAAGAAGCACGCCTTTGCATCCATCCTCCCGCTCGCACACTCAAGTTGCCCGTACTCCTCCTTTCATTCAGAGCACAGGCGCATTTGTTTAGTAGTTTGTTTGTCTATTTCTTCTTCTATTTGTTGCTTGTTTATTCTTACTTTCACGCACTTACTCATGTATTTATTTATCTACAGCGATGAACGATGAGGGAAAGAACCTGGCCTTTCTTGCATATTGAAAGAACCACCATTTTCTTTCTTTCTTGCTTGCTTTGCTTTGCTTTGCTTTGCTTTACTTTTCTTTTCTTTTCTTTACTTTACTTTACTTTACTTTACTTTACTTTACTTTACTTTACTTTACTTTACTTTACTTTACTTTACTTTACTTTTCTTTTTGAGAGTTTTCAACATTCCCATGCTTCCGCAGTATTGTAAACATGGTTCAAACACTTGGCCTTTTCCGTCTTTCTTTTCCCCTTTGTTTTCAAAGTCTCTCCGTAAACGACCAATTAAAAAGAAAACAGAAAACAGAAAACAGAAATCAGAAAAGAAAAAATAGACAGATAAGAAGATGAGCGCCAAGCGAACTTTGAAATCATTCACGCCGCTGGTGTTTAGCCCATACGAGCAGGGGTGCAGAACCCACGCCGCCGTAGCTTCAGCCCACCCTGCCGGGCTTCCGTCGTCGCATGAGGTGGCAGCCCACAACAGACAGCTAGCTATAGCTGCCTGATCTCCGCTCGTGCTGCCCGCTGAGCCACGGTGTCAGCGGCTTCCACCAGAACACAGAACTATGCAGTAAGTACGTACAGCGGCGGCCTGCCCCAAGGGAGAATAAATGAATGCTCTCTCTACTCATCAATGAGAATCGCGCGTGTTTCTTTTGCCTTTTTCTTTTTCTGTTTCCTTTTTCAATCTGTTCTGCTGGATAGAGAGTTTTCAAGCAGGTTATACACCGTATGAAGTAAGACGGAGGAGTTTTTCTTTTCTATTCTTATCTTTTCTTTCCTTTCTCTGTGATGATTGCTTTTCTTTTTGCTTTGAATATAGATACATACATATTTTTTTAAAATTAAATGAGAATTAGAATAGATAAGAGAAAGAGCGAAAACAAAAGGTTTCAAAGCTCGCTTTAGTGGGAACATCCCACGACTTCAATTTCTCTTTCGCACCTCAGACCACTGCGGAACGATGAAGGTTGAAGCGACGACTCTGGGCGCCCAGCTGGTCCTTGCTCCGCTTCTTCGCCTCGCAGGCCGCCTCTGCCTCCAAAGAACGGGCTCCCAGGCTCGCCAGCAAGCGGCCCGCCCGCCGGACCAAGGATTGACAGGCCTAAGGAGAATCAAAGCAAAGCAAGCAAAGCAAGCAAAGCAAGCAAAGCCTGCGTGCTTTTTCAAGTCTGGCCGCCAGGTTATTATGACGATAGTCCATCTATCTTTCTTTCTTCTTCTCCGTTCCCTTACTTACTTACCTACTTACTTACTTAGGTAGATAGTTGCGTTTGTTAAACAGAAAGAGGGAGCTCCCTCTTTCTGTCTATCAAGATATCTTGAACTTGCTGGTCCTGGTCTTGAAGAACTGCAATTTGAAGACCTGAAAAGGCGGCAATTAATCTCTCATCTTTGACTGACTGAGTGCTGACGATGGATAGTTCGATTGTCTTTGCTTGCATGAAAGTGTAGAGTATTGACCGCTCAACTGACCTGCAGAGAGCAGCAAAGCGCACCTCAAAATGGGTTCTTCAGATTGAGGATGGCTAGCTAGATTGTATATTCTCTGGTTCTTCGCCGACGAATCGCAGCGCTATTCATGACGCAGTGCACTGCACTACTCCGTTGCTGCGCAGAAGAGCTCGACAACCATGGCACGATGGGTCTCAGCCGGAGCCAGAGCAGATAATCAGTCATCAAGGTTGCCAACTATCTCATGGAGTCCGCAGAAAAGTTTCACGCATCGACAAGAATCGGCAAGAATCGTGTTGAGCAGAACAGAACGGGTTCTTGCGGTTCTCTTCGGCGCTTGAAAAAAATGCACCGCAGGTCTTGATTGTGCAGGAACTCCTGTCTCCGCCGTTGTACTGAGAGAACAGCACCTCTACTGATTTCACTAACCAGGGCTAATCATTTGACTAACCAGGTGAGGGCTCGCGTCATCGAGAAAAAATGGCACGCCAGATGGACGACTATTAGACGCGCTAATTGTAGTACTAGGAAAAGTAGTCTCGGGGAGAACCTGAGGAGGATGACTACAACAGTTCGTTGACGTAGAATATGATATAATTGAGGGACCCAGCGCTGAAGACAAGAAACCTTTTATTATTATTTTAAATCTTTTATATTAATTTTATTTATATTTTATTTAAAAGAACTATTTCTTTAAAGCTTTTGCTTTCTTTGTTTTTAGAACCTATGAAAATTTAAAATGTTTTGGTGAAGTAAAGAATTTTGAAAAAAGGGTTTTTCTTTTCTTTACTTTCTGACAAAGAAGTAGTTTTAAAACGCCAACATGAGAACTCGGCCCTTACTAATGCAATAGTGAAGAACCCGTTCTGGTCATATCTTTGAGGTGCTTGTACCAGAAGGAGATAACTACGTAGTTCTGCGCTCGAACCCAAGGGTATCGTTAACAGCTGGAACACCGCCGTTGTCATGTTTATGATAATCGCTGGTATCTGTGCCTCTCTTTCCGCCTCAAGGGCTGTTGGTCAATGAAGCTAAAAGGATTCCTTCCCTGCAAGAATCGTGCACCTCTTACGTATGTACTATTGTGAATTCGAAGTTGTATGGGAAAAAGGGGGTGCGGCACGCGGTGAGTGACCTTTCTTTCACACCCAACATCATAGAGTCTCGACATGAAGAGGAAGTTCTGTGCTGTGCTTATCCACTATTGCAAACAGGAACGAACCGATTGACTTCACAGCCATGCGATAGACGAAATTATAAGACTTTCAGATTCATCCTAGAAGCTGGCTGTACTTCATTACATGCTTAACACATTGCAGGTGAGAACAATATTGGTTGCCTTCATGATCTTAGTATTAGGTAGGTACTACGAAAACGTTGAAGACCTCAACTCGATTGATCGAACCCGTTCCGTTGTCGTGTTGAATCGCTTGTCCTTTCTTCACAACTCAAAAGTGAACGTTTATAAAATTGAGAAAAGACCGGACAAACTCAAATTACTACAACTGCACAATCAGCGCAGTTTGAACTTGTAGTGAGAAACCGAACTCCTCAAGCTACGACTTTTTTTTTTTACTCTTGGTTTCCATAGTAAACGTCTACCGAACATTGCTAATACGAGTGCTCTCTTTTCTCATGTATTGAACACAGATTTCCTTGTTTTGCTCGGTTCCTAATTCTGTTCAATATGATATCAAGTAACGTGATGCGAAGACGAAGCTTCAAAAACTGCAATCTGCGTGCAAGAGAATAACTCATTTTGTCCGCTCCGACTCATGCGGCTTCTCCAGAAAATCTCGAAGAAATATCACGGCAACGCTTCGGTGTGGTCGGCCGCCGTGGCTGAGTGAAATTGAAGTCACCCTCGTTCACAAGCAGTTCTCTGCCTCTCTGCTCACATCAGCCTTCATCGTTCTCGCCCGTATCCATCGCCATTGCTTTGTCAAGCCGCCTGTAGGGACGGTGCCTGCGTGCGCGCACCCAAGCGAGTTTTGTAGTACCTCCTATGAGGCGGAATCCACCAAAGCTTCCTTCTTACAAGTCTCCACGGGACCGCTGCCGTCATATGTTGTATGCAATTAAAATCTGATGCTTTACTAGCGAGAGAGAACTTCAGGCAGGCTGGCACCTACCGATTGCCTAACATAAAGCCCATGAGTTTTATCCATTGGCTGGCCCTTATGGTAGCTTTTGAGCGCCAATTTAAGCAAAAGTCAGCGCAGTGAAATTGCCATGATCGTTCTTCAAAGTTCGACACTGCGCACACAGGGAAGAGAGGTTCATTGAGGAACGCTAGGCACGAATAGCGAATCGTAATGATGCCGCGATCCATTCCCCCGAAAAGCGAAACCCCGATTTTGAAACAAACAAACAGTCTGATTTTGTAGCAGCATCTTACACTGTCTGCAACTTTGACCTTGGACTACTCGACTTTAAATTAAAGCTTGAGCCCTGTGTGCTGTCTGAGTACCAGTACAAGGCGCCTTTGGTTCCTTTGGAGAGGAACCGCATCTTTGCTAAGCTGATCGCTAATAGGTAGGTAAATAAAGAGGTACCTCAGCGCTTTATGAAAGCGTCCATACTAACCCATAGATAGGCATTAATCAGAAATGGAGGCGGCCTCTTTCTGAGAGCGGGCGGAAACCATATCAGCACGACGTCCCTTCCTGATGCTGCACTGATCGAGAACCACGAAGTATAATGCATCCGCACCAGTGGGTCCACCACGGCGTCGAACTCCGTGTGCTTTCTTAGCTTTGCTCGCTCGCAAGGCTCTGTTGTCATCTCAAATGAGCAAATGAGCTGTGATCGCGTGCTCAGGAAGGAGGACAGAACCGCCCGCACTAAAGTGTAATGAAGTCGAGAAAGGTGTGCTAAAATACCTATCTCTCTGCTGATCTCTTTCTCACGCAACTATCCCACCTGTAGTCACATCACTAACAACATGCTCTGATACACTTTCTCGTGTGCATTTTTTAATTCATTTTATCATGTTGAAATAAAACGTTTGAAATAAATTTATTTATTTTTGAATAAAGTTTTTAGAAGGCAAAACAAAAGGGAAACAAAAGCTTTAAGTTTGGGTTATACTAACGCAATCTCTTAATAGTACTATAACGAAAAATGATAACTTGACCCAAGGCTTTGTAATTAAAAATAATTAACATGTTCATTTATTTATTTATATTTAAAAAAAAAATGAAGTGAAATTTTTGGGAAAATCCGCCTTTTCTTCCCGCTCTTTCGGTTCCCAAATCGAGGTCTGGAGTACCTATTCATTCATCCAATATGCTCATCTGAGCTAAGCTTGGCTACAGCAGAGATAGGATACGTGTGCGCTATTATCTCCCTCGGCGCGCGCAGTGTGCGTGCCAAGTGCCAAGAGTTGGCAGATAATGGTGGTTGAATGAGTGATTGAATGAATGTGTTGGTTTCGAAGCGAAGCGGCCTTTGAGAACTAACAGTCTTGAGGATGCCGCTGTGTGGGAGGCGGCTGCTATGGTTGGTGATCATGACGATGCGCTCCCAGACAGGCAGGCAGTTAGTTAGTTAGCTAGTTAGCGAGCAAGCAAGACCGGCAGAGAAAGCGCTGAGCGGACATAAAATCGATGTCACGGTGGTGGTTAGGAATCAATGACTCAGCCCACCTCACTTGCGCTCTGCTCTTGAAGGCATTGGTGTCGCAACAGCTTTGATGAAAATGAAAGGAGAAGATCGGAGATCGATCATGCTCCTGAGGATCAGAGTTTGGAAATCAAGATCGGAGGCGGCTTGAAGGATGACTGCATGGAACACACCATCCATTGCACGAAGCGAAGCTGGCTCCATCGTGCGTAAGGTTTAAGTTGCCTGTCTTGGCCAAATAACGATAATGGCGGAGATCTATCTTTTCCTCCTCCTCCTCCTCCTCGTCGTCGTCGTCGTCGTCGTCCTCATCGTCGTCGTTATGCAGAAACCATCGTGCTCACCCTCTGTGCGCGTAGTGCAGTGTGGAATGAGCAGTGTACAAGGAGCAGAGAGGACGCTTGCTGATCCGTTTCGCTTCTTCGCCCTACTGGCTTCAAGGCGCCTTCTCTGTGTCTCCGCGTATTTGCCAACACAAGATTACAGCGGCCTGTTCTCCACATGGCAGCATTTCATCGATGACAGATAAGGCTAAACTATGCTTTGATTCGCTCAGTTATGTATGTAGTTATTCATTCACTTATGAGCACGATCGCAGAGCTCTGCAAACCAAGATCTCAGAAGCAGCAAGTCGTAGACAATAACGATGAGGTATCGAGCGGAATTGGGCCGTTGGGTGCCTGGAATCAGAAGTACGAGCTTAATTCTGCACGAGCTGCCCGACCGAAGTAAGCTTTTGGTAAAAGGGAGCGATGGAGGACCAAGAGAGAGCCCCGTTTCCTGACTTGGATTGGAGTTGAGAAGTATTCGCTAGCACGGTTGTTGGCAGAAGGAAGCCAATCCTGATCCGAACTCCTGCTGCATACCTACTACTTACTACCTACTACTTTCCGTTCACCGTTGCTGTTATTGGGCGGTTCTCTGTATTGCGCTATGCACAGGACCTCAAGGTCAGAACTGCCGAATCCACTCGTGCTCCGGACCCTTTCAATGGGACTTTCTTTCTTTCAGCATCAAACCTAAAAGAATGGTGCTCTCGGGCTTCCTGCCGGGCCTTGAAGAGGCGCTGGCGGCTTGATATGAAGACCTTCAACATCTCCCGGTGATCTCTATCGTTTGAGGGCTGTTTGGAGATCACAGGTTCCCTAAAAACCACCAATATCGCCCAACTTCAGCTCGACTGACTCTGGCATTGAGACGATCAGCATGAATCATTCTTATGCAGCAGCGACCCGGGAAGAAAGGAAAGGGCGCTCGCTGCATTCTTGAAGTTCTCGCTGGGCCTCCTACGAATCTTGGGTTTCCATACATTACAACTGGTGGCAGCCCAGGAAGGAATTGGAGGACGTGGCGATGACTGGACGCTGCCAAAGCTAGCAAGCAAGCAAGCAAGCTGCCAGATGGAGTTTCCAATCGCCTTGGCTGCCTCCTAAACGACTGTCCTGTTGCCGTTTTCCGAGCAGCCAGCCAGCTCCCGCTCAGCAGCAGTTGAAATCGGGCTTGAAATCTGAAGAGCTAGCGAGCTAGCTCTGGGAGCAGCTTGAAGATATCTTTGCAAGCAAGCAAGCAAGCAAACGATAACTCGCGAACCTATTTCCTCAGGGCTTCTTCCTTCCTTCCATGGCTGGCTGGATTATCGCGGGGCCGAACGGTGAAGCTCGAGGGCCTCAAGACGGCAGCGGCTGTGGCAGCGGCGAGTTGGAGTGCGCTAGCTCGCTCGCTCGCTCGCTATGCTGGCTGGTTTGCCACGGTTCTCTCGCCAGGTCCTTGCCAATACGACTATAGGCTTCCTTGTAGTGAATTTAGCCAACTAGAGCACCTCGTGTCTTGAGAACCAGCTGGCTGCTGCTACCTTCTTGCCGGTCTTTCTGGCAAATGCAAGCTTTGCTTCCGGCGAATTAATTAATCAATCAATCAATCAGTCAATCAAAGCATGCAAATCGAGGTCTCGAGCGAGCCAGAAGAGGCCAAGCAAGACGAGCTCTGTCCGAAGTTCATTCAAAGTTGGGCGCCCTTTTCCTAAAACCCCTCAGAAATCAGCCTTCAAACTCCTTTGTGGTTCTCTCCCTTCCAACACAAGGCCAGCGGCAAGTGAGAAAAAGAAGCAGCGAGAAGCTAGCTAGCTATCCGTTCCTTCGTGTTATCCATAGTGTGCGCCACAGTACGAGCTCATGGTGGTTACGCGTGAAGGAAAACAAAGCAAAGTGTCAACTTGCGTACTTCCAACGGCCCCCACGCAGACTTCTTTTCTCTCTTAGTGTAAGGGGTATATGGGTGTTAGCGCCATGCTTACTGCTGCAGTCGTGCTTGATGTGCGACGCCTTTTCTTTCGCGCAAACCTCTTTTTCTAGTTGGCGTCATGTGCCAACTGACTGCAGTAATCGCGCAGAGGAGACAAGACATGTCTTCACTATTGTGTAATCAAGAAACAGAAATTTATAATAATAAGTTGCTTTCAAAAACGTTTTTTATTTATTAAACTTGCACAAGGCGCTCACTAAATGCTATAAGAAGGAACCAGAAGAGCATCCATTTTACTTCTTTTTAAATTAAAAACAATGTTCAAAATAAAAACAATTTTAACTTTTTTAGAATACTCTTCATTCTTTTTATTCATTCCTTCTTTTTTAAAATATATAAGGATTAATATATGTATCAATGTATTATTTTAAAATTTTATTTTAATGTTTTTTCACCTGCAAATCTTGAAAACCCAACGACTTGAGGTAGGTAGATAAAGAGGAAATGGAACGGTGGTGCTCGGCAAGACTTCACAATGGCATTTTGACTTTCGAGGGTTGATTTCTTCGCTTGGACTTACAGTCTTCATCAAGTTGCCGTCGTGTCCTGGAAAGACAGACCAGTTTATTTTGTTTATTTCTCCAGCAGCGGAGCGGCACTTGGATTTAGGCGCTGGAACGGGTAGTGAGTGAGTGAGTGAGTGAGTGAGTGGTAAACGCCACAATCTCCTGACTGACAGCGAGGAGTCGTTGTTTGCCTTCGTTCTGCCACATTTACTGCGTGCTTGTAAGATGCACGTAATAAGCGACAGCCTTAGTTACTTACTTACTTACTTACTTACTTACTTACTTAATGAATCTCTTACCTCTTCAACTTCAAGTTTCAAGTTCGCATTTCTGGCAGCGAACGATCGAGCGAGCGAGTTCAAGCAAGACCTAAGCTGTAAGCTCGCGGCGTGGGAGGCGGCAGCAGGGAGCCAATTGGAGCGGCACGCTCTCCTCCTACACCCTCGCCTGCGAGCAGGCGACAGACTGACAAGTCGGCGCCAGCTCGAGCCGGCAGTTCTTGAGGAGCCCGGTGAGCGAGCGCATTTAGAGCGACGAATGAAGCAATCAATCAATCTCAATAAATTGATCAATCAATCAATCTCAATCAATCGATCAATCAATCGATCGATCGATCGATCAATCAATCAATCAATCTCAATCTCAATCAATCGATCAATCAATCAATCTCAATCAATCGATCAATCAATCAATCAATCAATCGATCGATCAATCAATCAATCAATCAATCAATCTCAATCAATCGATCAATCAATCAATCTCAATCAATCGATCAATCAATCAATCTCAATCAATCAATCTCAATCAATCGATCAATCAATCGATCAATCAATCGATCAATCAATCGATCAATCAATCAATGTGATCGCCGAATCGATCAATCAATCAATCAATCAATCAATCAATGTGATCGCCGAAATGCCACGCTGTTATATCCAATAACAGCTTTGGTGGATGGATAACAGGGAAGCACCGCGCGAATTCTTAGAGCTTCGGCACTCGTGCGTGGGTGAGTCGAGTCGGGTCGAGTCGAGTCGAGGTTCGCAGCGCAACGCGATGGTCGTGATGCCAAGAGCTCTTTCGCGAGAGCATCCATCATCAAGCTCGAAGAAGATTGGGAGGGAGAAGAACCTGCCTGCTTGCTGCTGGGAGACTGCTGAAGGAGATCGAATTCGCCGTCAAGCTCGAAACTCGCACTCGCTCTGCGGAGGGAGGACCAACGTACCGCAGACAGTCGAGCCCCGCTCTGTTGACGAACGAACGAACGAACGAACGAACGTGCGAGAGGATGGAGCGCTGAGTATGCTCGTGAGCGGACAAACAGCGAGTCCAACTGTCCAAAACAGCAGTATCATTGCAGATGTGTAACTCCAAGCAAATAAGCGAGCGAGCGAACGAGCGAGCGCTGGCCGGCTCGCTATGTATCGCGTGCCTATGCAATTGAGCGACCACTCTTTTCTCTTTCCGTGAGATTTTATTTTTAGTTTTAGTTTATTTTATTTTTTGTACTTCAATTTAACATTATGTTATATTTTATTTATTTACTCTTTTTTATATATATAAAGTTTTAGTGTCCCTCTCTTTATGAAAATATTATTTATTCATTTTATTTTTATTCATTTTGTTAATATTTAAAAATAAAAGAAAAAAGTAAAAGAAAAAAGTAAAAGAAAGATTCTAGATTGGTGTTTTGCTTTTTTGTTGAACCGGAAAAAGAAGAAGAATGCCCTTCATACCAATACAATGTATTCCTTTCTTTCGATCAGAAAATCAGAAGGGCAATGACAGCAGGTAGTGAGTGTGATACACATGTCTCCTATGAAGAGGTTGGAGTTGCTGGTTGAGTGAAAGATAGGTCAATCAATCAATCAATCAATCAATCAAGATCTTAGTAACATAATTGAAGGCTGGCGATAAACGAGGTGCATTATGATTGCCTCACCAGGACGCATCTGTTACGATAACTTACGATTTCAAGGGGAGGGCAGGCAGGCAGGCAAACCAGACATAGACGGCCTGCAGCAAGCAAGCATCCCGAGTATGATTTCGCATTCAGATGTGCTTTCCGTTCCTGCACGATGGAAGCAGTAGGTTCCTTCCTCATGATTGCAAAAGCCAAGCAGAGACTTTGAAATCTTGACGCTCCGCATAGCACTAGCAGCACCAAGGCGAACTGTGCCGGCGCGCCGCTACCGTAACGCCTAAGCAGAGCCTAGGTCCGCTGCTCCTGTGAAAGAACCCGGTCGGTATCGCAAACTTGAGGGCCAGCCAGCCAAGTTTGCTGTTTCCTTCGCGAGGGCTGACCGTGAAAAGTCACGGTCAGCGCAAGGACACCACGGCGAAGAAGAAGGAAGACGCCGCCCAGTCTCAGCGCCAACGCACGCACGCCTCGAGAGTGCCACGCGAAGAACACCCCCGGCGGCGTTGCCAGCAGAACTATCGCAGCTTGTGCTTGCTTGCCGGAAAATTGTCCTATGCTTGGCTTGGGGCGGCTCCCGGCACCGTAGCTACCCGCAGTAGGCCCTGCTAAGCTAGGAGTAGGTAGCCAAGAGCTGCGAGGAGCGCCCTGCCTAGCTGCCGCCTAGCCGACTCATAGCGCTAGCAACTCAATGTACCTTCTTCTTTGTTGGCTGCGGTTACTCATGATTCATTCATTCTTTGAGGCAGCGCTGAAGATTCACAAACACAGCTCCTCCTCGCCACGAATAGCGAAAACCTACCCCTAGTAGGAGCAGCGGGACTGGGGCGCAGCTAGGGGAAACGGTAGCAGAGCGGCCAGCCTGAAACGACGGGCTGAGGAAGCATATCCTTCAACTTGGACAGGCAGGCAGGCAGGCAGGCATCGTGAAGATGGCGGTGATTCATGAGAGATAACTTAGGAACCGATGTGCCCACCTAGGTACTTGGTGAAAGCTCGAAGTACGCTCGCTGGCACGAGAAGAGGTGGCTTTTCTGAAAAGCTGTAGATTGAAAAACTTAAAACTTGGCGAGACCGCTGTGCCTGCCCGCACACAGTTGCTTGCCAAGGTGAAGGTTGTCCATGATGGCCGCGATGAAAGGCCAGGAGGGCCATCGGTTTGTTTGATTCTAAAATAAATAAATAAATAAATCAAATCAAATCAAATCAAATGGACGCCAATGGATGGCTGATACTGAAATGAGCATGCCTAGTCAGCAACAAAGCGTTGCACGCTCCCATGCCTGGGCCGGACTCTGCCTCGTTCCAACTAGCAAAGCAAATTGGCACCGCCGCGGCTGCCAAAGCCTACCATCACGACCACCTCATCCCACTGAGTCAGGTTGTAGCACCCTTGGCACCACCATCGTGATTGGAAATCAACATTCTTGAAGCGCTGCGAAGCTTCGAGCGCAAAAAATCAGCCAGCTTTACGAAACAGCAGAGCAGTAGAGATAAGAAAGGGCAGTCGTGTGACCACACTATCTTTGATGTGAATTGCGACGATTGTAGAAGTACTCTCGCGGCAGCAATCGTGGTGGTGTGTTTTTCCTGAACTGAGCCATTTCCTGTTTATTTTTGGTTTTCAACAACCTTGGTAATTTTATGTTTTATTCTTATTACTAAAGCGTTAATAATTGTTATTATTTTTTTTATTTTTATTTTTTTAATAATTAAGTGTAATTATAACATTAATATCGATAAATAAGAACTTTGAAAGGCAGGACAATCTTCTGCAAAAGACAGGCGTTGAGGTTTTCAAGTGCCACTGCGGCACTTCGTTTGCGTGCAAACTGCAG
Organism: Schizochytrium sp. TIO01; assembly: GCA_004764695.1. Classification (NCBI taxonomy): domain Eukaryota; class Bigyra; order Thraustochytrida; family Thraustochytriidae; genus Schizochytrium; species Schizochytrium sp. TIO01. The sequence goes on along the minus strand of SMSO01000014.1, from coordinate 3,234,410 downwards.
CGGTTGATGAGGCAGAGCTCATGAATCGCGAAGGACTTTTTAAGGCATACCGGTGCTACTCACAGTACTTCAAATACTTCTTCGGAGCTTCGCTATACTGAGTCTCTTCGAATTCACGGCGAGGCTCCCCGCCGCTCATCCTACACCGAGTATCGTAAGACGCCATCATCATCAATTTAGCATCTAGCTTTAGAGTTAAAAGAATGTAGGTTCCTAGCTAGGTTACCACAACCTGAACGGCAACCGCCTAGCTGGCAATCCTTGCCAAGTCTTCAACTTGAACCTTGTACTAGTCAGTCACACCTTATCAAAGTAGATGCTAACGCAAACAAATAAAGAACTTGCCCAGTTGATAGCCCATGCATCAAATGAGGGCCTTACTATGGGGATGAGCCCGCTGACACTGTAGCGAGGCTGTTCCGATGAGTTATCACATCTGACCTAGTAAGAGCTAAACTCTCCACGTAAGTGCCGCAAAGCAGAACTGAAAAGACCCTCATCTTCCCATCACTGTCAGAGTGTCTTTCCCGCTATTCGCCAACAGGAGAGAACGAAAAAGTGAAGAAGTGAACCCGATAGTACTGCTGTAGCAAGTACTAAGAAGACACAAGAAGACATCAACACTCAATAGAAATTAATTAGAGTACTAGGGGGAGTGTGTGTTAAAGAGATACAGAGTTTTCTTTTCGAGTTCGTGCTCTGCTTGTCTCCCCTTATGGGCAGCATAAGAACCCCGTAGTCAGGTTCGTGAAAGCGAGGAACATGGCGGTGTCTCGAGATCGATATACCATTCATTCACTATAAAGAAGCGAGGCAAGGACACCTTCTCACTGCACGGGGGCAGATGATTGCATGAGTGAGTTGGTTATAGTAGTAGTGAAACTTAATGAAGCAAGATTGGGCTGAGGCTAGGGAGACTCTAGACCAAGTTGAACTTGAAGAATAGGAATAGAAAAGAGTTGACTTCAGTCCTTGCCGACGCGTGGGAGGTGGTAGAGGAGAAACGACACAGTCAAATATGTTAATCTGAAGCACTTGCTAGCTTTCGAGGCGACAAAGGTGATACCACTTGTACTACGAAAAATGCTTTGATAGACAATTTAGCACGATCAGCTCAAGGAGGAGGAGCCTCGTGCAAACGCTCAATTAGAACCGCCATCGAGAGAGTTGCTGTATTTGCGGAGAGACCAGGTCTTCTGCAATACCTCTTCTGCTCTAACTCTAATAGAAGCACTTCATGGCCTGACAAACGAACTTTCTATACTTTGTAGTCGGAGAATATCTGCGTTTGGGGACGCAAAGAAACTTCCTCTCTGCAATCACTTTGTTCGAACGCGGCTGTCTGCAATATCCCTTTCTCTAAAACATGTGTTAGTGATTGCGGCTGAACACTTGATTTTTTCACGCGAACAGACCTTCGGTGTTTTTCTAATATAAGCAAATAGTAAGTGTTAGCACACTGCGGAAAGTGTTAAAAGCTTTAAACCAAACATCAACATCTTGACCAAGGCAGAACTACGCTCTTTAACGCTGAGCTTTTATGCGTTGCGCTCTTTTAATGCTTGAAGTCATTTGCGCGGATCTTTGATCTATTTCTCCCTAGCAGAATGGTATCTCGGATAGCAATCGTTCATTTGCCATTAGTTTTACCATGAGAAACTATGCCTAGCTTATCGCTAAACTCTTGCTTTCTTTATGGTTCTTTGCAAACTATACAGAGGTTTGATGAAAGGACTGAAGCTTTGGACCCATAGTAATGGTATTAGTGGGTAGGTTCTAAAGGCAGTCCCCAACAAATATATATGCGTGGTTTGGGACCTTTTCTAAATTTTAATGTTTTAGACTTATTGTGATCATTATCAGATGATTTCCTTGATGCTCAAAAATAAAGAGTTATCATTTTATTTTCTTCATTGAAGTAAGTGGGTTGGGTTGGCTCCAATCAACCACAGTCAGCCGAATACCCCATAGTAGACCATGCCTGTTTGTCAATTCTTTGAAGCTTTACTATGAGATACTTCACTCTTATACTACGAATTCGAAAATGTGCTATAATGTTGTGTTTAGGGCATGCATATAATTCAAGATGATGAGCATGGGTAAACAATTTATGTTACTAAATCTTGAGACTGACAACAAAATGTGAAACCTTTCGTGTTGATTCACGTAGCTTTAAACATATGATTATTGCAATAGTTCTTCTAGCGGCAGGATTTCACACAATGTACTTACGATCGATGCATTGAAGCTTGACGCCTGGGAAGCGATTTAAAAAATTAACCATGGACATACGTGGAATCTCATATACAATAGCAGTTGTCTTTGCTGTTAAGACATGATGTGCAACGGAGTTCTCAGTGAGACGATTCACATCACCAATCAATGCGCCGGGATGAAAATCCATGTTATCTACTTCCTCACGGCTCGTGTTAAGACCTGATTCAACATTCTCAGAGTCAATTTTACAAAATAGGTTAATAATACCTGATGAGACCAGATACATGAACTCCTGACGAATCCCACCAGAGAATATGACCTCATAACGAGATAATTTTCTCGGAGCTGAGAGAAGCTTTTGAAACTCCTGCTGTTGCACACGGTTCAAGGATTTCTCCAATGTATTGTTTAGGCGCAGAAGCGCCCATGTTTCCATAGCCCGGAAACGTGCAACTGTGTTTAGGCTTTCGAGAATTGTTTGTCCGATTTCTGATGTCTCAAAAAAAGGCAAGAGTTCCTCACGAGGCAGCTCTACAGTATATAAATCAGTTAAAGCTACTATATCGTGTTGCACTTTTCGCATCATGTCGAATCGCTTCAAATTGTCTCCATCCTGCTTCTTTTCGACAAGCACGCTTTGTTCACCAAACATATCGCCAACAATATACTTTGTAGGTTTGTGTGTAGCAGCACGATGCGCATCGTGAGACCTCCCATTCGAGGGAACCAAATTGCCTACGTTGGAATCGCTGACACTTCGAGTATCATTGTTGCGTGCAATGCTGCTGTCTTGACGCTTCATCGATCCCGTCTCCAAAGTGGTGTTTGGTTCCTCATCCCCATCTTCCGCGTTAACTTCTTCTATGATTTTGTCACCAGCCAAACCTATTTTCTTGGAGGATGATTCTATCATCTTCCTCCGTGAATCATAGTTTCCAGTTTCCATCGAAGTGCGTGTAACAGAAGCCTCTGCCATTGATACAGACCTTCCATCATGGGATGCAAGCTCTAATGCCACACCAGCACGCACAATATACGCACGGTTCCACGTTTCGCCTGTTTTCAATATGACTGTGCCTTTATTGTAGAAATTAACTCGACAGATTTCTAGTAAGGCACTAAGATTTGCCGCTGTTCGTATCATTCGGAAAGAAGAAACAGTGCTTAACAGAGCTGCCAGTGAATTTGTTGTTTCATCTGACTCTGGTACATAAGATGCTACATCAATGCGCAAAGTCGACCATTGAGGGATTGTTCGAAGTTTTTTAGCAAACTTTCCTTCATTCAACTGCTTCTCATCAACATGCACCACGAAGAGGCGATCTCTCACTTCCGAAGATAGTCTAGCCAAGGTTTCCAACGGGGTATGAATTGGTGGAACTCCTGCCTCATGTAAAATGAACGGTCTATATGCTGGAATCACGCTTCCATCAGCTAGCTTGCGTGCTGGCCGTTGCCGTGATACAGGTGAGTGCTTAACCAAATCCTCATACCGGCCAATCCCGATTTTTTTCTCCTTGCGCATCTTTTCGAATAATCGAAAATTCGTGCAAGTATCCCCTGAGTACACGAGACCCTCCCCCATGAACTTTACCTCAAAACCTATCGTTGGGATTACATGCAAACTATAATGAAAACTCCATTCTGCATTGTGAATGATCTTGGTTTCGCCTATCTTCACGCGCTCAAAAACAAACAAGCCGCGCAAAAAGTTTGCGTCCAAATTGGAAATTGCAGAGTATTTGCGAATGAAAGAGTCCATGATTGTCTGTGTCGTGTATATTTTGATCGATGTTTCGTGTAGAATTTTTTGAAATGCTCCTGCGTCATGATCTGCATGACAGTGGGTTAAAATCATTCCATCAATCAAGCGAGAGGAAATTGCAAGATCCCGTAGTACCTCTGCGCTATCCGGAGGGGGGTCTACCATAATGCCTCGACGATTCACCCAAACTACGAATCCAGTAGTTGTGCCCTTGGGGTCAAATCCATGGGATGCGCCAAGCATCGTCACTCCAAAGAGAGGAACATCAAACGGCTCGTGCTGAATACTTCGTTGTGCCTTGATTCTCGGCTTTAGGAAATTATGGTCTACTTGTGCAATTGTGCGCTTCCCTTCGCGCACAACATACTTACGTAGCATTGGATTATACTTTACATAGGTGTTGCTCTCTTCATCTAACATCACCTTCCCCAGATCGTTCAAGCGAGGAATGCGAGCAGTCTTTACTAGTCCCGTGGCGCTTCCAGTGTCGTGCAACCCTGTGCCCCCACCTCCGTTGAAAGCACTGTACCGTTTATCTATATTTTCAAAATTGAGAAGAGCATCCACGGTGATTGTTTCTCTCTGTTTGTCAAGTGCCAAACCTTCTAACGTGAAATTTGGCCAATGGGTAGCTTGATTATTCTTGTTCAGATCTCCACCTGGTAAATCACTTGCAAAATCTTGACTTAGGTCATAACTCTTTGGCTTAGGCCCGAGCAGTGTCTCTTGAAATATTCTCCTGACACGGTTCTCCACGTTTTGGGTTGTAATTAGTGTGACTCGTTTGTTGAATACAAAAAAGTTAAAATATGCTGGAAATTCGAATTCGGCAATGTTGATTCCTAGCTGCCGATCGAACATTTCTTCTCCCAGAATAACAAATGTCGTCGGTACGTTTAAGCCCCACATCAGGGAGTCTTTAATAGTTTCTGGCGGTAGGCCAAATTGAATTGTGCCCTTGCCATAGTTGACAAGAACGCCGCCCCGTGGTAAAGCAACGACAGCGGCATCGAACTTTGAAACCTCCACATGCAAACCTTCATCGATACATTTTGGAGCCTCGATGTAATAGCCGTCGCCACAATGATGATCCCCTTGTCGAGTTCCTAGACGCGTCAATGCAAGCACCGATTCTGGCTCTGTTAGATTGTCAGGGCTATTAGGTCCCGCTGACGCCCCCGCACCCATCTCCAATTATTTTGGTGATTCTAAATGCGCGTGAACACGGCTGAAAGTCTTTTGAGCGTTTGCCGGCCCTTGAAACCTCTTTTCGAGCAGACTAGCACCAAGATCCCACGCGCTGGGCCCCCAAGATTGATACCCTTCGTCAATTTATCACTGACATACCCTGGGATAACGTGTTTGATTGGCGCTTGCTTGATCAGACCCAAGCCAGGTGCCAATGTATTCGCAAGACGGGGCGTTTATAACCTATGTTATTCAGATCCCTGACGCACTGTCAATGCGCTCTATCCTCCCTCCACAGGCGGGTTAAGTTGTCAATCTATACTCCAATTATTCCCCAGCAAGGCGTTTAGCGCAGCCTGTCTTAGTTGGACGACCTCTGCTGCCCAAGCAAGATAATTGCACGAGTGTGTTGCTTGCCTTGTGCCCCAAGTTGCCGCGTTGTCCCAGCAGCTTTACGCAGCACTACTGTTTTGGCCTTGCGTTGTCTGCACTTCCAAAGTAATCTACTGTAATAATTTCTACGATGTCTACATACACGGTTTTATAATGTACTTCAGGCGGGGAAAACAGATTACCATGTAAATGCACTTTCAAAGCCTTCTAATTAATTCCGCCCTCTATTTTGGGATTCACTCCTATGAGCAGAAGTCCAAGTCCCTTTTTTCATAGAAATAATACTCATGCGTAGTCTGGACAGGAGTACTCAACTCAAACAACCGGGCTGGACGGTAGAAGAGGACCTCTTTGGGCCTACCTACCTGGTTGAGAAGAATTCGTAACGGTCCAAAGAAGAGTTTCTTTTACTGAACGGTAAAATTCTATTGATTTAAAAGAGAAACATTAAAAATGTACATTATTTTTGTAAGTGCTATTACTAGCGTAGTCAGTCCTATTGTGGAATTGAACGATGGCTAAAAAAACGGAGCACGAACAATCATTCTGAGGTGCTAGGGGGGGCACCGACGCAAACCAAGGAGGGACGTTATCCCCGAATTACCTGTTCCCTAAAGCTGGAATCATGCTCCTCGATGCAACACTCTTGTGGTGCTATGCTGTTGTAGTGCGTACTTTTGAGAACTTTGTATTTTATGAACCCCCGAAAGAATTGGCAAAAAGGCAGCCCCGCTTACAATGCAAGATACTGTAACTGTCATTGAACGGTCGCATACTGTAAAAGAAAGCATCAGAGCACAGCCAAGTCCAATTGGGCTGTAACACTTGTTGCTAATAATAATAAGCTGAGGCTATTCTTCCTACCTAGATCAAGTAAGTCAATACATGAACTTTGCAATCTAAAGCATATTAGGAAAAGTAGTTCCATCGAAGACGCTGTATCAGCCAGCAAGAGTAACAAGACCGCAAGTGGGTTTGGGGTCTTCGTTCGACAACAGCGTATTCCTCGGGGAGGACTTGCGAAGCGATTGAACCACAGAGCTCTGGGTTGCGCTATAATAGCAGCCAAGAATAACCCGGCACAGCTGAGGTATTCAACATTATTAACTCAAATTTCAAAGACTTTGGTGGAGCGCAAGTTTAGAAAGCCCATTGACTTTCCTACCAGAGCAGAGCCACAGCAAAGTTCTCTTGCTGTTCGAATCCAGCCCGATTCCTTTAACGACGAGATTCAGAATGCCCAGGCTTGGAAAACCCACGGGAAAACTTTCGTCTAGATCAGACGAAAGTGGTCAAGATTCCTCGCGGACTGATCTCTCAGCATCGTCTTCCTTTGATAGCGCAGACTTAGAAAACGACAATGGCCTTGGTTTTGCAGAGGACTACGACTTTAGCAAGCATGAACAGAACAAGCAATTACTGGAAATGTTTCTCAGCAAAGAAGGGAGATTTGCGCTCGACCCTTGCGATCGGCTATCTACTGAAATAATTGGACTTCATAACCAGGGTGCGACATGTTATCTTAATTCTCTACTGCAAACGCTATTTTATACTAGGGCGTTCCGCGAGAAGGTGTATGACTGGACGCCCACTCCCGATGATGTGTCAGATCCTGAAAAATGCATACCGCTGCAGCTACAACAGCTTTTTGCAAGACTACAACTTGCTGAGGAAGCTGCTGTGAGTACCACAGCACTCACGAAAAGTTTTGGATGGAGCGATGCGGATGCCTTCGAGCAGCAAGATGTGCAAGAACTGGCTCGTGTTCTGTTTGACTCCCTTGAACAATTCAAAGACGGTAAAAGTTTTGTTAACTCATTTAAAGGGTCTCTCGTGGATTATATCACCTGTTTACAATGCTCACATCGACGTGCACGCCGTGAGGAATTCCAGGATCTTAGCTTAGTAGTCCAAGATGTTGTCAATGTGAAAGATGCTCTTCACACATTTGTTGAGGTTGAGCGCCTGGACGGAGACAATCAGTATTTTTGTGAACACTGTAATGCCAAAGCAGATGCTGTCAAGGGTCATCGCCTTGTTACACTACCTTCCACACTTGTCTTACATTTAAAGCGCTTTGACTTTGATTGGGAAACAGGTCGGCGCAACAAAATAGATGATACTGTGGAAATTCCCTTGCATTTGGATGTTGCGCACCTTGTTGGCCTTGACAACTACAAACAAACCACTGAATGCTCTGAAAGAAATAGCGACGATGAAAACCCGGGTGCAAGCAATGTGGAAGACTCTATTTCTGACTCTCTTGATGAGGATTTAATGGCGTGCCAAAACATACGACAGGACCCAGCCCAGTCAAATATTGGCCTAGACGATGATAACGAAGATGCCTCACCTACCCAATACAAACTTTCCGCAATTATTGTTCATCAAGGTAGTGCAAATTCAGGGCATTACTACGCGATCGTTCGCACAGGAGAGAGTATCTGGCATGAGTTTAATGATACAACCGTCACAGAACTTGACGAGGAGCAAGTCATGCGTATGTGTCACAAAGGTGGGTGTTTAGCTGAGGGTGGTGCATATATGCTTTTCTATACTTCTGCAAGTCAAGCAGATCGATATGCAAAATCATTGATTCCAAAAGAGGATCTTATTGAATGGGTACAAGAGCGCAACGAATACAGAAGCTTTTTACGTCAGGTACGAACTATGGACCGCCAACTCGTTCGAATTCGTGTGGTTGCAGGCCCGGCTCTTAACTCCCAGCATGAGCTCTTCCCTAGCATGCCTGAGTCTACGACCATTACCGTTCATTCTCGGAAAGCCACTCCGGCTGATGTAAAAAACCTTGCGTATCGTCAACTTGTACCCCATGCTGTAAAAGAGAATATTCCACTCATTCGTTGTAGACTTCGTCGTGTCAGGGAAAATATGAATCGCATTGGCAGTGCCATCGACGTATCCGAAGATCGATCATTAGAAACGCTCGGATTTGTTGGACAAGCCACGCTACTCTTGGAGTTCTGTCCTCCGTGGCTCGAGTCTTCTTCTTGGCATGCTGAGGTCAGCAGAGAAGCTCAGGAAGACGTTGTACAAGTTTGCTTATTTGCTTGGAACGAAGCCGTATGCGAACCCTTGCCACTCCGAGCTTCGTGGACTGGTAGTACTGTAGACGCAACGGACTCTGCTTTCAACTTTCAGACAAGCTTTCTCCCTGTAATTTTGCCTCATGCAGCTAGCATTCGAGAAGCTCGCCAATTCATTGCGTGTAAGCTTGGTATACCTACTAATGAGCTTGAGCTGCTTCGAGCTAAATCCATACTCTCTCAGAGGCACAGAGACGTGAAGGATAGCGCGACTATCGAGGTTTTGAAGGATGTTAATGAGTTCTCTATTTCTGAATTGTTTCGCCATGGTGATGGAATCCTCATCACCAGGTCCACCGTATTGGACGCAAATGCGCTGGTAGAGGCCTACACTGAAGCAATGAGTTTCATGGAAATCACTTTTAATGATCCAAGGTTAAATGCGCGTGGGGAACCTGTCCAATATAATCACTCTATCCGTATTCAGCGCGACCTTTCCTTGCTTGAGGTGAAGGAAAGACTTCTTCGTGCTCTCGAAGACAAAGAAGAACTTGACATAGATGCTTTCCATATTCGGGGTTCAGCAAAGGGTCCGCAAATCAAAGATACGTCTGTGACCTTGGAGGCTGCTGGTTTCTGTGATCATAGTGTTATTCATCTTGGGAAAGGCAAGCCAATCCCTCCAGGCTCAGTACTTATGCGCGTTTTCAAACGAGACTCTACAGAGGTGGCGTTTCGCGTATTTGTCCCAGAGAGGGCGTTTGTTCAAGATGTGCGATCAGCAATCTCCCAGGAGCTTGGTCTTGAATCTTCTGAAAACTTGCAATTGTTTGAACGAAGCCCTCGTGGAGATGAGGGGGAAGAACTGAATGATGGAAGACCGATACGCCGACTTGTGGATGGCAAAGGCGTCTTTTTCGAATATGATGAGCATGCGCTTGTTTACAAAACGGGCGAGGCAAACGTAGCACATTCGCAATCTGCTACTTCTTCGAATAATCACGGGAAATCTAAGGATTTTCCTAGTTCTCAGATGCGCGAACTGGCTTCCCATGAAGCGGGCCAAGGCACCGTCTTTCCAGAGGCGGAGAAGGTCAACCTAGATGAGGACACCGAGTTTCCGAGCAGCCGTCGAAACGCACAGTCGGGACCTGATGTTATCCAGGGTATTGACGAAGCTGAAGTAAACGATTCCGATAGCCTTGTGGATGGAAATACCACGAACACAGCCTTATGTAAAGTCAAGCCAAATCAACAATCAACATGGACAATTGATAGTGATGGCATCGAAAATTACAACGAACGGTGTCGAGAGCTATCGCAGAGCGGCTCAAAAGCTACTCTTCAGCGAGTTCCTTCCTTAGATCTCGCGAGTCTTCCCCCGCGTAAAGAGCGCATATCTTACCAAGAAGAGTTTCTAGCGCAAAAGGAGGACTGGTCAGAATCTTGGAGAGCAGAGCTCGATGCCGAGCTTGCCGGGCGGGAGGACGACGCTTCGGATGCCGAGGCCAACAATTCTCAAGACTCTCCATATGCACCTCCAGCAGGAACGTCCCACAGCGCAAATGATGAGGATTTAGAGAAAGCCGCCGGGGTTACGCATGCGATAGAGGAGCCATTTCCTTGTGGAGCAAAGGTACTTGCGAAAGCGGCGCATTGGAAACGGTTCTTTCCTGGCACCATTTTTTCTTATTCATCATCCTTAGACCTTTACACTATTGATTTCGATGATGGTGACCGCCTTGAGGAAGTCCCGCGCGAGCGTATTCGAATACAAAGCATGTTGCAGAAAAGTGCGTCGTCAAATAGTAACAAACAGAGACCTCGGGTTATCACCAATGATGCCCAAAAAGAAAATGCCCCTCCCGCTGTCAGCTCAAACACTACAGTCCCTTCACCAGAAGAAACAGCGGAGAAAGAAGATCATCTTGAAGAAACTAAAGACAAATGCACGCCTAGCTCTCATATTAGTGAACCTTTGGATACAGACAATCTTTGCCCAGAAGACAAAAAATCTCGTCGAAAGGAAAAGATCGCAACGCGTGACTTCCGTTTACAACTATTACACATGGGTGGAGATGAACAAGTGCAACCTTCGGAAAATCATACAGCTAGCGCTGCAAGCAATACTGAGTCCCATCATGACTCTGGCAATAATGTTCCTCTTCAATCGAAGAATACCTTGCTTGACACGAGTGGTGCAGCTCCGAGAGGTAAACCGGCACGTGCCCAGTCCTCTCCATCCCGATCTCGCGTACGCACTTATCTAAGTGATGGTCACAGTCGAAAAAACCGTACACAATCCTCTAAATTGGTACGCCCTAAAGCTCTTGAACCTTTGGCTAGTCGTCCGCAGGCCACAATTCCTCGAGACCCCTTGGAAGTGGCTCCAAAATCGCGAATTCCTCGGCTTGCATCTTTGCAATCTTCTACTTCGAAGGGTCATTCTACTCCAACCTCAGTAGCAAGCCCTCGAAGTTCATCAACAGCGAATTCATTCAAGCACTCAGCTCGTGTACTTCGCGATAATAGACAAGAGCAAGACACTACGGTCAGTCGGCGTCGATCACACATTCCAGAGCGCAGATCTTCTGCACTCGGGCCAAGTCTCCCTCCCTTATAAGTTTATTCGTTTATTTCAGCTTCGTCGTGCTTTCAGTACATAATAAAAAAAAGAAATCCAGAGATCTCCCACGCTCACAAAAAATTTCATTTACCAACAAAAGAAAAAGGAGCGAGCTCATGAACCACAACATTCTTCTCATTGAAGTTCGTTCTGTAATAAATATCTAAAGAATTTATGAACTGGGATGCTCTTCTAATTATAATATAAGGACATGCGATGTCCATCGCGAAATTTAACACGCATACTTTGTTGGTTTGGGCTAAGATGAATCTTGAAGTCTCACTATGCATGCTCTTTACACGTACAAACTCTTAGCAATAAATTTTATTTCAATGAACAAGTCATCTGCAGAAGAACATTTTTAGAGTGGCTTCGATGATTGCATAGCATTGAATATTATATGATATTTGAAGTTGGCAAAACAAACTCTAGTTTGAATAAAGACTCTCACACACAATATTCAATTGATAAGTATCTTCTTTAGCACAGTTAAAGCAGGAATGGTATAGACTCTATATATTGCCCCTTGTTTCCCGAAGATACACTTCTTCTATTAGACAAATTAGTGCGACTAATTTTGTTAACTCCTCGAAGTTACATCCATCCTTGGTTCGAAGAAGTCATCAACAATATGAAAGGACTTTGATAAACTCCTAGAACCACACCCCCTCCGTTAGCTTAGATCATAAAAGTACTTAGCAGCCATTTTCAATGTAGTCAGAGTAGAGTAACAAAGTAAATTAAGGACAATTGCAAAATCTAAACCCTCTTTTGGAAAGCAATTTCTAAAACACGTTGTAGGAGCTGAGGGTCTTCCCTACAAACACTCTTCACAATTAAAACCCAAGTCTAAAGCGCTCATTATATGCAGAATGGAGAAAGGAATTTAGATTGCGACTCGACCATTCTCATTTGTAGTTCGTGAAGCTTGTCTCGCAAAATCTTCCAAACTATACCATCAAAGACATAGAAGATTGCTGCACCGCAGCATAGAGGAGCAAACGCTCTTAGAATCGTTTAGCCAAAATAACTCGCAAAACGTACTGTTATATTTAGGATGCCAAGTCCAAAAGAAGTCTGTGCTTTAACTGTGTCAGTAGTTCGAGGCCGGCGCTTACTTTAAAGTAACAAAACTCAAGGCCTTCCCTCGTTCCTATCAGTCTGCTGTCTTACCTAACAGCGCCACCAACCCAATCCTTTTGAAATACTCTAACAGAGCTTTAGCTTTTGACAGCTTCTCGAATTTTGTGGTTTATTAACCTGGTTTCACTCTTCGATAGCATCTTCGCATTGGGATGATGCCGGAGTGGTCTAACGGGTTGGACTTGAAGTAGCCATTCTTTAGGGAATAGGACTACCGGTAATCCAATGGCTTCGGCCGCGCAGGTTCGAACCCTGCTCATCTCGAAAACCACCAATGTTTTTTTTTACCCTTTCTTTCCTTTAAATAGACCTTTTTTTATTGTGTGTGTATAAAACTTGAGAAGAATGCTTTTTTTATAGTTTTAGACCACTTATAGAGCATTGTGCTAGAGCTTGGAACCAAGATTTGTAAACACCCTCGCAGCGTACGGTCTGGCTGACCCGAGCGCTGGCAAAGTCCACTCTTCTGACTGAGGAGCGCTTGGGTCGTGCTGCCTTTAGTAAGACTTTCAGTGGAGAGCAGGACAGGTTTGTGCACAAATACTTCACCCAGACAAACAAGCGAAGATTCCGCTGCGATTTCGAAGTGGAAAAACAGTTGAAGAGTACCCACGCGTATCAAAGAGTGGGTAAGGGGAGCACGTTGTGTAATAATACGTTCCGAGCTTCAATTTGTTAAATTAATCACAAAGAAACTTTGTTTGAAAGGATTAAATTTAGTAAGAGCGGGTATTAAGAACAAAACATCTGAATATGAAAAAGAAGCTACTGCTTTCGTATCGAAGAGCTGTTGTCACCGTTGATCGAAATGTGAAACAAATCCTTCGGGAGTGTGCCCGGCGTAAACATTGTGAATGGTCTGCAAGAAAAGGCTTATATTTAATTCTTTTGCTAGCATCAATCTTGCTTTGTGCAAGATCTCTATTTCGGATGGCAACCGATTCTGCAGACTTACCAATTACAAAGTCGTCAAAGTTGTGGGTACAATCAGATCGCTGGGTACCATCTTTTGAGAGTTTAATTTCTCATTATAGGGGGGTGCAAAGTGGACAACATATTAATGATGTTCAAGGACTGTATGATCTTGCTCAACGTAGGCTACCCGAGTTGGACATTGGTAAGGTACAATTTGAACTCCTTGATGCATACAAAAGCCATCAACAAGACAAATTGGACTGGTATGAGTTTGCCAGAAAGTCAAACCATATTCACATCCGTGGAAGTAGCTTGAGTGCGCTATCGTATGGCCTCGGGGACCTGTATCGTAATGATTGTGGCATCGATCTCTTGTCTTGGGCATCTCGCAAGGAGACGTTTCCGCAAGGGTTCTCATGCTTGCACAATGTAAAGTTGAGAAAAGGTCGTTTTAAAGCTCGTGTAAATCATCGTTATTATCTCAACCAGGTCACTTGGAGTTATAGCATGGCCACTTGGGGCTGGGCACGCTGGGAAGATGAGCTTGACTGGATGGCTTTGCATGGAGTTAATTTGGCCCTCGCTCATTCCGGACAAGAAGCACTTTGGGACCGTGTTTATACCAAGTTGCTCTCCCCTGGGACTTTTGATCGAGAGGCATTCTTTACGGGATCTATGTACTTATCTTGGCAACGTATGGGTAATATTCAACGAGTTGGAACACCAATGATGAGCGAGCTTATGCAGGCTCATTTGAAACTGCAACACAAAATTCTTTGGCGAATGGGCGATCTAGGGATCTCTCCAATCCTACCTGCTTTCAATCTTTATGTTCCTCAGCAGGTTGCAGAACTTGCAGTAACTGAACAGGGTTCTTCGTGGTCAGGCTTTCACCACCCACGATACACTAACTTAGCTCGACTGCATCCAGAAGACCCGCTTGCGTCAGAACTCTCCGCTCGTTTTCTTGATGTTCAACTTCGGGAGTTCGAGGCGGAGCTTGCCCGCATCCCAACGCGATACTATTCTTGCGATTTATATAATGAAATGGAGCCGGGAATGGCTGTTGGAACAGCCTTCCATGCTGTTTTTGATCCTGTACACCGCCTCGACCCGACAGCTATATTTGTTGTTCAAATGTGGTTCCTTGCGCATGGCGGTGCGGACTGGCCTCTAGAGAAAGCTAAGGAGTTTCTTGATGCAGTCCCTCGTGATCGAGTTTTATATCTTGACCTTCATGGCGAGAAACGTCCTCAATGGAAACGCCTTGCTCCTGTGCTCGAAGACGCAAGGCTGGTGTGGACCTACCTCCATAATTTTGGTGGAAATCGTGGCCTTGCCGGGGAAATGCGCCACGTAAAGGAATCCATCAACCTCGCTATTCAAGAAGGCAAAGTACAAGGTCTTGGCCTTGCCATGGAAGGAATTGAGCAAAATGAAATTGTTTACCATCATGTACTTGATCTAGCATGGGAACATAACGAAGCCGTGTCAGTAGAAACTTGGGTACGCTCCTGGGCACGGGCTCGTTATCGCTTGGGCACGGAATCTACCCAGGGCCAAGAATCGCTTATGGAGGCTTGGACCTGTGCTTTCATGACAGTCTACAGTCGTCCGAAAGACCTTGTAGGCTGGGGAAACACCAAGTGCATCTTAAGTTTACCTCCACGAATGCATGTGCGTCATCGCATGTTCCAACCTACTGATATTGGCTATGCACCAGCCAAGTTTCAGAGATGCGCAACTATGCTGGCTCGAGGTGCTCTGCATTCGCTTCCTGGAAGCGCTGCGCGAGGAGTTTTGCACTATGATTTAATTGACTTTGGGCGTCAGGTACTGTGTGATAAAGCGCTGGTGACAACCTCAAGAATTGAGCGAATTTTTCGTCGTGGCTTTTATCATGAATCGGATCACGATGATATGCTAGTTCTTGCTGAGAATTTAGACCAGATTCTTGATCACATGCAGGTATTATTAAATTCGCACTGGATGTGGCAAAACAGTGCTGATAGTGTAGACCCAAGTGTAGCAGGACCGGGAGAGCTTCGTGATTTACGAGAGCTTTATACTCGCTGGTCAGAACATACAATGGCTCTAGATTCCTATGCCTCACGACTGACAGGCGACTCAGCACAAGGTATTCACTTTCCTAGGTGGAGGGTTTGGATCAAGATGGTTCTGAGAGACGGCCAGCCGTCAAAGGCTGCTTTCGATCGTTTTCAAGAGATTGAAGACGAGTACATTGCTAGTGGGAAACCCCCTGCACGCTACTCTCACGAGCCGCCGAACACCCCTTGGAGTTCGGGTTATTTGCTCTCGGTGTTACAAGATGTGTCTGATATGGAATCTCATGGAAAGCCTGAACAACTGAAGTAAAAACAGCTGAAGTAAGCATTCATGTGCAGTGGATATACGTTTAAATATCTCTAAACTATTTTTATTGTGCGGCTAGATTGGTTAAGCTTGGTTTTACTACATGAGTTTTAGGAGCCGCAGGGCTGTAATATAGAACGAGCACAGTATTTATCTATGCGCACAAAGTGAGTGAAACAACTGATATTCTAATTTTGATGGAGTAATGAGTTCAGGTTCCACTTTTTTTCTGCCCTCATCTTGCAAGGAAAGTTCCTCAACTCCAACCACTGTTTTTAAATCCTGTTTGGTAACTTTCCATCGTATAATTCTTTCTCCAAGTACTTGTTCCAGTTTACACATTCTCTCTTTTCCAGCTTCAGTCTCAGACCATTTCCGCAAGTTTTTTTTTTTTCTTTATAAATCTCACTCTTTCTTGTCCTAGACCAGATTTTACACCCCACGCACAGAAGCTTGCTATTTTACAATCTGTATTTGGTGGCAACATTAATGTCCTCCCTCCATTATCGACAAGATATTACCCTTATTCCTACTGTAAACGTTATTAGCTCTTGTAAGCCTCTATCTGAATCTGCGGTGGAGACAAAAATCTTAGTCATTAAAATCATCTCTTTTGGCCAATTTCCTACAATAGGTTATAAAAAATATAAAAGCTATACTCTACTTTCTGTGTCACAATCAACAGGTAAGAAATTATTTCACTTGAATTGAGGACAAGAGGCCTTCCTCTATCATCTGACGCAAGCAATGCAATGAAAAAAGCAAACAATCAAACAGCCAAACTCTCGGCTCCCGCTCGCCACGCGTGCGCTCGAGCACGATGATTATCGACCGTCGTGGCCTGGCACTTTCTCGCGGCCTTCTGCTCCGCGCGTCTCCTTTAGCGCAGCAGCTGCGCGGCTACCGCTTGTGGCCCTCTTCGTCATCAAGTGATGAGGCTGAAGCGCAGAATGGGCTCCAGGTGGGCACAGGAGGCGGAAAGAGTGGTCTCACCGCGCATGTGAACCGCAAGTCTGACGAAATCGTGAAGGGCATCTTGGCCCCGCTCAACGACCAATTCAATGGCCCTCTTGAGACCAATATGGCTCGCACGCCACTGCCTTTTGTCTTCCTCTTGGGCAACCACTCCTCAGGAAAGTCGAGCTTCATCAACCATGTGCTTGAGCGGCGCGTGCAGAACACTGGCGTGGCACCGACAGATGATGGATTTACAATTATTGTACCTGGCAGGGAGGATATGGATCAAGATGGACCTACGCTTGTCGGAAGTCCAGACATGGGTTTTGCAGGTTTGCGTACATTTGGCCCAAATTTGATTCACCACACGCACCTCAAGATCCGCTCGGACCTTCGCATTGACGACCTTATGCTTGTGGACAGTCCAGGAATGATCGATAGCGCTGTGGACAGCGTGTCTTACTCTTCGCCAGATAAAATTCGCAGTGATCGCGGATACGACTTTGAGGGCACCACGCGCTGGTTTGCGGAGCGTGCAGATGTCATTTTGCTCTTCTTTGACCCGGATAAGCCTGGTACCACGGGTGAAACACTCTCTGTACTGACAAACTCTCTTGCTGGAATGGACCACAAGCTCCACATTGTTTTGAACAAGGTGGACCAGTTCAAGAAAATCCATGACTTCGCACGTGCGTATGGTTCGCTCTGCTGGAACCTGTCCAAGGTTATTCCCCGTAAGGACTTGCCGCGAATCTACACCATGTACACACCGGTGACATCCGACAAGGGCAATGCAGGCAAGACGCTCAAGTTTCAGGACCAGCATCGTGAGCAGATTGAGTTCAATGTGGTCAACCCGGAAATGAGCTGGAGGAACTCCCTTCAAGACCTCGAGTCCACGCGCCAGGACGTCATTGATGAGGTCATGCGTGCCCCGGATCGTCGTATTGACAACATGATTACTCACCTTTATGACTCTGCTCGCCTCTTGCGAATGCACATGGAGGTACTCGAGATGATCAGAGTTGAGTATCAGGCTGAAAAGCGCAAGAGCACGTTGACTTCGATCGGTGTTGGCCTGGGTGGCAACATGGTGTCTTTGGCAGCGATTTACCTTGCGCCCAGCATCTGGGGTTTCTCGTTGACCCTCTCTGCGTCTAGTCTTGCTGGTGCAGCTGGTGTTTACCTCTGGGGCAACCACATTTTGCAGCAGAAGGCGGCTCGTATGGTTGAGGATACCTTCCTTGACGAGCTCTTTCGTCGCATGTATGTGAAGGAGCTGGCCGATCGCGATCAGTTTGTGGAGAGCTTGTGGATTCGTGTACGTCCTCATCTCAAGTCTGCTTTGCAGACTCTTGGTGTGGCAAACTTACCCCGTGTTACTCCCCGTGCCCTTCGTTCCATCGATGAAATCGTTGATAGTAAGGTTCCTGAGTTGCGCCGTGAGGCGCAGCCTGCCATCGGTGCCTCGAAAAAGTAGTCAGGATTGCGGATGAATGATCCACCGGGTTATTACTATTTGCTCTCAACTTAGAAAGACAACTCTCAAAACCAAAACCAAAACCAACACAAATCACAAATCACAACAAGCAGTTCTCACTTTATTGAAAAGCTATAGCTACAGACATATATTCAAATTTGCCTAGTTTAGACAACCAACAAAGTAAGGCTGCACGCGGCGGCTATTGACATGACAGCGGCTGCTTGCGTCTGACTCCTTCATATTCATATCCTGCCGTAACCAAAGAATTCATTAAAAAAAAACAATATTATTTTGAAAATAACGAAGTAGTAGTAAAGCAAGTACACCTCGTAAGACTGGGGCACAGCTTGCAGCTGATGACTGATATACTCAGTCTACAACGTTTTCTTTCTCAATTAAAAAAAAAAAGGATTGATAGGAGTAGTCTTAAGTATAAAGAGAACTTATAATGTGGGGACTCAAGTCAGAGGTCTTTAGCATTAGGGCAGCATGTGAGAAAAGCACAGATGGAAATTTGACGTTCAGAAATTTTACTGTATACGTTAGGTAGGTCTGCATATTCAATTGTTATTTTCAATATCAACAATAATTAATACTCATGAAGTTAAATATCGCAGTTGCGTGGTTGGAAAAGGTGAGGTCCGCAACATTTGCAAACAACTCGTGAATCGAAGTGACGGCTTTAGATGGATGGATCTGCAAAAAACACAACCAAGGCGACTCTTCGAACAAACAACAAGGAAAGGAGGGAAAAGAAACTAACAGGAGATATAACAAAGGACAAAGTTGGCTAGTCCTTTACTTAGCGTATTGTAGTTTTAAAAGAGAGAAATACAATGAGACTTGACTACGTTCTTATATACCAGGCAGCAAAATCTCAAGGAAATTAGTGATGCGAAACACTCCCACATAGATTCATTTGTTCAACACGCAGACAAGTGTTCGTTCACAAATTTCTGGTGATAACGAATCTAGTTGTTCCCAAGATGACCGAGCTCGCCAAAAGACGACCACAATGTGAGCGAAAGAACAAGTTTGGAGCGCAATTGAAGTAGCGCAAGGGTGTTTTATTGAGAGCACTGGCGATGACGTCGTAGGTAGAAAAAGAGAAGAAATGAAAAGTAAGAAAAACACAGCGAGCACACCCGAGACAGAAGGAGTGTGATAGATGGAATGAATATCGCCTACAAGGCAGACAAACGGAAGTGCCCACCCCAAGCAATCTCGCGGTGCAATCAAAGCTATCAAATATAGAAGGAGCCTAGCTGGCTTACTGGCTAGCTGGCCAGCGGGCTGACCTACATGTAAACGAGAAGACAGTACAGCTAGGTTACGCGCAATGCGAATGCGTGATGATATTGCTGTTTGAATCGTTTTCGTACATTGACGTATTTGGCGATGAGAGAGGAGGGGGGCAGCGACTTTCGTGTGTTTGATTTGTTGATTTCGATTCGTCCGTATCGAAATTGCTTGTGTGATTGATCTGTCTCTGATTGTCCTCCTGCTCCATCATAGCAGCCATCATGTGCATCGGTGGCACCAGTGAGCCCATAGAATTTGATTCCCGAGGCGCAAGTGATTTAGCCTTTTGAAATTCTTGCGTCTGTTGCATTTCCCCAGCTTGGTCAGAGTTTTGCTGCTGCTGTTGCTGGCAGTTTGTCTGAGTTGGCTTGAGAGTACCACATGCGCCAGGTGAGCAGCCGTCACTGCTCAATCTGCGGCGTTTCTGCACCTGCTCTGTGGAGTCATTGTTGTTTCCACTATTCATATTGGCAGCTTGCTGCATGTGTTGCTTATTCACGTTAATGCCCTGCTGGCCCGGGTTGCCAAAGCCGTGCTGACCCATGTGCGGTTGTCCGTAGGGAGCTCCTGGGAAGAAACCTGGGGGCATCATCCCTGGCATGCCCATACCCGGCATTCCAGGTCCTCCGCACATAGCAGCTGCCGCTGCTGCCGCAGGAGATCCCATGCCAGGATGTCCATACATGCTCGGCATTCCCGTGAAGCTTTCGATGGTAGCTACCGCCCGCGCCTGCATCATGACCATGTGCGATCTCAGCATACGGTTTTCCTCCGTCAAGGAGTTCAGTGCGTTTACAGCAGCTTGGAGGAGTTCTCCACGCTGCTGCCTTGGGTTCATACCGAGCGTGCGAGCAAGAGACGTAAAGATCTCGCTGTGCTCTGCACGGCGCTGTTTCTCCCTGAAACTCTTCCGGATGCGGTCAAACTTGCCGGTCCTCTTGCCATTCTTGTCGCCATCTTTGGCGCCACCTCCGTTGTTAGCATCGTCGTCGTCATCGTCTTCGTTGTCCTGACCCATGCTTTTATCTTCAGAACTGGCTGTGCTAGCAGTCCGTTTCGCCGCATCCGAGTTGGATTTCTTGGCATTCTCAGTATTAGAGTCAGTAGCAGATGATTTGGCGCTGCTGTTGAGGATGTTTGCAGAGCCTACATTAATCCTTGAAGACGTCTGCGAGTGCAAAGAATGCATCGAAAGAGATGGTGGCAGAGGGGATTGCGCTCCTGGGTGGAAGGCCGGAGAGATTGGCATTGCAAAGCTTGAAGCCCCCGGGGTTCTTAGGGCCGATGCATTTCCGTTTTTAGACGATACAGCAGTCATGCGAAGAAGTCCATCGTCGCTGTCCTCGGACTCAATCTGGTAGTCGAGCGCAAGCGGATTGTTGCCGTGGCTATGTTGATTTTGTTGAAGATTTTGTTGAAGATTATGGTGAAGATGGGCAGCGTTTCCGTACGCCTGGGCCTGAAGATGCTGCATGTGCTGCATGTGCTGCTGTTGCATGTGTTGTTGGTGCTGCATGTGTTGCAGGTGGCCCTGGCCCGAGTGCATCTGACCATCATAAGCACCAGCATGCGAGCCCAGGAGTGGCGCAGCGTGTGAACCCACAGACATGAACGAGGCCCCACGCGGCCTCCAGGCACGCTGTGCCTCCGCAGCGTGAGAGGATGAAGAGGATGACACAGCTGCGCCCTCCTGCATCAGGAGCTTGTCGAGGTCCTCGAGCTCGCCGAAGTCGAGAGGATCCATGGTAAGTGAGATTAGTCGGCCTCAGCAATAATGATGAACTAGACTGACGTGAACGCGGAAGTTTTGACTGCGTCAGCGGAAGAGGCCGAGCCAAAACGCTAGCTCAGGCACAACGGCACGCTGGCGCCGCAGGCGGCTGCTGCTTGCGGCGGCGGCGGCGGCGGCGGCGGCGGCGGAAGAGGCGACGAAGACGCAGCGAGCTATGACTTTGCTCTCACGTTCCATGTTTTCAATTTCTCTGCTCAATGACTCTATTTCATTCCCTTTTAATCAGCATTTATTCTCATTTATTCTCCTAACACCTACTACATCCTACCTAGTACCGCAATAGTAACAAATAATCTCTTACAAAAACAAACAGAATAAACATTGGTCAGTTATTCATCAGAGCACAAAAAAGTTTAAAGTCCTGGTAGTATTTTATCAATTAATTACTTTCGCCCCTCTACCATTACTCCTGTTCACGCCTTAGCGCCCTCTATTATTTGCCTATTTCGTTCCTTTCTTTTTCTCTCCGTGAAAGAAATAACCAATAACTAAACAAAAGAACAAACAAATAAATAAATGGTTCTGTCGCAGAGTATTTTGCCTTTTTTTCTTATTTCGTGTGGTGGCCTGAGCGAGCTGATGAGCGAGGCCACAGGCCCCTCTCCTCCAGAGACGGAGCCCTTTCGAGTGCGGATACTGCGTTCCTTACGGCCGCTCCGCAGAGCGGATCGCTGCTCTTCGCGCCGCTGTCCTTTAGGCTTCCGCGCAAATCGAGCGAAGGCGTCGGCGGCTCCGCTCACGAGGCAGTAGGAAGTACTTAAATAGTCTCAGGTTTCCCCCACTTTTCTTTCTTTTCTTTCTTTTCTTTTCTTTTCTTTTCTTTCTTTCTCTCTCCTCCCACTAAACCATTTATGATATGGGAACTGACTATTGCTTTTGGCTGTATTTTGTTTACTTGCTTAAAAGGAAAAACTAACGAAAATGGCAGCAAGAAAAGTTGATATCCATAACATAAAACCACGCGTATCGCACGTGTTGCAGATTCATATAAAAAGCCCATTCAGGGGACCAAGTGATACCCGGTCGTGTAATAAAGAAGCGCCATCTGCGTCTACGCAAGCGGGGCGCCTTTCAAACCGCAAGAACATTGCAAAAAAAATTAATGAAAGATGACTAACTTAGAGAACAACTTTTTTAAACAGAGTAAGTATTATTGTAAATAAAACGAGAAACAAGAAAAAAAGAAGACGAATGAAGTCATTCGTTCACTCACTCATTCACTTTTCCTTGGCCCTCCATCCATCAGTTAATCGATCCAATCAATTGTTCAATTAATCAATCAATCAGTTGGCCTCGATTTGAACAATCGAGTCTATCGAATTGGTTCGCTGGCGGCTCGAGAGGCCAGAGAGCGACCAGCTCGCCTTCCTTCGCATCGCTTTGATCCGCCTTCCTTTGCATCGTCTCAATTGTCGTGAAAGTTTTCCTGCTATTGATACGATCAGTCTAAAATGAAGGCCAAAACATTAATTTATAGGCCTCTGTACTAATAGCAATCAATATCAATAAATACATAAACTATGGGTACCAACATGCGGAAATCAAGCGAAGATTAATTATGTATAAGGAGGAATACAAAGCAAGCCAGAAGGACGGGAAACGTAGACAGCCTGAGAAGAGGAACTGTAAATCAAATATGTGACGATGCCGAATAATCGACGATGATGATCAATCATCATGAGATTTGATCATCATGTGAGAAAATCAAGATTGAACGGGTGAATTCGCCAGAATCCAAAAAGAAATGACCACTAGGCACTTCCTTCTAGCATAAGAATGAATACCCCAAACCATTACCGCCCCTTCCTATCATTTACGACAGTATTGTATAAATATAATTCGCCATGAATGACACAAAGAATGTGTCTCTTCACCTGTCCTGCACATTTACAATTGATCTAAACGACCATTGATTGTTATTAGTATAGCATTTCTTTTAAACAGAGAAAGAAGAACAAAACTAATCTCGAAGTAGCGATGACAAGAGAAGATAAAGCTTTTCTTTTCTATTTTTCTAAGAGAGATATACTATTCAGAACGTGGGGTCCAAAGCAATCACTAACCACCACTATCATATACATATAAATGAAAGCAACTGGAAGGTCAAAAGTGGGTTTCGCTGAGACGGACCCAAAGTGCACGTACCCACCTTACTGATAGCAGCTCTTTCCTAGACAAAGCAAGAGCAATCGAAGGCAGTGGCTGTGAAAGCGAAGGCACAGCAGCCACGGACTAAGCAAAGCTGAGTGAGACTGTTCGGGATCGTCCTCGCTGGATCAAATGGAGCGCCGGCAGAGGCCTTTTCCACTCGGCTCGCGTTAAGTCCGTCGCCGCGGACTTTGGTGTAGGAAGACATCATAAAATCTCGCACACTCCTTGCTCCTGCTCCATCTGCTACTATATCTATATCAATCATTTATGTTATTTTATTATAAAATTTATAAAGTAAAATAAAACAAGATCAACAAATATTTTAAAACGTTTTTAAAAAACACCTTTCATTTCAAAGTTGACTTTGTTGTTTAGCGTGGTTGAAAAATAAACCTTATCCAAGCAGAGAGAATAGAATGGCAGTAGCAATGAAGAAGCAACCACAGAACAAGTGGCGATTTCTTTCGCATCTATCCACTTCGCAGAATGCCGACAGCAAGGACGCCGCTATCCTGCCCACGTCGGGCCCAGTATGAATAAATCTCTGCTTGCTCGCTTGCAGCTTACTACTACTCTTGGTCATCTTGAAAAGGTTTGCCTTCGTGTGGGCCTGAGGCAGGCACGTTTGCCACCAGCAACGGGCTCAAGGGTAGCGTGCACCGCCGCTGCAAACGCTTGGGTAAAATCAAATCATGGATGCCGCTTTAGCTGGAGCACTATGCTTTGCTCATTCTTCTCCTGGGCTGACGGCTCCAAAGCACAGCATCCTAACTAGCTCAGAATCCATTCAAGAGGGTTGGCTCTACAGCAAAACGCAAGCGAGAGTCTGCCTCCGCGCTACCATTCTCATCAATTGCCACCTTCATCGCTCTCAAGATCCACCACAGAAATCGACCATAGCACAACCAGCGTACTTATAACCACGCCAAAACAGAACTCACTTCGCTTCTGCATCCGTGGAGAACATGCGCGAAGCAATCTTCAGCCTCGCGATCTACAACTCGTCACACGAGTAGGTCTCGATAAAGGTCCCTCTATCTACGTGCATCATCGTCACCACTTCGGGCAAGCAACTCGAAATGACCATTGTGACGAGGTTCGTGGTTTCCAAATCTGGCCAGCACCATTGCGCTTTGATTTTCAAGTTGGACTCGCGTCTGCCTTAAGGTCCTCCGGCCGCTCTCTGGAGTAGAGTAGAGTAGAGTAGAGTAGAGTAGAGTAGAGCAGCTCGCTCGCAAAAGCTTTGAGGCCACAGCGGAAACAGAGAGAAGTTCTAAAGTGATGGCGCTTTCTGCCGCTGATCTGATGTCGGAAATGGGAAGAAATCAAAGCGGCAGCGGAGAAAAGGACAATGCGTCGAACTCCTCAATTCTATAGCTACACAAAGGCAACAAACAAACAATTAAGTACCCACTACTTCCTCCACGGCAGCCGCCGTTAGCCAGCGCAAACCGGGACCAGCCAGCCAGCCCAGGCAGACTTCATTAGAGTGACCTGGGCCCAATCGCAAGGCGCAGCCTCAGCGAAAGGTCCCAGCGAACGACGACGAAGCCTCAGCGAGCGAAGCGGCGTCGCTGGAGCGCGTGAGGTTCTCGAGGTCAACGCCGATAGCGAAAGGTCTGTTTCCCTCCAACCGACCGCTATTTAGTGGTCTGATTTTCAAGGTGTGGAGGTGAGAATGAGAGAAAGTGTCTCCTCTGCCGAACTGGAAGATTCTCCTCTGAGGGAATACTGCCTTATAGCACTCTTTTCAATGCAGATACTTCTACATTATTCCCCAAACTCCCAAAAGTGGTTGAAGGGAAGTATGCATGCTGCAAGTTCAGGGGGGACAAGAGGGGAGTTTAACTGTGAAACGAAAACGAACGCGGCTGCAAGGTACAACCCCCAATGGCGTCACAGGATTTCTAAGACTTGATTAACAATAGAGAAGTTGCTTTATGAGGGAGGGATGTCAGGTTCGGGCAGCGAAGGAAAGGCGAGTAGAATGAGATGATGGCGGGGCGCTGGGCCAGTTTGTTTAAGCTATGCATAGAGTCGTGTGGATATTAGTGTAGCATACAATCCATTGCTCCGTTGCTAAGTGGGCTGCAAGGCCACTCTTGGACGCAGCCTTTATAAATTGTGTTGGAGCTTTTACTTTGTTTGTTTTCTTCATTTTTTTAATTTTAATTCTTAAGAAGCAAAAAAGGGATAAAAGCTAACGATTTTTTTAGTTTTAAAAAATAATTATACTTTTTTGAGTTACTCTCAAAGTTTCATTGTTATTATTTTTATTTTTATTAAAAACTATTATTATTTTATTTATTTAGTTTTTTAATTTGTTATTAGTTACCGCATAGTTGAGAATTTTTCTTTTCTTTTTGTTGCCTTGAGTTAGCAATATTAGGTATAGTTTTATATTGCAGTTGTGAAGTTCTTGCTGCTGCTCTATAGACTAGAGAGGGCTGTGCGTATTGGTCGATACAAGATACCATAAATGCAGTTAGTCTAGTTCAGTCTCAGTAAAAGTATAGGACTTCAAAGCATGCATAGAAATCCGTATGGTGCAAGCAAAGTTTGATATCTTATTCCTATTTTTATCTTTTTAATGCAGGAGGTAGCAGTCATTATACAATACGTATAGAAGTAAGCGCTTCTTAGATTTCTTTTTCCGGAGTGAAGGGCTGAATCGCCGACACGAGATGGTAGAATCTGCGGCGCTGCTCCTCCTGATCCTCCCTCCTCCTCCTCATTATCATCGTGCCATGCAAATCCGCTCATCGCTGACTCAGCCAACTCGCCGTCGCAGTCAATCGGCCTCGCATCATCAGCATGCCATAAACCCAGCCAGTTGGCAAATCTTCTTCAAATCGCCAGGAAGGGAGGGACCTAGGGTGTGTGCAGAGGTAGTCTTATTGTGGGGAAGGACACGATGCAAAAGGCCACAGCAATCGATGGCCAGGTAGCCACCCGTGGCACTGTTGATCTGTCGTGGGAGAAAACATAAACCATACTACAATCTCTCTACCAAGACGGACTCGAGAACGTATTTCGTTAGCAGTTTGTACCTAGTGCTCGCTTGATGATGCCGTAAGTGCAGAAGGCTGCGAAGAGCATTCATTGAAAGACAGAAGAAGAGGCACTTTAAGACCATAGGCGCCTACGTTTCTCTGCCACGAAGGCGGCTTTGCTACAAAGAAGGATGGCTGCAGGACAGCTACGAAAATGCACCACGATAGAATTCAGCCGAGCGGTCACTCATCAAAAAGAAAAGCGTGCCAAGGCACCGCAGAACTGGAAGACGATGACGACTTCGAACATCATCATGCTACTTCAAAGAAAGCCTCGCGTGGTTGACATATTGCATGATTTGCATCGAAAGTAAAGTTAGATGAAGAAGGTTGAGTTGAGAGTCCTAAGTCTGCTTGCTACCGAAGGTGGTGCTGGAAGCGATTCGTCTCACCATAACTGCTGTGATTGTGAACTCATCGGAGGGCGCTCTCCATGAAGGATCGCTGGTAAGTCTGAATCACAGGTTTACAGAGTTTCTTCAGTCCAGGTGCTTGGCTATAGATTGTTGATTGATGCAAAGCAAGCTTTGCATTGAGGGAGCCAACGGTAGGGTGGCCTCAAACCATTCAACCAAACTTGTGGAAGCAAACGACTGATAAATTCCATGAGAACAACTGCAACTTCAGGTAGAATTGCTACTTGCACCTATTATCTAGCTAGCTAGCTAGCTACCCAGGTAGCTTTGCAGGCTGTAATTGAGTTTAGAGTTTATAGACAGAGCCTCACAGGGATCAACTAGTACCAGAGAGGTTCGCGGATGCAGTTTACCACGCGCAGGCGATTAAGACAAACTCGGTCGCAAAGGGCCTTTACGAATTTGGGAACCATGATTCGTCACATAAGAGCTCCAGCGCCTAGTACAACTAGATTGTTGCTTGCCAAAAAGTCTTCACTTCAGACTAAGTGCGGAGGCGTCATTCTCGCAAGCTTCCGTCCTATCGACGTATTCAGCCCACCAAGAGCATACGGCAATGGACGCTGGCTGGCCCCTTTGTTCTTCCTCAGGTTGCCTTTAAAATGAATCCGCTGGGTGATGTCTCTGTTACAAATATTTGAACTTGACATTTCCGGCGTCTATCTCAACAGGCCGTCGCTCACATCTTAGTTGTTCAAAGGCTTCAACTTTGCGGTGATTTGGGCCAATGAATGGCCAAATTACAGCTCCTGCCACTAATTTGGAGTACTATGTGCTTACTACCCTAGTGGCTGAGACGAGAGTTGACACTTACATGGAGAGAACCTAAAAGCCCTAAAATAAGTCGGACTCTGGAAATGTTATACTGTCATTAGTGAGAAGACCTTCACAAGTTAGACAACTTCGGATGATTATGCTACTGGTAGGCATGCCTTTTACCTCATCTCGTCTACAAATGAGAGCATCAGTAAGTGTGTCTCTATTTATTTATTTTATTATTTGACACGAGTTGCAGCCTTCAATTGTGAAGTTGCGGATAACTGAGTACCTATACGAACAACAACACAAGGGCAAGCCTGAGCTGAGCAGCGAAAAGTAAATTGTCGGCTTTATGGAAATTTAGCCGGGAATGTTATGGGTGCCGTCGCGCTACTTTGAAGTTCAAGCTACATTCTAGTCCAAACTTGTCTTCGCAAAGCTTGAAAGAGTTATCCTGCTTTTCATAAACTTGAAGCGTGCCTAAGCATTTTGGCTATTTGCTTCTAGATTTTCACCTCCATCCATTCGAAAGAAGGACGTCTAGCACTAGGGAGGTCGTACCACTCAGCTTTTCGTACGATTTCAATTATATGTGGTTTAAACCTTCGTCGCTTAGCTTTTTATTTTTAATTAAATTAAATTAAAAAGTGAAATGTAATGTCGGTATTTCCCGTTAATTTAACATCTTTTTAAAAAAAAACTATCGGGAATTCCGTTTTACTCATCTTGTCTAGTGTATACCCCTCCCAATTCCAATGTTCTAATTATAGTACGTCCAAGAAGACAGCAGGGGGGTGTAAACAGACTTATTATGTCAACGGAAACTTTTATGAAGTAGAGCTAGGAAGTAGTAGTGATAGATAGAAGAAGTGAGCGCTATGCCTGTTGATAATGCGAGATTGTGCACAAAATGAGCATTAGAACGTTGTCATTCTCTTCCTTTTAAATCTCTGTTTTGGAAATACTATTGAATTGAAGAACTCACCCAGGTGAT
The DNA here is from genome assembly GCA_004764695.1 of Schizochytrium sp. TIO01. Lineage (NCBI taxonomy): Eukaryota > Bigyra > Thraustochytrida > Thraustochytriidae > Schizochytrium > Schizochytrium sp. TIO01. The sequence goes on along the minus strand of SMSO01000014.1, from coordinate 3,205,836 downwards.
CAGGTGACCTTCCTAATTGATTCTAGCATTTGTGGATTTAGAATGCATGCGTGAAAGCATTTTCTAGAGCAAGCGAAGGAGGTCGCAAGATCCAAGCCAGGCTGCAAAGGAGCAAAACGTGGACACAAGCACTGCAGTGCAGTGTGGTATCTGTAGCAAATAGAAATATTGTGGTTTGAAGTGGGACATATCCGCCTTCTTGGATAAACAGGCATCTTGTCCTTTGTCGGAAAGCGCCATTATTTGTCCTGAAATATCAAAGTTGATAATACATGTCTCCAGTGGCTTTCTCGTAATCCATGAGAATACTTTTATTGCTTGCTTGAAGAATCTATCCATCGATTTTTGGAGGAATTTACCACGTAAACTGATCACACATTTGAAAAGTTTAAATCTAGGTCAAGCTTTCATTGGTGATTGAAAATATCAAGACACAATTTTATTGGGATAGATTGTCTCGTGCAAGGCAATGTCGAGTCCACGAGTCCGCGCACATAAAAATGTCGGTAACTATATGACAAGTAAATCTGCAGCATCTGCAGGCTATTCGAATCCCACGAAAAGTCCTGGGTCTCGAAGATCATCAATACAGAGTGATGTTGAACAGAAGTCTGCATCGGGGTTTTCTCCTTCTCATCAATCCCGATCACGATCAAGGAGTTCTGCAAGCAGTCACGTTTCGGCCACAGTTAATAGAGGACATGGAATCAACGCATCGTATGTTCCTGCGCTAGGGTCTGGGAAGAGCATCGTCGAAGCTGTAAGAGAGATGAAGAACAAGCTAGAGAATGCGGAGGAAGAGGTACGCAGAGAAAAGCAACAACGTATGCGTCTACAAGGTGTAGTTGCAGACCTCGAAGAAAACCTTGAGTCGAGTCGATCAAACACTAAACAACTTGAGGATCTTATTGCTAAACTCAACCGCCAAGATCGAGAGTTACGTGTGACATTAGAGCAAGAGGCTAAACGGATCGAGGACTTAGAGTTTGAGAAGAATGCCGCCATGCAAGCTATTCGAAATAAAGAGCACGTTGCAGAGCTGGAGAGGACTGCAAACAAAGCACTGGCCAGCGCAGAGTCAGCAAAAGCAAAACTCCGCGAAGAGCAATCATTGCAGGCATCATTACGATCTCAATGTCAAGAGGCACAGACACTGGCGAAGGTTGCAAAAGAATTACAACTTGCAGCTGAAGCTCGCGCTGAAAAAGCGGAGAAGGCCATCGCATCCTCACAAGCGCGGGCAGATTCTGCATTCAAACGCAAACAAGAGATCGAAGTTGAGCTTTCTTCAAGTCGTGACACAATATCATCACTCAAATTCCAGGTGAAGAGTGTTAGTACTCAGCGTGATGAATTGCTTGTAAACAGAGCAGATCTCGAAGCTCAGGTCGAGGCTTTACGACGTGAACTTGACTCTATTTCTTCACTATTTCTTTCGTAATATAGAGCAGCGACCACTTTGCTGCTACTGCTTTTGGTAATCACATGTTCTGCGTTTGTCGCTAAGTATTGTGCTAATTTGTATGACAAGCTTGCCTCATAGAGTTTGTGTTTAATGTTGTGTATAACATAAGTCCAAATCTTGCAAATTCAACTGTGTTAGAGCACACATATACAAGACTGGCTTATCTACGTTTGATATTTCCATGCATACTTATATTTCGAGGCCTTTAATGAATTAGAAGCCATGATACATGCTTTTTTTTGTGCATTGGACTAAGTGTATATCGCAACGAATACATTCTACATAATTCTAAAAAGGATATTTTGATTCTTTAAGCTCTTGTGGGTTTAGAAAACAACATTTACTATTTAGCGATATCAATTGTTAGTCAATCGAATACAGCTTTGCTTTCATCTCTTTAGCCAAGCCAAACGAAAGTTTGGAGTATACTAAAATGTCGCCGCAGTGTCATCAGTATAGTGGTAGAAGTATGAATGGTCTTCGATTGTTCACAGAATGTATGCTTTAAGGATAAAGTGCGCATTCTACTCGATATCTTTGTCGAGATTGAATACAAAGGATTCATAGCATCTATCTATCTACATCATCAAAGTGTGCCTGACGAAATTTCTCGTGCTTTTGTTTACTCGCCCATAAAGTGATTAGTTCAAAGCGCCGACAACACTCTCTGATAGTCCACCGAGCTATATGACAGGATTCAGAATCAAACCTACAGCACCTGTTCATTTAATTTCGACAAAAGTATTAACAAGCTGTCAAATACTCTGGCCGTGAAATCCTAACACAAATTTGTCTTAGCAAAGTTGAATTTTGTTCACACAGTGTGTTTTTTCTAAAGAAATCTAACAAAAGATGTAGAATAGATGAGACCATGATTATAACATGCTGCTAGGTTTAGCCAATTGCTTCCTGGGATCTCCCCACATGACTGTGAACAGCTTCACTCCAGTACTATTGGAGTAACTTGCATGACATTGAAAGGCTATCATAATTATTTAATGACAAATTCAAAGTTTCCCAAAATCTTGAAATTATACATAATTCGTCTAGAATGCCATGTACAATGTATTGTTCAAGATAAATCACGACTCTAGAGATGCATAAACTATTGGGTAATACTCTAGATAAGGTGTCATCCTCATTGAAAAACTTTCACTTTTACATGAAGTTATATTGAAGCTAGCTGCAAAGATTACGCGCAATTCATCGTATCGGTATGTACTGCACATCCCTGCTGAGACGATGAAGGGAATAATCATGTTGAGAAAACTTTGCCAGGGTTCTTCGCAAACCATTTTAAGCCAGAGGGGTCCGAGTTCCAATCAGAGAAATCAAAGGCAGCCTCGAGAGAACGAAGAATCTATAACTGACTGCAGGTTTAGATGCGTCCTCTAAAAGACTTTGAATGGCAAAACCTGTATTAATGCTTGATAAGGCAAGCGCGTTGAAAGCGCCAAGGTCTACAAAAGACTGATCAAATCTAACGTGATTTTAAAACTACAAGTGTGACTTTATTAATTTTTTAAATTTCATTCATCTGTGTTGAGGTGAGATATCTCTCACCCTAAAAGGTCTAATATATTCTGTCTCCGAGCAAACTCGTTTGATTTTGTTTCGCAAATTTGCAATAAGTTTTGCTAGATTGCTCTGCTAAAGCTTGAGTATGAAAGAGTACTGTTTTGTATATTCGGCAATTTTTCGCTTAGATAGCTAACCAATGTGACTATAGCTTACAGACTCAACGACTCTTCAATATTGATTGATTTCCATATTTGCCACTATTGCCTGTGTATTATACTCTCGCGAGACATTACTTCCTAGGTCACTCACTATCTTGTTCAGTTTGGTTTTCGAAAAGGCTTGCTACTTGATACGTATTTGAGAGAATCTCGCGTTCTAGAGAAAAATCAGTTGAAACTTTAAAAATAAAAAGGGAAAAGATAACAGGGAAAAGGGGACTTAGGTGATTGATATTTGCGACCAGACTTCCCCATCTCCACTCTATCAATGTTATATGAAATATATTCTGAGTATGACATTAAAATTCGCAAATTTGATTTTCGTAGAATCGAGCGCATCGATTCAACAATGTCAATTTCGCCATTTACGAGGTAGCCTAAAACCTCAACAAAGATTCCCACGCTTTACTTATTTGTCCTGCCAAATCTCCCATTCGACCCTAAGCAATTGAATTGAAGGTCACGTATAATCATATAGATGTATCCTACCTAATAACAGTACTGTCTTTTAGTTCTTTCTTTAGTCGCACCTCCAACAAGTTGATAACGACGGCGAGAGGCGGGCAAACCATGTCCTACATGCCTAGCTAGAGGTATCTAGCTGGGTACCTTGCTTGTTCATAGTGTTCGACGATCACTTGGTCCTATGTGCTACTCTAGCAGAAAAACTTACTAGTAGTAGTATTTTATTTTTTAATATTATAAAAAACTTGAAAGACATTTCTTGAAAACAAAGAGAATTTCTTCCTCCGGTCTTGTATTTCCGCCACTTCTCTCTGGAACGCAAGTCCGCCGAATAAGAAAGCCCATCACGCTCATGATGGAACAACCCAGGTACATTACAATGCATGATTGTACAAGAAAGAGATCTCACGGGTCGAGCTTGGGCTTCCGCAGGGAGGCTCTTCAGGCTTTGGTACATTTGCGTCAGCTACATCCAAGTTCTAGCACTGGTATTAAGAGCAACTCCCAAGAAACAGCCGAGGCAAGAGCGCGTTCTCAACCGTTAGAAACAAACCACAGCAGGCCACCACTGTGCTTTCAAAGGTCTGTGCCTCTCTCAGGCTCACGAGACTGAGCTGCCCGAGCTCGGTGAAAATCAAACTGCATGAATTGCACAACATTGTGCCAACTTGAAGAATACAGCTAGCGCCGCTCTGGTGCCCTGTCGAGGCGACGGAGGTTGACGAGGCGAACGAGCTATCCACACATGCTGGTGAATGAAGTGATGAAGTGACGAAGTAATGCAGAGTGTAGTGTATGCTGGGGGAATGAGTTGGTAATCCTCCTTCAGGCAAGCTCAATTGGCATGCTCAACTGCGTTGAGCTTGCCTGAGTAAGATTGCTTGGAGCCTAGTGCGGACTCTGTCTCCGGCTGTTTGTGAAACTGCTGGTCTGGTTCATGATATGAGCTTGTGGATGATAATTTGACCGAATGAGAGAAGCTCGTTGCAAATTTTGCAAGATGACGAAGAGCCAACGAGTGGTCCGCTCTCGCACTCGCACCATGCACGACATTTATCATCTTGAATGCTCCACCAGAGTACAACTTATTGATGGAGGGCAGGAGACCCTTGGGTTCAAACGGAGGATTGGTTGTCTTCTGTGCGGCCCATGCGCTTTCTTGCAATTGGACGCTCCTCTGCCTCTCGTGTGACACACGCTCCTCCATTCTGTCGCAGGTATCTTCAAGTTTGTTTTCCTTGCCTCTTCGTCAGCATCCTGCTGCGCCTTAGACGTGAAGACAGCCGAGTCTAACTAAGCTTCCGTCGTGGGAAACGCGCCAAGTTCTCCGGGTCCACCTGCAAGCAAGCCCCGCGGCCTTCCACAAAGTTTGCTGCGGTCACTCAGCGTCGCTTCCTCTCTCCCCAGCCTTGCAGCCTGCGCGGTCTGCTTCGCTTCTCGCTCCATGACCTCCTCATCTTTTTCGAATTGGTTGCCGCGCAGATCAACAAACAAATGGAGTCAAGTCTCAATCGGTGAACAGATCCTTCAGATCCATCAGATCCATCGCAAGAGAATTCAAACTTCTGAAGGTCTGCGGTCGACTCCGAGTCTGGTATCATACGCGCCGCTCTCATTCAAAAACCACCCCCTTAGTATCCTATGAAAACCTCGTACCTGCTGGCTGGCTAGGTACTACTGCGCGCCTACCTAACTGGTAGCTGCCGTAGTTCTTCAGCTTCTTGTTCTTGTTCTTGTTCTTGTTCTTGTTCTTGTTCTTGTTCTTGTACCAGTACTTGAAGGAGGCCTTCTTCAGCGCCTTGCTGAACCACCTCAGGCGCCGGTGTTGGCGACCTAATCACCATCATCGTCGCCCTCCCTCCCTCGCGAACTTGCGGTCTTTCCCGCATTAGGTACGCATCGATGACGGGTCTTTGCTCTCTGCGCAGATGAAGTTCTCGTGTCTCGAAGCCAACCTCAACCTCAAACTCGCCATTTATTTATTCGCGCTTATTCTTCACAGATCTTACTCATAGAACTTTTGACCAACAGAGAGAGAAAAAGGAGTTATATAAGACATATCGTATTGGCCTAATTACGTAAAAATACTAAACAAAAAAAAATGAAAATGAAAATGAAAATGAAAATGACGCTATCCTACCGCTTACACCTATCCGGCCTTATAGGGCTTTGATTGAAGTACTACGAGCACTCTTACGAGCCCTTGCTTGAGTCAGTGTTGTGTTTGCATCCTTGTTTCCCTTATCATCCGCACGAGTAACTTTCCATTGCAGCGTAGACGAGAAGGGGGGGTGCGGATGATAGCGGCGGGGTGGGGTTCTTCCGCAAGAACTGCGATTTGGAGGAAAGGCGGCGAGGCAGGAACTTCTCGAGGCGAATGCCACGCAGTATGTCCTTCCTTGCGCGGCGCCCGATCTCCTCTCGCACGCTTCAGCTTCAGTCGCAGCAGCTTCTTCCTCTCCCTCTCCCTCCCTCTCTCTTCATCCCTCTCTCTGTGGCTCTCTCTGAGGCTCTCTCTCTCTGTCTGTCTTTCTTTCTTCGAGCCCAATCTTCTGTCCAATGGTGATAGGCGCTGCACTATCTATCTATTGCAGGAGTCGTTCGAGTTGGAGTTGTCGTTGCTGTTATTGGGGTTGAAGACTGACTTACTTCTTCATGGGTTGTTGAAGAAGGAAGAGCTTGAGCTAAAGACGTGTTGGTTGGCTGGTTGGTTGGTGGAGAGGGCCTGCGGAGAAGTAGAAAGACTCAAGACATGCATGCATGCATGCATGCATGCATGCATGCAAAGTATGGGCATCACCGGCGAAGGTATCGACGTCCACCGGTTATGCATGATCTGCGAGGGCAAATGAGTGAATGGGCCCACGAACCGCCGAATTATCCAATCATGGTTTATTCATGAACAAAACCATGGATTGTTGTATAAACAACAAGGTCAAGTTATTCATTGCCGACGCATGACTCGCGATCCTAGCAACAACGGCGATCGATCGATTGATTGATTGAGTGAGTGAGTGAGTCAAGTTCATTCATCCATTCATGAACAAACAAAAGACCCAGGCAAAACGAGCGAATGAGAAAAAGCCCAACAGAATATACACCACATAAAACGCCTTCAATTCGACCTGGTAGGCCGAGAACTTCAAACCAAAGCCGGCAATTCTCGTTATTGGTCCCAGATTGAAGTGGCGATTGATTGGCTAGCACCCGGTCTTGAAGTTAATCAAGCCCAGGCTCAGCCTATCATCATCTTGAGACTTGACCTTGAACTTGAACTCGAACTCGAACTTGAAAGTTTCCTCCCAGATCCATGGTCTCACTGGGCTCGATCCCATCAACCCCAAGGTTGATATTATCCGCCACATAGAAGCCAAAAAAAAAAAAAGTTTCGAGGGAGAAAAGCAAAGAAAGAAAAGCAAAGAAAAGCAAAGAAAAGAAAAGAAACTAAAATAACTTAATTTTCTAGAGAACAATAAAGCAAAAAGAGAGATACTACCACGGCCATTTACAAGACCCGGGGCGGGAGAGACGGTGTGGTTCCGCAAGCAAAGTACACTTGCGAAAGCAGAGTATAGAGGCTATACTCTACTTTGAGCAAACCCTCTACAAGTGGAACAAACTGGGATCACTGTGTATATAGTTTACTTGCGGTGCGTCTTTTCCGCCAGTGCCAATTGGGAACCGGTATGTCTGCCCTTGCGCAGGGTCGCGGAAACAGTGATTTACAACAACAGACACACCCTCTTCGAATTCCAAGCCGGAAAGGCGGCCAGAAGCCGGCTGCCTGCAGCTCAGAGCCCCTCCAGCCCCTCCCTCCAAGGGCCTGTCTTTCGTCACTCGCCCCGCCTGCTTTCCCATCTTTGCAGTGCTGGTCATTGATCTGGGTCTCTACATCTATTCCGGATTGCATTCATTGAGTTCTATGTTTTGATCGCCTCGCCGGCGCATGCATGCCTAGTGTTTAGCATAGGAGGTCCTTAGGGTGGAAAGCAAGAGTGACTAGTACCTGAATTGAGAAAACAATGGTCGGACGCTAGGCAGGTACTAGGTAGGTGCTACCTGCCTGCTGCTAGGGAGGTCCTAGCGTAGCGCCTAGGTGTGAAGCTGCTAGTCAGAGTCAGAGGTCCAAAAGTTTGTAATTGTGGAGCTGTGTTTCATTTCATTTCCACTTCATGATACATCCAAAGCCTAGGCCACCCTCGCCGGTTCTCTGCAGAGCCGCGTCCGCCGTGAAAGGTGCCGGTGGAAACCTATGAGAAGCCACAGTCTCAGCAGCGCCGATTGAGGTTGTTCGCAAGAACTGCTTTCATAGATACATGGATTACACCATGACTGCAGAGCTTGAAAAGAGGCGCTCAAACGAACAGACCCGCTATGGCACTCTTAGCCCAATCGCTAAGACCTGCCTGCACAGAAGGCATGACTGTTTTCAACCTGATCTCGCAAGGTCTTTCTTACTTACAATTGAAACTAAGATAAGCAAGTGCGTGCATATGATGCTGTGGCCATTAAGGCGAAAGGCAAAGCTCGCTCGAGTCTTTCTCTCTGCTTTCGATCTTCATGACCCCTCTCCGAGCCTGATTTCCCTCACTAGCAGCCTAAAGAGGGCTTCTCGCGCCGCCATTTCACGGTTCATTCGCTGATCCTTTGGACATTCCGTATTGCTCATAGAAATCTTTCTTTCTTTTTCTTTTTTTCTTTCTTTCTTTCTTTCTTTCACTGCCTGAGTGATGATTGGTTGTATGGTTAAGCTAAGCTAAGCTAAGCTAGGCTAACTTAAGCACAAACTTTCTCCTCATTTTCTCATTTTCTCATTTTCCTTCTTCCTTTCCATAGGAATCATCAGAATTTCATCGCAGCGAGCGCAGTTACTCTGAAGAGTGATTGATTGAATTGATGGGTACGTACATTCGTACCTATGACTGCTTTCTTTCCTCTGTCTGACTAACGGTGACAGCTCTCACCTGTCGCTCAAGCAGGCGTCGTGACAAAGCCTCCTCCGCGTCCGTACCAGTCCGTTACTCGCGTGTAGGACTCGCGCCTCGAAAGAGACCTCAGCAAGTCGGGGTGGCGCGAATAGCACAAGACCGGGCACTGGGTACAATAAATTCTACTTTAAGATCGATCGTCAGTCAGTCAGTCAATCCGGCGTCGATCACAGATGAATCATCTCCGTCATGTGGTTTTTACTTGGAGGAGCTTGAATGAATGGGACTTGCTGCGCAAAAGCTCTGAAGGCGTGCAGGGGTGGGTATTCTGGGTGTACAAGCCTACTGCACTCGCGCAAAAGGGACCCATTGATTGATTGATTGATTGATTGATTGATTGACTGATTGCTGACTGTTATTGTGCATCGAAGAGCTGATGATGGCTGCGCGGTTTCCCAGCTCTAACTCTAGCAGTCCCTGAGCTCCTCCTAAGCTAGTCAGTAATAGATTAAAGGAAGGGAAAAGAAAGAGAGAAGAAAGAGAAAAGAAGCAAAGAAAGAGGAGTTTTCTTTTCTACCATATGTTTCTCTCGAATCAAAACAATCATCATTCATTCGAGTCAATCGATTCAAATCAGAACACTTAGTAGCTAGGTACCTAGTGATCTCAAAGGCTCACTTGAAAGCAATTCAAATCCGGAATCGAGACGGATTCCACGCTCCCGCTCGCTCGTGCCCAGCACCGGGGCGGACCCTATCCCGGCAGGGCGTCTGAGTGTTCATATCTGTGCCGCAGAACTGCGTCTGGTTGCTCCGTTGGTTTTCAAGTCTAGCAGGTACTAGACCATCATGGCGACGCCTAAGACGGCTCATGAGGCTGCCGTGGCTGGCACCTGCTCGTCTGATCAGGATGACTGCGACCCTCGCCAATGCCGCATCTGCCTGGATTCTTCTGCGTGTGGCGGTGATGAAAGCTACGGCTCGCAGTGGACGCGACTGAAGATTTGGCTTTCGAATCATCTCCGCGATGATCTCGCGAAACCCTGCCTCGAAGGTTCTGCGTGGATCTCCCCATGCCAGTGCAAAGGAACGCAGCGCTGGGTCCATGTGGCATGCCTCCGTGCGTGGCAGGGTGCTTGTGTTCGAAACAAGAGCCACCGTAAGGCCTCAGTATGCTCCGTTTGCCAGGCTAGTTACAGCCTACCACCGCCCAGAGAATCCCTTATCGTGTCGGCGTGGAACTGGATCAAGACCTCGAGACCAATTCTTATCATCGGGCCCGCACTCTTCACAGTCCCGGTGCTTCTGCTTCTGCAGATTATCTTCGCGTCGCTCGTCTTCGCCACCGTTATCAGCTTCGTAAGGCGCATGTTCTCGCAGGAAACTCAGCCACCGCCAAGGCCTCCGCCAGCGGTTCCGCGTCTTCCACCAGATTTTAATTACTACCACGGAATGCCTCACCGCAGAACACGTAGGCATAACGCGGACCGCGAGAGGGCGCAACCTGCTCGCGTTGGTGCCGAAATTTTAGCTCCTCGAGCGGATCTCGCACCTGAAGCGGTGGACGTAGGTCCTGGGGTCGCGTATGATGATGAAGCGAGGGCAATCATCTTTGCGCCGGCAGCAAGCCCTGCCAACTCAGTGATACAATCCGGGTGTCTCTTGCAGGCATCGGATGCGAATCCGCAGTTTGCAGGCAGGATGATGCTGGTGGAACACTTTGATCAGCGCCTTGGTGCAAGCGGAGTGATCCTGAATGAGAGACTTCAAGGATCGGCTATTGTCTGTGCACGACAGATGAGCCGGGCTGTTGTTGAGTCCGGGGTCTGGCTTGGTCGAGGAGGTTCGCTTACGAACACCACGGTTACTATTATTCACCAGCTTGATGATATCCCGGGTTCCAACTCATACATTGGTGGCTTTTGCGTCGGTCATTATGCAACACTTAGGCATTTCGAGGAGAATTTTACTGCGGCTCAGCTCCGCGACACTCGGCTTAAAGTCATCATGGGAATGACAACTTGGAACCCTGGGCAGCTAGAGCGAGAGGTCCGCGAAGGGCTCTGGACTATCTCTGCTCCCCATGCCACCGCTCCTGATGTGCTTTTTTAGACAAGCACTCAAGGCCGATAGTACAACCAGCAGGATACTTCTTCTTGCCTTTGGTTGCATCTCTGTCCAGTATCATTTGCATCGATCCAAGCATACATGCATGCAATTCTGCCCACACTTACTTACTCCTGTATATAGTCGGTTCTGTCATTTAAAAGACCCGTTTTCGTAGATGTTGCAGTTCTTCTACGACGCAGCGACCATGCCACGTTCGCAGATAACTTGTCCATTGCATATGTTTGACTTAAAATGCAATACCCCAAAGTCCAGATGTTCATCATCTCGACAACGTAATACAATAATTCATCGCACCCATGGATGACTATGAATCCAAATATCTAATCGAATGACACAATTCATCCCCCAACGTAAAAATAGCGAGTGGTGCAACGAGTTTGGTCTCTGCACCCCAAATAAAACCACACACACATGTAATCCATTCATTTATTTTAAACAAATCACCATCAACTATATTCTTCAAATGCATAGCCTTCGTAACAAGTGATTCACTTCTATCTCTATTTCTTCTTCTGGAACTACCTTGCCCAGACGATTGATGAGGATTTACAATTTAGTTCGAAATATTCGCTCGCGTTGGTTAACTTGCGAGCATTGCATGCTAAAAATTAGCAATTACAATCTGAATCATGGTCATGGCTTCACTTCGTTGGATGCTGTACTTGGATGTGCCTAAATTCAATCGAAACTTGTAGTTCTTTTTTCTTCTTTTCAGAATCAAGCTTAGTACATTTTATTTATAAACCTGTCCGCTATATGTACCTGACGGCTTTGCATATCTGGTTAAACTTGGACGATTGATTGTAAATGCTACCTTGGTTTCATCTTTGGTGAACGAGCGCCGCTGCAGGGGAAAGAGTAACATCGGTAACGCATGGACACAAAGACAAGAGTCAAAAGTAAACGTACACTATTTGTGCCTTGACAAGAAGTTGTTGCAGAAATGTGACAACAACACTCCTTTAAATCTTTTTGTATGAGCAAGCTCGAGCATATTGCTCATAGCAAGTGACAAAACAAAACAAAACAAAATAAAACTCATTCCTTCCACGCATCTTTCTAAATGAGTTGGTACTATCATGCAGAAATTCTGCCCGGATGCAAAATCCTGCTCACGGATGTCTAGTAGGGACTACTACATAGTACCAGGTAACCTATGAAATGCGTGACTCACAAGTAGCAGGCTGCTAGACTGATGTCTTTCGTCTTTCAGTTCCTAGGCGGCCCCACTTTTGTACGTACCTCTGGTTCGAAATAAAGAGGGACATGCAGCAGTCATCAAGCGAACCCTTGGTGAAATCCTGATAGTAGGACCCTCCTACCTACAACATAGCAATAACAAATTTGCTATTTTTACAGCATCCTTTGCTAGTACGTCATCTTTGGATAAACCTTGAGCGGTGGTACTGTACTCCTCCAACAACGATTTGTTATTGTGTTTTGAGAAAGTATAATCAGAGCATTGCGAAACACGCCAGGCTTGACGCCAGCCACGGATTTGCAGTCTTTACAAGTTGCAATTCAACTGCGCTCCGATTTCACAGATGCAAGCGATTCACCGGTCTTCACCTTTCACACTCTCGAGCGCCTGGATATTGCAACGCTTACCGATCAAGTTTCTGCCTGATGCAAACTTCGAATTTCACATAAACTCTTTACGATGTCATCGCAGCCTGTAGCCATGTTTCCTTAGTCTCTTATGCTCTACCCGAACTGTCTGCACTCCTACGAGTCCGGCTGCTTTTAATTCTCCACTCAGAAGCCACATCTTTCTTCGTTTTATGATTTTCGCCATTCTTCCCAATAAGTTGATACAGCACAGCCCTATGCCTGTTAAGGTTTCATTCTTAAATTTCTGTCGTGAACGCAGACTACTACCATGGGCACTAGGTAGGGACTACAAAGACCCCTCAGAACCTCCTTCTATTTTGGCGCTTGTCTCACTGCAAAGCAGGCGTTATCCAAGTTTCTTACTCGTTCAAGTTAGGACCTTGTCCATTTCCATACTGAACTGCCAAAATTTCCTTGCAGCCACGCCAATTTTCAGGTAGAATAGCAGCAACAGTATACTACCATGGAAGGTAGGTACCATTGCCACTTCCTCGCTTCGCTGCAATAACAATTTCCAAGATAGTGACAATGAAGTGCACGTATCACCCTTGCTCAACTTTTTACTGCTACGCTTATCTTGAGCAGTTTCTTAGCGCTTGGATTACTGTGCTTTTTGAAGTATGATTAAATAATATAGTACTCCTCGACCTACACCTTAGTCATAGCACGTGGTGCACGCGCGCACACACTGTTAAGAGTAGTTATGTAAAACAATAAGCACATTTTAGCCATTTCTTAGGCCCCTTCCTGAGCGCGCGTGTAGTAGCTTGTATAGAAGGCAGTGAATGCAGCAGCCAGACCGGCGAGCAGTCAAGAAACTCAAGGCGGTCCAGAAGCGGCCGCACGAGAGGGTTACCAAAACCCTTTGCCTGGGATAAGAATAGGGGTGGTTGTATTTTCGAAGGCTTGCCTGAGGCCTTCGTCTTGACTTAAGTGGACCCAGGTAACTAGATTGCTGGCTCGTGTCATTTCTAGTTTGGGAAGCCAGAACAAAGTTAGCCCGGTTTGCTTTTCTAGCTGCACTGGAGAGTGTTGATCAATCCAAGGGAAAGCTAGTAGCATTGCAGAGAAGATCCCTATTTGGTTTCCGGTATCGTAAAGAAGATTTATATATGATATCTGGTTGCTAAAGAATCAACTAGAACTCGGGCCAGGTTGCAGCAGAGGGAAGAAGGAAATTTATTATCCCGTACTAAGTTCTTTTTTGCAGTGGATTGACGATTGATTATTAGGTGAGAAACAGCATCAAGAACAATCCAAAATGTCGTGCCTCTATTACTTTGTGAGAAATTTGATGATGATGGTGCTGAAAATTTTCTTTTCCAACGGTGTTGAAATTGTGAACTCCGAGAACATGCCACAGGAGGGTCCCATCATCGTTGTTGGCAATCATATGAATCAATTTGTCGACGCCATGGTAATGATGAAAACAGCTCAGCGAAAGCTGTCCTTCATTATGGCAGAGACTTCTCTACACAAACCTGTCGTCGGACAGGCTGCTCGCGCGTTACATGTGGTTCCTGTTGTCCGTCCACAAGATCGCGCCACGGTCGCACAAGGAAGTATTGTACGTATTGACTTGGACGCATGCAAAATTTACACAGAACATGGTAGCCTCCTTGACGACTGCGCACAGCCAGGATGCAGTGTTGCTATCAAGGGTGTTGGCCAAGTTGTTGTCGCAACCGTGGAGTCTGATGACGAGCTCACATTTAAACCGCCAAATGAAGAAAACCCCTTGCATATTGAACATTTTACTGGCAGAATGTCTTTTAAGGTTATCCCCAAGATTCCTCAACGTGAACTTTTTCAAAAGGTCTTCGACAAGCTCCAGGAAGGCGGCGCAATCGGGATTTTCCCGGAAGGTGGCTCCCACGATAATACAGATCTACTGCCCCTCAAAGCAGGTGTTGCTGTAATGGCTTTAGGAGCCCGTGCTCACGGTATTCCTGTCAGAATCGTGGCAACTGGAATCAACTACCTAGGAGGCCATGTATTTCGGAGCAACTGTTTTGTCGATGTTTCTCAGCCAATCGATGTTGACGATGATCTTGTGGAAGAGTATATTCACGGAGATAAAATTGCAGCCGGAAATGCTCTACTTGCGAAAGTCAATGAAACCTTAGAAAGCGTTCTAATTCGTGCACCCACTTACAAAGAGCTTACAGCTCTACGCATTGCCCGTCGAATGTATCAAAACAATATTAAGCTCTCGAGTGAGGAGTACGTCAACCTAAGCACTCGATTCTCAGCTGCTTACTCGACTTGGAAATCCGATCCAGCTTTCAAAACCATCCTTCGCGATATTTACCTTTACAATAAGTTTGCCTACGCACAAGGCTTAGATGATAAGCAAGTCGCCGAACTTCCACCGTTGGGCAGCTGCGTAACTTTACTCCGCGCATGGTATGAATTGATGGTGACCTTTTTGATGCTGGTTTTTATTCTACCCCTTATATTACCTGGACTTATTCTTGCCTCTCCTATCCCGCTTCGAATCAAGTGCGTAGTGAAGCGCGAGATGGCAAAGGCTTTGGCTGGATCTTCCGTAAAAATTGCAGCACGTGACGTTGTAGCTTCACAAAAGGTTATTCAAAGCACAATTCTTATCCCCTCTTTACTCGTGCTGTACACGGTTGTTGGGCTGATTTTGCTGTTTTTCCTCTGGCCATACAAGAATACGGACGACAATGCTTGGTATGACTTTCTTGCTAGCAATGCATGGTGGCTGATTCCAATCTTCTTTTTGGTATTTTTCCCCATTTATACGTTTTACATCAGCGTCGTGATGAGTGAGACCCTCGTCCGTCGCTTACGCCATGTTCCTAGTTACATTTTTGCTATCCGGTCTACGTGCAAACCCCGCCACAGCAACCCATCAGAGATGCTCCGTCAAGACCGCAAGCGTCTTGTGTTGCGTGTGCAAACTTATGTGGAGGACCACATTCATGAAATTCCAGATTGGGCTAACAATCGTATTATTTCTTCTGATGAGGTTCAGAAGCGCCGTTCTTTGAATACCCTGAAACTGCTTGAGTCTGGCGATCTGGAGCCAACAATCTCAGGCGAAAGTCTTGGAAAGTCCAAGTCACTCATTTCATTAAGAATCGATGACGAACCTTATCTTTGAAGTTAAAGGTCTCTAGTGTGTCATCTGATGTAGTTCTTTGGTATTGAAACTACTTACCATTCTGCTGTATTTGTCTCACAATGTGTCTCGAAAGATTCATTCATCTTGTGTACTTCGAACATTCCCTGCACCTCGAAATTCCTGTGTTAGAAACTAATCAAATGTGTTCTTATAATTCGATATCTTTCAAAGTCAATTTCTCTCAATCGAAATATTATAGATTGGTTATTTTACTACTTTAGGTGCGTTGTTTTGCAATCTGTTCGTTCATCAATTCAATCTACGACTTTCCTTTTTTCTCATAATAATCAGAGGCAATTTGAAGATTCGAATTTTTCAAAATTGATCAGCAATACTTGTGTTTGAATTTCGAAAATTAGATCGCAACTTTTGGTTTGTAAAGTGCAGATCCCATCCGTAACAGAAAAGAGAACTCTAGTCTCTATCTATTGGGCCAATGCATATGAGTATTAATCTTACATGTGGTCTTACTGGTGCCAGGTTTACTTTCAAAGTAAATGCAGGAACTAATGTTTGGTAGGAATTCTAAGACATATTATGCTTAGCACTGGACAGAATTTTATACTACTGTTCTCCTATCTGTGTTGCTGAGGTCATATGGAATATTAATGTCTACACCATCTAACATGGTGCCCTGCTGATAATTCAAGCATGTTGGAATTCTTGAACCAGCCGTACTAGATTCCGTAATGATCATTAATAAAGGCCTACTTCGCAAAAATAGCGTTATCTTACCTGACTGACTGCTTTCCTCGAATAGACCACTCCAAAAATTTTAGAGTAGCAAAATTTGCAATAATTTGGGCTCCTAGTTTTGGACAGAAGCATCAGCCCAAAAAATCTTCGAAGCGTAGTTGCTAAAGCGCTACGGGGAAATGGAAGGAATTTAACGGCACGGGCAGGTTTGGAGATATTTCGGAAATAACCCGAGAAAGGTCAACAAATAATACATTTGGTGTTCACTTCTATATTATGCTGGTTAGCATTGCCCACACTTCAACATTGAGTAAGGCACGCCCATTTTTCGATAACATGTAAGACGATTTCGAACAATCATAAGTTATATCTAGCTAACTTGCCCCAAGAAAAAATAGAGCGGCCCAGTCATGATCATATCATATCGGGGCTTTAACTAGGGTATGACGAAGTGGCCTGGTTAACCTAATCAATTTTCACGCGTTAGATCCATGCTCCACGTCTAATAAAGCAATAGTATTCAACTAATGGAAATTTTGAAGTTATACTCTAGGGCACTTTCTGGAGTTACTGTTCAATGACTCAATCAGTCTTGAAACTTTCACCGTTATCTTTGTTTATAGACTCGTATTTTGACTTCCCTAGCCGCATATGCTTCATTTCTATATCTTGCTGAATCTCAATTGATGAATATGGCTTTCTACATTTCTTGCTTAACAAGTAGAGTGAGTAACAAATTCCTGATCGAGAAACCAGCACATTGGAGGTTATATATTAGGCAACCACCGTTTGTGACAATTTCTTTCATAATTTTCTCTTTTGAGCATCGCCTTGGCTAAATTATTTCTTCATACCCTTGCATTAAGAAAGTTTCAAATGAACTTTGAACGGCTTTCGCTGTAATATGACTACTCATAGGCTAACACCAACAATGTGAATTTATTTCTTCAAAAGCCGTCTATTGTGTATGCGTATGTTAAGGACATCAGACTAGCTTCAACTCGGTGCTCTTGCTTGATTGGTTCATCTGATGCTAAAGACGATATGCATGATCTAAATCTACCACTAGCTGCAGAAATTCAGATGGGGTGAAATTCTAACCATTTGGCTATACATCTACTTCAATACTAACTGCTTAATTTAGCTTGCTCCTGCTTTTAGTGTGTGATACTACACAGAATACAGCTAATCCAGCTCTTTGCACGAAGAGCTTGATACTGAGAAACTTGATTGTATCACACGAATTGCTTCTAAAAGCTGAAAAGACAGTTGATGCAAAGCAAGCTTCGGTTTTAAGGCTGAATTGGCAATTAGACAAGTGAGACTTCAAGGTAAGGTTGAGATTTTGCTCTAGGTACTTATTATGTCCCCAGGACTCTATGGTACAAACCAGCTTGAAGTCTACGGTGTTACTTTAAAGCAATAATTAGATCGCTCATTTTCTGCCATACGGTAAGAGCATAACTCAAACTGTCTCGGCGTACACAACGGCAGTTGAAGGTGTTGGTCTTCAGTCGAATATGATTTGAGTAGGCTTCTGTTATTTTGGACGAGCAGTGATAATCAGAGTCGGTAGAAATAGGTTTTCTCGTGTCCCATGGCATGCGCGAAGAAATGTAGACCCGTCCAGTCCTCTCTTGCATGCATCGGAGTGGGCACCAAGGTGGAAACTATCGTAACAACATGTATGCAACTGGCTTGAAGTGTGGCGTTGTCCAAAACATCGATACCAAAAGGTAATGGCATTTCTGCGTGCTGATTTGTCATTCATTGAACGTGTTTTAAAACGATGCGTGTCGATTGGGAGTGCCCTTCCTTTTCAGTTGCAAAGAAATTGGAAGAGGGAAACGTACTTCAAGCAGGCTTTTTTAAAAAGAGTAATTGGGTCGAAGTTTCAAGTCTGAAAGGTCAACTTAATAAAACATGTCCACTCCAAATGCTAGTTCGAAAGTAGAACATTATTTGTTGTAAAGCACCTTCTGTTTGGTGCAAGTTTTTTTGTATTTGTCTTTCAAATCTGAGAAAATTGAAGAGTAAAAAAACTTTTTTCGGAATTTAGCACGGGCGCTTGTCGGCGAAGACGGTCAATTCTCTTACGAACTCGCCGCTAATAATATTCTAAATAGTTCTAAAGAAAATTAGTTGAAGAGTCGAAATACCATTCAGAAACCTGCAGAGCCAGCAAAGTAGATTTGCGGCCCCTTCTCATTTCTAGAGTTGATTGATTGTTATTAGTGCGTTTTCATGTGCTGTATGAAATTATCTATTTGTTTTCTACGTCGAGGTTTGCTCTGCCGGAACCTCTCACTTGAGACATTGCATATCCTATTGAATATGTAATATGATTTTCAATTTTCTTGAGAAGAAGTTTGTCTTCGTTAACATTGGTCCAGACATCATTTTGATACAGATAGGGACTAAATGATGTTTTATTAATATAGTGGCATCTAAAAAGTACTGGAGTCTTCAAGTCGGTATAACTTGGTTCCCAAGACAACTAAGCTGGCAAGGAAAATACAGTTAGTTCATCGCTCAAATCATGGCTGCACGCAGTGACCTTTTCTGTGTGTAACATTTGCATGTACATTTTTGAAGCTATTTTAAAAAAAATGCAAGCGAGCTGAAATAGAACTATCTCGAGAGTTATTTGTAGCGTGGCTTTACAAAAGTTTGTATGAAATCGGTCGAGCAGCGACCAGCACTTTGCAAATAGCTCTTCCGAGAGTTGGTCGGATGACTCCAATTTCTTAAAATTTCAAGAATGTCCTTGGAACATGGCTGGTTCAAATGAAATCAATGATTTCACTTTTCTCTTTTTACATCCATGTTCTAGTATTGTAATATGTTCCGCATTTGATGACACGCTGGCTTCTATGAAGAATTTGATATTTTTTTAATATTGTTCAAGTCATCAGAGGTGTTCTTCAAGCTTGGGCAAATTTATGTTAAGCCTTCTTCTCTCCCTCTTCAATGGAAATAAGCAAAGGGGGGGATTTTGCCACAACTTCCTGTTGCGAGTCGCCTCTTCAATGTGCTGCTGTGCTCGTGCCGTGTTCTTCCTAAAGACAAGACCAACTAGTTGCGTCTGCTGTTTCCAAACATCTTTAATCATCATTCCAAGCTGCGTATACTGCAACCGTAATTTACTAGCTTGCTTACAAAGCGCAAGTCTCTCAATCTGGCATAAATCACACTCATGAAATCGCTTGAAAATCGCAACCAATACCACTGCTCCCTCGCTCGCAATTTTTGCCAGCCTCGCAACTTCTCAGCTTCTTCGAAGCGTGGCACTATTCTCTCTTCCTTTCCATTCCATTCCATTTGCCCCATGATGATGAAATAAATAAAGCGAGGACATAATTCTTAGCGATTGAGTCCTCCTCAAACTAAAACTAGAAGGCATTATGTTGTACGTACTTACCTTGGTATTGAAGAAGCTCTTCTTCTTATCAGTCACTCAGCACCTAGGTACCTAAAAAGTACTATCCCTGGAAACTCGCCGGGAAAGCAAGCCCGAAAAGGCTCCGTGTCTGTGGGTCTCTCAGCCAGCTTTTCTCGTGACCACAGCTTCCCATAATCTTGGAAGGAGACATACCGCTTTCTTTTAAGAGACAGCAGCTCCCCCGGAACTGTTTAATCCGGTGCGTTAGTTCAATATGCGGCTTTACTCTGCCGATTCTTTGGATATCGATGAGCGATCTTCAGTCGCAGATTGGCTGCGATCAAGAAGCAAAAAGCAGCTCTGGCTGCTCTCCAGTTTCAAGAAAGAAAACGAAAGGAACTCGAAAAGAAGGCAGCTGCGAGCCAGGCTAGTGTTTTATCATTATTATTATTAGTACTAGTATTAATTAAAAATAGAACCGTAATCATAAACCTAATCAATCAAACTTTGAATATCAGTGTTGAAGAAAAGGACGGGCGTATTTTTCTCTACCTCAAAATAAGGAAGAAAGGAAAGTTTTAATGTTTGAGAGAGACCTTTTGATTATCACTTGAACTATAGAAGAGTCGAGTGAAAAACATAAAAACTAAAAGAACAACAACGTTTGAAGTTGCCTGCACGACAGAGGAAACGCCTGGCTGGGGTAGCGTACGTCACTTTTGGTCAGTATGGTGTCTGGATCGATCGTGCTGTTTTTCTTGCGAACTAATGAGTCATCAAGAAGTTGTTTGTGTGCTTGCAAAGATGGGTTAAAAGAAACGCGGAACATTTTTGTTGCGCCGAATTCTCTAGTGCGATAGAAGAAGCAGGATCCCACTTCGGATCTGCAATGAACAATCTGCATATTGCAGAAGACTCTTCCCCATCGAAGGCTTTTTGGCTGGTGAAAGAGCCCATCCCGAGGCAAACGGTCGTTTCGGCGCGCGACACACAGTCGCTGAGGTGGCCAAGTCTTCTGATGGTGGCAGGTGTTATATCCTTGCGAGCTTTTCTATGCAAGCAAGATGAGACCATCATTATCTGGGTAACGGTGGCAACAACAACTCCGCAATCTTTCTGATGCCGGGGCCTGATTACTGGAAAGCATTCTTACCCAGGTTTTGAACGAACAGAGATAAGAAGGAGTCCCGGCAAGATATTAAATTGGAGCCAAGCATGTAATAAGAGGCCTTGACTAGGTATTATGTTTGAGCAAAACGTGCGATAATGTTGCGATATAAACTAAAGTTTGGCCAACAACAGTGCCAACGACAGTAAAAGTCGCTCACGCGATTGCCACCCTTTGGATAAGAAGCAGTATCATGTAAGAATAAGTGGAGTTCGAGCACGCAACAGCAGAGCAAACAATTGAGACCGGCTTGGGAACTAAACGTTTCTTCATTCTTCTTTTCTTCATTCTTAAATTAAATAATTACAATAAAAACTTATCTTTTTAAAGATAAATTAAAATAATAGGAAACATCATTGTAAACAAGGAAGTCTTCAAAATACCAATGATGCTTATAAAGAAGAAGTAACAAGGAGTTTATCTTTCTGCGAAGTCAGAAGAAAGGAAGACCAAGTAAGTGGTCGTTCACAACAGAATTTGAATTCGAAAACACTTATGTTACCTATATCACGCTCATTGCAACTTCGTCGCAATCAACATGCTCGTCAATACGAAGTAAAATTAAGAAGAATTCAAGTTATGATTACGCTTCCAACTGCTGGAATGAAGCAACCCCAAACGAGCTGAGGTTTTCCTTTCTTATTTATGCGAGGGTGTCTGGAAACGCATTGTTTCCAGTTACTCGTCGCACATATTTCATCATCGAAGAATTGGAGCTCATGCTGAGTCTGTGGCAGAACTCGCTTGTTGGGTCTGGGCGCTCCAAGCCCTCAGAGATGCTATATCTTCTTCAAGCTTACAGACATGTTGTTGGATAGCTCCTTTGAGTGTAATGCAAGCAAACTGCTCTATTCAAACGACTGTGCATGTGCCACTCGTGTTATTTCCTATTGCTCTTTTCTACTATCAATTTTGCATTTAAAAAAATTATGTATTATAATAAAAATGTATGCATAAATACCTAAATACATAAAATAAAATTCAAAACACTTGAAAAAAGAAAAAGAGAAGAAGCTGTTATCTATACTAAATTAGTTAGTTGACCATTACCTTTAATGATTATCATATGACAAACAAGTTTAAAAATAAAATAATAAATAATAAAATAAAAACACGTTTTACTTTTTCTGTTTTACAGAAAGACAACTTGCAATTTGATGCGAGGGATTGATTGCCTTTACTTTCCCCTTCATGGCACATGAACTTGGGTGTCAGGGTATCTGCAAAACATGGTGTATGCGAATGGTAGATGGACCACGATCGGCCTGCAGATTCGGGGGTTTTCTTTCGGGTCGGCTAACTTGTTTGCTTCCTTTCTTGCACAGTATCTATCATCTGCAACTCTGGACTGCTACTGCTGCTGCATGGCAACTTCGAGCTCGACTTCGGAATCATGTCGCGCTTTGTGCAGCAGCCGCAGTCATATCTTACAATCCATGCCGCACATTAAGCTTCAAGATGTCGAAGATTCCCACGCCCAGAGGTCATCGTGGTCCATACTGCGTTGCAGAAAGCGACTTGCGCTATAGACTTCAGAAACCTCAGGCAAACAGTGAAGGGGGACCATTTATCCACCTACTCGACAACGACAGCGTACGACAACTCTGTCTGCCACCCTTCGCATTCTTCGCCACAGCTCCTGGCGGGTTTTCCCAAGACCTTGAGCCACCCATCCCCGCCTCTGCTCCCAGGCCAAATAAATGCACGGGCGCCACACGCCCAGCCATCACACGCGTGGATCCGAGGCACCGGCAGCGGGCTGCCATGCCGCCGCACGCAATGCCAGTTAGTTCTCCGGCGACGATTTTCATTGAGCTTCCTCGCTAATCTCCATGTTGAGTTCTCCAATCAATCCGCTTTTAAAGGCTTCTCTCTAAAACCCAAATTCTTCCCATGCCGTGAACGGTGGTGCGCCAAATTTCTCATGGCCCTTTCTCTCTCTCTCTCTCTCTCTCTCTGGCGGCGCCTTCTTCAATGCGCGGTGTGCCCTTCGCCTTGCGCAAGCAAGCAAGCTTCGAGCGAGAGCTCTCTCCGCTGCGCCTGAAGCACGAGAGTAGATCAAAGCAAGCTCGCCCTGCGAGACGCTTCTTCGAGTTTTGCGGGCGTGCATGGACGCTGGCCGAATCAGCTCCCAAACGCATCCTAAGCCGTCTGAACCAAGCAGGAGCCAAGCGCCCAGAGCGATTCAGCGCCTCCTCCGGGGTTGGTTAGTTAGTTAGTTAACTTCTTCTGGTTCTTGTTCTTCTTCTTCTTGGGAGCCTCGCAGATCAGATGGGTCTAAGGCCGGCCGGCCATCAAACACGCAATGCGGTTCACGAGCCCGAGCCGCAGCAGGAGCAGCTTTCGGACCTTGCTCGGCGAATGGTCGGCGGGACTGCTGTTAAGAACGGGAAACAGAGCCTTCTCAACCAACTTTTTTTTCTCTTCCTGGTCAAAGGAATTTTAACAAGAAAAAATAATAGTGCAGAGTTCCGCTTTTGCTTATTTTTTAAAACTAATAATCCCTGGTAAGAAATCGCCTATTTGTTTAGCAGATGTGATAAGACACTTTCTTTCCCTAGTATTTTCCACTTAAGTTAACGTGTTTATTTTAATTTTCTCTATGAAAAATACAATTGAAACAAAAAAGTGGGCTGACGATTGGGATAGACAAGGAAAAGTGAAAACTCTGCATAAGGCATCCTCAGTACCCCCGCTACGGTAGGCAAGAGCTGGACCACGGGGGGTACGCCAGTAGGTTTATAAAAGAGCTTTGCAGTGCAAATTATCACCGGTTGGCGATATCAGACAGTGCTTTGGCTTTTGGTCTTGCGGCGCTTATCAAAGAAAATGTTAACCTGAGAATTCATGACGTAGTAAAAAAATGGTTCTAGGGCGGCCATTGTAGGTGTCGATTTTGAGGAGTATCTGTAATCATTAAGAACTGATTATTTATATTTAAAAAAAGTAGATGGCCTCGAATAAAGAGAAACCTCAATAATAGCATTTTTCTTGCCAGAAAACGAAGGATCGCTCCACGGCCTATTTTCGAGACAGTGTCGGGGTATTTTTTGCAGCAGCCGTATTCGCCTCCGCAAGAATCTGTGGGCAGATACCGCGTCTCGAAAACTCAGAACAGAATTGCGAAAGGATCGAAACCGTGGGCAAATCAATTGGCTGCGCCATGTTCCCCGGTCCCGTGCATCAACCTTGTTGGCTGAATCGGGCTCGCAAGATGAAACCTTAGGCTCCAGCTCGCTCGCTCCCTCAATAAATAGATAATGTGAATACAGATACAGTGCACACCATAGGATAAAAGTAGCTCCAGATTGCGCGTAAGCACAGAGGGATTCATGCTTACACCTTCAAGCGTGCTGTCCTCTTCAGTTTTTTTTTTTTTTTTCCCTTAAAGCTTTGGCTATGGGCCAAGATGCGCAAAGGTACGGAGAATGCGGAACTGGGCAACCACCCCTTTGGACACAATCTTTGATCGGTATCTTGCGTCGCCGAATAACGAGAAAGGCTTTGTTGAAGAGTTTATCACATAAGTTATCCAAATATTTCTAGGACGGCTGCCACTAGACCTGGGTCTCGTGCCCATGCAGTGCAAACAATTGCCCGATATATCGTGAAAAGAACCAAACTTGATTATATAAGTGTCTCGAACGAACACTTTTAATTTATATATTTCTTGGGACAATTAACTTGCAATATATCGGGAGGATTATCAAAAAGTACAAGTGCAACGTTCACGATCATTACAACTGTCTCTTTGGTGTTTCTCTGCTGAACTCTAAACATGAAGTTTGAAGTTTTCAATTATGTTATTCCTGCTCCCCAGTCAAGTGATAGTTAGATCGTATGATTTCCAAATTCTGGTTATCTCCTTAGAAAAGTGCGACCTTGCTATTCATCAGAGTCTGACCCAGAATTCTACATCGTTAATTTGGCCACTACAACAGCTGTATATATATGCTACTTTGCAAGCGTTGGATCGTACAAACCTTTGATGATTGCAAATGCCTTTGTCGCAGATCCATAGTGTATTAGGAAAGCTAAAGTTGATCTTAAAATAGATTCCCCAACGCGCTTCTCCGATTTGCAGTGTGGACTAGTTTTCAGTAAAGCCATAAACTATTAAGTCAAGCATTAATGGCTTATCCGAGCCCATCATTTTCATCTCATTGCGTATTTGAGAGTCATTTTAACTTTCTCATGAAGCTTCGGCATACGCTTTGCAGAAAGTTAAAATCCCCCATCGTAAGTGTTTCTCGATCGGAATATCTCTTCATGACACCTAGTATGCCCCATTCAAATGGTTAATAAGCATAATAAATACCATGATTAATATATTTACTTCATGTCGAAAACAGTTTAAATACTCAAGCTTTATTTGACTGATTCAGATCTTTACTAGCTTTTGGTCTCAACTTCAGCCCTATCAAACTTCGTCTATGACTCTCGTAATTCGAATATTTACGCCAGCCTCAACTATAGCAGCAAATGCACGTTCTATTTGCTGAGATTTTAGCTGTGGCCTTTTCAATAATTGTCATTCCACGGGTTCAAGCTATGTTATTCAAAACCAAGCGGGCAACTGCTAAAGGCCCCGAGCACGTGCCTTCTTTCCAAGTTTCCTTGCCTTTCATTCCTTTTATAATTCAAATCGTAATGAACTTGCATTGAAATAAAAAATAATAATAATTAAAAAATAATTAAAATTAAAAGCGTGCTATGTTAATTTGACTACTTAGACATGATAGCGAGGCACTACAAGTAATAGCTATTTGCTGCGTTTTTTCGTATTTAAAAACGCTCGCACTTCCAAGTCGTAATGCGCAACTTCCTTTTGCGCGAAATTGCATTAAGTCCTCGAACAGGCATTTTTCATTAAGAGCTCCATTGCTGGCTATTGTAATCGACGTGAAAGTATCTGTCAGCTAGCTTGTATAACACCGCGTGCTTACAGCCTTCATCATCATGCCATTGCTGTAGTCACGCCATGGATTACAATACTCTCGATGGTCAGCTTCGAGAAAGTGCACGATGCTATCAAGCATGCCACCATGCCATGCAGTTGAACAAAAGTTTTATGAAGTCGCTCTTGATCGCCTTTTTCTTTCAATCGCAATCGCGCACTTTACGTACGTTTCTTTATAGTTGTACGTAGACATAATTTTCCAATAATGTAAAAAAAAAAAGAGATTGCGTCTGTGGGGCTAACTAAATTGAATGGGTCGAGTAATAGGTATATGTTTATGTTTATGATAATTTAAAATACCTGATAAAAGAAAATCAACTACTCCCCGAGTGCAGGTCAGGCTGAGAGTTGATACCTAATTCGATGCAAACTCGTGGCCAGGTCTGCACAGGAGCTCGGGCACGCGTCTCGAAGCTTCAGCTGCTTTGATAAATGATTGCTAACGGCAGCTCAACAATTGTGCCTCAGTCGCGTGGTCCGGTCTGCTCCTGCTCGCCTCGCGAAGGCACACCGGAGCGCAGTGACCAAGAGCCAGAAATAGTCAATTCAGTGTGCCCGATCTAAGAATTCACTACCATTCGTCTCTCGAGAACTTAGGTGCTACAGTGCATACGCAGTTATGAGGTGGTCACGCGGCTAAAAATGCGGATTTCGTTTTGGCTTACTGCGCAAACCCTTTCACTTGTTCACTTGGGTCGAGAGACCAGGCCTGGAGGATGAACAAGCTTCAAATGGATGGCACTCACTTTAAGAGGGCGTTTGCATGTGTTTTTTTAAATGAAAACATTTATTTTAAAAAATGATCTTCTTGTAAAATAAAGAAGAAAAAGAAGAAAAACTATTTGTGGATGTTTGAGATGTTTTCAAGACTGAAAGGTGGCCTCTGTCGGCCACTGAGTTCGGGACTCTCCATGCGGCACATGCATTTCCAGCTCAGCAGTCGCTCGTTAGCCGAGGAGACACAAGTAAACATAGACACTGCAGAGTAGCTTAGAGGTGACTATTAATTAAACCGATGCAAGTAGTGAAAGTTAGTTTGTTCAAATGATCTTTGATCCGGGTATCTCCGAGTATTCTAGCTAAAAGTAGTAGAATGATGAGCAGGTAGCCAAAGCCGGGGATGGAAATGACTAACAATGTGCATTATTGATCTCTCTACTGCTAGATTGGAGCATGTCTTAACTGCTGCTCCCTCAAACTTAGACTCACCATATCCTCCAAAGTAGATCCTCATTTTCATTGAATTTATAGATCATCTTTTTAAAAAAATGAAGTCTTTCGGAAGTGATATTGTTAGTGTTTTAGATTAGATAATGTTATAGAGAGAGTTTTCCTCCAGGACCCTTTTCAATTAAAAAATTAAAAGTATTTTTTTAGAGTGTACTTTATTTTAAATATTTAAAGAAAATTTAAAAATGAGAGGAACAGTTGCTTCCGAGTCCCTTCATGCAGTATGTTTTTGGCACTTTATATTTCACTTTTGGTCCTCCGGACACACTGGGCAAAAAGTCGTCTCCCCTCCCTGTAAAACCTTAAACGCCACTCATAGGCAATAGACAAGGCTACACTGACAGAAACCAGAAACAAGAGTTGAGTGGCATAAATTGTCTGCTTCACTTGGAAAGCAAATCCCAAACTCGCTTGGCCAAGCCAGCAAACCCAAAACGCCAAGCTCAAGACGATCGAGGCCAAATCGCGCTTCGACCGCCAGCTATTGCTTTTGAGTTCTAACTTTAATTTATATATTTTATTAGGCCTCGCGCCGCAAGAAAAGCAAGAAGCCAATATGCTTAGTCAAGATGAGAACATCTCCATGGACACCACGACCATGAGTGCCCAGCACACAACCACCAAGGCTAAGGACTCCGTCAGCCCTGCTGATGTCAGCGGCGCCAACTTAAATGATGGTGAAACCACGATTGAGGACCTTCCTCAGCGCCAGCTCAATGCTTTCACCATGCTGATTCTCCTCGCCGCTATCCTTGGTGGTCTTATCTTCGGTCTCGATATCGGTACCGCGGCCACCATGTCCAACAAGTACTTCCGCCAGGAAATGGGAATCCCTGTTCTTGAATCCGGTCAAAAGGATTCCGAGGAGACCACCAACCAGATTGCCCAATTCACCTACATTTTCCACATTGCAACCCTCGTTGGTGCTCCCTTTGCAGGCTACATTACCGACCGTCTCGGCCGTAAGCCTGTGATTATCATTGCTGCAACTATCTTCCTTCTTGGATCCCTCTGGCAGGCCCTTGCCGGTCTCGTGAAGCAGAGCTTTGCCTGGGAGAGCATTATCATTGGTCGCGCTATTGGTGGTATTGGCAACGGTTTCATTCTCACCATGGCTCCCGTGTACACTGCCGAGCTTGCTCCTGCTCAGTGGCGTGGTAAGTCCATCACATTCTTCCAGCTCGCTATCACCATCGGTATCTTTGTCATGGCTATCTTCAACGAGCGTATGGAAGAGGTCGTTTGGGGCTGGCGTCTTGGTATTGCACTTCAGTGCATTCCTTGTGCTCTCATCATCCTTCTTACTGTGACTGTGCTCCCGGAGTCCCCTCGTTGGCTCATCAAGATGGGTCGCGCTCCTGAGGCCGAGGATGCCCTCCAGAGACTCGCCCATGGTTCTGAGAATGCCGATAAGGCTGTCAGCTACGAGATGGCTCAGATTCGCAATGAGGTTGAGACCGAGGAGCAGGTTGGCCAGGGCTCCTTTGGGGAGCTCTTCCAGCGTGAGAACCTCCCGTCATTCCTCTGCGGTGCCGGAGTTGCCTTCTCCCAGAACGTTACCGGAGTCAACTTCTTCATGTCCTACGCCACCACTCTTTTCAACTCCCTCAGTCTCGACCCTTTCACCTATGATCTTGCGCTCAAGGCCATCAACGTGCTCGCAACCTTCATTGCTCTCCCGCTTATTGATCGTATGGGTCGTAAATTCCTTACCATCTGGGGCACCTTCTTCACCGTCGTCGCCTTCTTTCTTATTGGAATTGTCATCGTCGGCACTGGCGTCAACGTTAACACCGACGAGGCTGATGACCAGACTCGCTCTGTCCAATTCTTCTGTGTTGCTATGGTCTTCCTCTTCCAGGTCGTCTTCGCATGCACCCTCGGCCCTCTTGGATGGGTTGTTCCATCCGAAGCTTACCCTCTTCGCCTCCGTGGTGTCGGTATGGCCGTCTCTGTAAGTTCCAACATTTTCACCAACATCGTCCTTGGTGATGTTGGCTACCTTGCCATGTACAGTGCTACCAGTCTTCAGGCTATGATGTTCATTTGCGTCGGTCTTAACTTGGCTGTGACTGTGCCCACTGTTACCCTTCTTCAGCCGGAGACCAAGGGACTCTCCATGGAGGACCTCCGTAAGGTTTTTGCTTACGAGCGTGGTGGCAACGACGCCAAGGGCCATGGCACCATGCGCGAATACTTTGCTCGCAACTTGAAGCAGTCTGGCCAGATTATCACCTTGCCGTTCTGCTGACACTAAGATGGGCTTTGAGCGCTTCCGCAAGACTGCACACGCGTAAATA
Source organism: Schizochytrium sp. TIO01 (assembly GCA_004764695.1). Classification (NCBI taxonomy): domain Eukaryota; class Bigyra; order Thraustochytrida; family Thraustochytriidae; genus Schizochytrium; species Schizochytrium sp. TIO01. The sequence continues at coordinate 3,176,612 of SMSO01000014.1, read as the reverse complement.
CCTCGCATGTTAGTCTCACTGTGACATTTGACAAGTCAAACCTGCATAACATACTTTACTTTTCTCAACACAACATCCTCTGCCATAGATCAACCTTTACCCCGATTTCATTATATCAATTTTTAAGTATCAACGCTATTTCCTTTTCTGTCTCAAAATAGAACCCTACCCTTTGTTTATATTTCTATGAACGGCTTTTGCATAATCAAGCCGTTCAAGTTTCCCTAGATATAGGGCAACCAATTCTATAGTAGGGATCGAAAACGTACTGTCTCCACCTTTTGGTTAACTATCTTAGAGAAGAAATGTTATCGAGACGATAAAACTATGATGCCACTCTACCATCAGAATGCTGAGAGACATTGTTTGATTTGGAATCTCAGTGAATAAGAACGCACATATTGCTTTTCCTTTGTATACACCTATTCTTGGACTTTAGTTAAAATTCGGGTGAAGAGCTTAGTTATAGTTATCAAATCTCGAGCGCTTTATGAATTACTTCTTCTTGAGAGTCAAAATTATGCACGTTTATCTTTCTGCATTAGTTTGGATACAATTAAGCACAAGAGATATTATTCAGGGTATCTTTTCTGTTTTCCAACAGAAAGATCCAGATCTGTTACAAACCTTGAATGAAAAAACCTTCAAAAGATCTTTATATTTCTAGTTTATTTTTTTCCTTCACATAAATGTTTGGTAGATGATGCGTAATAAATACTTGGTATTAATTGAAAGCATGCACAGCCGTAACTCAAGTGCATAGACGCCGTATACAAACTCAGAACATCTTCCCCCAGCTAAGAGTCGTACTTTGAATGAATACTTGAGAGCTTTGTCAATACTTGAGATGGCTGAAGTTTCTAAATATAGGATCTGTTTACTTTTTTAGCCCGAGCGGATTCACGATACTTTAGGTACACTTAATTGTCCTGAATGATAAGGAGGCAAGTTTCAACCATAGATTCGATTCATATTTCTCTTTTAGAAGAGCTATATAAACCTTCACACGTGGCCGCTTGGTTCTACGCAAGGTATCTGGTTGATCGAGTTCATCGCTTAACCACACTTTCGTCTTTCAGGAATTGTATCAATATATCAAGGGCTCTAGTTATCGTTCTAATAATTTCTCGAGTCGCCATTTCTGTGCGGATTACACAGAAAGGTAGCCTCTTGATCTGTGAGTTGAATCTCATGTACTTCACGTTGTGTCCCTAATTGAACTGTGTAATTCGTCGTTCCTCATTTTATCATACAAGTAATTCTATGTTGTCATGCATAACGCTACAGGTATTTGGGGGGCTTAATTGCCCGTCCAATGAAATCTAGCTTATAGACAAATTCAACGAATAAAGAAGAGCCCTTTTCAACAGATATTATATATACAAACAACAAAACTTCCTGCCATGGTTTTAAATTTTCACTTCTTGCTTGAAAGTAATAGGGTCCCCATTTGAAGGGACGTGCGGAAAAGGCATTGAATTCCTGCACTTGAACAAATGAAGAAATGAGACTCCAAAAATGATTTGAACTGGGTCGTGAATTGGAAACCAAGGTCTCCAAGAACCTAAAACGTACATGTATTATTGAATAGTAAGTAAGGAGGAGTATAAAACGATGTATAAAGAGAGGAGCTAACTAGCCTCAGATAAAATTTGTCTTCGTCTCACGCTAATAACGTTCGTTAGTATACAATTCCAAGAAATTGTATTGTTATCTCCAGAAGCAGAATTGTTCTGAGCAAAGACCTCTTGAACCTTCTTTAAGCGTCTTGATTTTATATTAATAGCCAACCTGTAGCAGATCAGATTTCCCTTCCAGCAAGCATACAGGATGAGATTTGATCATCATACAGTAAATATTACTTGAGTCTCACTCCGATCTTACTGTCTTTTTTTTCGTTTTGGAAAAAATGTGCATTTCAAATAGTATGACTGGAAGTAGATGTCCAAGTCATAAATCACTTGGTACTTTAGAAGTTCATCGATAAATAAATAGGTTATTCATGTAAATAACAATAGTATCACATATTCGAAACCGAATGTTTAGTTTCCGCTTGCTATTGATATTCTTGGCTTCTTATTCACAAGCACAATATCCGTGTTTAAGTTACAGGAGGGTATACAAACATCAATAATGCTTCACCTTTTCGAACTTGAGACACAGACAACATGATTGCAACTTCTGCGTATAAGTTTAGCATCTGATTGAAAATGCAAATCTAAAATAAATCTAAACGCAACATGGGGTGTCTCGGAACCGTTAGTTAAAATATCAATCTAAATTATGTTTTCGAAAGAGATATCTGCTGGGGGGTTTATTAAAAAAAGGAATCAGCTCATATTCATCTTGGAAATACGTTACCAATCAAGGTTTTGATAGAGATTTATTGAAAATATCCCAATACATCCAGTCCAGTATTTCAACTTCTTGGATACGTTAAGTCAAATTGTCTGTCCAGTATCACATAATGATATCTACATTTCTAATATCTACCTCACACGTAATAGCTTGCGAATGACCACTTTCAGCAAACACTGAGGTGCATAGAAGCATTTTCATATTTGCAAACAGATGAAGATAAGGAAATTGCACAAAAGATATGTGAACGAAAAAGTGTCTTGTAGGCAACTTTGAACTTTGAGTATACTAGCAGCTAAGATGAATGCAGAATGCATGCATATATTTATAATACTTATATGCCTTTTAAAGGAGTATAGCTTTATCGTACTCACAGTAACGTTTAAATTATAATCGAGGATTTGATTTGTCCCCTAAATCAATTTGAATAGCTGTACCTAAGTAGTTATAAAGAAAAAGGTAGGCGGGGGAGATATCGAATTTTGTAGAGTTTTATGTATTGAATATGATCTATGAATACAAAGACTCGCTCATATCGAGTACTCGCCCTGCACACATGACACGTGCTTTGGCCTGGCCAAGGTCTGGAGCGTCATAAGAGTGTAGCACGGAATTGAGAGCTGGCTTATATTTTGATACGGCCTAAAATTGGATGCGGGTGCGAATTTGAATAATTTTAGTCACAGAAATTGCATCGTCTCTATATGTTGAGATCTGGACTCGTCAAAACCAGTGTTTATATGGCCTAGAGAAAAGTCATATACAATAGTCCAGGACTCTGTTATGGAAGTGGAATGCTTTAGGATCTGGGAATTTACGGTAAAGGCTAGCAGTGGTCTATTGGAAAACAATATCAACCGAACAAGTGCTTTGCCAAATGTATAAATCCTATTTCATGGTAGACGAATTCTTAGTACTCTTTCATGAAATGGGTGTTTCATTATTTCGTTCTTAATGCAGAAGTGCAGTTTGCCATGCTGGAGATTCAAATTCTAAATAACCTTGTTTAGATAGGGCTTATAATACAATCAAGATGGTTGGACATTGTATTGTCTTTGTAGAGTGTATAGCATAACTAGCTCCTTTATGTTTTTTATAGAGCTGACTTTTACCGAAGCTTCTAAAGAGTTTATGAATTCCTAGCGGGGTATATTTTATTTCCTTTCCCCAACAATCCTCCGAGAATTTCTGAAGAGAATGCAGCAATGGTAGATTTCATGCATACATAATTATTTATATACTATGGTATTCATCATAATAAACTCTCTGGTCAATGGTTTTTGCGATACATATCCAAACACATCCAAAGGAGCTATGGATATTTCGTTAAGGGAGTAGTGGGCATGATTTAATGCAGCTCAAGCATAATTTGATGCCCAAATTCAACTTTCTGAGTGCAAAATTTGCACAGGATTGCACTTGCAAAACGGTTGCGAGTTTCATTCTTTAAAATAGAAAAGCCGATCACCTTATTTAGCTCCTAGTCATCTCGATAAATCTAAAGTGCAGGTTTTCATTTAGTTTGCACTATATATGCTCTTTTGATTTTCAAATCTTTGTAGCACAATACTCCTCAAGCTTTGATCGATTATATGTATAAACTTTTATAGGTTAATTAAAAAAATAAATTTTAAAAAGTCGACTAAAGAGAGTATCTATATTCCGGAGATAGTATACAACTTTTATGATCATCATGTGGGTTAGTATTTCTCGCGGTTGATTTTGGAGAGATGTAGAACTAACGGAAGAGAACCGGGAATCGAGGCAAGGTCTTTAAAAGGAACTGAATATTTGCAATTTTCTACTCATAAAGTTCGCCAGATTTTCGGACACACTTCTTCCGAAAGAAAGGGCCTTCGGTGATTCGTCGGGGTTTCAAAATAAACAACTCTTTAGCTTCCTTCGGCGACTCGATCGAGTGGGCCACTTCCTGGATTGAATAAGGGATTCTCCAGACAGACAAAGTACTGATGCTCATGGTTGTATAACCAAAAGTTACCTTCAGGCCTTTTCCGTAATTCCAATGCTACTTGTTCTTTTGCAGTCATGATCATGAGAAAACAATAACAAACTAGTCTAATACCTCAATAAAGTAATGTTTGTATTATGCAAGTCCCCTTTGGAGCACATAGGTACAAGAAAATAAATATTCAACCTTAGTTTTCAATATAAAAAAGAACTCTTCCATGATGATAAGTGTTTTTCATTTTTTTTTTAATTGTAGGGAACAACAACAGTATTATTCAAGAGAACATTCGAAACTCAACATTTGAGCTACGCTGTAGTGTAGGTACTGCCTCCTTGCAATCTAATATAAAAATATAGGATATGCTCCTTAGATGTTTACTCCCTACCACAATTCTTATCTCAATTCATTAAGGCTCTCTCGAGCACCATCTCTAATTCTTTGTTTTAAAGCAATACCTCTGCATTTAGGTATAGTCAAATCTTCAATTTAATCGTATCATTTGTTCGGAAGTAAGCAGAGGTGCGTGCGTGATACCAACTGAAGCAAAAGACATAGTCTAGAACCTGCTAAACCTCCTGTCAATTCCTATCAGCAGAGCTTCGTGGAAGCCTACAAATGAAGCTACAGGTGTCCACAAGCCAGACAATCAGCAAAACTATGTTTCCTCATTAACAAATTGGGTGAGAAAGTACAATTTTTCATGAAATTTACTTCTAACATAATCCTTTAAGAAAAAAATGTGCGTACACTTCTATTCGTGGTCGTTCTTAGAATTTTCGTAGGGTTATAAAAAGGTGCAAACTGTAGCGTTTTGCTCAGGCTCAGTGCCTCTTCACACGTAAACATCATAAAGAGTAGAGTACAAAATGCGTGCGTCGATTTTTATACTAGGCCTATAACTCAATCTGAAATTGTATTTAAAAACCAAGTAGGTATTATCCGCCAAGTTCACCAGCTGCACAAGCAATTCCATGCCCTGAAGTGGAGTAAGCAACTGCCAGTTTGATATGCTACACTTCGCAATGCTATAATTAACAACAGTTTGAAGGGCGCTTCGTTTCAGGCTGCGCAGGCGCGATATAGATTGTTAGCCAGCTCACCTTGAGCAAACCTTCACCCTGTCTTACAGAACAGGAAAGAACAATATACAGCAGATAAGTCAGAGCTGGTGCTTCTTGCACGCAACGAATTACGCAATAACCTGAACCTTTCCTTGGGAATCAGCATCTAAACTCGTGTTGCACGTTCAACTTCATCTCTCCTGAGGCTTTACAACGATTTCTGATATCGAGCCAATTGCTCTTGCGCTATTGGACTATATTCAATTCTAGATCCTGGAAAAGTCACTGGCTCGAATGTCTTTGATAAGGTCATAGGGCAATTCGTTACCAAGCACACTGAAAAAGCCACAGTTTTGCTTTCCACAATAAATAATACTTTCTAACATCATGTTCTTTGGCAAACAAAGCGCGCGCAAGAGGCGTGCGCATGATAGAAGCCCGAGGGTAGATTGCTTGGGATAACCATGCTGTATTAATCCTTTGAAAACACCACTTCCACCAACAAAGCAACAGAATCTATTTAAGAAAGGGATCTTTAAGGTCATCGTTTTTTTCTTTTAAGGTGAGGCGTGAAGTCTGCGGTCACATGGTCAACGTTATAACCGGAGCCAAGTGCGCAGCTTGCGTTCGCCCCAGAACCCTGAAGTGAATTGGCTTGCCAGTGCGCAGCCGATTCAACTTGAAACAGTCATAGCAGGTTATGAAGAGAGCCTGTCTCGCGGAGGATTCTCGCACATATCTAGCCTAGATCACTCAGGATTACACTGGGTACCACGTAAGTGTTGGCGGCATAATGCACAGTTTGATGACAAACGGCAACAAACAGCTGGGAAGGAACATCTAAACTCAGAAGTAATAGTAGTCTATGTTTGCAGATGATGGCCATCACATCACGAAAAGGCTGGGTTTTCTGGGTTTCTTCTAACAGAGTCCTAATCGGGATCTTGTCGCCCAGACGAACCAGATTTGGATCACCTCAATGACGAAGTGCGATTCGCTTGAAGAGTAAAATAGAGCAATAAAACGATGCCAGGGCATCCTTAGGGATGGCGAAGACGCCATGGTTGGAGTTCAAGATCGAGGGGTGACTTCTTCTGGACACACAGGCTCTACCTTTGGATCCTTCGTATATAAACACTATTTTTATTTTTATTTCACAAAAAAACAAAGCTAAAACAACCATAACCAAAGACTGGAAAGAAACTTGAGAGAAAAGAAAATAAGAAAAAAATTCTGTATGTGGTAGGTGTTTAAAATAATAATTAAAACTAAACCCTGAAAAACTTTTCGAAATCATGGATTAAGGATTCGTTTTATAACTTAACTGGCTGTAACTTTGCGCAGCGAGACAGCTACCTCAGAGGGCGTTCTGAGAATGTACTTTGCTTGTCCAACTGCTTCTTTCCAGCAAACCAGCCTGCGAGCTCGTTTGCTATTCTTTTGAAGTTCGCGGCAGTAGAGATTGAATTCTACCTCTACTTCCTATGTTTTCAGGTCGATGGCATACGTACGTCACTTTTGTCAGATCTATCTTCTCTTTTCTGTTGCCAATCTGATCCCACCTACCAGTCCAATAGTAGCTACCTACTTAGCACTCAAACTGTTTTCCAATTCAAGTGATCATGAGAACTAATCGAGCTATTTGTTGTTTTCCAACTTCAGAATGGTTGATTCCCATAAAGCATCATGTCTCCACATCAACATCATGATTTTCATTATTCGAGCTGCGAACTCTGGAGAAGGGCTGCCTGTATATTCTAGCAGTCCAATGCCTTGCTGCTGCTGGCGGTGGATGGAAACTGGGGAGTAAGGTCCCCGAACGCATGTAGATACTGAGTCAATGATAGTAAGCTCTCTCTGCATGTGACTGAGGATGAAGGGGCCTTGGAATTTACTTTTTATTATGCCTCACAAATCGATGTTCATACGTGAAGATGATGATAACGTAGATAAGCCGTCTCGGTTGAGGTTCAGGGAGGCCGATCTTGCGAACTTGCTGCCGCCGAAAGCTGCAAAAGACACATCCTATAGCCAGCAAAGACAGCAGCAGCAGCAGTAGCCCAATCCTTCGCGGCTGACAGGCTTTGGCTATGGGTTACTTCGCTGCCCGATCGGTCAATTTTGGGAAAACACTGGTCTCGCAACGAAGCTATATTCTTCATGCTTCATTATACATATTCAAGTTCACAATCATCTCTCTTAAAATATACTAAATATATAGAATACCTAAACATATTATAAACAGATTGCGTTGATATCATAAAGAGATGACGGCGAACTTGAACAGAACAAGGCGAAGCCGAGGCTATCATTGGCACGAGAGCACCTGGATAGGAAGGCGAAACCTAAACATGCGATCGGTAAACATAGTGGCTCCACGAGGGAAAGTGGGAAGAACTAATGGAAGGAAGACGAATATCGGCTCGGATAAAAATATATTTATTACTCAAGTTTCTTTTACAATATTTTCTACAAAAAGAAGAAAAAGAAACAGAAAATGCTCCTTCGAAAAGTTCAAGCATTTGTCAAATTGACCATTGTCCTCATGAAGTCTTCTTGCCGAAATGGCAGTAGGCCTAACAGCTCGAGCAATGATGTACATAAGTCAGAAGGCCATTTTATAGAAAGTGATAAAGGTTGACAGCACGAAATAAAGAACACTTTCAAGGCCTCAGGAATCGGTCTGCTCTGACAAAGAATTAAGTCAACGTGTGATTTCTTGCTCCTACTGAATTTCAAGGGAGTTCACCAGCCATGAAGTATATATACCGCGAACGAAGAATTAGGGACAAAACTATTAAATTGCAGGATCCCGAAGCAGGCTTGAGATGCATGACTAACTCTTCAACGTTGTACATACTAGTCTTATGCCTTCACTTACCATCGTCATCAATAAATTCTCATAAAACTATTGTTATTCACCTTCAATTGTACTAAACAGTTTTTACATTCTTCATCATTTAAAAAATTAAAATAGGAGCTATTAAAGACATACGCAATGGATGCCTTACGCAGATCATCTCCGAAAATAGATTAGGCTATCGCTTGCAGCCGTTTCCTCCGATGGTGCCAACATAGTCCTCTTGGCTTCGGATGTTGTCTCGGGGCGATATGGTTGTCCGGCACAGCAGCTTGCCGATGAACTTGGAGCACCTTCGCCTGTTTTGTGTTCAGGCCACCTCGGAAGACACGCTTATCTCGCTCGGGTGGGCCAACCTCGACGATCGATACTCACACCAGATTCGTAGCTGCCTAAACTCACGAGCGACCCCGGAATAGGTCCGAGATCTCGCACGTGAAACTTGTCTCCCCCAAGATCAGCGATTCAGGCAATAGATAAAGCAAAGGACAACATCTGCTGTGGACACAGCATAGCACAGCTCAAACTCGGCAAACTTGGTAAATGGCCAACATAGAATTAGGACACTCACTCGATCTAACAGAAAGGAGTGGACAAGCGGATGCTGTCCCCAGCTGGGTTTCCCGGTACCTTGCGTCTTTCTCTAAAGTTCCTCAATTTTTCTTCAGTTTTAGCTGAGCAAGTTGCAAGTCGCGTACGCCTCGCAGGCCCAAGAAGAAGATGGATTCGAGGACGTGAAACGCTTCTGGATGACACGCAAGAGAAGGATTTGCTCCGACTTTGCAGCGAGGCATCATCATATTGTACGTTTTAAAATTATATTTTATAGATTGGAAGCGGTTGGTGATCGCTTCTTTTAGAATTTTTAGTCTCAAGATTGAAAGAACTTGTGACTTTTGCATCTGCTATGTTTTTGAGAAGGTGGTTTTCAACTCGAAGAGGAATAGGCGATGACGAGTTTTGCGCAGTGGTGACAGAGTCGACGGCTGAGAGAAAACTCTAGAATTGTATTGCTTCCTACATGAGAGAGTTGTGAATTCCAGAAACTACCACAGAGAGATCTTGAAGAAATTATTAGAGATGAGAGGACACTCGAAAATCCAAGAACGCCGTGCTACCGTCTCCTTGCAGTAGTTAGACCTAGAGATATAATATAAATGCGTGGCACACTTTCATACGCATAGCACGAGTACGCTGACTAAACTACCCACTGCAGATAAGAACTAAAATTAAGGCCAGTGTGCTCACAGCTACCTTCCACTAGATTAATTTCTCAGAAAAGGCTAAGAACAAAAACTTTTTTCCTTCTCTCCTTTCGGGAAAGTAAAGCAATGCATGGCATCGCAGCAGCATATGGATGCAAGCAAAGCAAAACCAAAACTCGAAGTCCAAATCCTTGGATCTAAATTTCATTGGCTGGGCTACTAAGGACCTCTGATTTCCAGTTACAGAATTAGACTCTTTGAGTGTATCAGGAGATACTAACTCAAAAGTAAGTGAACCTCACCTTGGTTTCAAGATGTTGAGCCACCATGATGACAAAAACATTGAGGATTCCTCACCAGCCCAAGATGAGAACGACATTAGCATGGCAATGACCGAGGGAGACAATATCAAGCACCCTCAGGAGGGTGGTGCTGTCTACAACGCCAACAAGCCTCTGCCGGAGACCCCGCAGGACCTTCTCAACCGCCCTTCACGAAAGTTGAACGCATTTACTGTTCTTATTCTCTTCACGGCAGTACTTGGTGGTATGCTCTACGGTCTTGACACTGGCACTGCAGCTACTTTATCCAACAGTTACATGCGTGAGGCCATGGAGATTCCTGTCCTTCAGTCCGGTGAGAAGGACTCTGAGGAGACCACCAACCAGATTTCCATGTTTACATACATTTTTCACCTTGGAACATTCATTGGAGCACCCTTTGCGGGCTTTATCTCGGATCGCGTAGGTCGTAAGCCTGTTATTCTCATCGCTGTAACTATTTTCGTTGGTGGTTCGATCTGGCAGACTCTGGCTGGTCTCATTTCTCGCGATTTTGCCTGGAACAGCATTATCATCGGTCGCGCAATTGGAGGTATTGGCCTTGGTTTTGTACTTACTATGGCACCGGTTTATGCAGCCGAGCTTGCACCTTCCGAGTGGCGTGGTAAATCTATCATTTGCTTTCAGCTTGCTGTAACCATTGGTATTTTTGTGATGGCAATTTACAACGACCGTATGGAAGATGTGGAATGGGGCTGGCGTCTTGGTATTGCGTTACAGTGCATTCCTGGTGTCCTAATCTTTATTCTTACTATTACTGTTCTTCCCGAATCTCCTCGTTGGCTTATCAAAGTGGGACGCCATGAACAGGCCGAGCAAGCTCTGCGTCGTCTCGCTGTAGGTACTCCCGATGCTGATAACATCGTTAGCTTTGAGATCGAGCAGATTCGCGCAGAGGTTGCCGAAGAGGAAGCCGAGGGCCAGGGAAGTTTCCGCGAGCTCTTTGTTCGTGAGAACCTTCCGTGTTTGCTCTGTGGTGGTATGATTGCCTTCTCTCAAAACATCTCTGGTATCAACTGGCTGATGAGTTACGCAACTACCCTGTTTAACGCTCTGAACCTCGAACCGTTCACCTACGATTTGGCTCTCAAGGGCGTCAACGTTGCATTTACACTGTTGGCCATTCCCCTTATTGACATTGCTGGACGCAAATTTCTCACTGTTTGGGGGACCACCCTTGTGATTCTCGCATTCCTTCTCATTGGTATTGTGATTTGCGCTACAGATGTACAGGCTGCCACTGAAGCCACTGATAGCACCGTTCGATCTGTACAATTCTTCTGTGTTGCTATGATCTTCTTCTTCCAGGCCGTCTTTGCTGTGATGTTGGGACCTCTTACTTGGGTCGTGCCCTCCGAAGCTTTTCCGCTTCGTCTTCGTGGTGTTGGTATGGCATTTTGTGTCAGTGCTAACCTTAGTACAAATATTGTTCTCGGAGACGTTGGCTACCAGCGTATTTACAGTGGCACCAACTTACAAACTGTCGCATTCATCCTTGTTGCATTGAACCTTGTCATCGCCATCCCATCAGTTGTGATTTTGCAACCCGAGACAAAGGGTATGAGTCTCGAGGATCTTCGTCGTGTCTTTGCTTATGAGAAGGGCGGAGATGAAGCCAAGAACCATGGTACTCTTCGTCAATTCTTTGGCCGTAACATTCGCCAGGCCTTTCAGATCTACACTTGCCGTTCTGCTGATACGACCCTTGGACTGCGAGGATGGTCTAAGGAGGAGAAGGAGCGTGCTCTCAACGCCTAACTTGTTGATTTCACTTCTCCAGATGAAATCTAAAACCAAAATCGTCATCTCTAGATACGGCAATACACAATTCACGAGAGCATTTTTTCTTTAATTTTGCGCTCGATGTTGATAAATTATCCACTGTGGATCCCACTAATTATAGTCTCCTGATGCCTGCTGCGTCAAGTTGCAAACCATCCATCATCCTTCATGAGTTCTTTCGAGAAGTCTTGGCATTGGGACTTTCAAGCAAGGAGGCTAGACTGCTTTACCACACTGCTTTTCATTATCTATCATTTATTATCAACCATATATTTCTCATTTATTCTAATCCGTGTACCTTTTCAAGGCTTTACAATTTTTAGACCTTTGCACATGTAGCTTTGACCTCTGAACAGTCTAGTAAAAGCATGAGAGGGTACACGGCTACATCTTCACTATACCTCGCCTAGTACTGTCGTTTCGTTGTTGACGCTATTTGCACCTGACCTCAAGACTACTTTTCACGACCATTTTCTGGATGGAAATACAACAAGAAAGATAAAAATATGATATGGCCTACGTTTCTCCTCAAACCGTTTCTCTCACAACAAGGGCTGCACGGTGATTTCATCTTATTCAACCGACAAAAGATCATCTATGTATTGATCCTTTGAAGAACCAAGACAAAAAAAAGAATGAATATCAATGCAAACATTTGCCGTCGTGCATGCATCATAATTCATCTGCTAAATAAGAGTAATCTCTTGGCGTCTGTAATGTAGTTCATCAGAATAAAGGTGGGTTCATTCAATAAGGCGTTGAGATCGATAAAAATGTTGCCAGCTAGAACATGCAACAAATAGATCCATCTGCTTCGTATGATAGTACAATAATTGGGTTTGGTCGACACAAGTGCAAAAATGCTGAGACAATCTTCACCCGAAAGCGATCCGACCCGATCCGACCCGAGCTGCAGTGTTTCATTCGATGGAAACTAAATAGAATGCTGGAAATTATTTCGAGTTCAACGAACAGAATCTTGATTGAAGCAGTTTTGTTGAGATTTGTTTATAAACAAAATGTCTCTAGAAGAGGCAAACCTGATTATTTTATGACGGATGTTATGGCGGATCCATAAATTATCAGGCTATTTGTTCGCAAAATTAGATTGGCCGTCATTTTAGTTTGCGTTAGCTTTGGTTAGGATGGGTTGTAAAAAACCAGCAAGATCTGCATCGGCGGAAAACGGGTTTCATTCGGGCCAACAGAGACCTCCAAAACGTTGCTTCAGTGTCACTCTCCGAGTAGTTGTCGCACCCTTACTACACGCTTATGCCCATGGCTACTATGAGCGAGAGTCAAGGTATGGGAGTCAACCCATGGGTGCGCAATCTTTTTTGTTTAGTTCCACACGTCGCCTCAACGACTAGGTCAGCCTAGTTATCAGGCAAGTTCTACGTTTTGTAGTACGCTTTCGTTCAGCAGAACTATTCCGTAAGCTTATCCCTGTGCCTGCAAACTAAGAAAAAACAGTGGTACCTGTTGGCGAGATCGGTGAGATGAGATCGTATGCCACAAATAGCCTGGAGGCCACTGCGCGAGTCTAAAGCTTACAAACATAAACTTAGCCCCTGGCAGCACTGTAGTAACTAGCTGAGCATTTGGTCTTTTATTTGGTTGCAGGGGGTAGTTCGTTTCAATCCCAGGACTAAGCGGAAGGTTTTGATTTAATTAAAAGAAAAAAATAAGCTGAGCACATACCTGTTGTGCCTGCTAATACTTTTGCTATGATCCTGAACATGATCCTGCACAAAAAATGGCTCTGAAGCAAGCTGCTCTGGCCAATCGTCAGTGGTGATATCTGCATACTTTTAAACCTCCCAGGATAGGTACCTTTTGCTTATTATCGGCTTCGGCTGCGGCACGCTGCCAGCTGTCGCAGTCGTACAAGAGCATCTTTTCCTGATCCCTTGTCCCGAGACTTCAACAGTAAAAGTTCGAAGGCGCCTACCTCAGATACTAAAAATATGTGCTTTCCCGTTCACTACCTATGGCCTTCTCATCCCGAGGACTTCTACCCCACGCCAACCCGACTCACCCCAATCGCAACGTCTTAAACATGGCTGTCTGCTGCTACGGATCTGTGCAAGCTTTGCCTTTGAGCTCTCTCTCGAGGCAAATTAAGCAAAATTAAAGGACCACAGACGATTGATTTATCTACAATAGAAGAGCAGCCGCTCATTTGACTGGACGAGGCGAAGAAACTCTTTAAAGTTCAGGTCACAGGTTTATCGAGATCGCCAACGCGCTTCGCCCCTGGTTCCAAGAGGTACTCTCTGGTGGGGCTTCCACAAGCAGAGCTGCTAGCTTTCCTGCCAGCGTTCTCAGCTTCAGTGTGGGGCCTGCACCTCACCACACCTTGTCGTGATTTCTCCAGTTGTGGGGCATCGTGGTTGGCAGAGACCATGACGCTGTTGGCTGCTCTTAAGTTTCGAGCTAAATGCTGCTCCTGCATGCGTTCGAGACTCTCTGCCTTCGTGCTGTCAGTAGGTGTAGTCGGGCCCGGGTTCTTCGTTCCTTCCTCCGTGCCATCACGTCATGCATCGCAAAGGCTCGAATCGCCTTGCCTATGCGTCCGTCCTTGGACTCAAGAGTGCTGCTGGAGTACGTATGGCGGTACACAAGGGAGCCAAGACGATGGAAGTGAGGGAAAAGAAAATTATTCATCTTCGTGGCGTACGTTGTTGTGATTTCGCTCTTTTTTTGTTTTGTCTTTAAAATGTTATTTCTTAAGCTGCGAAAAATATCTAGAGTAGAAATCATAGAACAAAACAGAACCTCAGAAGTTCAGTCTGATGCCTAGCCTGGAAGGCAGTTCATTGTCTTCCTCCTCAGCCTGAGTCCTCCTGCCAGAGCCGCCTGTAGCCTCCACCACGTACAACAATACAACATGAGCAAACATCACAGAAACTCATCGTTTATCTCTGTTTCTCAAACTTTTAGTTTCTATGAAAAGAAAACAAAGATGAAAGGGAAGGTTGTTGGAAGAAGAGGCCTTTTCTCCTTCTTCTTCCAGTTCCAGTATTATTCCATTGCTGCTGAGTTTCTGGGTCTTTCTTTCCACCTTCTTTCCTTCTTTCTTTCATTTAATCTCTCCTCTTCGAGTCTCTCGTTCTCCATCTCCACTCTGCATCCGCATCTGCGCTGGAGCATCCTCCGCGGCAGGACATCAGCAAGAAAGTATGCACTTTCTGCTTCTTTCTTCTTGCTTGCTCGATAGGTGAGCCTCTCTTCCGCCTTCTTTCTTTCTTTCTTTCTTTCTATTTTGCTTTCTATTTTGCTTTCTTTCTTCGCTGCCGTAGAATAGAGACGCCAGGCTCTGCTTCTTGAATGAATGCACAATGGCAGGAGATGAATGCACAATAACAAGCCAAGTACTCACTCAAGCTACGATGAACGCATCACGCACCAACTATGCATATGCATTATTTGCAAGCGCTGGCGTCCTCGCGGCGGACACCAGAGAGCTTCAGCTTTGCACGACATTCCTTGCGATGGCAACAGAACAATTTATTAAGTCGTTCGTTTCTTTCAGGCGTTTGACTGGAAATTAGAAGAAAAGGTTAAACAGGGAACATAGCCCCAAAGTAATTTTTTATTGTTTTTAAATTTAAAAAAAGCATTTCCAAGTCAATTTTAGATTAAAATAACATGAAGGCGAATGAGAGATTGGAGTCGAAGGAGAGGTACAGAGAAACCAATGTTAATTCGAAGGGCTCCTAACCTTCGAGCTTTCTTTATCAGAGACCATCACCGCGGTTATAACAACTATTAGTCTTATGACGTGAAGTCGTTGTGCTTTTTATGCTCATCTTGGAACGGGACGCAAGTAGTCTCAAACGGTCTCAGACAAACCTGGTTCCAGTTTTCTTTTTCTTTTCTGTTCTGGGCGCTAGTGTTATCTTTTATTTTGCATGCAGAATGAGAATGAAGGCGACATTTCGCAATGATCGTCACAATTTGCAAATTTATTCGATTCCGGCGGCTTCTTGATGTTGCAGTCGGTGCAGAAGAACTGTCCCGGGCACTTTCTCACTCGTCCCAGGATGTTGCTGGCAGCCGCAAGGATTGTGGCTGACACCGCACAACTCAGCAAGGACTCCAACTTGAAGGCTCCCAGGCCTGGGCTCAGCAAACTACAATAATGCTACAGACAAACAACTCAGCTTTCTCTGACAGCCATAGCCCGCCTCAATTTGTCCATGTTCGGCAGCTATTTACTACTTCGCAATCTCCAACCTCGCGTGGGTCTTTGTCGAACGAACCACATATGAGAACTGGACAAAGAAGGAGAAAGAAGGAAAACGAGAATGTTTTTTAATTAAATCGGAGAATATGGAGTCCGAGTTTGGAAGGGGATTTTTTTAATTAATGAATATACACAGGGAATATTTATATGTATAGGTATATTTAAAATAAGAAAAGAGAATATGGACAATTGAAACATTAAACATTTTTACACTGGTCGAAGTGGATGCTGCGATAATCGTCGCTCAGAATCCCATGAGCTGCGATTCGTCTGAGCTAACCGGTGGAGCACTGATATAAGAAGAGGGTTTGCAGCAGGAAACTGGCCACACTCACGTTATTGCGGCGTGAATGGAGCGCAGCTTCGTAGGGCGATTCTCGCGCATATTATCGAACTTCAACGTTAAAGCTTCCAAACAAAGTCAATGTGTCAGCAACAGCTTGAAAGAAAAGCACGAATGAAGAGAAACCATTGCTCGCTCGCTCGCTTGCTTGCTTGCTTGAATGCTAGTTTTGCTGCTTCAAGCAACTGCGCCATTCTCTACTCAGTAAATGCTGGCCGCCGTCGTGCTCAGCTTGTTTCCCGAGTCACCCTGCCTTAGAGAAATAGAAAAGAAGAAAATCGGCCTGCGGCGACCGTCAAAGACCGCGACTCATCCTCGGTCACCACGCAAAGAAAGCATGCGCAGGGGCGACGAGGAAAACGGATGATAAATTAAAAAACCTTCGGAACTAGTTCTAAGGGATCATCAGCGAGTCATAGAACAGCCTGAGTCCAGATGACAGTAAGCAATTCACGAAATCTTGTTGTTTGGGTTGTATTCCACTGCTGGCAAGTCGAAAGACGTGTCAGGCTTCGTGAGAAATTGAAATTTTGGAGAGAACGCAAGAAGTAGCGTTATTTGAAGATCGTACTACAACTCAAGAGATTGTGAGTGTATGCCACACGTGCAAAAGTTGAATCTCCGTTTCAAAATTCATATAAAATATACTTGAGTTGTTGGAAAAAGAATATTTAATTTCACATATTTTCGTCTCCCCGTTGAGAGAAAGCTACAAAGGAACAGAGCTGTTGCTTGTAGGCCATGCTTCTCCTGATCGTGTGTGGCGAGGTAATGAATTATGCCACCCTTCGTGAACTTCGTGAACTTAAAACCCTGGATACTAGAAAAACAATTGGAAAGTTGCTTGATCTGCAGCAAAAGTCTGGCTATACTTTTTTTACTTTTACTTTTACTTTTTTATTTTAAAAAGCAAAGATTAGAGAAAGTGCCAGCCACATGAATTTACTCAAGGCCAACCAACTTAAAAAACTAACTAAAGTCTGAAAAATCTGTTTGTCTGAATAAGTCGCTTCTGCCAGCAGCGTGTCATCTAGGAAGACTTCTAGCCCTGTTGCAAGAATGCTCATGAGGTTTAACTGTGCTTGCTTGAGTCGCTCCTGCGACAGTCAACTCTTCGAAGCTTCAAGCTAAGCAAAGCTTGCCTGTGCAGAAGACAAATTGATGATATTGCATCAGTAGAAAGGTACATGTGAACAATCGCAAATACAACCTAAGGGCTTGAGGGAAACCATGGTGATTGTAGTTACCGTCTGTAGATGTGACAAAGATAGAGAAAAACACCCACCACCGGGCAAAGTTGCCGTACAGAATTCATTTTTCACGCATTTTTAGTAGCTCACTCACTCGCTCGATTTGTTGGACTTCCAAAAAGCTAATGAAGGCACGGTAAAACCCAAATTCGTCTAGTTTGATTATAATAGTAAAGAGGATAAAACTCGTCATGAGGAAATCGTGTCCTCTTGTTTTTAATGATTGTTTTGCAACTCGGCAGGATGCAGAATGTATTATATTAATAACCTTGACAAAATTTTCACCATATATTAGTTAAAAATATAAGCTGCTGCCTCCGCACAGTGACTTTGAAGCTTAAGAACACTTGCAGGTGTGACACTATAACGCTCGAGAGCTTCAATATAGCAGTTGATCCAAATAATTACAATGTATGCCACTCACGAAGCCTTTGTTCCTAGGGCCAAGACTCAAGAAAAAGAGGTTTAATTATGCTCTTCTGCATCATGATGGACCAAACCTTTTCAACAGGTACTAGACATCATCAAATTTCTAATGATGACATCAGCTAATCTGCTTTATTCCTTAGTGTGTGCGATCGTGCAATCATGTATAGTGGTAGACGACGGCCAATCTTTGTTTGTTCTCTTTGTTCAGTGCTTTTGTGCGTGCAGGTGATAAAAATATATAGTATAATTTGCAATACACCCTTATGAATAATATCTTTTGGATAACTTTCCTTCAATACGCAACAGATAATATATGCTTCGAGGGTCCGGATATCGTCCTTTCCTTGCAAGATTTCACATCTTGACATTTGCTGCCGAATGCAATTCGGATGGAGCGGAAACTTAGGAAAAAAGAACTACAAAGACCCGACCCGAATCCTTCCAACCAGCACTTGAATGCCCCAGCTCGCTTTTGCAATATCGACTTGCGAGATCACTGGAGCAATAAGCCAAAGAGGAAGACTAGCAGCAATTCGATGTCAAGTCAGCTTTCTGCACAAAGCCAGCAAGTCTCGCAACCCTTTTAACCTTGCTAAGCCAAGAAGACATTTTTTCTGCTACTTGCAAGAAGAGAGTCTCTAGTTCAAAAACATCACTTTGATTGCCCAGCAAACACCTTCTTCTCAACCCGTGCGTCAATTGCAAACCTCGGAGTAAAGTAGCGCCACTCCTAACTCCTTGCTCTTTGACCTTCTTACTTTTTTAATTTCAAAGTAATATCAAATGAAAGAATTAAAAAAAAAAAAAATACCTGGGTAAACTATGGATCATTGATGATGACTTCTTGGTAGTTCCCTTAGCTCACTCGAAGGTGAGAGTTCACGCACTGCTGAATCATTTCCGAAATCCGGTTAAGCTGGTTCGGTCTGACTCAGGGCATCGCCGAACATAGAAGTAATCAATTAAAAGAAAGAAATTGAGAAGAAACTTGAAGAACTTGACCAAATAGACCGTCGACCCATCATCTGGTTGGTCT
This sequence comes from Schizochytrium sp. TIO01, assembly GCA_004764695.1. NCBI lineage: Eukaryota > Bigyra > Thraustochytrida > Thraustochytriidae > Schizochytrium > Schizochytrium sp. TIO01. The sequence goes on along the minus strand of SMSO01000014.1, from coordinate 3,157,729 downwards.
CTGACAGAGACGTCTTCTTGCTTGTAGATTGAATATCTGATGGATGTCGTTTTCGAACAAACAGAAAGCGGAAAGCATAAGAACCACGCAGAGTGTAGTGTTTCTCCAACGAGTCTGTGGAAATTACCATCAATAAAATGAGCCACCAAAGCGAAGCGTAGTAAACCATGTACCTAGCACCTTTAGGTCATCAAGGCTTCCTGGCTAAGTCATTCTGCATTTGTGCTAAGCTCGACGCGGACGGTGACACTCCAGACTCAGTTCGGGAATAGCGCGGAATGAGCGGGTGAGCACGGGCGGCGAGTGGAATTTGCGCAGAAGAATTCTGGCTGCTGCTATCATGTGCTCAGATCTAGGATGTGCTTCAAACCGATCTCTTGAAGACAATCCAAGCCAACACATGGGTGCATCTACTTATGGAAAACGCTAAGGCCAGTAGCATGTTTTCCCCAGACCTCGCTCTTGAAAGCCCCAACAACTCCCCGCATTTTGGCCGCACAACGACATCGGGCTACTAGAGTGCTGAGACTTCAGAGGATCTCTCCGCGCAATTGTTTGCGCTGCAGTTGCTCGCCTTGATGCACCTATCCTGGAAGGTTGACATTATCTTCTACACGAACAAAGGCATCACCATAATTTGTGTTTATAAATATAATGTCTATATTTTATTTAAAAAATGTTTAAAAGAAGAATTGATAAATATTATTTTTCAGAAGAAATGACATTTGACGCAATGAAGAACAAAAATAGTTCTTTGGCGGACGCGCTCTGTAAGACGGGGTACCTCTGCACTTGATGTCTACAGACGAACATTCACCTTCAGCTTCCTCTGCAATAGCACTGCGCTGCCTTGATCCAACTATGATTCTGCCCCTTTGACAATTGCACGTCCGATTACTCATACTCGTTGTCTTTTGTTTTAAATTAAAAACTTATTTTATTTAGTCGGGTTTTCTTCCGATTCGAAAGGTAGAATGGAGAAATGAAAAGAGCTTCACTTATTTTATAAAAATACCATCCTGGTGGAGACGCTGAACATATGTCTTTTCTCGTACAGGGACTCGAAGCAAAAGCTTCTTCGGTCTTCCTACCTTGTTAGGCCGTGACCATTCAGAATATGCTCCTAGTTAGCATGGGCTTAGCTCAAGTAGATGTTCTTCCTATCAAGCAATAGACTAATATACTTCAAGGTAGCTTTTCAAGGGAAGCAAAACCCGAACTACGTTCGCCTCGAGTGACGACAGCAATTCCCAAACACGGCTGAAAGGTCGTTCACTATCTCCTGTATTAGTATATATATAAAGGACTTCAAATCGCAGTCAACATGTTGGATCAGGGCTCAAACAACTTACCTTACGACAATCCCAACAACGAGATCAGCCTTGCTGACTCTGGTCAGCTAAAGAGCAATGTTCTTAATGACTCTGCTGGTCCTGCTGACGCTGTTGAAAATGCCCCAACGCGTCAACTCAATGCATTCACGGTCATGATTCTTCTGGTGGCCATTCTTGGTGGCCTTATTTTTGGACTCGATGTTGGTACGGCTGCCAGTACTTCTTTGGAAGGTTTTCGCATCGATATGGGAATCCCAGTGCTTGCAAGTGGTGAGAAAGATTCAGATGAAACTACCGCACAAATCTCTCAGTTTACCTATGTTTTCCACTGTGGCTGTCTTGTTGGCGCTCCCTTTGCTGGATTTATTTCTGACCGCATCGGCCGCAAACCCGTCATTGTTATTGCTGCTGTGATCTTCATGCTCGGATCTTTGTGGCAGGCTCTGTCCGGTCTCATCAACACTGACTTTGCCTGGAAGTCTTTGATTATTGGACGTGCTTTTGGTGGTGTGGGACTCGGATTCATGCTTACCATGGCTCCTGTTTACACTGCTGAGCTTGCTCCCTCAGATTGGCGTGGCAAGGCCATTACTCTCTTCCAACTTAGTGTAACCATCGGTATCTTCATCATGGCTATCTTTAACAACTTTATGGAGCCTCTCTGGGGATGGCGTCTTGGTATCGGTTTGCAGATCATTCCCTGCATCTTCACCATTATTCTTATGCTTTTCGTTTTTCCTGAGAGCCCCCGCTATCTCGTTCAGGCGAAGAAGTATGATGAGGCTGAGTCTGCTCTGCGTCATCTTGCTAAGGGTACTCCCGAAGAGGACAAGGTCGTTAGCTTTGAGATGCAGCAAATCAAGGAAGAGGTTGCTCTCGAAGAAGCCGCTGGTGAAGGTAGCATTTGGGAGCTCTTTCAGGGTGATAACCTTGTGTCTCTTATTTGCGCCTCTGGTGTCGCCTTTTCTCAGAATGTTACTGGTGTCAACTGGCTTATGAGCTATGCCACTACGCTCTTTAGCTCCCTTGACTTTGATGCTTTTACCTACGACACCATTCTCAAGGCTATCAACGTTGCCTTCACTATCGTTGCTGTTAATGTTGTTGACCGTCTCGGACGCAAGTTCCTAACTGTCTGGGGCACCACATTCACCATTTTGGCATTCTTGCTAATTGCTGCTGTGATTCAGGGCAGTGACATTAACGTAAATACCACTGATGCTGACCACAAGACGCACGCTGTACAGATTTTTTCCCTCGTTATGATCTATGTCTTCCAGGCTGTTTTCGCCACTACATGGGGTCCTCTTGCTTGGGTTGTACCTGCTGAGTCCTTCTCCCTTCGCGTCCGTGGTGTTGGCATGGCCTTTTGCGTTTCCATGAACTTTCTGACCAACATTGTCCTCGGCGACATTGGTTATCTTCGTATGTACAGTGCTACAAACCTGCAAATTACTTGCTTCATTCTGGTTGTGCTCAACGTTGTTATTTGCTTCCCCGTTGTAACGCTCTTCCAACCGGAAACCAAGGGACTTAATCTTGAGGATCTACGTAAGGTTTTTGCATACCAGGCTGGTGGAAACGAAGAGAAGGGTTTTGGTACTATTGGTCAGTTCATCAAGCGCAATCTCAAACAGACGGCGCAGATTTACTCTTTCCGCTCCCCGGACACCACCATTGGATTTGAGCGCTTCAAGCACACCGCTCCTCCTCCTGTTGTATAAACAAGTTCACCACACGTCCTTCTTTCAACAGCAACAACTTTTCTTTAACCCTCTTTATTGCCATTTATTTCCTTTACTAGCCCAGGTCCTCGAGAGTATCCTCACTCTCCGACTTTATAATTATATATCTATTTTAATAGCTTGCTCATCGAGTTCGACATGGTATAAACATATCTTTATCAAAATATTTAAGATAGTCTTGTTTCCAACCATCCCCAATTGTTTGAATCGTTTCATAGCTTCTGCTTTCTTACATTTGTTTCTGGAATTCGAGATCATAGTGCTGTTCTCTAAACTCTGTTAGTATTCCAAGTCTTAGTTTTCCCCGATCAGTTTACTCGAAATTAAATCTTTAAGTTGCCTTTATGATGGCTCCGATGCCTATGACGATCAAGACGATTGTAACGAAGAGCAGTAGGGTAGCCTTCTCTTAGTTCTTCCTCGTTGATTATTTTAAAGGACTCGCGATAACGCATTACACATCTGTAGGGATGCTTGTCTTCTTGAAACACTATCCACGGAATAGTGTTACATTCATTACCTTTCAGTCTTCTCCTCTCCCCAATCAAGCACCAAACATCATCTATTAGTAGACGAATACCAATTCCGGATCCTGATCTGAGGAATTAGCTCAACCTTGTCTCTAAGCCCTCAACATAATCGGTAAATTCAGAATAGAAAGTTGTTTTGCCGATCCTATGTATTTCCCCGAACAATCAATCTCTGTCAACAAATCAAACGAAGCAAAAGGGAGAGAGGAGCAAACCGCTTGCAGCCGCGCGCGCCCCAACACGAAGCATAGTTGCTTTACGAGGCAGGCGTTCTCCTGTCAAACTATAGTGCCTTGAGCGCACTTGCAGAGGCTACTTGCGACGTCGGGTGTTCCTTTCCTCCGTGAGTGTATCATCATGCGAGGGTACAGCCGCCGCAATGTGGCCAAGGGTGCCTCCGGCCCGCCCACAATGCATCTTCCGCAGCACGTTTACGCAATGTTTCAAGAGAAGCCCTTAAAGACACCGACAGAACCCTTGCCTATGCCGGATGCCAATGTTTTGGAGTCGCACCCTCTTTCGGGTGTTGCACATTTCCTGAACAGATTTGAGCAGTACGACCGCAGAAACCCTCCTCCTCATAAAGCCACAGTCATTCGATCGGCCGACATCTTACGCGAGGAGGCGCGGGCTCAAAAACGAAGACGTGTTGCGGAGATTAGATCTTCAAAACGTGCGGATCATGACAGTCTTGCACGGAAGCGTGCAGCTACATGGGACCCCAATGCGGAGGCGGATCGCAAGACTGGTGACGCGTACAATACGCTCTTTATAGCAAACTTGAAGCGCAAGACAACAGAGGATCAGATTCGGGAACATTTTGACAAGTTTGGAGAGATCAACAAGATCATAATTGTTAGCAAGATGAACTATGCCTTTGTGGAGTTTGCGAGGGAGGAGGATTTTATGAGTGCGCTCAAGGATGCATCGAAGATGCTCAACGGCAAGAGGGTTGTCATAGACATCGAACGTGGAAGAACTGTCAAAGACTGGAAGCCAAAGCTTCTGGGAGGCGGTATTTCAAGTAGAAGCGCTCCCGCCCCCGGGTCATCAAGAGCTGGTGACTACCGCGGAGGCTCAAGGAGGTGGTGAAAATTTGTTCCGCAAGCTCTTGCCTGGACCAAACTCAGGATGTCTTTCCATATCCGTGCTGCCTTTTCTTTTCTTTGAAGCTGGCGGCAGCGATTATATTCAATGGTTTCATTGCACTCACTGCGTAGTTTGTTGCTTTGATCCTTCCTTCTCTTTTCGTTTTCAACTTGATCTTAGCATCCATGCTCCTAGATATAGTTTGGATGGATTAAATGTTCCTTAGAGAAGGTACACCCGTTTGTTCTTGATGCATACCTTTGGATAACTTTTCGATTCTTTCATGAAGCTTGTCTTGTGTAAACATACCATTTTGCAATGTGAAACTCTTCGTTTTCATGACTTTCTTTTTCTTAATTTATCCAATCGAACGTAACGCCCTGATTGACTCCTAGTTATTTCGTGCGCAATACTGGAATAAAATCGCAATTCGCACTTCGAGACACTCGTGGAAAACAACAACCATAATAGTGTATGCTGATATTTTGCAAGCTTAGTTCTTTATTGCTCTTCAGTTTCCATGAATTACCTTTTGCAGACAGGTTTCACACATGAATGGAAGAGGACCAGGTTTTGATTTGAACCCTTACTGCCGTGTACCTGTTAGTTATAAAATCATATACAGAGAAATATACTTTTAAACCAAGAAAGAAACATCGTGAGTTATATCTTGTTAAAGATTAGGAAACAAAAGATTTATTTTTAGAATCAAATCAAGTCATCCTCGTCAATTTCAGAGTCACTGTCCTCAGAACCAGCAGGTGCTGCAGGGGTTGGAGCAGAAACAGGCTTGCCTGCCTTTGGCGGTGGGGGGGCATCCGGAGAAGGCGCAGGTGGTGGAGTTGGAACCTGTTCTTCAGCGGCGTCCTTGCCGTGACTTTCATCTTCGCTACTCAAATCCTTAGATGCTTTTCGTGAAGACTTCATTTCATCTTCTTTTGACTTGTCTTTGTTGCGTGGGGATTTCTTTTTAGAGAGCCTACCAGCACTTGGAGAATCTTTCCCCTTTTTAGCATGTGTTGGGTGCTCTCCACTCTCTTCATCTCCATCATCATCAAGGGTTTTTTCGTGCTCCTCTTGTTTCTCCTTGTCATATTTCACACGCTCTTCTTCAAGTTGCTCCTGGATGGAAGGAGAACGCTTTGCGCGGGATGTCAACAATGGAGAGACATGTCCAGGGCTTTGGGTATCCTTGTCGTCAAGAGATTTAGTACCAACCTCTAAGCTTCGATGCGCACGTGGGGCAGGAGCACTCGCCAATTGAGCAAGTGCGACTGCTTTAAAGCTCTTTGGTCGACGCCTCCTAGCATTAACAGTTGCACGTTTCAAGCTCAAATGCTCAATCTCACCAGATCCTTCTTTTTCTTTACTTTTATTTGAGCTCGTCTTTGATGCACCTGCACGAGCGCCGGTGGCGCCCTCCTCCGCTTCAACGTCTCCAACTTCAGATTCTCTTTCATTTTGCTCGTCTTCGTTTTGGGCTGGACGGCGTGGAGGAGGTGGTCCAAAACCAAATGGCATTTTGCCCCCGCCGATTCCGCCAAGGTTAAGCTTCGACTTCAGATCTGCAATGCTTGATCCCTGACGTGCAGTCAATAAGGAGGCCCTCTTTTTCGGAACTTGAGGTGGCGCTGGAACGTCTTGGTCTTCTTTAGGGTCTTCCACTTTCTTGTCGACAGCGGAGGCTCCTGATGAAGTAGACACCTTTCTAGATCGCCTATGGGTGTCCGCCTCCTCGTTTGCCTTAGAAGCCTTCTTGTCTTTGGCAACAATTGTCTTTTCAGTATCTTCTTTCTCAATAACCTCAGCTTGCTGACTGCTCTTCTTACTACTACTCTTTTTTTTGGATTTCCTCGGCTTAGATCCTGCACTACACTCGCTTCCAGGACTACTCGGAACCTCGTCTAGGTCTTCTCCAGCCTTAGCGAGGTCCTCAGAACTCTGGCTTGCATCCCTTGATTTTGATCGAGACTTTCTGCTAGAAGAGGATAATTTTCTGGGTTTCTTCTCTTTAATTGATTTTGATTCAGTTGACTTGGGAGAGCTCGAGGCAGCTCCGTCCTGCGATTCTCCGTGGTCTGCTGCAATTGAGGATTTGCGCGACTTTGATGAAGACGAAGGAGAGGAGGTCTTCTTCTTTTTTTGGTGCTCAGTTGCGAGTAGTTCAGCATCCTCGAGTTCTGCATCCTCCATTTCAGATGCGTGCTTGGCTGATTTGCTCGAAGATGATCGCCGCCGAGAAGACGATGATGTCGAGGACTTTGACGATTTACGCTTGCTCTTAGCTTCTCCTTTTCCTTCAGGATCCACAGGCGCTGGGGCGGGTACTTCCTGATAAGTGTCCTCCTCGTCACTCATTTTGCCTTTGCTAGATCGCCGAGAGGATATCTTAGAAGCAGAGGGTGACAATGAAGGTGAGGATGGGGGCGAGCTCGCTGATATAGACTTCTTCTTCTTCTTCACCTTCTTCTCAATGCTAGCCTCTTCGACGTGCGGGGATGCATCATCGCCTTTGTCACCCCGAGTAGCGTCTTCGTCTTGACTAGTAGCCGAGGAAACAGTCTTGCGCAAAGGAGAGGAAGCAGCTTTATTTTCCTCACCGTCAAGGCCAGATTTCGGTCGACCAGGTCTTGGGGGCGGATCACTATCATTCGAGTTAGCACTTGAGGTTCTGGAGTGGTTCGCGCTCAACCTTGAAATGTTACTTCCTACGCTCCCTACGCGGGCGGGCAATGAAGGTCTTTGTGGAAGAGACCTTCCTGGAGGTACTGCTTGTTGTGCGGCTTCAACTTGCTTGGCAATTCCTTCGCGAGCTTTCGCCACAACACCAGATTTGGCAAATTGTTCTCCTACCTTGGGGGAGCTAAATGTGCTTCCATGATCTCCAGAGTTCGTGCTCAAATTGCTACGCTGCGACAGTTTCCGCTGGAGCTCTGCAATTCTCGATCCGCTCCCAGTCCTCGGAAGTTCACCAGCATCTTTCGCAGAAACCTCTCCAGATCCAGATGAGATGCTTGAGCTTGAGCTGGATGACTTAGCTGCTGCCTGAAGCCATCGCTCGGCTATTGCTGAACGGTTTGGTCTTGGCGGCACTTTCTGGCGCTCTGTGGCGTCATTCGTGACTTCGTTTTGGCTTTTCTTCTCATCGTTATTCGCATCTTTCACATGGTCCGCCATCTTGCAAAGTTTTCCAAGCTGTTCTCCAAGTTTGCTCAACGCCACTGTCGCCCGAGGGTCTTCGCGCCGCTCTTTCCCAGGAGCGAATCCTGAGGTGAGCTTTTGGATGGATATTTAGCCAAGGGGACGTCGTTCCAAAGGGGACTCCGCCCAAGGATTGGGGCAAGTGAGTCGCTTCAGGGTGGCAAAAGGGTATGGTTACTCGACTTTCCCGCACTTTGGAGCGTGGAGATGCCTCACACAGCGCAGGCTTCGCCGCAGGACTCTGATCTACTGCTACCTTTTCAACCCAGATCGATCGATCTTCAACGAGATACTCCGCTTCCACTTGGGGGGTATTCAGGTAAACTAACTTTAATATTATTTTCCTTTTATCCGATTTATGATTATAATTATATACATATCCGGAGATATTTTATACCACGGTTAAACTAATTTCTAATTATAACTTGCTTTATACCTACGGTAGTTTATACAGAATCGACTATTTTTATGAGTTATAGACTTGGTATTAATATGAGGTGTTTCGCATCAGGGGGTCAAATAGTTATAAAGTAACCCTCACCAGCGCTCCGATTCTGCCAGCTTGGCACTCTAACGCAGGCTGGCCAAATGTGGCCACTTCAAGCGACCAGAGGAAGGGGCATACGAAGGCTGGAGGGACCAAAGTTGCGTATCGTATAGCTGGTATTATGTTTTATCCTCTTTATAACTTTTTTACTACTTCCGGCAGCTCTGGGTCGTGATATAGATGCAAAATTCGGGACGGAATCCGACACATTTGACCTCCAAATTTCGCTCCTCACCATTTCTGAAGGGTCCCAGATATCTGAAGCTTCCAGAGTTTTGCACTAAAACCCTCTCCATGTGCACATACCATTCGTTTAAAAGCCTCGAGCTCCAGGAACCTTGCCTCCAGTTTCACAGACTTTCGAAGTTGGATCGTTTGGTATTGCGTTCAATTTCTTTCATTGAACATCGGTTCAAGTTTTATTAGATGGACCGTAAAATATATAAGAAATGACAGAAATAATTAAACAAAAAGAAGTAGTAGAAACGAGATAAATCAACACAATCAACATCAAACAGTCGTTTTTGGCTGGAGCCCAAGCGCTTTAAAAGCCGCTTCAACAGAGCCATAACTGGAGGCCTTCGCAGTGCGAGGAGGTCGTTGTCACAAGGGAAGGTCTGCAAAGGCCTTGCTGCGCTGTTCGTCGAGTTCGTGCGTTAACCGTCTGCTGATTGCTGAGACAGAATCCATCGGAGTCGACACCAGAACGGCGTCCGAGACATTGGCCTCACCAACGGAACCTCAAAATCTCGTTCATTTGTCTCTAGCTTACATAGATTGTATCGGACAAGGTCGAACGAAGGTTCGGAGATAACTCGTCTACCAAGCCTTTTAGATATAAGAGGAAAACATTCGCTTAACCAGACAGAGTAAATCGTTGGCGACCAACAAAACGTGAAGGCGAGTTGATACGGAGTTGCTATTCCATTTCTTAGCAAAGTTTTCACAAAAGCTGAGCAACTCGTTTATACATACATATACACACACATAATAACTTGCAGTTCTGCAGGTTTGGCTTGGTAATCAGAAGGCCTAGATATAAATTTGTTTGGTCGAATTAATATTGTGTCTCAAGATGCACGTCAAGCTTGTAAGCATTTGGGCACTTTTGCTACTCGTTTCCTTGGTTCATGAAAGCAATGCCTTCTTTGGGGGTGGACGGCGGCGAGCCCCGCCCAAGCAGGAGGTGGAGGAGATTGACCTTTACGAAGTGCTCGGTCTTGATGAAGACGCCACTGACAAAGATATCAAATCCGCATACCGTAAACTATCACTCAAGTACCACCCAGATCGTAACCCTGACAACGAAGAAGCAGAAACTAAGTTCCGTGAAGTGTCATTCGCTTACGAGGTCCTTTCTAGCGAAGAAAAGCGACTCCTTTTCGACCAGGGTGGTCTCGCCCTCGTAAAGGAGGCTGAAGGTGAGGAGGACCAAGGCCAAGGTGGTGGAATATTCGGCGGCTTTTTTGGAAATATGCAGCGTGGCAACCGTGGACCTGACTATCAGATGCGCTTGAAGGTGACATTGGAGGAGTTGTACAATGGTGCAGAAAAGGAAACCCGCATTAATCGAAGGGTCGTCTGTGCAAGGTGCTCTCAAGATAACCTCAGTGCCAAGTCCAAAGAGCGTTGTGCCAAGTGCGGACGCTGTCCGAATGAACGTCGCATGGTGCACAGACAAATGGGTGGTTTCCTCGTTCAGCAAGAGGAGGAAATCCCATCAAAGGAGAAGTGTAAGAACGAGCAGAAGTTGCTCACCGCACATATCGAGAGAGGAATGCAAGAAGGTCAGGAAATTCGTTTCAAATATATGTCAGAACAGCAACCGAAGAAGATTCCCGGCGACGTTGTCTTTCTGCTAGTGCAGCAAAAGCACCGATTGTTTGAGCGCGAAGGTGACGACCTTCACATGACTATGAAAATTACCTTGAAGGAGGCACTTACCGGCTTTGTGAGAAGTTTCAAGCACCTTGACGACCATGAGGTAGAGATCGACCGTGAGGGCATGATCACCAAACCTTTTGAGACAATTGTGATCCCTGAAGAGGGTATGCCGCTTCACGAGGTGCCCAGTCAGTTTGGAAACCTTCGCGTCACCTTTGAAGTTCAGTTCCCCCATTCTCTTTCGGAGGACCAGATCGAGCAGATTAAGAAGATTTTGTAGACAGGGGATTCGTCTCCAGCATTTGCTTTTCCGATTGTTTCGGGGTCTGGTATAGCACGGCAAGGTAGCCTTCGCGGTTCGGCAGAAGGCCTGCTGGGTCACCTTCTAACTGCGAATTCGTTTCCATCACTCTTCCACGGACGGGTGAGACCACTTCGTGTACGGTGCCATCACTGCATGTAATCCTTACTAGGACGGTACCGACATCTACGCGTACTGCGCCATGCTTGCGTTTCCCGCTGACCTCAACCTGCCGCAATTCTTTTGCATATTCTAAAGAAACAATTTTTGGTGATAAGTTGCATGCAGAAGAACCTGCACCTTCCTTGATATCTTTTTTATCTTGATCTTGCTCCGCTGAATAACTAGTATCTGTAGAAACTGGTTCTGGCTGTGTTTCCGCATTGGATTTTTCTTTAGTCTTTGCAGCATCATCCTCCGGCTCTTGCTCTTGCATCAGTACAGGATGTGTCTGTGCCAGTAAAACAATAAGAAGACCATTTGGGTGCTCGAGAACTCTGGTGGTTCCATCAGGTGCAAACTTTTCTGTGAATGTACGCTCTTCCACAGTACGAGGACGTTTCAATGGCCCACGTGCACTTGGATCCACGTTTGGGTCATAGACTGGAACGCAGGCTCCATCTTGGACATTCTCTGCTTCCTCGTTTTGAGCATCGTTTCCACGGGGAGCCTCTCCATTTTCTTCCTCCACATTCTCGTGCTTGAACTTGCATTCATCCCCAAATTTACACGAGCCTTCACGCTTCCACTGATGACATACACCAGCTCCACCTTGCTTGTTGTTGTTGCGCCTTCGCTTCGCCATTTCCTAAGCTAATTCTGACTGCTCACACTGGTCGAAATAATATACACGAGGTCCCCTTACAACCAGGGCTGCTGGTCTAGAGACGATCGATAGCTCTAAAGGTGGCAAAAAAGGTCCTCTGACAGTTCGGTCTGTAGATGGAACACTTCAATTTCTGGGTCATCTCATCACTTGGGTTCATTGCGTGGCTTTGGCTGAGCATTGCATAGAGCCTTCAAGGCTCGCTCGTTGGTCAAATGCTAGGTCCTAATGCCTCCTAGTCATTTGCTCTAATTAAAAAAAAGCAACTGATTTGCGAAACGAAAAGTATGGATAGCCAAGCAGATTTTAATATACTTGCCTATTTGACATTCTGCAAAAATAAATATAGGAGTACAGGAAGTTGTGATGTCTCGTTATATCTCAAACAACAAATTACTGTAGTTTTTTTTGTTTTTTTCTCAAGCTGACGCTATGCGCAAAACTATGCTGCTGCTGATGCTAAGAAAACTTCATACTTTAGGTCGACAAAATTTATAAAAGATGTCACTAAGCTCTGAATCGACTTCTGTTTACATGCATAACATACGTGCATAACTGAGTCATCAAAGTTTTAGAAGTCATAAAGAAATTTTGTCATATTTGGCCCAACTCCAGAAATTCGCCAATCCTGTGTTCGAATTGTATCTTGGGAGATGTCAACACCCGTTCGCTTGCTCATATTTCTGAAGATCAGGAGTGACTCATTGTACAGAGACAACGCAGTGTTAGTGCGTTTAATATGTCGATGTTGGTGGATAGTACAGCCGTTTCTCTCTCGCAGCTGGTCATCATAAATAGCTTAAGCTTTATGTTTAAAACCCATCATACTCAATGTGCCGAAGCCACAAACAAACTTTTTATATCTCCATAGTTTACGTTGACAGTTTAGTCTTGATCTGCGTCTTAGGAGAAAAGAGCAAAGGGTACTGCAGATTTCTCTGTATTCATATAAACTTTGAAACTAGTGGTGAACCTTATGGAACTTTTTTATTTTATTTTTTTATCTCTCAAACTAATCATGACGAAGAAATCAAGAGAAGCGTTATTCTTTTCAAAGTCTCACTTGAATCACAGCTGGAATCTCTTTAATCTAATTCTATCAAGGGAGAAATTAGTTCATTTCTTTGTTTCCCAACCTTATTCGTTATCCCGTTGCCCTGCAAGTTAGCGTGAAGTCCACTTTCGACTGCTCTTGCACCATGCTTGACTACGATGTCTCGGGGTTTCTCTGTTTATAATATAGACAACTAAGGCTATGTATAACACAATGTGTCGGTTAAAACGACGCACATTGTCCCCAGTTCGACCACTTTGTCCATAACGAACCCTTCCGTACATGCAATTTAACTTTTTGGGTACTCAGTGTTATGATAGTCTATGTGGAGAGCAGCATAGAATAGGCTTTCGAAAGCCCCACCCTCTGTAACGGAGTAGAAGGTAGTAATAGCTGTCTGGCAAGTTCTTTCCTCAACTAAAATGGAGGGACATTTTTTCACAACGCAAAAAACGCCCTCTCTGGAGCGTTGCTCAATTTTGCTCCGCCCAAGCGCCGAGAATTCAATAGCCATAAGCGCAAAAACCCCGCCCCACATGGTCTCCAGGTACCCGTCAACGCTCGCGCAGGACCTCGCATCAGCACTTGCCTTGTGCCGTGTTTCCAGTAGAACTGTCTAGAAGGTCTTACTTATTTCTGCTCGTTTTATGGGCAGACTTACACAAGAGCTCCAAACGTCGAAGCAATACACAACACTGCTGCAGTCATTGCCGTGGCGCGTCGTCGGTGAATTAATCGCAAGCCACCAGAAACAAAAGCAGGAAAACTCCACAAATTCATCGAAATTGACCTATGCCTTCACTCGCCTTAAGCTTGCGAAAGAATTGCGCCACCAGAAGGTAGTAGCTCAAGTCCCAGTGGCTTTGCCAACTTTAATGTGGCTATAAGAATTAAGTCGGATCGCGAAATGGTATCCCTGTGAATGCTATGCGTGAAAATCATGTAAGAGTAGTACGAATATGAACATCGCCCTGCATTAGTCCTTTGGAGATCAACAATGCCGCGCAGCACTAAAGAGGACTGTAATCCAGATTTGCGAGCAAGGTCCAAATACGATGCTGAACGGGGGGGGGGCGCTGGACTTTCATAGGCGTGATTGTCTGTTTTGTGAAGAGCTTCGCTACGACATACTGGAGGAGCGTCAGGAATGATTTATCGGTTATCAGAAGAAAATACCTAATCTCTTTTTCTCTTTCCTTTTTGCTTTTTAACTTTCTAGTGATGATATGGATACTAAAATGATCTAAATAATGACTATCAGGTATCCCTTCTTCTTCTTCTTTTCTTTTTCTTCTTCTTCGTTTCCAGTTCAAGTTATCATATAATTTTCCTGTTGAGGCTTTAAAATAAAGCTATGTATAGCTATGTATAATGAATATGTTCCTATACAAGCTTATATCATTATAAAAAATTAAATAATTAAAAATATGAATACGCCTAAAAAAGTATTTTCATTTTGAAGAGATCAATCCTCGTTTTTCTTCACAATCAGTTCATTTAATTGAACAGGGCCCGTTCAAACTACGCCAACGGCGCAACGAGGCCTCCCTTGACGTCAAATGCGAGAAATTGTCCTGCCGTTGTCGGGACAATATTGAGAGCAGGTTGCGTGCTCGTTGGAAGTGCTGGGCAAGGATCGCAATCGACAAATTTACTTTGTCTTTTGCACTTGCGTAGAAACGAGTTGAAAGATAGATGCTTTGCCTGCACATCAGAAACGAAGGCTCAGGCAGAGCGGTGCGCAGAAGCCAACAACAGCATAGAGGACAAGAGTAAGCGCGATGTCGAATGCGGTGGTTCTGACTTCCTTATCCGGAGGACGTCGAGATGTTTGGCGCTAATGAATTACCACGAATACTCGTGAGTAACAATGTTCTGCTCATGAAACAAAGCAATGCGGAATACTCCGACTCGTATGCGTAAATCAGCATTGCAAATCCTCCAAAGCTATGGAAGCAGTGGGACCCGTTGTACGGGGACGCCAGCTTTATTCGAGCGCCAATGAAATCTCCTTTTTCAAGACCCACAAAATATACGCCTTCAAGCAAGTTTGCTATTACACGGTAGTTCTCTCGTTGTGAAAGATAGGGCACATGTCATTCGAGTTGACATTCTTGTGCATGGATACCAAGGGGAAAATATGAGGGACCAGAGACCTTTTTACGGCTGCTCCATCTTAAGCCCTGTCGAACGCCCTATGCAGGGGCTACATACATCTAAAGTGTTCTTCAGATGCTAGCCAATAGCTTGCAAGAGGTTTAGCTCAGGCTGACGAAAAGCTTTATGACATTCTCGCAAATGCTATAATCATGCTTTGAAGCTTTGTCCTTGCACTCACAGCTGTAAGGGCCTAATTTATTTGCATTCGCAAGAATACCAGCAAGCCCTCTTGATGCATTGCTGGTAACAGGGTCAAATTGAAACACGTCACCGTCAAAGTCGGCACAAAATTCATCGAAGAAGGATAAAGTATTTAAGGACTACGCGCAAACAAGATTTCGTGAAGTGTTTACTTTCCACACTGCTCCAGCTTGCAGACGCTCACACATATTGCTCCGGTTTGCTCCACGGTTCGCTTCATCCAGGTTAGTCTCAAATATCAGTCCGACGCTAAATTCACTGAGTAATGCTGGGAAAGCGCATTTATCTTCCGTTATCGTAGCAATACAACAGAAACTAAGACGCTTGGGTTTAGTCGCTAATATTGCCAGTGCAGTTTAACCATGCCCGAGTTGCTTGTTTTGTTCTACTTCTCTCTTTGGGCAATTTGTTGTTTTTCGTAGGCCTCTAGAGAAGGAACGAAATGGTGAAGAAGCCCAAATTATGCTTATCATTTAAGTAAATAGATTTGAAGAACATTAAAAACATTCATATTTTTTAAATTAACACGTTTAGTAGTGTCCCGGAGAAAAGGAAGGAAAGCATAATCTTGGAGCCACTTGTGTTGGGTTTATACACAAAATCAAACACAATCAGCGTTCCACATATGCACCTGTGAAAATCTTTCTATCTTTACTCCACTGTCCAAACTCTCGCTGGATCGTCAGCACTCGAAGACCCCACCACTAACTGCTCAAGTGATTCCAGTGGCCTTTTTCACCTCTTCAAGGCGTTTGTTATTTATTACTCAAAGTTATAAAAAATTATAGGTGGTACCGATAATGCTTATCAGACGAGGTAGGAGTTAGTAGGACCCTCAGTTTTGCCCCCGTTAAAGAGGGACTAAGATATACGTCGTCTTAATCATAGTCAGGACTAGTCGAGTGCTAGGAACTCGAAAAAGCGATGGCGATCTTCTTACATATTGCTTTTGATGTAGGTACCTAGTTTCGTTGTAGTTTCCAACAAGATTCACCACCACCTAAGGAAATTAGTCCCAAGCTCATCCAATCCTGCTGCTGACTCAGCTAAATGGGTGGCCTTCCGCCTCTTCCTCGAGCTCTTCCCGACAAGAGCCACAGCCTTAAACCTGAGGAAACATCACCAGATTCTGATTGAAAATATGCTTACTCCTCTGCTAATAGCACGGTACGTAGGCTGATGCAATAGCAAGTCATTGTTTAAAGAGCACCAAAACTCAAAGAGCAATAAGATGATGTCTGTCCTCAGGTACTGGAGGTGATAAAAGTGTTACTTGTTTAATGCTGCCTAATGATCGAATTCCAAGGCAAAACTTGGAGAAACAACTTAAGAGGAACCTGGCGAAGGGAGTGGAGCCTGAAGGCGTTGGTTGTTCGTAAGTAGGACTTCGAAATCTCAAGGATAACGCACAATAGCGCGAATGAAACTTTGCTTCGGACCAAACAAACAAACCAACTGGAAAGTACCCGACTTGTAAACAAGTTGTTTCACTATTAAAATAATATAACAATAATAATAATAATAAATTTATAAAAAATCATAAATTAAAACTATAGCTATATATAGCTATATACACATGTATGTCTATAGAATGTGAGTGAACCCATCTGTTTACGCCTCGAATGAGAACCTAGGAAATCACTTCTTCATTTTTGGCATTGTTTCCCACCCCCGCTTGTGTTGGAGCGAGTTATAGAAAAGTAATCCCCCTCACTTTTCAAGTTTACTTTTGGCTCTGCATGAACCCTTTTCTTTGATATATCTAAGCTTTTTTTTCTTACAAAAAAGATAAGCTATTATAACTCTTGAGATAGTGAGTCAGCGAGTCAGTCAATCGATTATATTCTTTACTCGATCCTCAAAGCTAAACTAAGCAGCGCAGATATGGATTGTGAGCTTCTCGAGCTCATCACAGGATCCCTGACTCGTGAGCATCTCTCCGATAGAGCTCATGCAACTCATCCAGCCTTACTTTCTGTCCTGTACAGCCCTCGAGAGTTCTCGCAGTCGACCGACCTTTTCTTCTGCTTTTTCTTTTCAACGGAATACTTTTTTCTCTTTTTCTTTCTCTTTCCTGAATAAGTAGTAGGTACGACGAAAAATCTATGGTACTACTAACACTATTTTTAGTTTTCCATGAAAAAGAACGAAAAGAAAACAGTAATAACTCGAAAGGCTACTTAATGCCTATGTACTTATTCTACTTTAAAATGTATGTATATTATTTCATTTTTTTTTTTTCACTTTTTTTTTTCTCTTCAAATTTATTACTGCTGCATTGTCAATTCTTCTTCGACTTCGAGGCCGCTGCGGATTCCAAAGCTGATTGGCGCGCAAAGGCGCCATCATTTTGCGACCCACCGTCAACGACGCCCTCGAGGCACCCGTGCGGGTCTGGAGGAGGAGTCCCCATTGCCTCTTCCTCCGTTAGTACCCTTTTGAGTTGACCATGGCTGAGCCTGACGCCACTGAGGCAAATCTCTACAGCACCGTCTCAGCTCCCAGCTCCGTTTCAGACTCCGCTGGCACAGATCTCTCTACCCCGATACCTCATGGTGCCTCTAGATCCTCTTATTCTGCGGCGCAAGCAAGCCCCAATGCTTATTCACGCGTGCAGACTATTCTTGAGCCGCGAGAAGTTGATGTAGTAGCAGACAGCCCCGCTGCACTTCAAGGTACCAAACCTGACGACATTACAATGTCTTCGGATCCTATGGAGGCTGCCGGGGATGAAGGCTTGACCTCGAGGCGCCTACGCTCCAAGCTTTCACTGGCATCAGCCTCATCTTCTTCTGCATCCACACTCTCGCTACACCCAATACGCGATGTCGATGACCTGTTCCCAAGGCCTCCACCCATCAAGGTTAGTAGTATCGAGTCTTCTCGGAGTGCCGTCTGGGAGCCATCACCGAACTCCGCGCCTACCCCGACCCGCCTCGGTCTCTCGAGCATGGGTAAATTGGACCCTCATATGGCTAAAAATCATAATTCCGTCAAGACTCAAACCCTACATCACAACCAGACTCAAAACAATAGAGGCACACATTTTTATGGAAATGGCTCTGTTCTTCAGGCAGCACAATCTGCAAAATCGATGGGCGATATGGCCAGGTATTTAGGCGAAGGGAGGTCGCCGATGTCAAGAACTTCTGTGCAGCAGTCATTATATAACACGAAGCTGCTCAGAGAGTCAATGAGGATATTGGACGAGGCGCTTGCAAAGGAACCAAGGACGCAGCTTATCATGCTTACGAGACAGGAAGCACTTGTATGCCAGAGGGCACTGGCAGCTCTCGTTGACCCCGAAGTTGACGATGTCAAGAGGCGTGTAGACTCCTTCCCTGACGATGTCAAGCAGTACCTGCTCAACGAGTTTGCAGAGTCCCAACCCATGCGGAGACTCGCGTCTGCTAGATCTCTACACTCAGTTGGGTCAGGGCATATTAGTCTCCATAGCGCGCGGAGCACGCCTCCTACACGAGCTTCGTCGTTCATGGCGGCAAATCTTAACGGTGGCATAAATGGGAAGTTTGGACGCAAGTCTAGCCTTCCTGAAGCGCCCATTCGGAACATTCTAGGTGATAGTGGCGTAGAATCTGCGAAAGGTAACAGTCGGCGTATTCGTGCGTTTTCCTCAAATGATGTAGACTATATCTCGACAGGAATTGATGAAGATGTTTCCATTTCGGATGACGACTCGCTAATGGATGATGATGTTGATATCCATGCAGATTGGCATAGTGACTTTGACTCCAAGACACCAGTGCCACTAGAGAATCGTCCCTCAAGCCCACCATCTGCATCTTCAAACTCTACATGCAACCCTCGAAAAAACACAAGCTCGCGCGCCTCTTCACCTTTGCGATCGAGGCCAATCAAGCCGCCGTCGTTGACGTCGCCTAGCTTTCAACACCCTTCTTTGTACAAGATACATACAGGAAACGCAGGTGGAGAACAAGATATTGAAGATATTGAAGAAGAAGATGCCAAAGAGGTGGACTTAGGAGACGAAGAAGATAGTGCTGCAGCCCAGGCAGCTGGGGACTGCTCTAATTCAGACGACGTGGATGAGGGTGAATGTGGCGATTTCTTCAGCACCAACCCAATCTCACCTGAAAAGCTCATCTTGAATAGCAATTCATATCACCGAGATAACTGTTCCATGACAATCAACGATCACAATGTTAGAGTAGATCCTTTGGCAATTTCCGCTACTGACGGTTCGGACTCTGACGACTTGCTGTCGGGCCCGTCATTCGCATCAGTGCCTTCAGGAGAACCACTGCATCTAAATACCTCCACTCTCCTGCCCTCTTCCTCAATGTCCCCATCGTTGTGTTCTTCAGGTTCGGCTACAAATCCAATGCAACAACTACCTGATGAATCTCCGTTGGGGCCTGGTTTGGAGCCTGCCACGTGCGATGCAGCTGACGCCAATGTATGTGATGATCGTTCTATAGCAACTGATCATGGTGCTAATGCCGTTGATGCCACTTCGGAGAGCCCAGCCTCAAATCTTAAGAGCACAAGTAGCCATGAGAGAATTGGCAAACTTTTACACACGCGTTCCGGTTCCCTTATTCCACTCCAGTGCTTCGACCTTGACAAAACTATCCAGGTTGCCACTGCTGCAAAGCGCGCAGATGAGGAGGAGGAGGAACTTGTGCTAGCTAGTCGCAGCTTTCCGGACCTTACGCCTGACTTGTCCCATGTTGTTCACATGGCTCATCATAGCGGCTCCAAAAGGTCATCCAGTCGCTCGCACGCCTCCAGTGCTATTATTAGTAATTGTGATCGTACTGCGGAGCATGTAGATTGCGATGACTTAGACAACTCAGCTCTTCCGCGCCCTCCTTCCCTTCCTCCCAATCAGGATAACCGCCAACACCCCGAGGACTCACAGCAGGAAAGTCAGCAATACAGAGACGATCTTCCCTGCGTTAATAACAAGGAGCTAGAGCAGCTCGTGTCTATGCTTCACAAAATTGACTTGTGGGATGAGTTTAATATTTTTGTCGTAGCTCAACTGGCATCTTGTGGCCCTCTTGTGGCTGTTGGATTTGCCATTTTTGAAAGACATGGCATATTTAGCGAGTTAAATGTGCCTGAGCGTGAGGCCCTCCGTTATCTTACTTATCTGCAAGCTCGCTACTTGCCAAATCCATATCACAACGCAATACATGGTGCTGATGTAGCACAGACCATGAACCACTTTTTTATTTCCTGTGGGCTTGCCAAGTACACTACGCTTGACGTGCGTTTTGCTGCCGTCTTTGCGGCCCTCGGCCACGATGTAGCCCATCCTGGCGTGACGAACAGCTTTCTTGTACAAACCTGGCACCCCCTCGCGCTTCGTTACAATGATCGCTCACCTTTGGAAATGATGCATGCTGCTGTTATATTTGAGCTTCTGCAGGCGCCTGGAGCAAATCTCCTGTGTAACTTTCAGGCTGAAGATCTCAATATTTTCCGCAAAGCCGTAGTGTCCATGGTCCTTGCAACTGAGAATGCAGAACATGATGCTCTGGTTGCTAGACTCACTAAAGTTTCACAAGCATTGCAAAACTCACAATCCCGAGAAGGAATGATGGTATCAGATCTTGAGCAAATCCATATTCTAGAGGCATCGCTTCATGCCGCGGATATTTCCGCCTCGGGCAAACCATGGCCCGTTTACCAGCAATGGACCGAGCGTCTTTGTGTTGAATTTCGTAATCAAGGCGATCTTGAAAAGGAACGTGGATTACCTGTGTTGCCATTCATGGACCGAACAATTAAATTGCCTCTGGCAAGATTCCAGAGTGGTTTTATTGAGGCAATCGTCCTCCCTTTGTACGAAGTTCTCAACCAAGTACCTGATCTGGAGCTAGATCATGCAGTTGCAAATATCAAGGCAAACCTTTTACGTTGGCGGGAGGAAGTCCAGCCTAAAGAGGAGGGCCAGAAATCACCCCTGCCGACGACCAAAGTTCGAGCAGTAGAACGTGCCGCGAAGACATTTCTTCTAAGACGTTCACGTTCTCAAGGGGATGCTCCAGAAAAGACTCGAAACGACTCCATCGACGATGCTGCAGTGCCCGAAGGAGGTAGCCTTTCAGATGCTCAAGTAGACCGCCGCCGGATGCTTCGAGCTCTTTCGATGAGTAGTTTAGCCTCCCACAAGAGTTCTGTTGAAATTCTCCGCGGAGATCGAGAGTCTGATCTCGGTCACTCTTGTGAGACAGCCTCGCTTGCATCTAGTGGCATTCCTCGTCATTTCCACCGTTTTATGGAAATCGATCGGCTTCCACAAGATGTAGATTGCTTCGTTGACGCCTCCACTGCCCCAGGTACTCCGTCCAGTACGATGACTGCTGCCACGGCAACAACAAGCCTATTGAGTTAATCAAGGAAGGTTGGAATTCATTGGATTCGATGTTTCTTTGGTTTCACAGGCGCTCTTTGATGTCCTTGTTTTACAAAATTCTGTTTCTCATTGTTGATGTTTGTTGGTATCCTTCTTTAGGATTTACAAAGAAGTGTAAAATATATCAAATTCCTGAAATTGCATAAACAATATCACGTAGTCAATTGTAGTAACCAATGCAGTCAATCTATATTTTATGTGTAATCGACCCTGGGACCGATTTGAAACCTAAGGAACGTCCCTTATAGAAAGTTTTGAAGGTGCCCAGGCTAGTGAAAAATGAAGAGAAAGAATATCAACAGCACTTAAGCTCCTGTTACATATTATGGCAATTCTGTTATTTTAATGAAATGATTTTACCTTGGATTATTCTAAGGTGGGAAATCTGCACTTTTGTTTATGCTTGTGTAGGATATTAGCGTCTCAGTTCATCTATTCGTCTAATCGGTATGCTTATATCAGAGACGGAGTTCTTGCGTCTCCTTAGTGAGCTCAGGTGTTAATAACCCACAGAATCCACATATGGCAATGCGCACTCGATTGGGTCATACCAAGGGCTGTCAAACTATCCAGACGGTATACATCATAGTGAAGCTTGTGGAAATGGATGAAGTTGAAGAAACTAAGGAGAACGCGGTCTAATTCATATGTTGTTCTCTTATGTTTGTGCTGTGATCACAGCTTGCCTTTTGATAAAAGGAAATTCAAGATTAGTCCTCGCGGTAATCCTCACCAGCTTCGTCCTCGATAACATGTTTGAGCGACATGCGAATCTCTGTCTGAGGGTCCCCCTTGAGCGCATCAGCAATAATTTCGCACTCGACAGCAAGGTGAACAGATTCAAGTGCACCACGGAGTACACCGCACAACATATTACAGTAGCGAAGGCCGGCGCAAGACGAAGGCAAGGCAACGAAGTCTTCCAAGGGGTTATCATCAAACACCAGCGTGCATTCAGTCCCTCTTTCATTCCAGTTTTGTACCGTGGGTACAATGTTGAGAAACATTTTGAATCCCACTTTGGAGACAATGTCTGCAGTCTCCCGAAAGTTGCCACAACGCGGAATACCAGACTTGGCGAGAAGCTCGTCGATCAGGCGCAAACCAATATTGTAACCCATATCTTCAAGCTTCTCATTTACCTTGTCCACATCCTCAAGATCCCTCACAAGTTGTGCAACAAGGGCGCCATAGGTCAACGTAAAGAGCTCCGCGTTGATCTTGTCCAGCTTGTTGTAGCAAGCCTCGCCCAGTCTTGCGTTTCGCGACATGGTTTAACCAGGTTCTGCTCTCTTACACTCCCCCACTTCACCTTTTGATGGGTTCCTTTTGCTTTCGCAAATTGATGTTCAGACTTATGATCAGGTTTCTGTCAGAGTGAACACCGCCACGAAGATTGATGAAGACGGTGACGAGGCACGAATTGAATAACCAAGTAGAGTAGCTTATTGTCCTTCCCTCTTCCGGGCTCACACGAAAATACCTCCGAGGCTCCAGCGATCTGACTCAGAGAACTCGACTCCTCTCCGCCAGAGTTTTCGCAAATGCCTCTTGGGTGAGGCGTCAAGGCGGTCTTGAGCAGCTCTCGATCTATCTTTTACTTTCACATCGAAAGTCCGTTCTATCCTCAAACTGCTGTTCTACATCACAACATATAAACCTAGTATCTATCCGTTCTTTCAGCATGTCGCTCCAACATATTCAAACCACTCATATTTATTAGCCATGCTGTTCTGTTCTTTTATTAAATTACCCTTCCAAACTAAGGCTAAGCATATGACCTCGTAAAAACTTTCAGATAAATACAAATATACTATAGAGTCAGCCCGACGGATTCTGTCGTTCTCTTTGTTCCTCTTTAAATGAATGAAACAACATTTAAAAAGAACAACCTAGAATCGTCACAGTAGTAGCCTGGTCGCTTTTCCGGAGCCTCTGCCGCAGTCATTCTCGCTGAGCCCTCAGCGCTTTCCCTTAAGACCCAGTCGGGCCCAAGATTGCCATGGAGCGCCGCTTCGACTGCTTTGTGAGGAGGCTTGACGCTGAGTAGGTACTGCCGCCACCTATTTTGGGCCCTGGTGCCTGTGCCGCGTCGTCGCCTTGACACTGGGACCTTGTCTGCTTCTACTTGTATCTAATTCTCTGCAGCAACTTCTTTCCCTCCTTGCTTGTACAGTAGGAACTAAGTGGGTCCTACCTGTTTGTCTATTTGTTTATTTGTTTAATTGTTTATTTGTTTATTTGTTTATTTGTTTGTTTGTTTATTTGTTTGTTTGTTTATTTGATTATTTGATTATTTGTTTGTTTGTTTGTTTGTTTGTTTGTTTGTTTGTTTATTTGTTTATTTGATTATTTGTTTATATGTTTATTTGTTTATTTGATTATTTGTTTGTTTGTTTGTTTATTGCAGAGTAAGTAATTTGCAAAGTAAAATAGAATCGCAGTGATGATCACAAATCGACGCCAGATTGGGAAACTGAAGAAGATGTGGAAAAGGAGGCCAATGCCGACCACCTCCAGCAGCCCGGGAAGAAGAACTCTGGCAAACTCCTCACAGGCACTCGGAGTCGGCTTCTCTTTATGCAGACAGACCAAGCTCTTCTTGTGCATGCTTTCAATTGATTCTGCTGTGTTTTGATTTGCTTCACTCACTATTCATTCTTATCTATCTTTCAATGGCCATTTATTTTGACGGTATCGTGGAGTTTTGAGGCCTTAATTTGATTGTGCAACTCGGAACTCAAGTGGCCACGATGGTGATGGCGGCGGTGGCGGTTCCATGCGGTCGCTCTTCAGTAGCTGCTTCAAGCTGTTGCGAATAACCCTGAGAGCCCTTGACGTCAACGACAGCACGTTTTGCAGGGCAAGTCTGCATTGCAAAGGAAGAGCAATAGAAGAAGAATCAATCGCC
Organism: Schizochytrium sp. TIO01; assembly: GCA_004764695.1. Taxonomy (NCBI): domain Eukaryota; class Bigyra; order Thraustochytrida; family Thraustochytriidae; genus Schizochytrium; species Schizochytrium sp. TIO01. Next base: position 3,133,540 of record SMSO01000014.1, on the reverse strand, counting down.
ATTGAACTGCTCGGAGCACGGGCCAAGAGGGCCTACTGTTAACGGTATGCACACCGTAGGGGAGCCAACACTCTTCTCCTTTGCCTTTACAATTGTTATGTTGTGCTGTGAAAGCTCTTGCCAATCTTCAGATGGTCGTGCAGACTCTTTGCCATGCCTTGTTTGAGAACTGCAGTCGAAGCCACCTCTGACAACAGACAGTCAGTTTTATGTGCCATCAGCTGGATCTGACTCAATGCACACACCATAAGCGGCGATGTGCTGAAGGGCCCAACGTTGTATTCTTCGCTGCATGGAGTCTGTCTAACTATTAAGGCAATTCCAATCCTCATCAGTGCTCACGATTCATGTCCATGAATGCTCTAAGAGAAACACACAACACAGAAGATTGGTGAATGAATGCACAGCAGTGGAAAAACTCCTCTCCAGCGAGACCAGCGAGGTCGGTGTATGCTGCTCACCAGCTGCACGAGCGTGTCCCTTCAGCGCTTGGCTTGATTCGATTGGGGGCGCTCTCCAATGGAGCGAATGACATGGAAACCTGCAGAAGTGGAGGAGTTTGACAATTTTATTTATTTATACGACCTGAGCTGAGTGAGTTATCTATGGAAAACAAGGAGCATCTGCTGCTGTGTCCTCCCTGTGCGAAACCTCATGGAGTTTACAGTGAACACTTGGCCGCTCGCTGCCTCTTTCAAGGCCTCACTTTGGTGATGTGATCCTCAGGCTCGGCACCACCATAATCGTGATCTCAGAAGTGCGAGGTGATCCGTGCAGCGAGCGCAAAGTACGATTGCAGCCCAAACTTGAAGAGTGAATCAGAGCTCTATGAAACCATTTTCATCGAAAATGAGGAAATAGACACTCTTCTAGGACAGCTTAGAGGTGTGCTAACGAAGAAGACGACCAGAGTATACGAAAGTAGAGTATTTGGAATACAAATGGGTTATAAGAGAGTGTTCTATAGTAGAGGCGTAAACATACAGTGGGTAAAAACAGTCAGTAGATTGAGGGGAAAAAGGAAATAGAGGAAATACCGTGGCGACCCAAAAATGGTCACTTAATCCACTAGCAATCTCCCAATCTCCTGGATTGACACCCGGCTGTCGCAGAGCTGCTCTCCGCGCCGAGGGCAGCTGAGCCGTGCCAGGACACCCTCTCCCCGCGGGATCTTGGCAGGGGGGCGCACCCGAGACAGCTGCTGCGTCTCTGGCCATTTGCTCAATTTCGCTCGGCATTATTCTTTATTTTGTTTTTTATTACGACTCTGCGCTTTCTTCAAGTTTGAAACTTTCAAGACCCTTGCAGTATCCTCCCTGTGACGTCCGTGTCATTGCACTCCTTTCAGTCTCCACTGTCAAGTAGAAAGTCTTGTTTCTGGAGTGCTCTCATCTTCTGCAAAAGTACGTACTCGTTTATCTTCGACAACGTGTGCTGTGGAATTAGCAGAAGACAGCAAAGAAAGATATTATTAAAGGAGATATAGACATCTGTCAGCTTTTGCGGGCGACTAAATCGTGACGAGCCCAAAGTTCATATACTCAACGTGGAACTTTACTGCGTTTTCTTTGTTCTCGCGGGGCAGGTTTAATTTGGAGTAGCCTTTTGGGGGGTGGATCTTCTTCTTCTTGGACGCTGGAATTGTGCAGGTGTGGTGTTGTTCATCCCCTTGCAGACCTCAAAACCTCTCTAAACGCTTGTTCGGCTACTGTAAAACATCAATTACGCTACCATGAAGCGCCAGGCTATGTTTGGCCAGTGGAAGACACCTCCGCAGGTGCTCTATCCTTCGTCAGGGTCAGGTATGAAGAAGTCGACTTCAATGCCTGCCTTTAACACTGTCTCCGGCACGAATCCCCCCCCTCACCTTGGTGTCGGCACCGGTCTCGACAGTGCTACTTCCCCATATGCCATGGACGAGTCCCAAGACTTTGGTGACGATTTTATGGGATATGATCTTGGCGAGGGTAGTCTTGCCACGCCTCCCGGTCCCATTCCAATGTCATCTTTTCACGCGCCTTCGATGGAGCACGCGCCCATCCCTCCAGGTGCTCAGCCTCGTTATCCAGGACATGCATCGGCAGTGGGATACGACGGCAGTGGTTACCACGCTAACAATACAGACATGCGCAAGGTCATGTCGCAGCAGGACCTCCATTCGGCATGGCCCACGAGTCCTGAAGCCATGATGGACTTGCCTCCGCCTTCAGGACCAACTGCAATCCCCCCTCCACAGCAACGTGGAGGTCAGGTTCGACTAGGTCTCCTGAAATACGAGCCTGGACATCAAATTCACGGTAGCTCGTCTTCGTCCATGAGTGGGTCTCCGATTCCAATGTCGCCAGCATCTGCATCTCCACAAGATTCGACAGGCGGAATTGGATCAAGAGGCCAGCGTGGTACCGGAAAGCGGCGAGGCGATCATCTTGATCGTGCGACGACTGTTGAAGCTCCGCAGCTTCCGCAAAGCTCGAGTTACACGAACCCAAGACATTCGCTGCTTTCGCAAAATGGTATGACGTTTTCATCATCGATGCCAAGCCCATCAGCGGCTAGCGCCTTTGACGATGATTCAGCAATGTCTGTGACTGGAGACTCGTCTGGCCGCCGTGAGAAACGACTTGCGCGAAACCGAGCTTCTGCAAAGATGCGTAGGCTCAAAAAGAAGACAATGACAGACTCCTTGGAGCTCGAGGTGAACGACCTCCTGCGAAGCATCGAGTTCCTCAGCGTCCTCGATAAACGAAGGCAGAATGCCAAAATAAATGCTGCCAGTATTCGCAGCACGGGAGCCAGCGGAGCCAATGGCGGCCTCGGAAAGTCTGCGGCGTGCCCTTTCTCTGTACAGGATCTTCGTGAAGCTTACACTGCGTCAAGACAGCCAATGCAGGTTTATGATGACCCTGTCCTGATGCCGAAATCTGCGGCAACCTCGAAGAAGACTCAGGAAGAAGAGGATGCTGCGGCTGTTCAACAACGAATCGATGAGGAATTGAGTGCCATGGATGAAGGCGAACTGTACAAGATGTTTTGGGAAAATCTTGTAGCTGGACCTACACAAGACATGAGTGTCTCACGACCACGCAGACGTGCTGCGACGGAAATGTTTACGGATTGGGAAGCTGGTTGGGCTGACTTTCTTCGCATTAGTGGTGCTGAGAACAGTGCCATGTATTTTCTGCTAGCAGATCAACTTACGTCTACGGAGGAGTCTGCTCGAGCGACGAATGTTCGTCGAAACGCAACCAAGAGTCTGTATTATCGCAAGCCCATGCCCGCCGGTATGTCTGGTGGGTCAGGAGTTGGCCTGGGGCTTGATTATCACGAGGATATTGGTGAATTGCCCCCTGCATCTCTGTCTGCACCAGCTAACGCTGTAACCACTACCCCCAAACCGAAGGTGCTGCCTGAACGAGGTGCTTCGCATATGTCCGCACAGGCCCGCAAGGTTGCTGGCATCGATGAACAACCTCTCAGTCAAGTTTATGCTGCGAGTGGCCATGTACCCACAAACAGTAATGGAAGTGAACAGCCTCTGACACCGGCACAAGTAAAGCAGAAACTTGAAATGCTTCGTAAGGATCTGCAAAAGACTCTGCAATTTACGGATGAGCAACGTGCGCAAATCCGCCAGCTCGCGGTGGGCCTTCAACGTGAACAAATTTGTCTGCATGCGTTTCATCGTATTCTCACTGCTATGGCAACCAACGAATGGCTCATGTACCCAGCCATCGAGGAAATTCATGAGGGTTTCCGCGGTGTTCTTTTGACGAATCAAATGGAAAAGTTTAAGGCTTGGTCTTTGGATAATCTTCGTGCAATTCGCTCACTTGATATTGTCCCCCCACGTACCACGCAACAACAGTTTCCTTAAGAAAATCTTCCTTTTTTGTTATGGCCAGGCAGTGCTCTCTGACCATTTATGCAATATGTTTTTGGAGCAAACGTCTTGCAATTCTATCATGACCGTATAGTGGTAGAATACTTCGACCAACCAGTTTCGAGTATGAAATTAGGATCCTTACGTTGAATATTTTTTTTTCAAGAGGAGAGAAACACCTCTGAGTTTAGGGTTTGTAAGGATAAATGCATTTTCCTCAATGAAAACGATCAGTTGCCTCACTGTACCTTTTTCTCTTTGGGGTTGCGGGGAGGTCTCTTCTTTTTCTTTTCTTTTCTTTTAAATTTCTATGCAAGATTGTGATCGTTTCTAATTTCTATATAGCTAGAAAGGGCATAATGGAGGTTGGTTAGCTAGGCATCATGCAAGGCCATCATTTCCTCTCTACATGAGCACTTCGCCCATTCAAAACGTAGACAACAGTCATGCTCGCTTGGGTAAACCATAATCGAGAACTCGTCTACCATCTAAATATTCTTTTAGATTTTCTAGCAAGCGAAAATACAAACTTCTCAAGGTACCTAGCACTGAAGAAAAACTTGTATGCACTAGCAATAATATACTTTGCCGTGAGTTTAAACCCAAGCAAGAGGATTGGTAGGACCACACTCTGAATGGTGGAAAATGCACTCCAGAATATAATGAATGAATGAGCAAGAGCCAGAAGATAAAGGAAATAAAGAAGAAGAACAGAACATGTCAGCTAGCAATGATGATGATTATAACAACATAGAGTTTTTAGCGGCGACCCTTATCGAGGCTCTTCTCATCAAGACCGTAGGCCGAAGGCAAAATGCATTCGCCAGCGTCCTTGCCGTCAATCTTGTCAGAGTCGGTGATGTAGTCCTTGTTGATGAGCTTCTGGTTCCAACGGGCGATTGCCTTCATGGTCGGCACCTCAACACCGAGCATGTTGGCGATGTCAATGAAGGTGGTCACACCCTATTTAGTTTAATGTGGAATGCAGTCAACGCGATTTCAATTGAGAAGTTAGATTGCGTGTAGGTAATCATAATACAATTGCAAAAACACACGAAAACGGTCAAATGTAACCATGTTAGTACATCAAAATCTTACTCAGGTAGCCTAGGCTTTGGTTCATCTTGAAAATAAGGGAAACATGACATGGCGACACGATGTTTCCAAGGTGAGAGTAACTTACGAAGCTGAGATCGGTCTCAAAGAACTTGTGTGCGATGATAGGCACGATCTTGCCGTCCTCGAGGGTCTGATACGGAATGTTGTGGGAGCCAAAGGCCTTGGTGGTCTTGACAGTGGACTTGAGGGTGGAAGAGTCGCCAACCTGGTCCTTGTAGTTTTCAATGATGCAGCTGCGGAGACGGTAGTCCTCGTGGAGGTGCTTGTTGTCCGGGTAGTGTACCTTCAGGGCATCAACGATGGCGCAAAGCTCATCATCGAAGTCAGCGAGGGCCTGGGCAGACTCGTCGGTCAGCTCAGCGTAAATTCGGACAGGGAGGGACTCCTTGTCGTAGCCAGTCTTGCCATCCCAGTCCTTGAAGAGGCCGTAGAGGATGGGCGGGTGAAGGGAAGACTATAGTACATTCGATTCAATTCAAACAAGAGCATAAGGGGTTTAAGTTAGTCGCCGTTCGCCAAAAACCTAGATCAGCTAGCTACCTTTGTGGCAATTCTTAGCAGTCTAGCTTGTAATTTGGAATTGGACACTCTCTGCATCTTTCTAGTCGTTTCTATATGGTTGAAGATACGCGTGCTCTTGAGTTGAGATAACAGCCGCTTGCACGTGGAAAACTTTTAAGAAATTGGAAAAACTTACGTTGTTCGGCCAAAGTGTGGATGCGAGAAAGTCGGTGTCGCGAACATCAGGGATCTTAAGAATGTCCTGGAGAATCTTCTTGACACCGTGCTCGTCCTTGCCGTCCTCGGTAGCAACGCGAAGCATGCGCTTGGCGCCAAAGACGACACCAGTCTTACCGTACTCCTTGGTGCCACAGCACCACGGGATAAGCTGAGTGCCAAAGATGATGTAGTTGCCCTTGCCAAGGGCATCGGCGCAGACCCAGTTGAATCCACCGTACGCGCAAATGCTGCCAACGAAAACCTGCTTTTCGCGGTTAAGGTGGGGTGCCACGGTGTCCTTGAGAATAGCCGGGTTGTGGTGAATGGGCACACCTGCGATGAAGATGAGGTCAGATTGCGGAATGCACTCAGCGGGGTCCTTAGTGATAAGGTCAACCTCGGCCTCAAAGTTCTCCTCGCCGTCGAGGTACTCCTTGTCCTCGTTAGCGAAGCCCACGGTCTTAGACCATGCTTCAGGCTTGCGGGTCAAGATAGCCACCTCGTGACCAGCTTTCTTGGCAAGAGTGGCGAAGATCGCCGTGGAGTTGCCACCGCCGATGACTGTCACGTACATGCTTGCTTCTTCAGAGTCCTTCAAACTAAACGCTCGATTCGCCAATTGTTCGCTTACTCGATCGCGATCTGCAATCGATCTATCTATCGTTATGTTTGATCAATCTCTCTGTATTATTGCAATTCCGGTTTTGCCACCTCGGCATGATTCCTGCTCCTATATTTCTACTACAAATTTTATAGGTGTCTCCTCGCTCTGGAACAAACGCCCTCTCATAATACCTAACAGCCAATCTTTTTTATAAGTTCCCTCACAGCTTCTACCTTCCTCTTTCTCCCTCTCTGCGGGTCTACTTTCTGCCTACCTCTTTGCTCTTTTCTTAATACAAGCTTTCTAATAGCAAAGAGGGTTGCCGGGAGTTGATATTAGTTGCACAATATGGGAGGCGCGCGCGAGGATATTCTTGTGCACATGAGGGCCGCACACATCAGTAGGGGCCTATATGCAGAACACGTAGGATTGCGCATTCCCGAACTTCTCCATCACTGCACTTGCTCAAGGTGGTTGAATTGCAAATAAAATAGCACTAAGGAGATACCAGAGAATATATAAGTACGTATGCTCTTAAAATTGAATGAAATACTAGGCCGTGAATGATAGATAATCTTCTCCTCTTCCCCACGTTTGTTTTCTTAGATATGATTTGGCTTCTTTTTCAGGGCCTGACTGAACTAATAAGTCGCCCATCTGATAATTGCGATTGGTCCTGGACTCGCCAATTCATCTCTGGCGTTGCTATTGCTCGTGGTTTCGATCGAGATAATTTGTCGATTTATTTGTACTACCTTCTACTCAAAAACAAGTTGTCCATATGCTGAAGAAGAGCGGAAGTTACCTAAATACCTACCCACTCGACGCTTAGACTTTCGATCATTTTGTATTATTTGGTTATCCCTTTCAACTACTTTTAGAGGTCTACAACAGAAGAAGAAGCTAGCCAGCATCTCCTCTCTGACTGGTTTCCATATGATTTTCTGCACTCAGTTTTGAGCCAATATTTCTTTTCGGCGATACCATCGTTGGGTTCACGGACCCGCTGTCTTTAATTAAGTATTGCTGTTGCAGTACAGAGCTACGAACCTACTCCGTCATTGTTCAATCAAAGCGCTTTTACCATCCCAGACCTCTATAGTTAATACAGTCGGTACGATGTGACAAATGCGTGAAATCTTGCTATTGATTAAATGTGCCGCATACAAGCCATCAACGCGTGTCATACTAATTTGCTTGTAGCGTCTGTACATATGAGGGCTGATTGCAGCAGCAAAAAAGCGGAGAAGAAGTAGCAGAGTAAGTATCCGCAGCTCTATAAAGTGAAGTATATCGTCACAAAGTGGATAACCAAAGTGGAGCATAGCCTTGCAAGTCGAGTATAGCCCTCTCTACGAAGACTAGGCAGCACTAAGTATTCTCAAAGATAGGAGAGCAAAAGCTTACTACTCAAGCCCTTGCCACCACCTAGCTAAGAAGAAGGAGAGAAGAAGACTCGTGGTCCTCGACCCGCAGAAACCCAAGCATGATGAAGGCCGGAGATATCGTCCTCAAAGAGTTCGTCACGCAGCTCGCAGCCAAGGTAGGTCACCGCTGGCGAGCGCCGTGGAGATGCGTCTAGGAACTCCGTGTGAAGTTTTAGCATTCACTCGACAAGTTTGCGCCTGCTTGGAGCTAGGAAAGAACCGGGCAGACAGACTTGGCCACACATTGTACTAAACAAAGTTCACTATTACAGCTGCCAAGCTTACTCAGAGCAAGACTCCAGACAGCCCAAGCAGGCGAAGGGATAGTCGGAGGACGACGTGGTAGCCTCAAAGAGCACTTGCGTCAGGGGTAGAGATTGATTGAATGGTTGGATAGCTAACTTGATCTTAATGGATTGGATACACCTTGGTTTTGCATACAATTAACTCCAAATGGATCCCTATGACAATTCATGAGTAGGCCCCCACCCCGGTACGTTGATTTGGTTGAAGAAGTACTTGAAATAGTGTGGCATCGATTGTCGTGAAATACACGCAAGTCCTCATTCACTCAATTTTAGTTACAACCCAGTTTTAGCATTCCATCTGGCTGAAAATGATCGTACTAACTCGCACGCATGGTCTTGTTTGATCATATATCGCATTCGGAATTTGACAGGGTGGTGGAGCCGCTGCTGCAGTAGCGGCAAGCCTTGGTGCTGCCAGCGGTAGCATGGCTGCGATCTACACTACCTCCAAGAAGTTCAAGGAGAATGGTACTGCTGAGAAGGCTGAGGCCCTTGCTGCTTCTCTTTCCACTGCCGCTACGGAGTGCCTAAACATCGCTGATGAGGATGCCGACGCCTACGCTAGCCTGCAAAAGACCTGGAAGAAAGACTCTGGCCTTTCTTCTGAAGAGGTCGACAAGATCAAGGTCGACGCTCTTGGCGTGCCTATCAAGCTTGTTAACACTTGCCACGCCCAGGCCCAGGCTGTGTATGAGTTTCTCCCCATTTGCAACCCGCAGATCATCTCCGATGCCAAGGTCGCTATCCACCTCCTTGCAGGTGGTGCTCGCGCTGCATATCAGACTGCGCTTGTCAACAACCCGAGTGATGAGATCCGCACTGACCTTGAGAAGACCCTCAAGGAGCTTGAGACCTTCGAAGCCGCATGCTACAAGAATTAAATTTGATGAGTCCATCAGCTTCCACCTCAAGTGCAAACTGCAGAGGATTCAATTCGCTTGGCACTTACCAATGTGTCGTAAATTCATTCCGTGATGGGCAAGGCATATAATTCTGGTGTCCGTAATACGATCTTAAACGTGATATTCTTTTATAGTACAACTTCCAGAGAATGTGAATTTTCTTGTTCAATACCCTAGCGATGCAATTTGGAAAGTGGCTGACATCATCATACATACAAGTATATAAGAATTGAACAGAGCGTCTTGATACGATGAAAAATCTGTCAAACCATATTTCCTTGCAAATAAATTGCAGCAGATGCTAAGTTCATCATGCAAGATCAAGGAGCCTAATGTTGTAAGAAAGTAAAAATGCTCCCGGAATTTAAGATACTTTAAGGACTGCATGCCCCGAGTTGATATTCCGCCGTCACACCTGATGCATGCAAGAGAGATCTAGCTTTTGCATCGTTCTTCATACTATTGCATAAACAAATATACAGTAAGAATTTAGAACGAAAGAAAACAGTAAACTTTAAACAAGAAGCAAACATGAAAAATTGTCATACCACACTAATCACAATCATAATCCAAAGTCAACTATTCATTGTCGCCCTGGGACTCAATCATAATATTCGCAATTTTGCGTTCCAGACTCGAAAGTGAATGCAAGCTTCGGGCCGAATCACTTCGAGGGTTGGAGCGTTGTGTAGTCAAAGGAGTGGTCAGAGGAGTGCGAGCAGCAGATGTTACCTCCGAGGTTCCATTTTCAGCAGGAGTGGCTTGAGGTGTTGCAGGAGTGGCAGAAGGTGGCATAGGGGGCTTCACAGGGGTCGTGGATGGCTCCTGAGCTGAGATGCCCTTTTCAATTCCAGGATCTTGTGATGCCGTTTCCTCAGATACATGAGTAGAAGCAGGAACTGAAGCAGCCGCTGGCTCAGCATGCTCGGACGCAGGAGAATCGTTGCTTGCACTAGCAGTCTCAACACCTTCAAAGGTCTTAGGCTTCGCTGTAGGCTTTTGCGAGCTCGCCTGGGAAACAGCAGGCTTTGTAGCGGCTGGCTTGGTACCGGTTGTTTTGGCAGCAGCTGGCTTGGTACCAGTTGCTTTGGCAGGAGTTGACTTGGCAGGAGTTGGCTTGGCAGCAGTGGAAGGTTTTGCTGCAGATACAGGCTTAAGAGGCTTCTTCAACGAGGAGCGTTGAGCTGGTGTTGAAGAGATAGTAGCAGCAGATGATTTCGCCGGGGTGTTATTACGTGAGGAAGATGATCGGGATTGTTGTGCGATGCGATCGAGATAGGATAGAGACGGGGCAGTGCCATTTGCAGTAGACGCAGAGGTTGGAGAAGTGGGCGACTTGAGCGATTTGGGATTCTCCTCCTTGGGCGAAAGCTGGGGAGCGAATGTACAATTCTTCAGTTCAGACTCCGCACGTTGACGTTCTAAGGCATCTTGCTTTTCTGCCAGGGTCTTTGTGTCCGCGAGACGTTCCCAGATCGGCTTACTCTCCTTGAAACTGCCAGCCTTGCTAGAAGAAGTCTCCTCAGCAGCGTCCTCTGTCTGATGCTTCGAGATCTTCGGTTGAAATGTGCAGTCGGCAAGTTCTTGAGCCTCCTTCTTGCGAGCAAGCTCTTCCTCACGTTGCTTGGCGCGCTTTCCTTCGTCTGTAAGACGTTGCCAAATTGGCGTGGACGAGGATGCTCGCGAAACATTATCTGCAGATGCTTTATCAGAAGCAGACGGAGTGCCATTAATCGTAGGCTTAAATGTGCATTCGCTAAGTTCTCGCTGCTTTCGCATTTCATCACGAAGTTCGCGAACACCATCGTGTTCTTTGCTGAGTCTGTTCCAGATCGCCTCCGAGGGTCCACCGCTGGATCCACGAGTGAGTCCTGCAGCAGACCCCACGCTTCTACGTGAGCGTGGGGCGCTGCCAGGCCGCGTGTTAGGTGAGAAGGTGCATTCTTTGAGTTCTTCGATGGCCAGTTGCTCCTCGCGAGTGTCCGAGGCCCCGGCTGAGGTTTTCGGCGTGGCAAGGCGATCAAAAACACCAGGACTAGGCGGCCTCTTGACGGCCTTTGATCCATCCGGTGCATCTTTGGCAGCTTCAGCAGCTTCGCGCTGCTTCCGTTGCTTTGTGGCCTCACTATACAGTCGCTCATGAATTGCAGCTTGAGAAGGTCCTCGTTGAGGCGTTGATGGGCGCGACTTGGTGCGAATGTTGGGCTGGAATGTAAGCTCTTCGCGCTCCTTCTCGAGCTGAGCTTGGCGCAGCTTCTCCCGGCGGCGTTCGGAGTCCTTTTGAAATCTTGCGAGGCGCTCTTGAACGGCATCTGGAGATGGCGTTGGTGCAGCAGCTCCACTTGAAGAGCGACGGCGATTGATATTCGGCTGAAAAGTACACCCTTCAAGCTCGCGACGCTCCTTGGCAGCCTGGATTCGAGCTTCCTTAGCCTTTGCTTCCTGGTAAAGTTCAGTCATACGAGCAGTTGGGCCAGGGGAAGCTGCACGCTTAGCTTGGGCCCGGGCAGTAATTTTCGGGGTGAATGAGCATTCCTTCACTTCCTCGCGAAGGCGGTTTTCCAGAAGGCTTTTACGCTTTGCCTGCAGTGCCTTGGCGTTCGCATACAGTGACTCTGATCTACGTGCAGTCCCAGGTGAGTCTCTTGCACCAGATTCATTTACAGAGCCTGGAGTGCCTGGCATTGCCCCATCGCCAACTGAACCGTCAGCAGAGGTTGTCGGCGCGGATCCATCTTTATTCGCAGCGTCCACGGAGGACTTGCGGCGATATCTGGTGGTCTTCGGAGTGAACGTGCAGCCGTCCGGGGTTGTATTCTCTGAAACACGACGCTGCATCTGTTGCTGTCGGGTCGCAGCATCAGCGTAGAGCATTTCATATCTCGACTTTCCAGGTGTGGTGCCACGATTCTCCCTAATCTTTTTGCTGCTAACCAACTTCGGACTGAAGCTTGCCTCTCGTTGGATGGCCTCCTGTCGTTTGCGATCTTGCTCTGCCCTTTTCGCAAGAGCTCTTTCATACAGCTTGGAACCAGGCGACGCGGGTCGCGACTGGCGAGTCGGAGACTTCGACACTCCTTGAACGCCTCCATTGGCGGTCACCGGTGATTCCTCGCTGTTCCTGTCGCTACTATCAATTTCATTGTCCAGAGTATCATCTTCTTGCCCCTCACTTTTACCATTCCTTTCTCCGTTCCTTTGTACTGAAGCTGCCATCTCAGGATGCTCTTCTTCTCCGTGACGTCCTCCAAGGCGTACAGCGGCCTCATCAGATGTCAAATCGGACCCAGCCATGGTGTCTTCGCCTCCAGCAAGGGAACTGGTTTCACCTGCGCTTCTGGTCACTGGCGACACGAGCGCAGCGGTCTGCTGGCCCTTGGCGACCTCCTCTTGAGCGGACCTTGCGCTCCAAATGCGGTTTTGATCTCCATTCTCGGCAGAGTCCCGCTTTTGCTCATCATTTGATGTCAAGACCTTCGAGTTGCTATTAAAGTTATCAATAGGGGCGGCAGCGGCTGCGGTTACACCGGTCTCTACTGCGGTTCGAGGTGCCGTGGCGGGCTTGAGGGCGGCAGCGTCGAGAGTGGAGGGGCGCTGAGGTTTGACGTTTTCGTTTTGGATTCCTGCGGAGAGCTGGCTTAGATTGTCTCTGTCACCGTCGTTGTCGTCGTGTGCAGTTGTCGGCGACCCGAGGTCCATTTCCATGGCACGCCTAATCTTCTCTTCAAGCGCCGAGGAAGACATTCTTGCTCTAGGAGGAGAAGGGGACGAGGATTAAGGTCGGTTGATGGAGGAACACGCGAAGACGCCGCGATCAAGCAGCAGACCTTGCGAGCTCCAGGGGTCTGCAGCGCGTCGCCTCGCGTCGCGTCGCACAGAGAAATCTATTGATCGCAAGATTGTCAATCTCTTTTTTAGAATAACAAATGAATTAAAAAATCAATGTTCTATTTCAAAATCGGCGACAGTTGCATTGATTTAAGCCCCCCTTTTCTCTATATACTCCTACTGATCGCCTAACATCATCAATGAGCAGCACCAGCTAGCAGTCTCTTAGTCATTGCTAGCACGCCAAGACCCATATCTTGTCTCACTCTATGTCTGTCCTTCTGCAAGTAGAGTATTCGTGCTCCACAGTAGATTATAATTAAATGTTCCACTTTCAGGAGGTTTGTGCTACTGGTCTAGACAGCAAGGGACCACGCAAGTGAAGTATTCTTGACACCAAATGAGTTATAGGCGCGAAAGTTCCACTTGTAAATCACTTACTTCACTTGCACGCCAGAGACGCTTACTATCGAGAAACAGCCTCTTACTTATTTAGTGCTCCCGCGTACTAGCACTACCTACTGACGAGCCCTATCCATAGTACCTACCTACCTTTTCATTAAAACACTCCATTTTCTTTAGACAGCACATAATTTTATGTAGGGCCTAAATAAAAATGTTTTGATAAAACAAAGTAACATTGAGCAACAGAGATTGATTGTTATGGCATCAATCGACGTAATTCCCAATATGAGTGTGCTGTCGATAAATCGACGATGGGCCTGCAAAGCGCATGCGTTGGGCTGCAGTGCAGACTCGACAGGGCAAATTGGGACACCCGTCCCGCCGCCAGGTCACCTTGCTTCAGGCCCAGTGAATTATGGCTGCTCGTTTTCCCACGACGATGGAGGTCTAAGAGATCAATCGAAGGAAAGACATTCACTCTTCATATTGGTTAATCTATCTCCAGAAACGAAACGAAACGAAACGCTCGCCAGTGTTCTGTTCTCGTTGCGATATTTGAAACGATATGTGCCCAGAAAGCGCGCGCAGCAGACCTCGTCTCGGCTGCGTCGCTGGCTAGCGGGCTGAGATCACTCTGAGATGCGTTGTAGCATACGAAAGGTGACCAGCAAAGAGGTCCTGTCAGCAGGACCTCTAAGCCTCAAGGTGCCTAGGTTTTTATGATTTCCCAGGTTCTCCATTGCGGATTCCTACGCAAGTCCGTGGAAACTTGACAACTCAGGCGCCACACTGGCGGCCCCTGCTTTGCGCCTTGCGAGTCTGACCAACCCTTTATAAACTTGTATTTAGTACTCACTCGCACACACCGTGGAAACGCGTGAAACTGTCCCTCCCTCCCTCTCTACTAGGCGCCTAGTGTTTACCCTAGCACCAGCGTCTATCTGTTCGCCTAGATGAGGGCACCATCAAATAATTTCGATTTGCCGCATTCGATGATTCAGGTTGTTGCAAGATTGTGAAATAATCAGCTCGATTCTGAAGCGGGTGGCCCCTTTGATGCCAGGCCTCTTCTGCAGATCTTCTGCTCTGTGCGACGTGAGTCCCCGTCTTTCTGAGGGCTGTTTCTTCGTTTTATGGCAAAGGTTCGCATCATCGGAATCAGTTTCGACTGTTTCAAAGCTCATGAGCATTTGGGTACTTCCAGTATTTCCTATGTCCTTAGTTCTCTTAGCGGAGTACTCAGTAGAACTTCAAGAGAATTAATACTGAGACCAACCACGGCAAGAGTTCCCTCTTTCGTTTCCAGGCGCTTCGAAGTCATATGCCTAAGACTCATCGCTGATGCTGTGCGGCAGGCGCTGAGAGACGCATTTTGCGCTGCTCGAGGGGCGTCTTGAAGGCCTGGAAGGGATCCTGGCGCCTCGAAATCAGCGCTCAGCAGAGTCCTCCCTCGATAAATACTGCGGATGAAGATGAAATAATTTCGCTGTCTCCTCGTTGAAAGTTTCCAGTTTCGGTAGTACCTACTTTCAAGTAAGTATTTTTAATTCTCTTTCAAGTAAGTGTTTTCAATTCTCTTTCAAGGAAGGCCTTCACTTCAAACTTTAGCGCACTCGTGAGAAACCCTCCATCGCGTTGATATTATCTCCCGCGAAGATAATATGAGTGCGTGCGGAAGTTCGAAATGGCAATCGTGCCTCGCTTTCCCCGAGGCTTGAACTCCCTTTTTATTTTTTTTTATAGACGGGAGCCAAGCCGAGACAAACGAAACTGGCGCATGGCAAAAGGACCATTGGCTTTGCGGCTTTTTCTCTTTCTTTTTTCCTCATCATTACATATTAATCAACCATCGTAAATAAATCTTTATGAAACCAAAATGCAGGTACTACATGTATGCAAACCTCGTGCCTTATTCGATGTTATCGATGGCACGCCCTCCGACTTCGAGGCCGGCTTAAACGGGGGTTTCCACCAAACCAAGCCGAGCCTGCGCTATATTCTTGCACGCATCCCTGACTAAGCTCTTCCAAGCTCTCGTTTGCGCCCTTTTAGCTAAAGACAAACGAAAACCTTCCCTCTGAATGGGTCTTTAAGGAGGCTGAGAATGTGAAAGTGTTCTCACCAAAAGAAACCAACTTTCTTCGACTATCAGAGATGCGGCAATGAATATGTGAGAGTGAGAGTGAGTGGAAAATAACGAAACCTTGGCTGCATGAAACCTTCAAGCCCATGCCCCAGCGGTCCGTGAATGAGCCCTCGCTTTGCCACCCCGTGCTCTCCATAAACCCACATTCCATCGGCACGCGGCGACTCCCTTTCAGGTCATGAAGTTGGTTGGTCAGTCAGCCATTGAGTGAGAGTAAGTTCGTCTGTGAATTGCGAATTGGCTTGCTTCAGAGCACGTCGATCGATCGATCGATCGAATGAATGTATGAATGAATGAATAAATGAATGAATGAATGAATGAATGAATGAATGAATTCGTCCAAACTGCTTGCTCAACATTCGTTCACAATCCATTTGGTTCATGCATTCGGTGAGGAATGCAAATTCGAGCCTGCGGTGAATCAAACGTCAGGCAAATGAAGGATGCCACAGGCAAACAATCGCCTCGAAATAAAATAGCACCTACCTCAGATCTCTTCGACTCGGACGATGATGGTTCTCGCGATCGTGTGTTTCGCTCTTCTTGATTCCCTTCTTTGAGTGGAGAACCGCCATCTCAATCATTCATGACCCATTCTTAGTTTGCCCTTTTATCTGTTCTCCTGTCTTTCTTCATCTCTCTTCTCTCTCTTATATTATTCGCGCTATTGTTATCATTATTATTTACATGTTTGATCAATCATTATTTTTTATTTTATTTTTAACTAATATAAAAAAAGTATATATAAAAAGATAACAAAAATCGTGATCGTTTTTTATGTTAGAAACAATCAAAAAGAAACCTTCCCACCATCAACCTTGGAAACAATGGTTTCTCGCCGAGTCCAGCTTCTGCTCCAGCCTGTAGCCAGCCAAGCAAAGCAACATTCTGGGGCAACGCAGTCTAAAGCGAGCCCAATCCAGGGCGAATGCGCGAGTGAGTGCCGCATGAGTGATATGTACGGCGATACGTATCTATGATTGAGTTCGTGCGTGCGTGTGTTTGTACGTGCGTGCGTGCTACCATAGTACCTATGACTGACTGTCTTCGAGCCTCGCTGGCTTCAGCTCAGCCCAAAGCCTCATAATAAACAGCGCTTCTTCTCTGCTGATGAGATGTGAATCATCGTCAACGATTGAAGGGTTTCGAGGAAGTCGAAGCAGGGGCCTTCACGACGTATGACCTGATGGAGGCACTGAAGGAGGTGGCGAACGTATGCCTTCCTTCGAGTTTGGTCTCTCTCCTTGAGCGAAATAGTTGTGCTGTTGTGCGCCAGAATTGCTTATCTCGTGTTCTGAAGGATTTCATAGCACATTACATTCACTCGTATTCTGCAATGAGAGGCGAATTCGCTTTAAAGGCGACCTCGTCGAAGCCGCCTCCGAAACCACCTGAGGCGCGAAACCTCCTCCAGAAACTCGCCCCCAGCGACCTGAAACCCTCCGGCGCCGCAGCTTTCGACGCCTCGCGCACGAGCGGTGCTTAGAGCCCGAAGGAAATCCTCTCCGGGATCGACGATTAGCTGTGCCACAGGCAGATATGCAAAGAAGCGCCACGAGGTCATCATTCATTCATTCTTTCATTCATTCATTCATTCATTCATTCTTTCATTCATTCTTTCTTTCATTCATTCTTTCTTTCATTCTTTCATTCATTCATTCATTCATTCTTTCATTCATTCTTTCATTCATTCTTTCATTCATTCATTCATTCATTCATTCATTCTTCATTCATTCATTCTTTCTTTCATTCATTCATTCATGCATTCATTCATTCATTCTTTCATTCTTTCCTGCTTTCATTCATATATTCTTTCGTTCTTATAGAACCAAAAAAAGGACTCAGTCAACTTGAAACCAGAATCCACTTAATCGATTCTTTCTCCTCTCTGTCCTCCTTTCATTCCGAGTTCTTTCACGGTAAGAGCGCATTACATAAATAAATCGAGGCCTGGCTAAGCTTATTAGGAGACAGACCTTCATTCCTGCTCTTGTCCAAGCTGCCATTGGTGGATGGATGGCACTCGCTCGAGAACTTAACAGCGCAATGCGGCCGAGAGGCCTTCGATAGGGCCGACTGTTTCTGCGCTGCTCGGAAGCACCTGTTAACGGTGCCATGAAACAGCTCGTTTGGAGCGCCACGTCCTCAGCCCGCCTCTTTCGCATCCGATCCTCCACGTGCTTTTCCTTACATATAAAGGTACATAGAAATATGTATTTATTTATTTTACTTTTACTTTAAATTATTTTGTTTCATTAAAAATAAAACTAAAGATTTCAGATTAAACAAAAACCCAAAACCGAAAAGCACTTACTTTAATTGAAGTTGATTTCCATGAATTCGCTCGTTCATTTGAGCGAGGGCCATGGAACTTAAATTACCTCGCACCATACTCACGCGACGGCTTTAAACCGCGTCTGCAATGCGATTACTTGGACATCCTTGTCGCAGGTCTTCATTCTTCTCTTCTTTTTTGTTTGTTTGTTTGTTTCTGTTTTACTTCATTTTATTATATTTTATTTTGCTAAATAAAATATAAATAGTTGGTTTTATTGTTTTAAAATTAATGCTTATGTCTTCCTCGAAGACATCGAACACAGTCCCATTGCTTGCCTCGCTCCCGTGCAGCCTTCAAGCGAGCTAACTCTCTGCCATGAAACGATAAGAACCTCAGCACCTCCACCAAAGCGAACTCTATTTCTGAGAAGAGGCTCAGCTTGGCCCGACGCAGGCAAGCAGGGCGGCGTCAAGCTTATGGATGCTTGTTGTTCTCCTGCTTTGGGCAATCAGCAATTGACATCAATCAAGAAGAAGTTACTTTTCCTGTTTCACTCTTTTTCTTTTTCCTCTCTCTTCTTTCTTTCTTTCCTTCTATGGGAAGAAAGTAACGAGAACCATAACTTACAAAGAGAAGAAGAGGAGAGAAGAAAGGAAGGAAAGAAGGAAGAAAGAAAGAAAGAAAGAAAGAAACAGAAAACCAAAGTCAAAGTCTGAAGAGCCCTCTGCAAAACCCAAACCTGTCCAGGCGCCCGCCGGTCCTTGGTTGACTGACGCACGCCCGATCGCACACACGCACGCACGCAGGCTCGTCCGAAGACAAACACGCGACCAGGCGAGCAAGAGCTGCTCGACCTGCGACCTACTTTGGAGACGAGAGAAGTCAGTTGAGCGTAGAACTTGATACATATCGACGAGATTGACGCAGCGCAGTCAATTGTCAAAAAACTTGAGGAGCTTTTAGGGACTCGAGCCTGAATACCACCATGAAGTCCCTCAAGGTTATGAAGCGCCGATCGGTACGTGAAGATAGAGTATTTCGAAAACTTAAGCCATGAGAGGCTGGCCATGATTGATGCGTCCATGCATGCAAAGGTTGCATGGATTTTTTTTCATTGGAGTCCAGAGAACTTGGGAAACCATGCTATAGATTTTAAGTGTATTTTTAATAGAGCGCAAGCATGAGTGCATGAAGATATTTCATGGATGGCAGGCAGGCAGAGTAGAAATGGCCAATGCGTGTGGGCGAGAAGCAAAGAAACTAACATTATTTATCTCAATGATCAACTATGTGGAATCGATTTATGTACGCAGGTGCAAAAATTGCTGGTCACCTCCGGCAAGACAGAAAGCACCCTGTATGATGGCGCCTTTGAGTCACTCGTGCATGAATTCATGTCCCTTGAGCAACAGCTAATTAACATCTTGAGGAAGCTTAAGGACTCCCGCAAGGCAACTGAACGCTCCGGTGCCGTGCATGCTGCTCTGGCCACCTACTTTGCTATTCCCTTTGTGGATACCACCAAACAGCAGTCCGAGATCATGCAACACCACTTTAACAGCTCCTCTGGCGAGACCGATGCCAACGGTCCTTTTACTGGCATTGTTGATGAACACGGCGAAGAAAATGCCGCCTTTGACGCCCTTCGCGTTGCTGATAGCTTCTACACCATGCACAGTAGAATCCAGCCTTCAGCAATGCATGTGCTCCAAAACAAAGCTATTGAGGAACTCGAAAGGATCCTTCATGAAGAATTCCCTAAGCGAAAACGCCTCATTACGCAGGATGCGGGTATGCGCACTGACGTCGAATCTTACCGCCGTCGTGTTCGCACATTGACTGACAAGGGTCGTGAAGGTCATGACCCCGCCCTTCTCAAGTTCACAGGCAAACTCGAAGCCGCTAATCACACCTACCGTCAAGTGCACCTTGGTCTTACCGAGGACCTTACAGCATTCCTTGCCAACCGCAAGAAAATGCTTGAACCTATCCTTGCAACCTTTGTCGCTAGCCAGCTTGAGATGCACTCGTTTATGACACACCAGCTCGTTGATATTGTAGAAAAGGCAACCACTCTGGGTGACACCGACGAGCCCCGTGAGCGCATTCAGGACCTCATTCAGTCTGGTGAGGCCATGAACAAGCAACCTCCAAAGAAGATGATTTTCTCCCGTATCCAAGAAAAGTGGGCAACCAGACATCGCGGAAAGGGTATGATGGTTGCTCACCCTGAGTATGACAATATGACAAGCCAGAGCTTGCCCTCGCGTGAGTCCTACGACCCTAACCTCAGTTCGTACGGCACTCTTCCCAACACGGATAATACCATGCAGGTCCACTCCCCTGGTGGCTACGGCTCGGAAACTGAGCAGAAACAATACTACGCCTCCCCTGGTGCTCAGTCCTCGCCTTCGACTGGCGGATATGACCACCATTCCCATAACCAGTACGCTGGTAACCCAGCTAAGAAGGGTGCTTCGTACTCTTCTGCTGGTCAGCTTTCATCTTCATCAACGGCGACGGACACTGATACTGGTTTTGGTGTCAACATTCCAGGAGGGCGTAGTAGCCAATGGCCAGGAATCTGATCGCCAGAGCGTCTCCTCCAACTTTGGACCCTCGCCACGGGAAGGCAATGGGTCTGCAGAGTACTTTGCCAACTCACCTGAACCTTCTGCTCCACAGCTTGATGAGGGCCCCTCACCAATGTCTGCACCCTCCCTTGTGACGCCGCAAGAACCCGCTAGTGGCAGGCGTAGCCCGCAACCTGCCATGTCTCCAGATGGATGCGAACTTTACATCGCCACCTTCTCCTTCAACCCAGTTGACCCTGGTGACTTAGCATTTAAGAAGAATGATGTCCTCAAGGTTCTCGAGAAGATTGATGATGGCTGGTGGCGTTGTGAGCTTAACGGCCAGGAGGGTGTTGTACCTACCACATATATCAAGCGCTACGAGGCTTAAATTTGCCAACGCAAGTCCTCTGACCACTGACCACTCATACAGAACACCGCATGAGCGGTACAGTAACTACTACTACGGGCGAAAGCATCATGTTGTGTAACATTGCAATCCACCCTACCTGAAGTCCATCTCGTTTGCACTCTGTCTAGCAGAGAGCAACAAGATACAAAACCAAATGGAGGTCTCCTCCGAAACTATACACAATCAACGTGAGTACTTCTGATAGAAACTTTTATAAACTTGAGCTTTTTTTCTTTTTTCACAGCCATTGTTTCTTGGCACCTCCACAATTCTCTACTCTTACTACTTTAAGCAAGATAACCTGGGTCGCTAGGATGTCTTAACTTAATTTGGTTGCATGTGTGCACAACTTAAACTGTTTTCCAGTAGACAAATATTCATGAAATCGTGGGATTTTGAAATAATATAAATACGAAACATATCATTGACTTTATATTCAGATATAGTATACCGAGTAACAAGTGATGAATATGCACTGCGATATTGACTGATTACAAGTGAAAAGAATATAGATATGTTTTCACTAAATCTAACATCACATCCTTTACTCTATTGTACGGATCAAGATGTTACCGAATGCTGGCCATGGTCGTCAAGCAACAACGGCGCCTCTTCAGAACGCTCCTCAAGGGCATCATCCTCTGAACGGAGATCGCGATGGAAATCAATAAACAGAGGTGGGCAGCACTCACAACAATACGGGCCGCCTAAATCACCATCCATGTAAGGGTCTAGACCCTTAAAACTAAGCTTAACTGCGAGACTTGTGACGAACATAAGTAATGTGCCGCCAATAACAACTAGCAAGAAAGTTTTGAGAATATTAAATTCTACCTGAAAGCAAGCTGGGTCGAATCCAGCCTCGTGGAGAATATCGCACCACTTCGTATCATCTGAATTAATGATGGTACTTGTGATCGGAGGCATTTCCACATCTACTAGAAAAAGGGCTACGAGAAATACCTCCCAGGCACAGAAGCTACCCAAAAAGTTAATGACAGTCATCAAGCGGCTATGCTGCTTCTTGGACCCGGGTACGGTTAAGTGTATCACCGTAACAAGGGCTCGTAAAATTGGGCCGAAGACACAGAAGAAACCAAACGTTCCCATAAGCAAAAAATCAGCGCCACCCGAGGCGCCTGTAACCTCTGTCAAAGTCCATAAAGAGTAGGTTCGGTACCACTCTACGCCAATGATCTTATTTGCGACAGCCGGAAGGCTTCCGAGAACCTCACGCTCCATACTTTGCACGAAAATACCTGTTATGACTACACCCACAGCCACAAACGCACCTAACGTAAGCCAGATATATTGGCGCATGCTCCACACACGACGAGAGACACGGCGAATAAGCAAAACAGGCCCAGGTCCGTACTTTGGAATGGGAGGAAGCATGTCACCCTGAAGAGTGTATCCTCGGGGGGCACCATCCGAGCGATTCTCCAACTGACTAATAGCTTGCTCCGCAAGCCTATCATTACCAAGTAAATAGGAGGGAGAGCCTGTGACACCGAGAGCACCCAAAGGAGGACTTCCACGACGAGATTTAGCATTCTTTGCCTTGGCCCGGTGGTCCAGAGCATCAATGAAAAAACTGAGAAGCAAAGATATGATCACAGCAAAGCAAAACACATAGGTACCATCAAGACCTGCAATGCGCAGCTCCATTCGACCGCCGCCTTCAGATTTGATACCTTTAAGAGCCTGGACACCAATTGTCTCAACCGCTGAAGGGTTTGAATAAAGAAGATCTGCTGTACGTCGGCAAGCGGAGCAGCGAAGATCATACCAGTGCGTGCACTTGAGTTTCAGTAAATCCTCGCAGACCATCTTTTCAAACTGGGTTTCGGTCACAGCCTTACGGGCAAGAGTGATAACTTCTGGGACTTCATGCTCCAGGCCAACAAGGATAGCGGCAGGATCAAGCTCCATGTCGATGTTCAAAACCCCAATCATAACGCATACAACAAAGACATCGGCCAGAGACCACTTACCGAACGTACTCAACCAGTATAACGCAGAAGACCGCACCAGCTCGCTGTGTGGCACAAGCCAGTATACATGTAGAAGTACCAGTTTCAAATGGGGCCATACACCCGAAAATAGAACGAGCAAAAGCGCGGCAATGCGCGGACCAACTTTGGAACCCAAGTTGTGAGCTTTCCACAGCTGTTCAATTGCGAAACCATAGGTGAATGTATCTACATTATGGTCTTCATGCATTTGAATATGCGTAGGATTGCTAATGCCTAGCTGGGTAAATAGAGCTTTGCTTTCAAGAGACGATGCATGCAAAGTCATGTTCATGTCTACCTTGTAATAGAGTCGCCACATCGGGAAAGCTTGCCCGTATGCAAACATGAGGTGAGCA
The DNA here is from genome assembly GCA_004764695.1 of Schizochytrium sp. TIO01. Taxonomy (NCBI): domain Eukaryota; class Bigyra; order Thraustochytrida; family Thraustochytriidae; genus Schizochytrium; species Schizochytrium sp. TIO01. The sequence goes on along the minus strand of SMSO01000014.1, from coordinate 3,110,567 downwards.
AGAATCATGAACATCGAGACAAGGTAAATTGCTGCTTTCGGAGTGGTGCGGTGAAACGCTAGTGAGTACATTAGATCACCTTTGTAACTTAGTGCAGAGCGAGGATCGAATTCTGTTGGCGTGGCAGTACTACTCGAAGCATCGTCATTCACCACTTCTTCTTCAATGATCACCACGCGAGGGTTCTCATATTCCTCACCTCCCCCATAGTGATCACTATTTCCATTTGCAGAAGGTATTCTTCCTTCGCTATGATTAAGATTAGAGCCATTCTCCAGCTCATTCTGGGTCATCTTTACTCGCAATCAATATTTGTCGAGGAAACCCCAACCTTTCCACAATCGAGATATAACCAACGCTAACTACAACACGCCAAATTAGAAAGGTTGAGCTCACGAATCCGACCAAGAAGGTCCTTTTCACGGTAAGGAAGGCGAAGAAAGCTCTCTTGTTCTTCTTGGGGAGTCAACCCGATCCAGAATGTAGATATTAAGTTAACGAGTACGATGAAGCAGAGATCTCACCACGGCACAAGCCCCGCTGCTGACGCTCAGCTTCACCGAGCGACGCTGCAAACTTGAAGACAAGCTCAATTGTCTCAAATGGCGCTCCAGGGGTCTCGTGGGTGTCGATGGTGGGATTGATTGTAGACTTGGATTTCGATTCACTCTCTTCTTCACTCTTTCCTTCTCTTTGTGTCAATGATATTTCCCATCTTCCCCAGTTTCTTTCTCGTATAGTAGGTATGTATGAGGACTCGACTTATAAGCCTGTTTAGGCAAATTCTGCGCTGTCTTCTTTTGTTCGTTAGACATTGAGAAAGAAGGAATCTTGGGCTTCAATTACAGGGAGGTAGGCTTCAAGGTTTTCCTGAAAGAACTCTCTTTCTCAGACCTCAGAGGATGAGGTCGGCCAAGGCAAAGATAATACAGGTATATGTATGTATAGCATAGTTTAAGGGAGCACTGAGACTATGAAGACTTCTCTTTTGCACGTACAAGTACTGCAGAACCAGTGAAAGCGCCTTAGAAACACGAACACGATGAAGCCCTATAGACTTCCACACCAAATGTAGCGTAGAGCAATACTCTCTCAATTTGCAATAGTTTGTGGAGTAGGCACATACTAGTTTCTGCCATCGCCCACGTAGGAATAAATCCCAAGCGCGGTAGGAAGACTTTGTTACGATTAGCAGCGGCACGCCATGTTATCGTGACTGTTTTGGCTTGAATTCTACCCAACCCTAAAGATTTGAAGGAATTGTCTCTGAGAGTAGCGGCATTGTATGTTAAATGGTGATTTAGAATAGCAACACACCGCTGCTTTTCTCCCGTATAGCTGATAAGTTTACCTCACTAAATTATGCGCAAGTTTGGTCTCTAGTGGAACTCTGGGCTGACTTTCAACATCAAATGGTCGTGCAATTGCTCTATTGCATTGCGTTACACATACTATAGAGCGTCAATTGACGAAATAACAAAGGAGGAAAGAGTAAGTTAGCGAACTCGCACACACATCCCTGACAGCCACCTAGAACTGCTGACGTGCTAGAGTTTGCGTTTATGGATTCGATCCAAAGATATAATCCCCCTCTGCCAAGCATTGATGCACACTTAATGAGATAGGTACTACAGTCGATCTTATTTGATCTGAGTTTTGAAGCAACATCAATTTAGTTCCTTTGGTTTTCTTGAAGAAAATAACACCCTGGTCCTTATTCATTTAGTACTAGAGCTCATATATGAGGTACATCGTATTTTCGTCCAAAGATGTCATCCGCCGACTGGTGCTTTAAGATCGGTGCCGCAGCCGCCTCTTCTTTTGCTGTATGCGAAAATTTAAATTCCACAGCACATTGCTCCTTTGAAGAAACCCAAGTTTGTGTCTTCAAGGATGGAGTAGTGGAAACTATTATATTTAAACGGAAGAACCCGGCGTGACTAAAAACTGCCCGTGCTGCAACTATGAAGACCCATTCCAATATCCCCCATCTACCTAATATGACTAACCATCGAGCTAGTACTTATCTGGGTCTCTGTGAACCTTGTTATTGCAAAACTGCACATTTGCTTTGAGCTCAATCAGGTAAAGAGCGAGTGTGGGTGGAGTCAAAGTTTTGTCCACAAAGAGCATGTTTCATGTGCACAATAGTTAACATGCACAACTGTACGATGTGCGACACAGTTCTCAACATATAGGTAAAACGATAAGACCTCTTACCGGTATTACGTTTTAGATTTTTTTAAAAATAAAAAATGTAAAGGAACGTAAAGAAAAAAGAGGAATTAACATCTCCGAGGTAGTTTATTTTGATCGCTGATTTTCGATGCTCTTGTGTTGTGTCAAATAAATGCCGCAATCAATGCACTTTGGCCTTTGCAGTTGGTGTCTGAGAAGTTTGCCCCGGCTTCTCTATACGCGCATGCTCCCAAACCTCTATCCTTTATCTGACAGTGAGAATGTAATTTTATTCATGAAAAAGCTGAACCTCTCTAATCCAGGCCCTCCGACATGGAAAACTTTCTCAACGAGAACAACCAAGATATCCGTCAAAACTCTGGATTTTCAAAGGCTAAATTCATAGTAGGTAGAAGTTCTCGACGCTTCATATAGCAAATAATAATAGGTTTTGACGTGTTGCATTTTATTGATATGATTTTACATAAATAAAGTAAGGAGGTTAAATTCTAAGTGAAAACTCAGCGCCTAATGCATAAATACTGCCTTTCTTATCGCAGGACAAATGTTTATGCTACTCACTTTGAGTTGCGATGCAGGTTCTGCAATGTGCAGTGTGCGAATTCGATTGCAATCGAATGTTTTTATGTACTTTCTCCACGCAGAATGCATGCATGCGCGCATGCATGTATGCACGAACGAAATTAAGACGTGGGTTTTTATTCAACTTTTAATTGTTAAAAATATAAGCTAAGGTTTATAGTTGAATCAAAAAGTCAACTCTATACATGCTGTAGTTTATTAAGTTGGAGCCCTTTTTCTACGAAGGACCTGCGTCGTACTGCCCAAGTCGCAATTGTGCTCTCTGGACTCGCGGGAGAGACGACTGTGAACACTTTTCTTTCCCATTTACAACGATGATAGATGATAATGAAAGGAAAGACTACTCTATTTTATTTTATTTTTAAGAAAAGGTTTAAAAAAGGAATTTCATGAATATTGCGCAACCTCCGCTCAAAGAGCATGTGCTAGGCGAGCCATTCAACTGGACAGGCGCTCTACTGATATTTGTGGGAGGTCAGTGAAATTCAACCAACTCAGCTTCAAGCTAGGATACGGGAAAGAGAATGACAAAGTTTATTAACACAGGATAATAGCGGCTATACTCCCCTGATCAGGAAATGCTACTTCTTATTGTAGTTAGTCTTCAAAATACTTAGAGAAAGAAATGCTAAAAGCCTGGGTACCAAAGATCACTCAAGTAAATAACGCCCTTGCGGGCGAGGAGCAAGTTCTCCAGGACACGTGCTGCACAGAGAAAATCAGATAGAGGGTGCAATTTGATATTAAAAATACTCTTCGGTGTATGTCAGTTTCCTCCAGAAAACTTTTAAAAAATAAAAAATAAAAAAATAAAAAAACACTCGTGCGCTTATAGTTGGAACGACACCTCCGCAGGCATAAAGAGCGGACATCTTACGGGTAAGCAAGAAACTTGCAGTAGCAAATAGTTTGTGTTCATTGCAAAACAAGATTATACAGGGAGATCAGAAACTGAGCCCTGAAAAGCTAGTCACAGCGTTGAGATTGAGTCAAGCAAATCCTAATCATACAGTTGGCACGGAGCAATAGTCACTCAACTATTTCTGCTCTCGCCTAGGAAGAGGCAGGCTTCTTCTTTGAATGAAAAGAGTTTGTGTCGTTGTTAAAGCAAGATTTCCACAACCGTAATTGCAGATCTCTTTTAATTGGCCTGACGCAAATAATGGGAATAAACTTCATCAGCCGGGCCTTGGCAATTTGCCTCTCGGTGAGTCTCAGTATTCATTCTGGGAATGCTCGCTTAGCAGGTTTGAACGGTCCCGAGGAGCCAACAGTACAACCATGGCACAGAGAGCTTTTAACAGTAAAGCATGTAAATTTTGAGCAGCACAGCCATCATCATGGTACTGTTCAGGTTCGATGGATCAATCAGCAAGGTCAAGAATTGCAAATCGAGCAGTTAGTACACCGAGTTCGCGGTATATATACTCCAGATGCAAAGGTTGAGACCAGCGATGGCAGTTTGTCGATGATCAACTCTACCGACGCCTTGTTTTCGTTCCATGCCAAGGAGGCCCATCACTGGCTTGTCGTTACAAAGGATCCCCTACACGAAACACGCGTTAGTATAGCATATCACAAATATGGCGAGCCTGTTCTAGAGTTCATGCACCATAGTGAAGTTCGCCATGATATGGGTGATGCAACCTTCAGAAGGCTTCAGGGAGACATCGAACCCGAGGAGGATGCATATTTTGGTCTTGTGCATGACTTCATGGAGCCACCTATTAATAACGGTGAGAGTGATGAAGAAATTGATCCAGAAGTTGATCGGCCAAGGAAGCTTGATACCTCGTCTGTCTCTAACACTCCCTTCACGCTTCGCGATATCAACGTTGACCCATATCGGGATGAATTAGCCTTTTTCCCATTCTGCTACCCTTTTGATACAAGACGTCAAACCATTGACCTTGGCCTTGCAGCTACCCGTGCAACTTGGGAAAATGAGAAAAAGAGCCTCACGACTGTGCAATCGAAATTTGAGTCCTATATTGCCAGGACCAGCCTAATTTTTGAAGCTCAACTGAACATAAACTTTCGGATCCGTCGCGAAATGTTCGCAGGTAGTACTGTTCCAAGTGACTGGCATGAGGTGTTTCACTTCTCTGTTGAGCAAGAAACATGCCCATTCCCTTACAAGTTGATTCGTGAGACAATGTTTGCGTTTGCCCGCTCAGTCACTGTTGAAGAGAACGCAGCAACTTGGGTCTTTGTTCATGGCTGTCCTTCTGATGGACATGGCTTTGCAGCTACAGGAAGTGTGTGTAGAGATCCATCTAAAGGTGGCAGCGCTTGCCAAACAGCATCCATGTCTTGGAGAACTATGGCTCATGAAATTGGGCATGCTGTAGGAGGTATGGATCATACTTTTCAGAATGGGCAAAAGGAAACGGGTGGCTTAATGGATTATGGAGGTGGTAAAATTCGTGGGACGAACCGCTATGCTTATTCGATCCTTACTCGTGACAAGAGCTGCTTTCGCCTGACGAATGCATACGAGTCCCGAATTCCAAAGTGCCCTTACTGGCGCAATGCGACGGGTGATTTGGCTTGTGGTGACCGCTTTTTGCTACCTGAAGAGGAATGTGAATGTGCGGATGGATCAACGAGCTGTACTGGATGTGTAGAGTGTAAGCTCACCCACACATCCCAAGAGTGCTCTGTATCTACATTTTCCATGCACCCCAAAAACTCTCTAGCTGATGGCAACCCTTTGATTGAGGGTGGTAGTTTCTCAAGTCCAGAGTGTTGTAGCAGTGCTACTGGGGTTCTGGAGTCCGTGACTACTCCGTGCACAACGGCTGAGGGTACTGAGGGGCGGTGCAATTTTGGGCGATGTCTTGATACTTGCGCTGCATATGGTATGAGTATCTGCGGAGTGGAGGGCGGAGGCTGCATGCAAGAGTGCAAACCTTCCGGTGGCCAATGCCGTGCAGATTATTATCGGAAAAATGCAAAGACATACATTGGTGAAGTTGACAATGGCTCCAAATGCATGCGTAGCTCTGATACAGAAGGGTGGTGCGTTGCAGGTGAGTGTGTTGCAACGACTGCTCCATTGGGATCAACTCGTTCCGTGATTGAGAGTGGACAAATTCGGACCAAGGTACCAACCGCTCAACCAACTCCATATCCAACAACTCCGCAACCAACTTTCTTTCCAACTAATCAGCCAACCGCTCCCACTCCAGCGCCAGTTCCAACAAGTTTTCCAACCAAATTCCCAACTACTCCTCGCCCCACTAAGGCTCCTAAAACACCCAAACCTACGAAGACTCCAACCCCGAAACCCACTAAGGAACCGACCACACCCCGGCCAACCAAGGCACCGAAGACGCCAAAGCCAACTCCCCAGCCTACGAATTTCCCGACAAAATCACCAACAACTAAATGCGATGCCACTTGTGAAGAACGTCAAGGTACAGGCTCACGAAAGTGGCGTAAGATGCGGTGTCTCGATGAAACCCTTCAAGGCACTCCATGCGTATGTGAATTTGCGGATAACATTTGTCGAGAAGCGACCACTTGATTTGACAGTTCCGTCACGATTTTCTTGTAGATGCCTCCCATAAAAAAGTTAGCACTCGCATGATCTACTGGGTGCAAAAAATAATACGCGAGCTTAAGTCTTCACTGATTTTTATGTTTATTTTATTTGCAATTGGATAGGATGGAAATAGTCAGAATGATTCCACGTGGGCATTATATGAAAAACAGAACTCAATTTCACATTGGATTATTATTCTTGGTTGCCATTAAAAAAAAAAGGGTCAGCAACTTACTCTAATTTGGTATATTAGAAGTTTCTGCATCAGAAAGACAATACAGTTCAACAACAACAAAAAAGTCTTTTCATTAAATAAACAAATAAATCTATCTTGAAAGCTCGATATAAGGGTTAAAAAATCAAGATTATATAGAAAGTTTCTAGCAGTTTTTTGATAAAAAAGAATAACAAGAAAGAAACGACGAGCTTTGAAGCGCTTACATCTATAGGATTACATATGACAACAGATCTTCACGCAAGAAGCCCAGCGAGAGTTGCGTGAACCTTACCCGGGGCTCCTGCACGGACACAACTGAGTTCTAGAAGGTGTGCCATAACAATTTCAGAAACACCTTGCGTATCCATATCGCCCTGAACTCCTCCGCTCATTGCCTTAAGACTTGCGAAGGAGGTCTGTACAGAGGCTTTTGCAACTGGAGTTGGTAAACTAGCCGGTGTAGGTAATGTGGACGGATCTACCTCTCCATAAAGAGGCGTGTAGCGAGAAGAGATGAGACGAGATAGGAATTCATTGGCGCCAATGCCAGTACATGTGGTAATAACGTCGTGGACAAAATCTCGGTCTAGCACCAACGGGTTTGCGAAGACGCGGCTGGCTGCTGCTGTGACGGGACTCATCGCAAAAGAATTGACCGAGACTGACGGTGTCAGTGACTCAATTTCATGGAACCAAAATGCTGGAATTGTGATACTATCACCAGGACCAAGCTCTACATCAAGCACAGGTTCTCCAATCGACGAATAGAGTGGAAATCGTTCCAGATCGGGACAATCGCTATTTACCTGAGACTTACGAGCTCTTGGGTGAGCATCGGGATATACATGCATAGCAAAGTGGGCAAGGGGAGCGTGAATACGGATTCTCTTTCGCCCTTCAAGTTGGTAAAACTCATTGTCAAAGGCATCGTAATGCGCCCTAGTGCCACTGTTGGCACTAGAAATCCATACTGCAGAGGCCTTGCTCGGTGGGCCTGGTACAGGGCCAGTATAGTAGGAATACTCGCCCTTGGGAGTTTCGGATTTTTTTTCAAGAACAATGTCCACAACCTCTCCCCATCGTCGTTGTTCCACGTTGTCCGAAGCGTCCGTGAGCAGGTTTTCATTGCCCGTCTCATTGTACATAAACCATCGGTTCGTACTGCGCTTGACTGCCACTAAGTCTTCTGGGGCGTGAGCAGCAAGAACCTCAGATAAGTTCCATCGACTCAGTGCGCCTTTGCCAGGCAGGAACTGCGGTCTACGTGCCATGGTCTTGCAAAATATCTGCCTAATATCAAGTTTTGCTGTGTTCTGCTTTCTTTTGCTTGCTTCGGCTTACATTAAGTGCCACTAAAAAGCAATTGAAAAAATCAAATGAAATGCTGCACCCATGATACAGTAGATAATGAATGACCTAAAAGAAAGTGGTTCTATTTTTACCTTCTTGGCTGCTTGATATCCAGAAAATTTGAATATGTAAAGCAAAGTGCTGTGAAATTCATATGTGTAGTCAATGCACAATAGTCAATATTTCGTCCATTGTTTGATTCTTGATTTTACAAATATAGCAGTTTTTACTTCTCATTAGGTTTGTTATGCATGAAATTTACACAGAAACAACACTGTTGCTATTTACAATAATATTCATAAGTGGAACTCTGAGTTCCTGACAGCAAAACATTAAACAAGAATGTGTTTAAATAATCTACTTTCGCATGGATGAAGCAGGACATATTTAGACTTCAAGCGCTTAAGTCTAGCTATCAATATAAACCAGATACATCGGATAAGATCTGATGGGGCTTTTAAAGGTATTGTCGGCGCCTTGTCAAAAACTGAAGATCAAAACCTTACTTATTGATATCAAGTTTCATAGCTCAGTACGAAAAAAATAAAGCATATGGTCTAGAGCTTCTCCAACGTAAGCTTTTACAATAAGTGGTCGTAGGGCTGCTACTATTATTCTCAAAGAGTTGGCCATGCTTCATACTTCGTGTTATGTTGGGAAGTTTGTGTCTCTGCTGCAGATTTTATAGACCTAGTACTACACACAATATGAAAATTCAACACATCCAAAAATACCTAATCGAAATGGTAAGAGTTTAAAAAAGACGGTTGTTTTCCTACCTCCATCAATTCATTCCCCTTCATCATGGAAATTCTGGCAAGGTCTGCTGATGTGATCTCTGGGCTTCTTGCAGCTTAAGCTTGCTAGCAAATCCATACGTGCATATCTTAACCAACTGCCCGAGCTGTATCAGGCAAGCAAATAAAAATCAACTATGACAACCAAGTGTTCAGGTTTTCCCCAGATGTCCAAAAATATGGTAAGGTCAGCTCCAGTCGGTGGCGTATTTTAATTTTTTAGTGGTGTGAGTTGACTTGAGATTAATATCTTCCAACTCACCACTGGAGGCCTGCCTCCTGCACCTCTGAAATCCTTCACAACGAGACCTTGTGTTTGTAGATATCTAGGTACCTACTACGCTTCACTTTATTTGCAAATATCCAGGTCCACAGAACCTTAGAACCAGTCCCTCAGGCTGAAGACAGCCTGTGTCTTGAAAAGCTAGCTAAGTGAAGTCCCATTCCCTGTGATATTCTGTTGGTCAGCATGTGTAGCCTACCTACCACCAATACCTCGTACCTATATTTTTCACTGGTCTTCTAAACCAATACGATTTGAGTCATCATCTTGAATGGAGGGTTCCATGCGTCACTGGTGCCGAGCAGTCTTGCATAAATCGCTGCAGGAGCAGGTGTCTTAACCTGCCCAGACTTGCAATCCGTTCAATGTATTCATTCATTTCCCTCAATCATTCTCAGTCAGCAACCGTATTTTTATGTCCCCTTTGCACTATGGACATTACATGGAATACTTCTCTTGCAAAGAGACCTCTACTATAGAAAATACGCCCCGCAAAGTGACCTAAACCACAATTGCTCGTGTTATCGGGGTCCAGGCATAATATGGAATATATCTTTCACCGTACTATAGAGCATCCGAAGGATACTATAGACTATAGAAATATTATTGAGGGATATTTATCTGGAGAAGAAGTTCCGTGGAAGTGCAGGATATGTGGTCTGCCAGACTGCACAACCCAGTCTGTTTTAAAATAGTCTTCAGTGTGACCCCAGTGGAGAGGTGGGTGTATTATATTTTTCCCTGAAGTATTTTGTCCTCCTATCACACTGGAGATGTATTTTTTTCTCCCTCACAAAATAAACTTAACCGACACTACCTATTGTGAGACACCCGAAAATTCCTACCTCCTCAACAGGCAACGTTCGTCCTCTCATAGGGAATAATCGTCCCTTGCAAATTTCAAAAACTTTCAAGATCCGATATCCAGTGAAGGTTCTGAGGGCACTTCCCAGTTAGGTTAGCATCATTGTGAGGGGGATGTTTTCGTAGTGGACCAAGCTTACCGAGAAGAGCAGGTGGTAAGAGGGAGAGACCGCAAAATTCATGCCAGTGGGAAACCTTCGATTTTTGCCGGAGGCACCTCGGCGCCCCACCCAGACCTCCATTCCCTCGCCTGTTCTGCGTTCCCGCGCTTCCCTCGGCGCCCTCCGCTTCCTCCTCCTCTTCCGCCTGCCCCCCCCCCGCCTTCTAGGCTCAGCCAGGTGCCGGAATCGAGCCAGCGAGCGGCCCTTTGGACGAAATCGATTAAAAAGGCAGAAAAGGCGGAAACTAAGACTTGGATTCATCCTCGATCCCATTCATTCGTTCATTCATTCACTCATCTATCTATCCATCCTTCCTTCCTCCCTGCCCGACCTCAGCTGATTCTGCAGACAACCGGGACCTGCGTTTACAGGCGTTCCATACGAGCGCACCTAGAGTCTAAATATCGTTTGCGCTGACCGCCGTGGACCTGAAGAAGCAGGCCCAAGAGCGCGACCATTCGCTCGACTCATCGACATTGGCGATTCCATCGAAGCCATCCGATCGTGCCATCTGCCACAGACGAAACGCCTTCAGATAGCGCTTTCGCTGCGGAGAAAGGCGACTCTGGCACTGGCAGGCGAGCAGCTTTGGGCGGAGAAGAGCCCTGGCTACGCAGGGAGACGTGCTCTGACTCGCCAGCCTGCGCTTGTTCTCTTCGAGGAGCGTGGAGCGAGACCAGTGTTCTGCAATCCTCGGTAGGACCCATATAGGTATTGCTAAGGTTGCCAAGAGCGCCAAGCAAGTAAATTGAAGAAAAGTAAACCTACTGAGAACCATTGGGAAGTAATCGGCCGCTCTGCAGATCAACAAAGTCTCCTGACGAGAGCTGATAAGGCTTGCATAGAGGAGCTTCAACAAAGTTGCGTGAAGAGCTTGGCTGTTCAGAAAATCCTCTAGGCAGGTGTGTGGTGTGGCTGGTTTTTTCCCTTGGGGACCGCAGTAGTTTTCGGTAAGAGGTCCTAGAGGAGGGCCTAATTGGCTGCTGACCTACTCTTGCCTAGTCGTACTTAGTGTACTCTGATTTACTTGGATTTGCTTCTTCAACTTGATAGCAGAGATCAAAGATCATACTCGTGCATTCAATTCAACACCTCGACAGACAAACAGAGATTGCAAGTGAAGGTGGAAGATACTGGAAAGAAGGCTAGTTGGTAAAAGAATAAGAGTCTACTTGCTGGCTTCATCTGACTAGGTCCTGAGAACGGTTGGAGTGAGATAGTCTGGTTCACCAGTGATTCTGACTGCGCTATAAAGACATTGATTTACTCATTTATTCATACTATACTAAAAGAAAAAGCAATCAAACTGCAAAATGAGCACACCAGAAAGCTCAGTGAAGAAAGGCACGCCTGGCTCAGCCGGCAGTGATCGGCGTGCGTGGAGTCAACGCGAGGACGATGCCATCCGCACGCTAGTAAAGGAACACGGAACAAAGCGATGGTCCACAATTGCAACAAGGCTAATTTCAGATTACCGAATTGAGGGAAGAACTGGCAAGCAATGCCGCGAGCGTTGGCACAACCACCTTGACCCCACCATTCGCAAAGATCCATGGACACAAGAAGAAGAGGCCATCATGGCCAAGGCACATCAGAGGCTAGGGAACCGCTGGTCAGAGATCTCTAAACTCCTTCCAGGTCGTACAGACAACGCTATCAAGAATCACTGGTACTCTATGATGCGTAGGAATGTAAGGAGACTAAACAAAGAAGTCCTCGATGGTCTCCCAATCTCTGCACCTTTGGCAACACCACAAACCAAGCACAAGCGTAAGAAGCCTGTAGCTAGCATTAGCCCCGATGAAACTACAACTGCAATTGCAGCAGCAGCAATGGAGCTTGACTTGGAAGCTCCCACTCCTGGATCTATGTGCACGCGCAAGGGGAACGCCTTCGGCAACAAGGATGATGTTACTCCTCTGAAATCCACAGATCTGAACACCCCCGTAGCTAGCCATAGTACAAGCTCGCGTAAACGTCAGACACCCGCAAGTAATGACTCCAGTGTGCCTCGCAAAAGAAATCGTAAAGAACGACCCCGGAGGGCTGCTTGCTTGGCAGAACTTACTGAGTACATCAAGACCACTGCGGAGGCAGCCAATGAAGTTGTGCAAGAGCTGCAAGGGCGTGCCGATAAAGAAGCACCTGATTACATTGAAGGCGTTAAACTTCTTGCCAGGGCGGGAGATAATGGCGTGGTAGATCCCACGGGCCTTGCAACCAAGGTTATTCATGACTCAAAAGAGTTTCGAGAAAAGCTGCGCGCCAAACTTGCAGAGCGCCACCGCGCCGCACAGGAAGCTCAAAAGGCCAAAGCTGTCGCAGCAACCTCTAGCGCTAACACAACACCTTCTGGACTTAATAATTCAATGTCGGCACGGTCTGCGAGTAAGGATAAGGAAAATCAAGTTCTTGACAGTGACGGTGCCCCGGTTGTACAGCAGGAGGTCAAGAGGTCTGTGGGGCGCCCGAAGAAGCAGCAGCTCGCCGATGTTACAAATAGGAAGAGCTTGAAGCCCAAGACCAAGGTAAAGAAGCCCACTGCACCAAAGCGTACAGGCCCTGCATCGCGGTCAACACCTCCTGCGGCAGCGCGTCGCAACGCACGAAAGCAACTCAGCGTTAAAACTGATCCAGAAACTCTACAGCACCGATCTCCATTACCACCGCCTCTCAGCCCCGAGGCAACAACGGGAACGATCTCTTCAACCCTGGGATTTGGTTCATCTGGTCTTAATAGCCCTATCCCGTTTTCCTTCTCACCCCTGGATTCGCCGGCGGCACTACGAACCCCGCTCAGTCTCTCCAAGAGCTTACGTGGATCTTCTTCTATCAACAGTCTTGTCAAGTCGGTTTTCAACTCCGTCGCATCTCCGGTTATTTCAATGATGTCTCCTGCGCGACTCTTCGGATCCCCAATAGTATCGCGTGGTTCCAGTCTCCGTAATGACATTACCGGTGAGTTCTGCACCGACTTGGATAGCGATGAATTGGGCGGCTCATCATCGACACCGGCTGCGTCTTCATCTTCATCTGACGATGCTCCATCCCGTTTTCGTTCTCGTCTTGGCAATATGACCTCAACATCAGCTGCATCTGCGGACACTGCAAGTTCCTTGTTGTCTGATGCCCACCATCTTTTGATGACCCCGAAGGGAGCAAATGATAAGACACGCACACCATCTTCATTAGGCCGCCATTCGATTTCCAGACTTCGTGTACCACCGAGTCCTCTGCCTGTGTACTCGCCAGGATTTATGAATGGAGTTTCCTTGACTCCTTCAAAGAGTCCTTCCTCGAATTTGCGAAGCTTGAACGAGCACCTGAACTTTTCTTTTGACGATGAGGCTGAGGCGGCGCTGGTAGATTCCTGCTTAGAGGGGTTATAAATCGAAGAATACTCTGTCTATCAATACAAAATAAATGTCTGTTTGTCATCGAGTTTTGAACTTTGACAATAATCACATGGACACTTAGATAAGGGAAGCTTATTACGGTTCTTCAGTGATGCTTTCACAAGCTGGTTCAACAAAAATAATCCTTAGAAAGTCCTACTTTTAAAGGAAATTTGTTTTCCCTTAATGAGAGATTGATGAAACAATGGATCACACTATTTACAAACAAGGAAATTAATGGAAATGTCAAGACACTATCATCGTGTTCTGTATGTACCGTGTCCTGAACTTCAAAGAAGTCCATGGTATAGTTTGCAGAAACAACTCCCTTTGGACACCACGAGCAAGCATGAAATCAGAACCTTGTTTCTTTTCTTTCGAAACTTCGAATATATATATATGTTTGCGTAGGTAGTCGGTATATATAAAACTTTCTGGCCAAATTGCCGTTTTTGATTTCCGTGACAACCCTTTACAACCCTTTATGAATCAATACAAAGTATTTGCAAGTTACACCTTGACCAAACCTCCACTGTTATTTTGTGCGACAACAATACAGCTCGGATTAAGTTAGTGCAGTCAGTACTTTAAAAGAGTTATAATATTATATATATATATAGAGAGAGAGAGAGGCCTATATTGAAAACCTATACAAATATGAAGCAAGCATGCAATAGTAGAACAAGATAATAATTGTATTTGAGAGGGATTTACTGTCCTGCTTTCTAACACCCAAGGAGGTTTTTAAAACTTCTTCTTCTTCTTTTTCGATTTCATCATTGGTTTTGCGAATGCAGACTTTGGTTGGGAAGAGGAAATATCTGATGCTGTACCTGAATTAGTTCGTGAGGCAGATGAGTCATTATCCTCGATGTTATCACCTTCAGTGTAGTCCTCATCTTCAAGTGTTTGATCAACTTCATCCTCAATTCTTTCTCGATTGTTGTGCTGCTCGTTGATGGATTCCGTTGTTTTGTTCCTTGCAATTATGGGTTCCTCATGATAGTCATCGACTACTTCAGCATCATTTGCATTCACGTTTTCGGTTGTTTCACCAGCTTCAGTAGAGCCATTTTCTTCCTCTTGAGTCATGTCTTCACTTTTCTTGACGTCATATTCGGAGGAATCCTGTGTTGTACTTGGAATTGCACTGGCTGCAGATGCACTGGTGCGCGCGACTCGAGGCCCACGCTCAATTGGGGGGCTGCGGCCTTCGGGGGGACCAGGTCGAGGCTTTGGAGATGTGCTGGGGGATGCTGGTTCGCGACCTGAATTAGAAATAGTTGGCGACTGCACTGAATGTTTTGGTGACGATCTTTGATGTGGAGAAACAGCTGGACTCTGTTTATCATTCCCTTCATCATCATCAAAGTTAACGCTACTGTTAAGGAAATGGTGCATATTGCTCGACCAAGGTGTGTCGCCTATGTTAAGAGGGGTGTCTCCAAGGGCAAGCTCGCGCAAACCCTTCTTGAGCTTTTTAATCTGCACAAGCTGAAAACGCATATCCTTTTCACGTAGATCAAGCTCAGTCTGCATTTTCTCGATTGCAGATTCGTGTTCACGTGCCTTGACCTCTAGTTGCTTAGTAGCTTGATGTGCTTTAATTCGCTCTTGTTTATTGCTCTTCTCAAGGACCTGAATAGCATGCTCAAGCTTACGCCTTTCTTCGTCCCAGCGGGACTGCTGCTCCTCTGCATCAAGTGTTTCGCGAGTCTTTGCCTTTCCATTCGCTGATTCATATCGTTTAATTTCTGACTTGAGTTCCTTGTTGCGATCTGTTAGCTTCATAATGTGCTCTCGATGACGATTGGATTCTTCCTCGGCAAATCTTGACTTCTCACGGTATTTACGCAAGGTTTCCCGAGCGACACGAAGTTCTTCTTGAAGATTCGTGAGCTTGGTCGACCAATTTCCTCGAGACTCTTGTTGTTTTGCAATGCGCTTGGCGTGTGTTCTCTGCAAGGTTTGTAAGCTTCGGTTGTCCTCCACAAGTTGATCGATTTGCCTTTGTTTTTCCTCAACTTCATTCGTAAGTAAGAGGACGCGGTCTGTTGTGAATGCTTCCTTCATTTGTCTTTTCAACTGTTGGTTGTTTTTCTTGTATGCATCCAGCTTTTTCTGCATCCCTTGCACTTGTTTTTGCTTAGACTGAATAATTGCTCGCAAAGATCGTTTTCCATTATCAGATGAACCACCAGAACTAGCCTTGTAAGCGAGTCCTGCTCCAGGTTTGCTGTTCATACTCGCCTCGAAAACACGACCAAAGTCCTTAAGCTGTTTTCGTAAAACATCATTCGCAAGGCGAAGTTTTTCTATTTGCTCTTGTTCGCCCATCCCGGCGCTTTCATCCTCGTCTTCAGATGACTCAATATCTTCATACTCATCAGCATCTTCAGAATAATCTTCTGGATTTTGTGCATTAGTTTTACGGCCTTGAGACGAGTAGCGAAGCTGTTGTGTATCGTCTTCAAATTCCTCCTGGCTATATTCTCCAGAGTTGTCCATTTTAAAGTACGTTGTTCACTTCCTACGCAGCAAAAATTGAAGCTATTGCAGCCACGTTCCAAGACAGTGAATCTAATATAGTTGATCCTGCAAGCAAGACACCTTCGCAACAGGTCGCTCTTCTATTGTTCTTTGATAACCCTTAAATCACCAGTATTGATGTCGTGAGCAAGCAGCTATATGCGAGTCAATGGATTATTTTCATATAAGTTGTCCTCAGTGGGTGAGTGATCTTAGAGCTTGCCTCCGGCAACTTGTGACCATATCCAGAAGTCTTACCTTGACTTCCGAAGGATCCACTGCCCTCTCTAGAAGAGAATCGATGTTGATTTTGATATCACTTGTGCTATCTCGGCTAGTCTTTGTCCTTCGTTTTCGCTGTATTTCTGGCGTGATCACTTCGCTACTTATCTTAGGGGGAGTTAACCTTGATCTATCTGGCCTAGACTGCAGTATTCGCGCTCGCACGCGAAAGAGAGGGCACTTGAGATAACTAAATAAACTATGAGAATATAGGTGCCAATATAACAATCGAGGAATATGACCGGTATGTGCACAAGAATGACATTTCGAGTTATACATTTTAAGAGTTCTCGAAAGACGTGTGCACAATAATTCGATGTTAAAAATACTACCACTAAAAGCTACAGTCTTCGAATGTCTATGCCTTTTATATCTTAGTGTTGTCATAGGTCTTTGATAGTACTAAAACGACTTTCATGGAGATGCAGCAAAAGACTCTTTCACAAAGATGTCCAAATTTGAACATGTAATCAACTAGAATAGTTCAAGTCCTAGTGGACTTATGACGCACCAACGAAGCCCCAAGGATGCACAGGCTCGTGCGGCTTTACTCACAAGCTGCGTGGCACTTTACAACAATATTGTTGACAAAAGGTAGACTGTTATTTTCTCCTAACGGATTTATTTATTAGAATTCCGTTAAAAAGTTATTTTCTTCATCATTTAAAGAGCCTTGTATGATTCAATATCGACAGCATTAATTCGGGAAAACAAGTGAAGACGCGCACAAACGAGCCGTAAATATGCTGATGTCGTTTCAAGCATGAGATTCTGAACGTTTCGAAATAACTCTTATTAACCCTAGTAACTCTCGTCTTGCTTTTATATTTGCTCACTAGAAAAAGCGAACCTAGAAACGGAAGGTCTTGCAATTATGGTTTTTTACCTGGCATCTCCAAAGATGACGCCACTCCGCTCAGAATAATTTTCTGCCTCCTGGTTGCCCAACATACCACGTGCAGGCTCTATGACCAAAAGTATAGTTTGTAGTAAATACCGGAAGTTATTCTTTTTTTTTTGAATCAGTAATTGCTGATTGTCCGGCTATGTTTTGGGGATTTTCCTAGACATTAGACACGATAAAGCCATGAGTAGGAAATTAAGATATACATACTGCGTAGGATGAACTATACACCCTGAGGAAAGCGAAAATGCTAGTTTAGCCTATAGTCATGACACACAAGTGTGTGAAGCGCGCATCAGAGGACTAGGATGTCCCCTTTGGAAAACCATTTCTTCAATCATTAAGCTAATAGGGGTGTATACCGTTTACTCTGGAGTCTATAGTGAAGAAATGATTTCTCTCCCTTTCTCTTTCTCTCTCATACTTTTAGTAAATAATCATAGTTATAATAGTAATAATCAACAGTCATTTTAAAAGTTAGAAGGAAAAAAAGGGCAGGTATGTATATAAATACCATGAATGTTCCGCAACGTTGGCCTTCAAACTTGAGCTTACACTGTTACGATAATGCGCTATTGGAGTGTTATTTTCATCCACTGTTGTGGGAGGAATGAGGAACATATCACAGTCTGAGAAGCACAGTGAGGTAAGAGCTAGCTAGCATTGAATTTAGCTTCTTCACCAATCCAATCTGCAGCGGCAGTCACCTTGACGTTGGAATGGTGTACAGTTTCTACAGGAACTTTTTGAGGCAAACACAACTTAACTGGTTGACTTCCTCAAAGTTTTGCGGTAGCCTCTGCAATATTATTGAGCCGGCAGCACTTGAAACAAGTTTCGCGCGCGAAGGTCATTGTACAACTTCTTTAACAACATACATAATTTCAATATTCAAGTTGCTATTGAGAAACTAGATTATAAAGAAAATAAAGAGCAGGCTTCGCAGGTTGGCCAGCCAGCTCAATACTAAAGAAAACTGTTTCATGGACCTTAGATCCTGAAATTACCTCAACTATGAAATAACCGAGATCTGATACTCATTGTCGTTATGGTCTTATTTAAAACCTAATTTTAATAAAGAAACTAAAATAAATATATATAGGTATGATTAAAGTTAGTGCCGCAAATAGACCATAACTCGAGCAATGTTTGCAACGTCTTCAGCTCGCTTTACTCTTGACGCAACTACCTATGACGTCGACCAAAGAGCCTGTGTCACTGATGTTGGTCAAGGAAATATGAAAGAACCACACGGTTTTATTCTTTCCATTAAATGAAGATAATCCGTTATTTTATTTTAGTTTATTTGCCACAAATTTACCTCAAGTGGTGATGCTGTGACGCGTGCCATCTGTACTCATAGCAGCATTGAAGTGAAAGCTCCTTAACTTTACCTCAACGATTTGCCTGCACGATGTACTGGTCATTGATCTATATATCAAAGACAGTTTATTGGAGAAGCTTTTAATGTCAAGAAGAATGTCCATGCTCTCTATCTCTAACTCCCAGGAAGAAGAAATCAAGATGGTGCAGACTATTTCTTGTACACTTGATCTCAAGTCTCTCAATTCGATTTCATAGATGCTTTTATTTTCTATTTTTAAAAGAAACGGGTAATTGAGATGAAACAAATGTCGTCCTCCCCTAGGCTTCGTGTGAATCCTTCACAATGCTGCGTCGGCTAGAAAGGACGCTTTTAAAAAACCCTTTACCGCAACAACTCAGTTGGTGCAGAGCATACGCAGAGAATACGTAAAACAAAACTTACATGTTCTCTGAAACCGTTGCGAAGTATTCGAAGTCTAAACTGTTCACTTGAAGCACCATGTCTACGCTGTGGAACAAAATAAGGTCCGTTGTGTGATCCGTTAGTATATTGCTCATAATTATTATTATCCGTTGATGGTTCAAAAGCCACACTTGTGGTTTACAGTGAGTATAAAGAAATGCATGGGTACATCGAGGTCTTATTCGCTAGAAGTCCCGGATAATAGAGATGGTATCACATTCTAGAGCAAGTGTAAATCAACTGATCAGTTCCAACTTTGCAATATGTTCGAGCTAATTATTCTCAGACTGTTTGAGTTTTAATAGTCTGATTAAAAAGAATTGAAGAAGCCGGCAAAGTTTGTGGCGAGGATCAGAAGCAAACCTGAATTCGAAAATCATCTGACCCAAACATAAGCAATCTGGCAGTATAGCAGGGAGAGGGAGACAACATTGTAGAGAGGATAAAGGTCTTAAAGGCCATTATCAATTGACAAGGCTGAAGATCTTGAATTTGTCAACGAGCTCTGCATTAGTTTGCCAGGAAAATGACGACCGAGACAGAGGTCCTGATGACCTTGGTCGAGTATGAACCTTTAGGTATTGCTGGCTCGTTGGTTCGTGGTGTAACATGTGCCACATCCATCTTTTTTGTAATCTTCTATACGTACCAGTGGCATTACGGCCGTAGTACGCTGTACTCGATCTATGTACAGTTTGTGACTGCTGTGGTGTATGGACTAGCTGCTGTTGGCAAGGGAAATTGGTTATTCGCGCGTGTTGCTTTTGGTGATGAAATTCGTGATGTTGCGCTTGGCCGATACATTGTATGGATGGTTACCTGCCCTGTTATGCTGTTTGGATTCTTTGGTTTAATTAGTATGCTTGGTCCCAATGTTGAACCTGTGAAAGTTAACTTCATGGTAATGAAGGATCTCCTCGTCATGGGTTTTGGTATCACAGCAACATTTCAAGAGACAGATCTTGTGCGCTACATCTTCCTAGCCTGTGCCATTTCCACAGTCATTTACTTCATGACAGACGTGTACTTTCTTGAGCGCATGCGCCAAGAGCAGTTCGCAGAGGGTGATCTTCTTGTTTGGCTCCACGGAATTACTGCCCTGCTCTTCATTTCTTGGGGTATCTTTCCTCTTCTCTACTTCCTTGGCCCCCCTGTTCTAAATGTGATCTCCCACGAAGGTGATGTGATTGGACATGCTATTGGCGACTTGATTGGCAAGAACCTTTTTGGCTTCGGCATGTGGTACATGCGATACAACAAGCTTCTTCCCTACCTTCAGAGCCGTGGCTCCAATGTTTGTGTCTACACTGGTTACGAGCTTGACCCTGTCAGCCACACTGTGCGCTACTCTACGCATATGGTTGTACCCACCCCGGAGCAAGATGAAGACGCAGAAAACGCAGCCAACAAGAGCCGTGTATGGAACGCTGAGCAGACTGTCAAGGTCTTGGTCATTGAGCCCGAAGTGAGCTACCAGCGTTTGTTTATGTACATGCTTAAGGATGTCAATGTGGAGTGTGTGATGGCTATGGACCTCAACAACGCAAAACAGATTCTTCGCCGTGGACGTGTTGATGAGTTTGAGACTATTCTTGTCAGCCTCACCAAGCACTTTGATCACCCGAACTCCCTCAAGGACTTTAAGAAGATTGTCGGCTCGGAGCCTTTCCAGATTCCTGTACTTGGATACACCTTTGACGACAACAGTGTCTCTATGCTAGAGAAGGAGGACCGCAACAACGAGATGTCCCATGGAATTGTACATCACGTTCTTGATGAGGCATTCTTAGGAGACCTCATTCGCCACTGGGCTCAGACTGCTTACTTGTGGCGCGAAACTGCCCGTGCTCGTGAGGTCGAGTCTGAGATTCGTCGTTCTGCTGGTTCACTGCATCTCATTCGTGCTACGCCAGGCAAGACTCTCCGCGACATGCCCGAATTTCCGTCTAGCACTGGACATACCTACGATGATAACGATATCTCTGCAGCCCTAGCCGCTCGTCAAAGCCCCATGATCATGCCGCACTCCGCTTCGTTTTATGCTCCGGCAGGGCTTCCGTTTCAACCCCAGATGCAACCCCAGATGCAACCCCAGATGCAACCCCAGATGCAACCCCAAATGCAGCAGCAAATGCAACCCCAGATGCCCTACATTAACGTTCCAGTTTCACCTCAACAAATCCAAGCACAGGTGCCAGGTCAGCAGGTTGCCATGAATCGCATGAACAGCTTTAGCGTTCCCAACTCCCCAACAGGTTCCATTGAGTCGTCAGAATAGCTTTTCGCAGGGCCCAGGATCCCCTGTAGGGTCACTCTCTCGCCAGAACAGCTTTTCGCAAGGCTCTCCTAAGGCGTCTCTTTCTCGCCAGAATAGCTTTTCGCAAGCCGCCGCACCAGTTGTAACCCTTGACCAAAACAAGCCTGCAGATTCCATTTGCTCCAACGACGGTTGCAACAAGCGCTCTGAGATGATCTGTGGTGGATGCCATAAGGCTACCTACTGCAGCCGTGACTGCCAGCTTGCCCATTGGCGTTCTGGCCACAAGGCCATTTGCAAACAACAGCAGCAGCAGTAATTAGAGTCCCATACATTCTGTACCTGGACAAAACGTGGAGTGTACCGATTTTGTTTTTAAAAGTGATGAGTCATAATGATTTTAGCCTTTTAAAATCACCTTCTCTAGACCGCATTTTCCCAAAATTTAAGCTTATAGTATGAACGATGAATTTATTGTTTGTAATTCTGCTCATTGAGTCTGTTTGCTTTTTCTGGTCCTGTAAAACGAAAGAGCAATGGTTTAAAACTACTTGCAGCTGCTTATTGATTAATTTGAATATTTCAACAATTGAAATAAGGGTCAGCGCTCTCTAATTAGGTTCACTCACTTGAAACAACCCATTGGAGCCTTAATTCAAGCGACGGTAGCCCCATGCAATGAAATCTTAATCTATTCTAGTTGTTATTGAGTTAATTATATCTGCGGTTCACAAGAGGAAATTTTCAACCACTGCAAACAGTATAAGATAAATCCAGTACTTCTAACGTACGATTTGCAATGTATTTGCAGTTGCACGTTTTTATGTTTATTTTCACGCCACTATCCGAATGTCCCACGCGTTTTAAGCGAGTCTAGTTGAAACAAACATACACAGACAACAAGCGTGGCCATTTAGTTCAAAAATGTACACAGAGTCCCTTCTATCACCACTCCATAGGTAGCCCCGATTTCGCAGTCTCACCTATTCCTCCATAAAAGCTTTCATGCAAGTATAATGGGGGTTGCGCTCTCGACGAATCAAGAGAGGAAGATTTGACGCCCTTTTTAAAGTTGAAGGAGGAAAGAGGAAAGAGAGTACAAGTTTCGCATCTTCTCTCCTTCCGAACCCGACGCCACCCTACGCACGCGCACAGCAACCTCCAAGACGCACGCGAACGAGCCATGATTCGGAGAGGGCTCAGTAAGCAGCTGCAACCAGCTTCTTACGAGTTGTGACGCCATTTGACACGACTCACCACCCAAACTCAACTCGTTGCTTCGAAGCTCACTAGCACATGCAGCTGCAGTTTGCACGCACAGCTGCATGTAATTTAAAAAAAAATAAAGTTTGAGGAGCTGACACAATAAGCACTCCTCCTCCTCCTCCTACGACGACGACGACGACGATAACGACGATTGAGAGTTCTTGGGCTAGTAGAACATGCGCCGCTAGGTCCAAAGCAGCGCAAGAGCAAGCCCCAGCGAGCTGGAGACGCAGTGGATTCTGCTATCACTATCACCGAATTGTGTTCGGCTTTGCTGGGTCTACTCTGAATTCGTGCATTTTTTAGATGGGCAGATAAAATAAATGAATTTTTATTCATTTATGGTTATATACAATAAGGAAATGAAAAGAACATGTAAGGCCAGAAGTTTCGGCATGTAGGACATAGGTTACTCAAAGGAAAGCGACCATTTCCTCAATGCATCAAAACAGCGCAGCCCGTGAACCTATACCACAAACAAAATAAGAAGGAGGCCAAAGATAATTTCTTTTTAATTCTTTACATTTTTTCAACCTGGGCATTTATTTATTTTAAAGTTTTAGTTTTAATTAAAATTTATTTTTAAGTTTTTATTTAAAGTTTCCTTGTTTCTTTTCTCCTTGGGCCTGACTTCATTTTCCTTTAGCCTAAATGCCTGTTGCAAACACTTTGAAATTGCAAGACGTTCACTGTTGTGCTTTCATGTCGAGAAGATTCGCTTGCAGATGAGAGATTCATCACCAACTTGCAAAATCACTAATATTCAAATGGTTAGAAAATGGAAACTTCTCAAAGCTTGTTGCAACTACGACAGATAAATAAAAGAATTGATTGCGAGATCCTAATACCTGTTTAGCTTTCTTACGGGCCTGAGCAATCTAAGTGTTTATGTGTTCTCCTCGCGGCACGTGTGTGCTGTGCACCTACACAGCCAGCTAGTAGGACTTAGTGTTGTGCGGAGTAGTCAGCCACTCGTTCTTTAAGTTCTTCAAGCTTAGGTATTTATTTGACTGATGATTGCGACCGCCTCTTTCCCCACTTGCGCATTTCTGCTGCTCTATATAACCATGCCATGGTCGTCGCATACACCACTTCCCAGATCTCTTCTCTGCCCCTTTACCTGAAAAATGTTTGAGCGATACTTGAGAATTGTTGAGGCGGAACTTTTAGACACCACCAACGAGAACTAGAATCGCGACGAGACTCCCCTCAAATAACCTTCATCAAAAGCAATAGTTCACGAATAAGCACATGTATGAAATCAATCGTTCCAAGCTTCGAGGTGCCCTACTTTCCTGAAAGTCTCATCAAAGAAAGTCGCGCTAGAAAACCAGATCGGGAAGGAGCCCTCTCCAGGGAAAGCAATCTTGAGCAGAACCAAGCTGCTTCAACCTGGCACTCGAAAGTTTCTTCTTTGACGTTGTTTCCATTTCGATTTGTACGATGCGACTGCAGCCAGCTCTGCTGGAGTCCACGCCCATCTCTATCACTGGTCATCACTGCACACTACACAGGAGCAGCTGCAAATCAGCTGGGACGAAGCCGTGCAAGCTGTCTGTGCTTAAGAATAACTCTTCAGCACACACGTCTCAGAAGCCTTGTGGAGCCTCTTGCAGTGGTCGTGATGCCGAATTGCATTGGCGATGGCGTCCAGCGCGGCCGTGAACGAGAAAGGATTTGTCTGCACTTGCTTCTGCTTGTGTTCTTAGTGAGAGATACAGATCACTGTAATTGATAAATGGAAGAGGACAGATTGACAGTACCTCCTACGCTGGCTGGGAGCCCCGCGATTCTCGACTCAGTGCAGTTCACGGTTGGTTCGCAACGGCGCTCAGCTCAATTGCGAGTTGCAGCTCACGCATTGCCGACACCTGGGCAGTGATTCTTCATCATGGTCAATGAGGTGCATGAAAACAACCTCTCATTTGTTTCACCGAGACACATTAAGATTGACTACATGAGTCGCTTGGTTTTAATAGCAGGTAGGTGCAGGTAGGTTCTGCGTGAGGGCGTTTCTTATTGTTCCTGCCTGCTAAGCTGAGGATACCCTGCTCCAATGCTTTGCTTTGTTTCATTCTCCCATGGTTTTCTTCATTTTGTTGTTGTGTTATTACAGCGAGTGGTGGAGTAGTAGAATTATTTAAAATGAAATGAAATGAATTAAAAGACTATACAAAAGACTACTAAAAGAAGAGGCATCAGGGGTCTTCTTATTTATTATTACCTCTAGCATTTCCATGCAGGTACTGAGGAGAGTAAAATATTCACGAATTTAATTAAAAAACGCTCTGCGGCATTCTGGCATGTGTGCGCCTATCTTGTAGGCGAGCGATTGATTGTAGATAGGAGCTTCAATCTTCGCTTCGCTTTGCGTCGTTCTTCAGAAGATTGAACCATGCTCGCCAAAACTGAGCATCGTCACGGAGTTGGCAGCGTGAACCGCGAGGGACGGGAGCGTTGTTTTCCTGCACATCAAATAGCCTGAAATCAAGAACCATCAGGACGCAGTTGTGTCGTACAAATCATGAGAGGTTATGAATGATTCCGATGAGAATGGCGACAATGCAAGATGAATATATCCATGATTGCTCGTTACAACGAAAGGTTTGAACTCATTTAGTCGCGGATAGTTTCGTTTTGGACTTCACAGGCTCAAGTTGCTGCAGCGAGAATGTTTGCACGTGCGAATTCAGCAGATCGGTTTGATTTGCTCTTCATCGCTTCTGATTTACGACTTTGCGATTCCTCCTGGTTCTTTCCTTACTAGTTCATTTGGGCTTCCAGAGCTGATTTCAGGAGTCAAACAAGGTAAATAACAGGTAGTCTTGAACCATCGTCCTTCATAGCGAGCGTAACGACCATTGTGCTTGCGAAGGCCGTCACCGCCGAGATTTCCATCCTAGCTTGGCCACTATCGAAACCATCAGTGTAAATTGCAGGAAACCCTAGCTCCACGTGCGTTGTCTTCAATTCATTGTTCCCTCGCCACTTTCCTCTATTCATTTTTTATTTGTCATTCCTTATTCGCTTTTGTCAAGTTTCTTTTAATTTATTAAGAACAATAATAGTAATAAAAGAGCTGCGTCATCGCTCCTGCTGGAAACTGCTCCCTCGTTTCTTGCAAGAGTGGGCATTTTGATGAGCTTGGACTTGAACTTGGCCGCTGATCCGTGCTGCACTATTTGTATACCACCAGGCGCACGCAAAGGTAGAGATAAACAGATAGAGAAAGGGAGAGCAACCGACTGAGTGACACAGGTACGCGCCAGCACATGCAGGGTTATTGGCGCGCGCCGCTCGCCCTTTCTCTCTTTCCCCTTGACTTTGTAGTGAAAAGAAACGAAGAACATAACAATTTTTCACAGTGAGTCTGACTTGGTGGTGCTGCATGCAATATAGGCAGTGTCTCTGCTATGAAACATCTATTGCTGCTGCCGTCAAGACACCAGGTTGATTTAGTTCTAGGTCCCCCAATCAGTAAGATGCTCGGAGAACCCAGTTCTAACCACGTTTTGTGGTAGTCGCGATTTCAATAATTCGTCTTCTCCACCAGATTAAAAAAAAAAAAAAACTTAAAAAAACTTAAGAAAACTTATTTAACTTAATTAATTTTAATTAAAATTATCATGATAAGTAAATTATTATTTTTTTGTAAAAAAACACTCGCGACGTTCGCACAGCAGTAGGCACTATGTGTATAATGAACTCTCAGGCTGAAACAATTACATGAGACAGACTGCTTAAGCGATGTGGTAATAGGTTGCAAGGCAGCCTTTGGTTCCATCTCACGAAGGGAGACGAACGAACAATCAGCGGTGTTGAACAACTCGGAACTTGGAGGAATTGGTCTGCACTCATCAATCAACTTTGGCTGTTTGCTACTATGGAGAACACCACTAAGCTGGTAATGTAAGTTGAAAGCAGTTTTTTCATCCTGAGCCTGAAAGAAAAAAAGAATAAAGAAGAAGAAGAAGAAGAAGAAGAAGAAGAAGAAGAAGAAGAAGAAGAAGACAGCACAATAATAAAAATGCTAATGTCGGGAGGGCGGGACCACGAGTGAGGACCGCTGGTAATTTGTCAGCTTTAAGGCCGTGGTTCCCCCTCTGGCCTAGCTACCCTCAGCGCAGACTGCTCCTCAATGCTTACGAACACCCCCCTCTCCCCCTCACCCGAACTGATAATGGAGGGGGAAGGCGAACACACAAATTGGAGATCGTTGCCCAATCGACGGGGATCATTCGTTGCTCTCTTTCTGATTACAAGTCTCTGTCACTATGAGAAACACTAAGAGTCAGATACACTTCAATCCATCTCGCTAAAGCTTTTATTACTATTATTCTCTTTTTCTTTCTCTCTTTTTAAAATGAAATTACCGCTTCTCTTTTCTTTTTTTTGCAAAAGTTGATTTTGAATTATCCAGAAAAACAAGAAAGAGGAGGAGCTGCCTGAGAATATCTGATTACCACGGCTGCTCTTCGACCTGGAAAAGGATCCCGCGGAGCCCCTAATCTTGTACATAGTTTCTGTAATCGCTCGCGGAGCGCATAATCACTTTCAAGCGCTGCTATTCATTGTCATCCACCATCCTAGAGAGTCACCAGGCTCTGAGCATTTATGAACATTTTTCAAATCCTAATTTTGTTTAGTAATAATAATAATAATGATAGTAATGATATATATAATGCGGTCCATCTCGTTTTTTACTTAAACTGCTAGAAAATCCATCGAGACCACCGTCACCCCTGCACATTGTATTCCTCCATCACATTCGCCAGATCCACCACAAGCCTGGCAGCTGCCTACCACCTACGCACAGAGCGAATCCACCTCTGATCCTGCCAGTGCCTGCAGTTGTTGCTGCCTTGAGCCTGTGGATCCTTGCCAGTTGGAGGCCTTGGGACCTAAGCTCATCGTTGTCGATCGATCAGTCCATCCGAGTCAGCGCCTGCAACCCGGTGGAAACTCGACGAGCAGATCGGAAGAGAAACCTGCAAACCCGATCGGCCTGCGCAAGTAAACCCGTGTTGGTGAGTGCCCGCTGTTGAGCAACTTGAGCTGTTGAGCACGAACGAGTTGTGCACGTGCTTGGCAGAAAGAGAGACCTTTGAAAACAAGGAAAACGCGCGTGCACAGAAAAAGAAAAGAAAAACTAAAACTAAAACTAAAACTAAGATCAACTCAACTCAGTTCAACTCAACTAAAATAGCGAGAGTACTTTGATTCATTGTCACAATCAGACGTGGCCAAAGCCACGCGTAGGACAGGCAGGCTTACCATAGAGTCGGGCGAGCAGGTTGCCCAGGTTGCTCAGCGACACTTGAGCTAAGCTGTGCTTGCTTTGCATGATTTGCAAGACTTGCTCGCGAAGAGGTCTTGTTTGATTACACTGCACTGCCAAAATTGCTGAAGGAACCAACAAAAGCAGCACTAAAAGCTGCCTACAAGCAACGAGCGAGCCGGCGCAAAGAGGCTTGGCTTTGACGCTCCACGCACGGAAGGCAACACGCAAGGACGACAGGAGTTGAAGCGTCGGCAGTTAAAGAACGGACTCTCGGCTATCTCAAGTCCGAGTAATCTTGGGACCTTTCACCTTCGCCGATTGCCAGTATTTTCCTTCCCCTCGAATTGCCTACAGTTCGTTTCCTGTTCTTTTCTTTTCTTTTCTTTTCTTTTCTTTTCTTTTCATTTCATTTCATTTCACTTCAACTTCTTTTCACCTTTGATCAATTGAGCTTTTTGAAAGAAACTTTTAATTTTAAAAAAAAAAAAAAAAAACTCTGCTCAGCAATAACAAAAAGTAAAGCAAAGTAAAGCAAGGGAAGAATCCTAAAGGAAGAAGGTTTGGCTGTTCAAGGTAGTTGCAGAAAAAGAAGAGGTAACAGAACAACGCGAACAATACACAGGGCCAAGCTCGTGGTGTGTGGGTAGAATAGGCTTAGCTGATAGCGTAGGCTCCATTCGGAATATCAGGAGTGGCCCATAAAAGAGCTGCAGCACTTGCACACCAATTTACTTTCTTTTCTCTTTTTATTTTTTTGTTTAAAAAAATAAAAAGAGACCCCTCTGTTAAAAAAGCAAAGTGAAATTGACTGTAAATCAGGCAAGTGACCAACAAACCCCTTACTGCTGGCGGAGGTGGTGGCGTTTGCTCCTGCCTCTAGCTTTGCCTTGGCGAACTGGCAGAAGAGGCAGACCTCTCTGCAAGGACGCTAGCCAGAATGTTCTCTTCACTAATGGAGGATTTCCTGCGCGGAGACTGGAGATACTTGTCGGGTTCAGGTGAAGGCGAAGATGAATACTCGTGGGACCAGCTCTATGCATCTCTCGTGTTCATGATAGCACTCTGGGGAATTGGCAAGCTTGTTTCCTTTGCAGGCGCACCACCACTTGTAGGCCAAATTATCACAGGAATGATCCTCGGACCTTACCTCCTCGAATTTGTTCCCAAGGTTGGAGCATGGAAAATGATTGGAGAACTTGGACTGATGCTCCTCGTCATTGAGGCTGGTGTCGAAGTAGATCTTGAAATGCTGCGTCTCATTGGTGTCAGAGGAGCGATCGTCGCGGTTGCAGGTAGTATGGTCCCCTTAGCCATCGGGTTTTTCATTGGCGACAAGCTCATGGGCCTTGACATGAAGGGCAGTTTCGTCGTCGGCGCTTCAGTTTCACCCACAAGTATGGGTATTGCGCTCTCTGTGCTTCGTGCCAGCAAGCTATTGAACTCTCCAACAGGCCAACTCATTATTGCAGCAGCCGTGCTTGATGATATCATCGCTCTCATCCTTCTCTCCGAACTTAGTGCTCTGGAGGATCCTACCGGATGGAATATCGTAAAACCCATCTTAGTCGCCTTCCTTCTCCTCTTTGGCTTTGGCTTCGTCGCCATTTACATTATCCCGCGCATTCTCAACCGCTTTGTCTTCCCGCGAGTTAAACCCGAGTACGAAGACAACCTTGCTCTTGCATTGCTCTTTTTACTTGCCCTTGGACTCGCGCCTGCTGCACGAGCTGCAGGTGGTAGCTACTTGCTCGGCTGCTTTATTGCTGGTCTTTCTTTCTGTACCTCCGAGCAAGTACAGCGCGTCTGGGTGAGCCAGGTCAAGCGTATCCTAACTTGGCTCTTACGAATCTTTTTTGGCTGTACTATTGCCTTTGAAATTCCTGTGAGCTCTTTCGCAAATGTCGAGGTAGTCAAACACGCAGCAATGATTCTCATTGCTCTCATTGGTAAAATTGCCACCTTCATTTGGGCTCGTCCACTCACCAAGTTCAATGCCATGGTTGTCTCTACAGCAATGAGCGCGCTCGGTGAATTTGCTTTCATCGTTGTTGTTTATGCTAAACAGGAAGCGTTTGTCTCAGATGATATTGCAGCAAGTATCATCCTGACCATCCTCATCACCATTATCATTTCGCCCATTTTACTGCGTCTCGTTATTGGATACTTCACTCGCAAGGCCCAGCGTGCTGTAGATAAAGCACGTAACGAAACCGGTGAGGATGCCAAAGGCAACCCACCCCTCTACTATTTTGTGCAGACGCGCTGTACAGGAAGTATGGGTCTACAGGACCGCTTCCTGCGTGCCATCATGGACTCCAATTTGGAAATCGTCGATATTCGCTCATATCATCCGCGTGTCAACGACTTTGACGTGTACATTATCTTTGAGGCCTTTCTCTGTGATCACACAATGCGCTTGCCTGCCTCAAGATATCGCTCACCTAATCACGATGAAGAGGGTGCTATCCGCCAGCGCCTCCGCACGCTCTACGAAGACGTCAAGAAGGCTCTCCGAGATCCTGAAAACGGCAACGTGCGTGTGGGACGCTGGTATGCCGGCATTCAATCAGAGGAGGACGAGATTGGAACCGAAGCAGCCTTTGGTCTCGCAGAAAAACTCCTGCAGGAACGTAACAAAGAGTTTGAGGTCTCTGTCAACCGTATGGAACAGGATGATGACCAGTTTGGTTTGGGAGGCTTTGTTCACCAGGATATGCAAGATATTGACTTCCTACTCAGCAACGCTCGCTCATCAGCAAATTTATCGCACATTCGCCCTCATGGTTTACGTCGCAATCGCCCATCAGCATCTACCCGTCCGCCATCACATCGCCAGCTTTCATTGCGTGTTGGTTCGCGAATGGGCTCCAACTTTGGAGGCTCTCGTGTTAATTCTATCACACAGTCCCAAGTCGAATCAACAGCAAGCATTGGTCTTCTCGAGGTTTATGAGCACGATGACGATGATGAAAGTGACTCCTCCTCTGATGATGGTAGTACCACCCAGCCTGTTCGGGTCGAAATCCTCGATCATGTCACTGACATTGACATTGACAAGCAAATCTAGCTCTACCTGTGTCTCATGTCTTCTGAGAGCTAGACCCTATGTGAAATTTGACTTTGTCTCGCCAAGTTTTGTGCAGCATTGCCACAGGCGAGTCCATTTATTAGACCATTTAAATTCTCCTTTTATAAATTCTAAATTCTTTGCTTTTAAACAAGGAATCTTGGTTGCGAATAGGCTTGAAAACAATTATAAGATTTCTCTAATCTTCGGCCGTTTGGCTTCCCTATGGCGTAAATCATAGCAGGCTTGTCCCAGACTCACATATACTACAATGATGTAATACTGTGGAAAGAACAAGAAAAATGCCGAAGTAGATACGTAAAAAGCACAAAATGTTTTTTTTTTTTTTTTTGGGGGGGGGGGGGGGTTATTCACTACAAATTTAGTCACCTAAGTTGAGGAAGTTTCATTGGACGGTTCAACCTCCTGTGTCACTTCTTCTAAATCATGGACTCGGTCTGGAATTCCGATCATCGTGCCAATCTCTTCCATCAGCATCACAGTGCCAACAGGCGTGCGAGGAGCTTTGCGAATGTGTCGGGGATCCGCAAGGGTGATTGGTACCTTGGCCTCTGCCTTCAGTTTACTATATAGAGCCGTGAGGTCAGCAGCCCGTTGCAATGTTTCCCTACTCGGCGTTTTGATTGGCCCAAGCGTGCGCACTACTACGTGCGATCCAGGGCTTCCACGTGCATGCATCCAAATCTCACCTGGGCGGCCAATGCGTAAAGTGAGTTCTTCGTTTTCTTTGCGGTTTCGACCCACCCAAATCTGTACTCCTTCCTCAAAACCAGGATAACGGCGGAATTTCTTTGCACGAAGGCCTGTCTTGACTTGTTTTTTGCTCTGTGGTGGGGGCCAGCTAATGTGCGGATTTTTGGTCGCAAGGGCCTCTAATCCCTCAAGTTCCGCAAGAATGTTCGAGTCCCAAGCATCAACCTTTTCGGCAAGAGCCTCTACTAGGTCTTGTTTTTCCATAGAGAGCAAAAGACGCTCCTCTACCACCTCTACACCGCGTTCCATACGCCGCACCTTCTTAAAGATTGCTCCCACCTGGTCATTCACATTAGCATATTTCGCCGTGTTGAGTTTGATATCTACTTTAACAATACTGCCATCGTCTAGATACTTATCAGCGCTAAGTACAACGGTTGCAGCCTGCTGTGACCGCGCCTTGGAGAAAACATTTTTAGCGCTAGCCATATTGGCAACAATTAAATCACCCATCTCCCGGACTGCGTCCAGGTCCCCGAGCTGGGCTGCACTTCGTTCAAGCGCAGCCTGTTCTCGTTTCAGCTTTGTCAAACTCGCCCGGATGGCCTCCGAGAGAGCCGCGTGACGCTCAATCATGGCATCTTCTTCAGGAGTTGAAGATATCTCATCATCGCCACCGGCCCCTTCTGTGTGCATATACCGTTGCTGACGTAAGCTCCATTGATGCAGAATACTCCGCAGGACCTTTTGGTTCTGAAAACCAATTGCGGACATGCCACAATCAAAAGCTAGGCTCACATTCGCTCGCATTTCCCAAATCCCATATCGTGCCTTCTGACTACCATTAAGCATGCTGCTTGAAGAAAAGCGAGAATTCGATTTTAAAGATATCGTGCGCGCTCTCAAACCCGTCAAGTCTACGTCGCTCTTCGTGAAGTTCTGGCATGGTCTAAGGAGCACCTCGGCTGCTGCTGCACGTCTCAGGTTGTGGCTTGGCCAGTTCATTCGCAGACCAGCCAAAACCTGCATGCTTTGGGGAGGCTGGGTATTTGTCTTCGTGGGATACCCGCAGCACGCGTGGTCCCCGCAGAGCAACTGGAGACCCACGCGCGATGGGCAAATGTGCTATGCCTGCCAATCTGCTCAGTGCTCGCTTGCCACATTCCATTTGTTCACGATGTTACTACTATTGTAAGTAAGGTGGAGTAAATGCAATAGAACAGACTACCTATCTAGAGACGTACTAAGGTAAGGAGAACACTTGCAGTAGGGAGTATCTAACAGAAACCATAGCAGTGCGGGTCCGCTGCGACCACGCTGTAAACTATTGCAACTATTGCAACATTTTCTACGAAAGCATACATCCTAGAAATGCATGGAAATAGTAGTTTACGGCGCCAAGACGAACAAGCTCTGCTTGGGTGCTTACGTAGACATTGGCCGCGTTGCTTTCAAAGCAAAACGCCTATACATGTACAGGCGAACATAGATTAGCTTGTTTGTGGTGCTTTTAGTGTGGTCTCGCTGGATATGTCGAGCTTGCCTGGCTGATCTTCGCGTTGCTATCCCTTTGGGAGAGAACGTTTGGCGAGTGACACGGTTCTTGAAAAGGTGACAGGATGAGGCAGAGAACGAGCTGGTCGGCATCATTCTACTGCGAAGTGGATGCCACATCGTCCTAATACACAGAGCTCACGCATTACACCAGGTTCAGCGCTCGCTCTCTCAAATACATTGTCGATTCTGTGCGATATCGAAGACCTCTGACCTTCGGTTTTCGCAAGAAGGAATCGGCCCATCGGTCGGTCTGCGAAAGTTCGATGCTCGATCCGATGGAGCCAAGGCGAACTGAAGTATTATGCATCATGCCACAGCCAGTTTGAGTCCAGCGAGTCAGCAACCTTGTTGTGCTCCTTCGTGGTGTTCCTGACCCATAACTCACTAACTCCTCCTCACTATTGACAGCAGCCCTGCATTACATCTTGTCGACGGCCCGTCAATGCCTAGCAGGCTCTCCTCGCCAAGCTAAATCTTCTGAAGAAGCGGCGTTGAGCAGATTGAGCAAATCGACGTTCGTTTCGCAGTACAGAATTCGAAGAAGAGAATGGGTAAATGGCAGCTTCCAGCAGCAGCAGCAGCAGCAGCAGGAAATAAAAGCGAGAACTGTAATACATGAACAATAACATTCGCGAGAAAGCACCCTAGCAGGGTACCTACTGCATATACCTACCTCCATAGCGAACTAGAAACTGGGGTCCGCCGTCAATAATCTGCGCTGCAGGGCCACGTCAAAGCAGCAAAAGTCGACCAGAAATTCGCCTTCTCTCGACCTCGAATTCATGCTCAATTGGTGTTCATAATTCTTGTTGACAACGATATTCTAATCAGTGATATCGATGATCTCATTAGTAGAGAATAAAGAATAAAGAATAAAGAAAAGAAAACAAGGAAAAAAGATAATTGGCATAGTACTCGTTATAATCATCTACCTGTCATAAAGGAGGGTAATTGAAGGCAATATTTGTCAGCGGCCTGAGACCCAGACTCTGAACGGCGACGCTCGCCGCAGGAGGCGCTGCGTTCCCGGGGGACAGCTCCGTAACGGCGTGGACCTCTCGGGGTCCCGTGCTTGCCCGGTGCTAGTTGCCTCCGCTGGGCCTTGGTGCCTGCGAAGCTCGTTTTTCCAGGGAAGGATACGAGGCATCCGCTGGAGACTCCGACTCAGACGACTTTCGAATTTAACTTACTCCTGTGACCCTCAGCTGCTCTTGACCCCTGCTGTGAAACCAAGCAGAAACGTAAGGAATAGAAGACCTCTCAGCACATAGGTAAAAACTGCAAAGGTAGCAAACTTACGAGTTTGAGCTTTGACGATTTAAATTGCAAGTCGAACGATAACTTGCAAGCAAGGTCTTTTTTCCGGCCAATTGCCAAAGGAACTCATTGAGACATTTTGATCAGAGACTTAACTCGTAGCATCTAATAGACGCTTGTGACTCGTGCTGTCTTAGAATACACTTGAGGTTTGGCCTTCGTGACCAAAGGTCTGAAAGACCAGATTGCACTCGGTATTATTGAGAGAAGGCTGGACACATACCATGAGGGCCCGTGCATTATATGATTTTGATGCTCAGTCCAATGACGAGATTAGCCTCAAGACCGGTGATATAATTGAGGTAACGAACTCCACGGACGAAGCCGGTTGGTGGAAAGGTCGCAAGCCAGGAGGGCCGGAGGGACTCTTCCCACGTGATTATGTCAAGGTACTTGATGATGCTTCATCAGGGACATCTAGCACCGCGCTACCACCTCGCCCAAAGACTGGCGCAACTGCTGCTGCAACTGCATCCCAGGCACGATCGGCAACGCCGTCATCGTCCAAGCCTTCAAGTAGCAAAAAGCAGATTCGCATTCTATGGGATTTTGAGCCTAGTGCGGAGGATGAACTGGAAGTCAAGGTCGGGGATATTGTTGAAGTTGTTGAATCTGAGGATCCTGAATGGTGGTATGGCACAATTCGGGGACGATCAGGCCTTATCCCTAAAAACTATTGTGAACCTGTTGCGCCCTCATCACAGGCTCAATCAGCAGCTTTGAGACCTACAGCAAACTCGGGAATGGTCTCATCAGTGTCAGCTTCCTCTTTACCCCCTGCAGGTCGTCCCGCTGCATCATCTGTGTCCTCCATTACGTCACCTGGACCACCGCCGGTGGCATCAATGCCAACGCTGCGGGTTAACCAAGGAGTTCCCCAGCCTCCTCCTCCTCCTGCATCTTCTCAGAATTCTATGCCCCTCAACGTGCCACCTCCAAGCACTCCGCAATCAAACGTGACAATAGCCGGTCCTACCTCTGGTTTTATGCTCGGCAAGGAGCCCTTATGGCGCCATCCGGGATTTATCGGTATGTCTGCTGACCGCTACATCATGGGAACTTGGCCTTCTAATCCTACAGATGAACTCACTTCCCTTGGAATGACTTTGGAGTTCATTAGTTCTGCTATGGAAAGGCTTGTTGCCAAGAACGGAGATAAGTGGGCATTGCGTAGTCTCAAAAATGCATTTGCATTGGCTGCATGGGTCGTCGTTAACCTACCCTTGCAACCACAGACCCAGAAGGCTGACTTCCATGCTTTCTTACACGGTTTCGTGCAGCGAGTGCGTAGCATGCGCAGCGGAGATGTAATCTGCTTCCCCGGTGGGTGGACTTCAGATACATCTGTTGGAGATCTCGTTGATGAATCATCCGACTCTTCTGAAGATGAAGCTGAGCAGCCTGACAACCCTAGCAGTCGCAAAAGCTTTAAGAAGCGACAGAGTATGAGAAAGCGATTCTCTAAAACTGATGGAAACAAAGACGATGACAGCAGGCCGGAGAGCCAAACAGCACCACCCTCACCCCCAAAGCCAAACCGACGATCTGAGGAGAATACTGGGTACAAGACCTCGGGTACTCGTGGCGTCCTTTCCCATTTGGTCATGTACATCCTCGTAAGACAGGAGAGTACATTTTCTATTACTATATGTAACACTGGTCATCCTCTGGCAGAGCAAGAACAACAAATGCAGCAGAACTTTGCTGGCGAGCCAACCCCGCGCTGGGATGGGTTCGATTATCACGCCGCACGGTTGGATGAAGAAACTGGCAAAATGAAACGAAACCTTTGTTACACGGTCGCAGACATCCCAGCAGAACGTTTGATCGACTCATCCTTTTGGTTTCTTCTCTTTCGAGCGAAGATTTTCTACCATGTTAAAAACAATGCCAAGATGATTTATGAGACTCTCATGTCATACCTCACGCGTCAGCATTTATACAATAATCGTGCCTCTTATGATATCTCGGTCATGGATATGCGCACGCAGCGAGACGTCGCCGATGGCTCCTTCTTTCACTTGCTCAAAGCATGCATGCGCCAATGTCTTATCTTCCTTGGTCTGAATCATTATCAGGCTAAACATGTGTCACTTCTTTTTCGTATGGAAGTTTGCGAAATGATGCAGCATGACTTGAGCAGGGTAAACATGGTCTACGGAGGTGATGCTGTGACAATGCGGACAGCGCTCAAGCAACTTGCTGATAATGCTGCAAAACGCAGTCTCGAAGAGAAAAACTCCCCGACCACAACTGAGCATTTACAAGAGATTGCCACCCTTATTAACTCAATTGACGGACGCATTGCAACCCTTAGCAAACCCTTCGATGAGCGAAGTCTCCCACCGGCCTTGGCTTTGCCAAATAGTGGCAAGGTTGCCTGGGCAGCTTGTATGCCTATGTTTGGGCAGTTTCGTCGTGATTGCAGTGTCGAACATCTGGCTGGCGAGGCAACTCCCCCACCTATCTTACGCCCAGTCCAGCTCACCTTAGTTCCAGACCGAGTCGAAAATTTCAACGATGTAGCGTTAGCCCTTCGTCATTGTGTCAATGTGTGTACGCTGCTTGACAACCAAAAGGACCTGATTCGCAACACTTATTGTATTCGTGTTGCACTGATCCAGCATCTTTTTACTCAAGTTATTCCTCTTCCGCTTCCTCGCAACGACCCGCGCCGCCCCGATCACTGTTTTTGGTACTCTAGAGCAATGCGATACGAGACACAAGCTGACATTTTACGCTTGTTGGAACTCGTAGGTCGCCACTTTGTCAGTGCGGCGCTTTCTGTGCGCATTACCCGTAGTTTTGATGCAGCGCGTATTATTACGATGGCGTGCATTGCAACGATTGCTGATTGTGTTGTTCGTGTCTACGCTTCTGATATCCCGTCACAATTCTCACTTCATTACGACGGCCAGGCTGCAGGACCGGTGCATCCATTTGCCTTTGATATTGGCTATTTCGTGGAGGAGAGTGGTTTCTTGGCGTTTGCGGATCCTTACCTAACTACAGCTCGAACACAAGTATTGGATTACTTCACTGCACTGAAGGAAACCGTGCGCCTCGATCATGTTATGTTCCGCTTTGAGCACTCTATGGAATTTGGTGACGCTGATAAGCGACTCGTGAACCAGCTTTGTGTGCAAATGGGCTTTGATCGTTCTGATGGTAGTCGTGGCCTTGCAGCATATTTTGCGGGTCAGAACCCAGCTCTTGTAGATCATTACCCAGAACTTGCTCTTTTCCGAGATATTGTTTTTCTTTTCAAGTCACTCCTTGCACCTACAGCAAATGCTTTGCCGGAGCTTCGTCACTGGAAGGCAACAGACGCTCGACTAATTTGGACTATTGGAAAAGTCAAAGATGACGAAAACGCACCTATTTCTACTGAGGGACATCCTCCTCAAATTGAGCGTCGCATTACCTTAGATGTTGCTGGATTTGGAAAAGATAAACTTGCGTGTGCAGCTTACGTTCGCACATACCGGCCGGATACACATGTCAAAAAGTCTGCTTTGCATTCACTACTCGACTTTGTTGGCCTTGGCGCGGACACTCTCCCTCGTGCACCACCGTCTGGAGGCGATGCTTCTAACTTGGCTGGTACCAATATCGAAACAGAAGATGATGTTTTGCACGTCAAGGATCTTCCCGACTTTGGAGGCAAAATTAGGGCAAGTGACAGTGAGTTGCTTTTGCAGTATTTGACTGCTCCATACCTACGTATTCCTCTCATTTTACAGTTTTTCTCTGATCAGATTCGCATTTCTGCGCTGTCAGAACCAAAACTTCAGGAAGTGCTTGATGCTTGCCTCTACGAACCAGGGATGTTCCAGCCAGATGGCCTTGTTGAGGAACCTCGAGTTGTGCCAACAAAAGATCGTTCTCACCTTTGTACTCCGGTGGGTTTGTTGTTTAATGAGCTCCAGCATGCTCCTCGAGTCATTCTGGATGCTGTGGAAAATATGCTCTTCTATGCTATTGAACTCGATGTTGGACATTACTCACCTGGGTCCTCGCAAGTCATCTTATATGTGACCCGTTTAGTCGTACGCATTCTTGAGTACATGGATTTTCTTATTGAGCGGGATGAGATTGAACAGCAAGTGGCACGCAGGGTCGCAGAAGATCCCGTTTCTCGCTCTGGACCCGAATCAATGGTCCGTGGTTTATATGTACCTGGAACAACGGATTCTATCCCCTACATTGTGGAAATGCGCAGCAAGCTCAGAACCAAGTTGGACTCTTCAGTTTACCCCATGCTTGATCAATGGTGTCGTGTTGCAACCAAAGCACGTAAAATGCAACTTGCATGTGTGTTCCATGCTCATATGGCTTACCTCTGTTTGGGAACTCGAGAGGAGGATATGGATCGTCGTGTTGTATCAGCGATTCTCATTTCGTACATCTTCGTCACAGTCAACTTTCGTTTTCACATGGAACTTGACCCAGAGTCTGCTGCCAAGGGTGTGAAACGATCTGGTAAGAAGGCTGATGGAGAAGCAGACGACACCTTAAACTTGGGCATTTCACCGAACGAGTTTTTCTCTCTATATCAAAAACACCGTGGTAAAATGCTTCGCTGGCTTGAGGCTAACCCACAAGATAGAAATAAGACCATGGAGGCTATTGTAAGGGTGATCAGTCTTACTGAAGATAAGCAGAGTGGTATGGTCACAGAGTCAAAAACATCTGAAGAGCCTGACATTCTCATTCGTACATGGCAATCGCCGGAAATCGCTGGGTGTCTTGGCCGCTTCATGCCTGACACAGAGGTGAACGAGCTGCGGCGCTGCCTTGACGAAGCACGTGAGGTACGAGACTTTGAAGAATGGATGCGTGTTGTGACTACGCAAAGCGTAGATACAGAAATTAATGTGCAAATAGGCGAGTTTACATTGAAGAAGCACCCTATGAAACTGCTGGATGATCAGTTTGTCTATATGGAGGACTTTCGGGATGTTTTTGGTGATATCAATCCCAACCTTGGCCATGGAATTCAATGTGCAGAGGTCAAGGACACCGAGAATCGCAGTTGGAAGCGTCTCGTTGGCCGTCGCCATGATGTGCAATTATGGACTCCAGACTGGCGCGCGGATGCAGAGAACCCATACCCACGCCCATACCCAAGTTCTCTCGATGCCACTGAAGGTTGGATCAAGGCCACCTTGGATCCATACGCGAATACGATTCTTTCTCATGTTGAGCTATGTTTACCAAAGAACTCTTATGGCAAGCAGAGTTTTGCTGTGTTGGGTGGTTTTGTAAAGGGACCTGACTATTATCTCGATCCCGATCTTCCACCCGACACCCCTTCTCGTCCAATTCCGCCAACGCTCCTTGAGGTTGTCGTCTTCCAGATACCTCGTGTTGTACATGTGTATGAAGTCATTGAACACGGCCGCCGCTGGTACCGCTCACTTGTCTACAGCTCCGATCCAAGTTTTTGCCTTGGTGACTTTGGAGAGGTCCCTTCGTTGTCCTGGTCAACTGGTTCGCCAGTACTTAGCATTGGATCCGTTCGTGACAAACCACGTCCACCCGCGTCATCCCTTGTCATCACACGAAACTTAACAAAGGAAATGGGAGTTCAAGAATACATCCCACGCCGTCTTCTGAAAGGTCTCATTCCTGAGAGTCTTCTCGATGAGTATGAATTCTGGCAAGATCTCGAAAGTAAGGCTCTTATTGGCTATGAGATTGTTCGAACGGACGGAAACGAAGAGGGGGGTAATCTAGATCATCTTCCAAAGGACGAAGAGGCCTCGCAGGATCGTATGAGCAGAATTGTGAAGCCTAAATCACGTCTTCATGTGGAAATTATACCTCATGGTCCAGATGATACAAGTGGTTATGGCAATTCTAAGGCTTATGCACTTATTCGGCGATACATCACAATAGATTCTGGTCCTCGTATGGGAACTGAGGAATGCCATACGTTACTTAACTTGTTGCATGCCCCTGCCTCAAGCCCTCTGAAAGAGCTCTCAAACATCTTGCTGCGTCTTGACAACTTATCACATATTCTTGTTTGGACGTATTCGAATGTGCAAAAACCAGATGACGTATGCCGCATTGACTTTGTGGAACTTCCTCGAGTGAGACTTTCATTCCGTTTGCAGGAAGAGGCTGCTCAGCCTGGCACCCCATCAAACTTGAAATTATTTAGCCAGGAGCATACTGGTCTTTACATCAGCTCGAACCGTGATCCACGAGTTATCAATCTCCTTCAAGGCTTACCACATGCCGTGCTCCTGGAGAACTGGAAGGGTGAACTTTTCATTTTGGTTGCAGCTACAGCATTTCCAACACGCCCAGTCGTTCCAAAGCTCCTTTTTGCCACGGAACTAGTTCTGAATAAAACAAGTCCTGAATGGAACTCAAACCTTGGCGATGTGCGTCACTATCTGTACCCGGTGCATTTATCCAAGCTTTTCTTGTTCACCCCAACATTGAGCTCAGCACTTTATCTGTTTCTCATGCGCTTCATGTCTCGTCGTTATGAACAGGCATATAGAATTGCAGATGCATGTGTCACTGACACCGAGCTTTCAGCCGAGGAAGATCAGCTTCTAGATCTCCTTGGAAGTATGAATTTTGATATGCATCCCGATGCTCATGCTTGTCGCTTGAAGCTCAGTCTTGTGACAATAGGATCTCGCAATGTGATGCGACTTCCATGGAATTTGGTTCAAGAAATGTCCCTGTATGCAATCAAACATCGACGCGTAAGCGCGAGTTGTCGCCTTTCTGTATCAGAAGAATTGACCCTTTTGGAGGAAATTGCAAATAGTGCACCCGCACGAAACCTGCTACGCGCTTCAAAGCGAAATAATGGTCAGCTTTTGTTCAATCGCCGGGCCCTCTTAAACGCTATGCAACTTACTGCACTTGGACAAACTTCCAAGACTGATCTTGATGAGCTTGTAGTCTTTCATCCTCAACGCCCGAAACCAAGCGTGTGCTTTGATCAAGTCCGAGATGACACTGCACTTGAGGATCGCAAGAATGCATCCTCATGGCGAAGAACATTGCGCGCGTTTTCATCGCTCAAACCAATGTCGTACGAACGTCCTGCAGACACGAGCGGAGTGGAAGCTTTGCGAATCTTCAACGATATGGTGCAGCGGGGTGTTTCTATCAGAGGAGGTGAAACATCGAAGGGATTTCTCTTTCTTTATGAATTAATGACAGGTACCTTGTCCGTTCGCATCCTGGATGATGATAACCCGTACAACTGGGCGTGTGCACTTTTACATATGATGCCTCCCCACAAGTTCAAAAAGACTCAGACAATGACTTCAATTCTACGGATCCTCTCTAATAACCCAGAGCTTATTCGTGAAATGCCTAAGTACGAGGATGATCGTAAACACAAATTCACGGTCATTTTCAAGGGGCAAAATGTAGTACAAAAACTCCTGGAACGCTGTAACAGCTTGCTTCGAAGCAAGGCAGCAGCCATTCACTGGCCGCCTACAACAACCCAATTTACACCGTGGCGTCCAGGAACACACGTGAGCCTTCCATTAAGTGCAAATCATCGCCGTGATCGTGCTTGGCTTGCGCCTCGTGTCCTTGATTTGGGCTTGGAATCTAGAGAGTTTGGACCTTTGGAAGCCACTGGCCCAGACGGAAGCAGTTTTGTCGGTCTCGAGGCGAAGGAAGCGAGGGCGTTCTCCTCTGCGCCACTTGAATCCATCGGTTTGGAGCCGCATGTTTCACACGAATCTCGTCAGAGTCTTGGTATGGCCGAAGTCAGCCTTGTCCCGAAGGGAGACCCAGAACAGCTGCTCAAGGTTGATAAGCATGCTATGGCTCGCTCTCATATTGCTCTGGATCTCTTAAAGCGTATGCGTGATGATGCTGCTGCGTTTGAGCGCATTTCAAATACAGCAACAATTGATAAGCTTCGACAGCGCGATAAAATCCAGGATTTGATTCTCAAGCTAGAGCAGCTATACGAACGAGACAGCAAAATTGCTGAATCGTCTGTGACAAGCATGCTTGACCTCGTCAATTGGGTTGATGTTTCCTCAAAGGAAACATATGGGGAATATGGAATGCGGAAGCGTCTTGGCTACTTATTGAATCAGTACAGTGGTAACGAACCCAAGATATGGTTTGAGCTTCTTGTTGGAAACCTAATGTCACGACTTGGTGATTTCCACCTTTCACAGCTGAATCCGTTCTTAACAAGGGAAACTCTCACCGAGGTGCATGATTTGTGTACTGCTATTCTAATGCGTGTGAATCGCATGGCGCAGACTTTGCGAGCCATTGGTGCCGCACACGAGCTCTATCGTGCATTGGCGGCTCAGGAACCCGAGCCGGCCCTCCAATTAAAAAGTGATGCAGTAGTCTCCGAGCTAACGGCTCATCGCCACTATGTTCACCAACCAACCAGTGGACAATCTCGATACACCTACGATCCACGATTCCTTGTTTTCGAATTTACGTATAGTATTCTTTTGCGCAAGTCACAGGTTGAGCTTGTGTATGACTTCATGGGAGCATTGCAAAATGGCGAGTCACGTTGTCACCAAATGATTATGGGTGCTGGTAAA
The DNA here is from genome assembly GCA_004764695.1 of Schizochytrium sp. TIO01. Lineage (NCBI taxonomy): Eukaryota > Bigyra > Thraustochytrida > Thraustochytriidae > Schizochytrium > Schizochytrium sp. TIO01. Next base: position 3,067,642 of record SMSO01000014.1, on the reverse strand, counting down.
ACTACCGTCGTCGGCCCACTTCTGGCTCTTCTTCTTGGCGACGGTAAATCGCTAGTCGTCCAAGTTGTTCCACACGCGCTTTTGGAATTCTCTCGGGCAGTTATGCGTGATAAATTCTCTGCTATCATTCAGAAGCCTGTCTACACTTTTGTCTTTGATCGATTTACGAGTGTAGACAAGCTGATGTACCGCAAGCTTTTGATTGCCCGCAAGTCCCGTGCGGTGGTATGTACAACACCTACGGCCTTAAAAAGCTTCTTTTTAAAGCTTGTTGAAGCTGCACATCTTCTAGATGCCGCAAAGTATGAGAGCGATGATGAAATGAGATCAGCGCCTAGCATGATTGCTTCCTTTTTTAAGGAAGCATTCCGTATGACAACAAAACCGCGGAAGATGCTTACGGAAGGTGAGGCGAATATGCTGCGTGAACAAATGCGTCTATCCACTCGAATCCTCGATCTCTTCCGTGATGGCGTGTTGATACTTGATGAAGTGGATTTGATTTTGCACCCGCTTCGTTCTGAGCTGAACTGGCCCATTGGTAACAAGGTTCCGCTTGACTTCACGAGAAGTCATCTCCGGGGCCATGATGGTATGCGCTGGATGATTCCGTTTCATCTTCTTGATGCGTTCTTTGCTAAAGATGCTGGTCAAACCACATTAGATTACACTAGTTCGCGCACAGCAAACAAATTGCTGAAAGAAATCAACGAGGCTATCAAGAATGGCTGCGAACTCAATCTGATGCAGCAACAACCACACTTGGTCTTATTGTCTCGTTCGTTTTATACAGCTAAATTGAGAGGTTTGTTGGCGCAATGGATGCTTCTTTTTCTATCCACCCGTGGACTTCATGGTATTTCTGATCAGGATGCTCTCGATTACATGACAAGAGGCGCAAAGGGGGCACCCAAGGCAGCAGAGATCATCAATACTAGCTTGACTGATGAAAGCGTTAAGATGATTAATCTTGCACGCGAGTGGATTGGAACATTCACGCCCTTTGTGATGGCAAAGATTAACCGCGTTAAGTTCGGTCTTTTGAATAAGTCTGATCTCGAGAAGTTTATGGCTCTCGATCCCTTCATGCCGAAGAACCGCAAGCTTCTTGCTATTCCTTTTGTGGGCAAGGATTGTCCTTCCCGTGCCTCAGAATTTTCTCACCCTGACGTAGTATTAGGTCTAACCATTCTTGCTTATCGGTATGAAGGCCTGAGAATGTCAGATTTCATGTGGCTCCTTCGCCATCTCCGTGAGCTCCTGGAGGAGGATGTCGGTCCATACATGAAGCGAGAAGCCTCACGACTTTTTATCAAGTGGGTATCCCTTGCGGGCGGCCGTGTGCGAGGTACCAAGGTCGAAGCTCATAAGCGTCGCTTCAAAGCATCTGCAGGTGTTACAACTGAAGAAACAAAGTTTGGCGAGCAGGAGGTCAATGTTAGCGATGAGGGTACTGCACTTGAGGATAAATCAGGAGGAGCTACTGGCACCCCGCGTAATCCTGAGTTCGATGACTTATGGCCTTTGCAATTGATTGATCTATCAGATGCACACCAGATCGACGTCCTCTATCGACTTTTACACAGATCACCCCATGCTATCCTTTATTATCTTTCAGCGTATATTTTCCCGGAGACCATGCAGCATCACGGTCTTAAAATCTCCGCTTGCGGGCAAGAACTCGGAGGTAATATCATGTTTCAAAGGCGCATTGGCTTCAGTGGAACCCCTTCGGATCTTTTGCCGGTGGAACTTGGTGAATGCCACTATGAGAAAGGCTCTGATGGTAAAATGCTCTACTACCTGACTGATCCTTCAGTAATGTCAATTCGTCTCATTGAGAACGGATGGTCAGTTGAAAGCTTGCTGAAAGCAATCGCGACAGCTCAACCAACATATCACGCACTTATTGATACAGGTGCATTGATTACAGGCCTAAGCAACATTGAAGTTGCTGCGTTCTTACTTCGCAACGGTCTTTCCGAGGAGCTAGAGGGTGTAGTCTTCTTGGATAGTGCTGACCGCAAGATGGTTTTAACGCGGTCTGGAAAGGTGATTCCGCTTGATCGCTCAGGTATTGCTCCAGACCGACGCTTCTCATTTTATGACCAGGTCCATACAACTGGTATGGACATTAAACAAGCAATCAGTGCCCGTGCCGCAATTACTCTAGGTAAGGATATGACATTCCGGGACTATGCTCAGGGTGCATTTCGTATGCGTGGTATTGGAATTGGCCAAACTCTTGAAGTGCTTATCATTCCAGAAGTGAGCATGTTGATTAAGCTCCAGATTGCTGCAGGCCGTGGTCAGACGGTCAGTCCTAATGAACTATCAAAACTAGCTGCGCAAAATGCTTCTGCGCAACGCGCTCAAAACCAAGAAGGTAGTTACCAGTACTCAGCTGAGCTTGCTGAAAATTTAAGGGAGGTTACAGAGTGGTTAGTGATTAACTCAATGCGATCTGAAAAAATTCAGTTCAACCTTCTTTGTGAACAGAGCACAAGCAATGTCTGGAGGAAACGTGCACATTACTACATTCTTTGTAACACCGATAAGGTTGGCACTCGTGGCGACATTTCACCCCAAAGCCAGTATTTGGAAAAATCTGTTGATGCATTCCGCGAACGAATGGACTTTTCCGTTGCTACAGCTGTACCAAAGGCTCGTCCATTCCTGGAAAAGATTAATACCATGGTTACAGATCATCAAGATTTGATTGCTTCCGAATCAGATCACAACATCATCAATATGATCATTGAGAATATGCGACAAGCTGAAGAGCGTAGCCGGGCTGCAGCTCATTCTGGTTCCTTAGCACCAACGCTGGCTGGGGTAGAGGGTGTTGGATCAAATGATGAGGTTGCCAAAGAGCAAGTGTTCAATGCAGAACAAGTGCAAGAGCAGGAGCAAGAGCAAGAGCAAGAGCAGGAGCAAGAGCAAGAACAAGAGCAAGAGCAGGTGCAACAAATGGAGCCTGAAGAGTATGTTAAGAAGAAGTACTCCAGAAAAGACGAAGAGCCTAGGCCTTGGGATGTTGATCTACTCGGAAAAGAGAATGCAGCTCCTGCCATGGGTCTTTTCTCATGTTCTGAATTTGCTATGCACAGGAAGCTTAATGAGTCTCCTGCGCCTATTGCTTTCCCACAGTCTATGTTTATTAGCCGAAATCATTACGATCCAGGCTGGAGTTTGCATACGCACCGTCGCATCAAAAATGTGATCATTTTGATGGAGTGGGTTCCAGATTTAGCCGCTATCACCAACGCTCCACATTTACTTGGGGATACTAAAACGCGTATGACGGATGAAAAACGCAGCCACCTTGCTCGTGCTTTTGAAATGCTCGATCTTGATGGTAATAAGAGACTTGATAAAGATGAACTCTTTGAGCTAATGCTAGCTCTTGACGTCGCTCCTGATAACCTCTTGCGAGGCACAAACGAAGTTGTGGGATTCGATGATGTTACGGTAGAAGCTGATGAAAAACAGGGCAAGCTCGTCGCATCTGGTGGGTTTGATGGCGAACCACTTTCTTCTGAGGAGCAACGCGAGTATCTGGAAAACTTTTTGATTTACGAACTTGCAGATTCTTTAAAACGACTCTATCAACAAAATGTCGATATCAATCAGTTTGGAGGTGTCGACATGGAGGGTTTCAAAGCTCTTGTTGAGCAACGAGTCTTCTATCATCTGCAAGGTGGACGGCACTTTTCAGTGCTTTCGCTTTACGAAGCAGAATGTTTGCGTGGCCTCATGCACATGCGACAGAGGCAAGGCAAAACCATCATTGACAATAATCCTAATACATTTGTGGGTATGCACTCACTCTACACCAAATCGTTGCTCGATTCCTCATTAGGATATAAAGGCGGTAGCGAATACCACCAAACCTCATACTATGAAACGTACCGCTTTATTAACAGTGAAGTGTACTTTAAGGAGCGCCATCTCAACATGCTCCTACGCGCACTACAGGTCAATGTTCCTGAAGCACGAGAGCGTTGGTTTGAAGAAGTCCGGGAGTGTCGTCGTAGGTCACGAAGGCCCCTTCGTGACACGACATTACATCGTGTCTTTATTACTGACCATGAGTATACTTTACTTGAGGAGCGTGCCACAATTAGCCGAATCAAGGGTAGAATTTATCAACGTGGTATGTTCATCTTGGATGCTTTTCGTGCCTTTGATTCGGACCGGAACGGCAAGGTTGGGTGCTCTGAGTTATACGGCGCCCTTGAGTGGTTGGGCATTCATATTCAGCCTCATCAAGTTTATGCGGTTATGCGAAACCTTGATCGTGATATGGACGGTTATCTATCACTGGACGAATTCCGCGCCGCATTTTTTGATCGCCGCCTTGAGGCTTCTATGGCTGAGCGTGGCTTGATAGTCCCCCAAGAGAACTTCAACGATATTGTGATTGAACCCAAACGCATTGAGGAACTGAATTCCGATCCCCGTCAAGGTCAACAGATTGCACTTGAGAATAAAGCTCTTCAGGCCGATGTTGTTTCGCAATTTCGTGTTAAGGTTAAGGAGGTGCACCACTTCAACCGTGTCTGGAATTCGCGTGGTTCTATGACTAAGCTCAAGGCGAGTGTATGGAACCCAGATGTTGAGTCTTCGCTCCTAAAGCAGAACCGGTCGAAGGTTTGCTTGGGTCACTATGCCCATGGCTCCCTTGACAAGCCAGGTGGGTCCAAGGGTATCTTTTCCAAGAGTTCCCCATCCGACCCCATTCGTGGTGTGAAGTACACGTTAGAGATGCGTGATAATGAGCGTTGGGGAGTTTCAGGCCAGAACGAACTCATGCGGCCACTTATTAATCGGATCATGCCCAACCCGGTTCGCTTCAACCAGGTTTGGAGTCAACAGCATGGCTCGCCGTTTTTTGCATGGAGGCCAATTCCTCCTAGCCCTGCTTTCGTTGCACTTGGTATGGTAGCCACAACGACAGATTCCCCACCCGATGTGACATCTGTACATTGTGTTCCGAAGCACTGGTGTGTTCGTTCTTCTCTCAAGCCTGAAAAGGTCTGGGAGGACTCTGGTGCTTCCGGAGGCCGTCCAGGTTCCATGTGGGTTGTAAATTCGCTACGTACCATGGTTGTTGTGGAAGGACACGAATTTCCAGAGAAGGAAATCGTATGGGACCTTCGTGACCGTGTTTTCAATTTGACTCAGAGTGACATCGAAGCTATTGCCCAGACAAGAAATGCGCATGGTGCAGTGTCAACTCAGGATACTGTAACTCAGGTTCCGTTTCAAGCCCCAATCGCAACAACGTCGATGCAACAGGGTGCAAGCAACCGCTCACTTCAGCCAAGTGCAAGCAATCGTTCGCTTCAACCGCGTTTTGACCCATCAGCATCTTCTTACTCGATGCCCCCCCCACCAGTACAGCCTCGTCAATCAATGCCGCGTACTGGGTTTACATCAGCAAGCTCACCCCCCGCGCCTCCTGTACCTAGTCAAGCAGCCCAACAAGTCATTCCTCCGCCTGTCACTCCGCGAACATCGTCTCTTCCACGAAATATCGCTCAAGCTAACTCCGGCACGGCGATGCATACTCCACCACCTGTGCCTGTATCACAACCGAGCCAGGTTCCAACTCGTCCGCCGTCGCGGAGTCTTCCCCATGCAAGCTTCTCTTCAGCTAACCAAATTCCAGCTCGGCAAACCTCTTCTTCAGTGTCTGGCTTGAGACCACCCGCGCCCCAGTCACAGCCTAACCCAACTCGATCTGCATCCACCTCGGCTAAAGTCCCCCCTCCTCTACCAAACAAGTCTGCAGAGGTTTTTGCTAGAAGCCCATCATCTTCAAGTATAGGTTCTTCACTGCCAACTCGTTCGAACGACCCAGTTCCTTCGCGTCAGGAACCCCCGCGCCCAAAAGTAAGCGTGCAAAGCTCTTCCACCTCAGCTCAACAATTTCAGCAAAATCGATCTCAAATAATGGCCCGTCTTGATGCACAAAATGGAAGCAGTGGTCGCCCTACTCCTGCGCGTCCGACTTCAATGGCTCGCACTTCTTCGCGACCACCTCCTCCTGTAGCATCAACAGGACGTGCCGTTCCTCAGAGGCCATCATTAACGCCCCGTCCCAAAGATACTACAGATGATGACAGTGATGGGCACCCTTTAGCATAAGCCCGATGTGCCATTTTGTCACCGGACATCATAAGTTAGTTTTAAGCGAATCATCCAAACAAAACAAAAATGAAGTCTGATTTTTATATATACCTATATCATCAGGAGAAAGGCATGAGAGGTAGAAGGGTGAATCTCAATCTAAACTGTACATTCTCGTGGAGAGTATTGCTTTCGGGGTCTGTACTTTGAAATACTTTGTGAATCATTCGATGCATCTTTGTCCCTTTTCTGGTCATCCTCTGACCCTAAATTTTCGATAGCAAACAAGTATATCGTGTCGCTATTTGCTCCAATGCATGCCAAGTGTTCATGATCTCGAAAAAGTACCATGTCTGTTAAACTTACACCAGGCTCTGCATTTTGACCAAGGGGACTTAGACGCTGAGTAGCAAAGAGCCCGCTTGTCAGTGAAACAACGTAGACATTTGAGTTCATCAGTACATAGACATAATCGGAATCAAGTTCATTTAGAAGAGGGGAGACAACGAGGCGTGGTCTTATCTTGCCTTCCATGAGAATTTCAACAGCAGTAGGCTCAAGTGTTGCTGTGGCTGTATCAAATACGAAGATCCGAACTGTTGCTGGCTTTTCAGAAGTAGCAGTATAACGGACGAGAAAAAAAATTTCGGACCCTGAATGCGAAAGTGTCACATCTTCGAGTACCCCCTCAGACACTTTAGGTGCAAAGTAGGAGACCATATGTTGCACAAGGATTCCTCCCTTTGAATGAATTAAAACATGATGAGGACTACTCTTATCAAATGCGGCTTCCTCGGGCGCGAAAATTTGCATTATTCGCTGGTTTTGACCAGCCTCTCTTACCAGCCAGGGCCGGTCTTGGAGACTCAAGGTAGCAATCAAACGCTCCTCTTCACGAGCAAGAGTCACAAAATTTTGATCATCTTTAAGAATCTCATCCTCACTCAATGGGGGTTTACCTCCCCCGCCTGCAATCGTTCCTGTTGGTATTTCAACACCCTCGGGAGGAAATAACTTCTCCACAGGAAAGGTTTTGTCTGATGAATATGCAACTGCACGAAGGTCAAGTGAATATCGTTGGGCAGGGACAAACCATCCAAAGCCTGAAAATTGGCTTGGTTCATACGGCCATTGCCGCATACGCATTTTAGAATCAATTGAATACATAACCTCTGAGCAGCGATTGACAAAACCAATAAAGATTGGCACATTTTTGTGATCTTGAAAAAACTCTCTACGAATTGTTGATCCAAACAGTTCTCCTTTTCCTCGTGGTTGACCAGGAATAAGACTGTCATCTCGGGGGTTAGGAGGCTCAACGTGGGCATGCGATGGGCAATAGACACTTCTATCACCATAGACTTTATTATAGTCTGAATTATACTTGACAATATCTCCATTTTGCAGAGCAATGAGAATGCTAAGCTGCACCCCAAATAGTGTATGAGCGGTATGAAAAGCAACGTAGACAGGTTGTAAATCACTCTCTGATACTTCAACGGTACCTTTACGCTTTCGTTTAGCTCGTCGCTGGTTTGCCTGAATCTTTGCTTTGTAATGCTGAATATCGTTAGCCTCTGCAAAAAGATCCTCCTGTACAGGACGGTCAAAGTCTCTCCAAGATAAGACGAGCACTTCTTCTAATGGCACGGGTTTAAAGGATTTCGCCCATCCGCGGCCTTTGCTTGGTTGAGAAGCTGTTGAAGTACTCAAAAGGCGAACGGTACCCCCCTCTTCTAATGCTAAAAGTAAGGATCCTACATCCATACTCCAAACGAGCTGAAGTATAGCACCTTGACCAGTTTTACCAATAAATTTGCGAAGGAGAAGAGCTTTATCAGGTCGAACATCGTACACTAAAACATAACCGTAAGTAGTTCCAATTGCCATATATTCCCCACCAGATGAACCAGCTATTGCTGAAGGTTTTCCAAGGCTATGGGAAACTTTGATATGTTTTGAACGAAAGGAAATATTATTCCAAAAGGCCTTCTCTAAAAGCCGGAATTCTGGTGCCTTTAACTGGACCTTTTCGGGCTCCAAGACATGCGCAAGAGCAAATTGAATGGAAGTCGAACTGTCATCCTCCTCGTCATCAGATTCTTGTGATGCATCGGGTTCCTCGATCATGTGTGCCGCCTCTTCTGCCTCCATGTCAAGATCTAACCTTCTTTCATTTATTTCATCTTCATAAGCCTCTTCTTGTGCTCTTTTCTTTTGTAACTCTTCGCGAATTCGAGCCATCGAAGCTTCACTGTATGCCGCGTGAGTTGAATAAAAAACACTAACTTCTTGAGGCAACATTGCCTTTTCTAGTCGTAAAGAAAGTGACGTAATTGGTTTTCGCGACTGTTCCCTTTGTGCAATATCTCTTACATCTCTCCGATGCTGTAGTTCTGTAAAGGTACTTGTTACTTGATCTTTAACATTATCAGGCACTGGACCATCACCTTGCCATAAACTGAAAACGGAACCTAGAACGAGTTTATCAGCAATTTTTTGAGACAATAAGAGTGCCGTTTGGACCTCTCCGTAAATACCGCGTAACACAGAGTCTAATGTTGTGCTAACGACTTCATCTGCGACTAAGCGAACAGCGTCTTCTTCAATCTCGGCTTGAATGCGGCGCTCCAGGAAATGACCGCTAGCTCTCCATTTCTCAATAGCTGCGACTGCCTCGCTTCTGAGTTGAGTTTGGTCAATAGGTGTATAAGTCTCCAAAAAGTTGTCCACTACATCTAAGAGCACACCACGTACTAAGTGGAAAGATGCCAATCGATCTTTCTGATATGAAGATGCACCAAGAAAACCATTGTATGGCTTCTGCTCATGAGGAGCTAAAATAGAACTTGTAGCTGTCCATTCACGTTCTTTATCCAAGAGCTTGAGGTTGGCACTATACGAGGCAATGCGAGACTGGGCAATTTCCATGTGGGCTTCAACACTATCTGCAAGCTCGTCAAAATTAAAAACATCGAATGCTTGAGTATCATTGTTATCTTCGCCGCTCTGGGAGGGCTCATTCGAAGAAGCTCTATCACCTGCAGCCGCATCCTCCTCATGGTTGTGGTTGTTGTTATTATGGAGATTCTTGAGGACGTACTCGGGGGGTGGGGCATTCCCAAGCTCAAGCTCTACCAAGTAATCAAGACCTTGTCTAACAAGACGCTTGTGGTGATCACGGCGATCACGCAAGTCTTCTTCCTCTTTTGCGAGGCGGGCTCGCTCATCGCAAAGATCTCCCAGCTCCGTCTCGAGTTCTTTTAACTTACTCTCCCATCTTTCTTCTCTTACTTGTGCTACTTTGTCAAACATTCTCGCAAACCGGCCATATTCTCTTGTTGCTGACGTTATTTCGTGCCCTTCGATAGCAAAGGACGAATGCAGCTCCTTCGTGAACCCGGTGTCCTTTTTGTATTCCGGATGACTTAGTTCTTTCCTTAGCTCATCGACTTTGGTCAAGAGTCTTTGTAATGTTGCTTCTCCTGAAATTGAGCGGCGACTATTTTCTTCAGAAATAGCATCGATTTCGACCTTTCTGACTCTCTCTGAGTCTTCTAATGCTTCTCGCTCTTCCCGCAGGCGGTCTGCCTTGATACGAAGCATTGCAATATGCTCAAGCTGATGTTGCAGTTCCATACCTTGGAGCTCTTCTTCAACTCGATCATCAGCAATAGCATAAATAGCCTCTCTCTCGCGTAATTCTTGAAGCTTGGCTTCAAGTCTCTGTCTTTCTTCTCGTTCTTTTTCAACCTTTACATCTATGTGATTTAGTTCTGTTCGAAGCTCCTCAGAATGTTTCACCTGGTGATACTGCTTGTGCTGTTCCAATTTGCTTCTCATATCATCAGTACGAACTTGCCATTGAGTAAGTTCCGCTTCTAAAAGCTTTAAGTCCGTCATATTTAGCTCATTTGCATCTTTTGCAAGCAGCGAATCGATCAAAGCTTCTCCAACAGAATCGCGCCCAGGGCTGCTTGATGAAGCTAGAGATCGACGACTACCTTGAAGTAATTTTTGACTTCGAATCGAGGACATGGAGCGATGAATACTATCTCTTTTTGAAGCAAGCATCTCAAGTATGTATCTGTCCTCCTCCGGAGCCTTAAAAGTATTCCTTCTCTTCATACTGTCGTGTGAACGATTTGAAACCGGAAAAGCAGTTTCCTCCCTCAAGTCTAGCGAACCTAAAGAGCCCTGGCGCTTAGAGTTAATCGACATCTCCGAATGCCCACGGTCGGTTTCATCGACCTGAGATTCTTCGCGAGATCCACTACCTAGTCTACTTTTATTTGGATGCTGTAACATATTTCTAATCCTGGTTTCATTGCTATCATCTGATTGAGGGAATGATGGACTAAAGCGAAAGGAGTCAAATTTGGTGAGGTCGCGACTTTTGCTGCTCACTAAAGAATCCGAAGAATTGTCTTTAAGTCTTACATCAGCTTGAGCACTAAGTTCCGAGGGAAACTCGATGCGCTGTCCCTGATTATCAGAGCGCTTCATTGATCCTGATACTACTTCACCTTCTGCAAGCCTTGAGGCTTCGGCAATTCGCTCGTTAGTTGTATCTTGGTGTTGCATATTTTTATCCACTACTTTGCTCGTCGCATCAGCTATTGCCTTTTCTGCGGAAGCTCGAGATGTTTGATTTCGGTCATGGTGAGATTTGAGCGCATCTGCCGTTACATTAGAAATCGCCTGTGCTGCTGCTTGGTGAAATGTTTCAGCACGTTCAAGTCTAAGAGTTTCGACACGTTGCAATTGCGCCTTCAAAGCATTGTTTGTCGCATCAGTAATGACTTGCTCAGTAGCGAAGCGGGATGTTTTGCTACGCTCAATTTGGGCGTGAAGGGCGTTATTTGTTGCATCTGCTATTGCTTGGGTAGCCGTCATACGAGAAGCCTGTTTTTTCTGCTGAATATGTGATTTTGAGGCATTTCGTGTTGCATCTGCGATAGCTTGCTCTGTAAGTAAACGTGATGTTTCACTACGTCGGAGTTGAGATGCGAGTGCATCATTCGTTGCATTTGTAATAGCGTGGGTAGCAGCAAACCGTGAGGCATCCCATCTTTTCTGCATATGGGAATTTACTGCATTGGTTGTTGCGTCAGAGATTGCTTGCAGCGTGGTTGAGCGTGAGGTCTCGCTGCGATGCAATTGTGCTGTTAATGCATTGTTTGTTGCCTCAGAAACAGCTTGAGATGCAATTCGATGGGTTTCCCTTCGTGAAGTGTCTAAAAATTCATCCTCGCCTTCTTCTCCCAAGCTCCCTTGGTCCGCATCAGCGGGCTGTGAATGACTTCCAGTGTTTTTTGCATTGGAATCTCGTAGGCCTGATTGCATTGACATTCGGACCAAAGTTTTTACTTATTCTCGTGCGGACCTTGTGCTGCTTTTGTTCCACTAAAAGCAAGATCCTCCTCTTAAACAGCTGGAGTACTTTTTGTCTGTATCATAAGTTTTGCCAGTGATTTTACTGCTGTATGCTCCTATCACTTAGTTTGTTGGACTTCTGTACGCTAGTCTCGATTTAATGGGCTTCCATGCGTAACGGACATAGGTCAAATCTCACCCTTAAAAATCGTTGTTCCAAACGTTCTTCCCCCTTCTTGATTGATTATATAAGCGTAAACAACAAAACAAAACATAACATCTGCAAGAAACTCTGCGCCTTTCATGTAGCCTTGATATGACAGTCATCAGTATGCGTAGCTTGGTTATATTGCCCTTGCCTAGGACCAGGGTACTTCACCTAGACATTATTAGGAGATTATCAGCGCACGTGCGTCGATAATACGAATCAAGAGACAAACATGAATAAAAGAGCTAGTACCTATGTTCCGATTTCAAATCTATGGCACTCACTTGCAAATATGTTGCGCACTATCTACTGCAATAATAAATGAGAATACCAACTATAAATGCGCTCATTCTTACCATGGTACCACATAATGCGTAGCGATAGAAACAGCAATGAATGCAAAAGACATGTTCTCAGTTTTCATTGTCTACTACATGGACTCTAAGCAGGTATATAAGAAAAGGAAACTATGGAAAATAAAAAATAAAAACAATTCTAAAAAGAAACGAGGAAAGGAGGCAGCTTGTCATGCAGAGAGGCATCCCTATCATGTCAAGACCGTCTTCTTAAAGCAAAAGTATATGTACTCGTAGGGACCTGCTCTTCTGCACCAGCTCTCTTGAGTTCGTTTCTAGCTAAAGTTTTGGTCTTCTTTACTTCTGATAGGTGCTGAGTGGTGTTTCTTCAAATCTACTTCGCTTCAAGCCTGTTGCTGGCTCGTTTCGATTTACCATGTGGCCTCACTGCGCTTCGACCGAGTCGGACTTGCTTTTGAACTGGGACTGCGTAAGAGGTGTCACGCTTGGCACTGCTAGCGCTGTTTTGCTTGTTATTTGCGTTTTGGCGACTCTCCGAATTTTTGTGGTCTTTGTGCGCACGCGATGGTATGGTCTCAACTTGCTAATGCTCATTCTCGGCACTGTGCAAGCACTGTTTCTGACTATCAAATACCTTATAGACAGGAACCAAAAGCTTACATTTGCCGCAGGTTATGCTCGAGGAGTCCAATCGTTGATAACTTGCGCAAATTATGCTAAAACAGCTGCAGAAACCGGCACCGATCCAGAGATCTTTTCAAGGTATTACTTTCCGTTGTTAGGCGTAGTGGTTTTCTACCTTACGATCATTTTTCTTGTGGCAATGGGCCGTAAACAAGACCTTTGTTTCCACCCGCGATGGTTAGTCATGTCTGTGTCTCAACTAATGGTCGTTGCACTTTTCTCCATTCCAGGACTCAAGGTTATGCGCAAATTGGCTGGAGCAATGCAGTGGCACCATGTATATGCAGATGCTTCTATTCGCGATGAAATCGATGTAGCGCTGCAACAAAAGGCTCTTCGCACACTCCTTATTTTCAATGCTTTGGGCGCTTCGGCGCAGGTTGTGCTCGATGTGTGGCTAAAGTTCGTTTACGAGTAAGTTGCTTTGGTTCTCCTTTGATTGGTATTGCGAAAAATTGAAACACGTTTACTAACTTTGACATTGATTCACGGACACTTTTCTCCTTATCCTTACTCTTCGACGGGGACTATATTTCATACGTATATGAGCGAGTTTCACAGGGATCCAGAGCAATGCGTTGTTTTTGAGACCGCATTCGAGGAAATTGTACGCATCTTTCTTAAGCTGATAGCTTACCATCTGCCAATTACAGCGACGGTCTTTGTGTATTACTGGCTTCCTCGCACACGAATCCAAGATGGACATGTCGACGAACAGGGTCGCGCTCACGCAGCTTCCCTGGGCATGGACGAGGCCTTCAGCACGGACCTCTTAGAGCGAACCTAGTTCCTTCATGTTAAAAGTAAACAAGGGATTTTTTGAACGAAGCTGAGAAAGTTTTGTTCATGGTGTCAGCTGCCAGACCATGCCTATGCATATGGTTCTTTAACGTTTTTCTATTATTCAATTTTATTTTGAAAGACGTGAAAGGATCGCGCCTCAGCATTAGCGACACATGAGGGCAACCTATTTTGCTCTACACTATTTCCCCGCTAGAAAAATATCATACCTTCTGAATTGAACATTGAAGACAAGAGACACATGGGAGGAAACCAGGAACTTGAGCCAACGTAAACACAATAGATGGATAGAAAGAAATACCGAATGATAAGGTGAACTGATAAATGTACGTGATCAGATAACAAATTGAATACCTCTCTTACAAATACGAAATTATTTCTTTTTTAAAAATGCTGAAAGATTTTCTGCGTTTTGAAATAGCAGATTTTTTTGATGTCGTGACACTGAAAATATTAGACAGAGTCTAGTCCATAATCGCTTCGAAACCTTGATTATTTGTTACAAGCTAGCTGACTGCAGCAATTAAAAAAAAAAGGTATATAATGAATAAAAATAGAATAATAGGACTCGTGGCACTGGCAAACATCATTTTGGTATTACAGGTTATGTAGTAGTTGTATGTATGGTCTATTCGATACTAATTCCAAGATTGGCCACATGAGCCATAAACTTGCGAACTTGGATGAGGCGCATACCAATCCTCTCGAGATCGGACTTGTGTAAAAGACCAAAATCCGCAAGTTCTTCTACCCCCAACTCATGGAAAGCGGGTGCAAACTGTTCAAAGCCAACATCAGCAAGCCACTCATTCACTGACTTTCCAAGGTTAGGACTGCCGTTCGTAGGAATGTCATTATGAGCATTGGCTCCTGCTTGCGTAGCTCTTGAGGCAGGCGCTGAGGATATAGAAGACACAGTCTGTGGCGGGGTGTCAGAAGTAGATGGTTTCATTCCATGATTACGAGTATGCGGTACAGGGGGCACTGGCGCACTCGCTGTACTAGAAGCAGAAACGGTTGGAGCTAGGTTCCGGGTTGGGCGAGGGGGGACCTTCATAGGGCCTCCAGTCTTGGGGAACAAGTAATCACTGCGTGGAGGCAATGGTGGTGGCTGTTGCTCATGACTTGAGTGTTTTTTGGTGTTGCTTAACTCCGCATTAGCACGTGCATTAGACTTCGAAGTCACAGCAGTCGAGAGTTCTTGTTGGAAAGGTGATTTGGTGCGTGCAGGGAGTGCTCCAGGAGCTGAGTTAGAGTCCCCGTCTCCAGAGGGACAGGTAGTGAGAGTATTCGTGGATGAGGATGAATTATACGACGAAGATGCAGCAGGAGAAATGAGTGGTGTCTGCAAAGTTGGAGGTGGAGGTTGCTGCAAATCTGTAGAGTCAATAGGTTCACCCGGAATAGCAAGAGACACCCGATTTTGGCGTGCAGGATAACGCAAGGAAGCGCGTTTATTTTTCAATAACGCGTCTGGATGAGTCTCGGCAAGCTCCACTGTTTCTGAGGCTACTGAAGCCGCATGGCGTTCAACGCCAACAACTTTGCCTTCATAGAGGACGTGTGTATTGGGTGGGACGTCAGTTGTGCCATTCTCACCATGGGCAAGTGGTGGCGAAATGCAAATGTTAAATCGTGCGCCTTCGCTGAGTGATTCAAGTCCTAAACTAAGTCCCACAGGCTGCTCATCATCTCCTACAACGAACTCTAAGTTTCCCGAAGAGGCAGAATCTGCATAAGACACAGCAAGCATATTCACCGAATCCCATATGTACACAATATACTCAAGAGAAACCTTATCGCCCTTAGCGATCGGTGCAGCGCCAGGTTGTCCTGGCTCGAGTATCTCCACTGCATAGCCTTTATCCAGAAGTGAATCAAAAAGCTCAAGGCTTTCTAAGGCAAAGGTTTTGGTGGTTTCTTTGAACACAGGTGCCTTTCCATTAGACGACCTACTGCTATTGTTGTGGTTAGACAATGCTTCTTGAAGAGGGTTTTGCTGCTGCTGGTGTTGCATTTTACTGTTACCTCCAACAACACGAGACCGTCTCCGGTTCACATCATCCCAAGCTTCTGTGCTAAGGAGCACAGCTAGATCTGAACCATATGCTGCAGCAAGGTCCACAAGCTTGGCGCGCCATTCAGGAGAAAGGGTGGCTTCAGCTTCGATCTGGGCTTGAATACTCTCTAGTTCATCACGCGCGCTTCGAAGAAGATCGAGCCTTTCAGGATCCGAGGCTTGAACAATTACTGTAGTACCAGCCCCAGCGCCGGCTCCACTGTGAGACTCAATAATGTGCTTAACTCTTTCCAAGGAATCCATCAACTCATTGATCGTAAGTGCAGCAGCGTGTCCATCAAAACCAGATGAAGGACGTATGGCTTTGTTTACGTCTTCTTGTGTCGGAGATCGTTGTGCTCGCCTAGGTGCTGGCGGTTCGGCCACAGCATGAGAGATTTCGAAACGCGACCCGGCTGCACTAGACGAATTGGCCATTGTTATTTGTTGCTGCTGTTGTTGTTGTTGCTGCTGCTGCTGCTGTTGCTGCATATTCGATGGAGAGCGAGACCCTAATACAGGGGAAGTCTCTGAATACGAGCTCATCGAACTCGAGTGGTACCCAGGACCCATATTGTATCGTGTGGGCGACATGGGGTGTGGCATGTTAGGGAGGGAACCCTCGAACTGAAAAACACAGTGCAACTCGGCAATTGTAGATTCCATTGACTTGGGCTCCATGATAGGGATCCACACGTCTTCAAGTTGATTCGCATTCTCAGGAACCTGCAGAATAACGACACCCATTAGGGTTGGTGGGGTCAGAAAAGACTCCTTGTTCTTGACTTCAAGACGCACAGAACCCCCGGCTGAAACCTCGTCGACTACGAACTTTTGGTTCCAATACACAGTTTTCTGTCCGAGTGAACATTTACGATGGGACGTTTTCTCCTTATATAATCCATTAACCACCTGGACAAAAGGGTAAATTGTCTTTTCGCTGGTCAAGTTGCGCGCGCTGCATACTTTAAGTTGCAGCCGTCCACTGCCGCCGCCTGCCATGGTCCTTGCTCGAGGTTGAACTACCTTCCAGCTGCCTTCGTCAGAGGCTCGCACAACTCGCGAACCACCTCGCGACCTAGTTGACGACTGTGAAGAGAAAGACGCCTCGTGCTTCGGTAAAGAAGATCCCTCTTTTGCACTTCCGCTGCTTTCTTGGTGAACAAGTCCCTGGCAAGCAGTGCTTTGCGGCGATGGTGCGCCTGAAGTCCACGATGCAGACGATGAAGATGAAGTCGAGGATTCCACCGGATGCTTGGTCTCAAAAGTGGAGTTCGAAAATGTCGAATTAGAGGTCAGCAAAGGTACAGGAGCTAGATGCGAGCCTGGCTGAGCTTGAATTCTAGTTTGGGATTGGATTTGGGCAAGGATGCGCTCCTCGTCGCTATATATCTTGGATTGCTGCAGATCGTCACTAAGTACGGGTGCTCTTTGGTTCTCAACAGACCTAGCAGGAAGCTTCGGTGGTTGATAAAGGCTCAGCACTTGCGCGTGATGTTGATCTTGATCTTGGTCTTGGGGCTCCAGGTCTTCTGCGCTATCTTTCAATAGCCGTGCTGTTTTGGTGTCCTCCGAAACTGCAGACGACGACGCTACGGACCAGCTTGTGCTTGCGCCGCTGTTCTCACAAGCCTTCTCGCGCCTTAGGTTTAGTCTTGCCTTCAGCTCAGCCTGCTGCTCCTCACGCAGCTGCCGGCCAAGCTGGACCGCGAGGTTGTCGCCCTGCGAGTCCGTGGTGCTCGTTGGGTTTGTCTCCCCAAGGCCTCTCAGCGCAAGCCCTCGACTCGAGTACGAGGACTCTGTAGAGCCTTGAAAGTTTCCCTGAATATAAGAGTGTCCTATATTGCTGTCGAGCGAGCTTTCTTGAACGCTGTTATTGTTGCTGTTGTTGCTGATGATATTAGTGTTGTTATTGACGTTGATGCCTTTTTTAAAATTACTCAGTTGGTAGCCGAAGTTGTCAAAGTTGGTGTTTGCGTTGAGGTTTCGACCAGCAATTCCAGTGCTGGTATTCTCCAAGTTTGCGCTTGCGTCAACAATATGCTCTCTAGGGGCCGCAGCAGGCGACCCAGCCTCGCCCGCCGGATGAGGCGTCGAGTCGCGGGCGGGGCTTGAGACGATGCAGCCAATTCTTCCTCTGCCTCCACTCCTCGCGGCCGCCACGGGTGGCAGCCGCGATTATCAGGCCCTTTCACACGCCTCCGCGCCAACGCTCGCTCCACACGCGAGCACGACGCGAGCGACGACGCCAAAGCCGCTTTGCTTTCTCCTCCCTTTTCTGTCCTCTTCTGTTTCGATTTCGATTGTTCAATTACCCTATCATCTACAATCAATATATACATGTACATATATCTATAAATACATATATATCTATATATACCTTTCCGTATAAACCTTCTACTCGTTCCATTCAAATACAAGTACCTCCCTACTTAGTATCATTATATCATGCCTACGTAAATCATCACCATATCATGCACTTCATATCATTCAAATCGTACCATCGGGAAACTTAAAAGAAAGAAACCAAGAAATGGGAATGGAAAGAACACTTTAAAAAAGCAAAGAAGAAGAAGAACAACAACAATGAGTGAATGATAAATAAACAATAAACAAACAAACAAACAAACAAACAAATGAACAAACAAACAAATGAACAAATAAACAAATTATAAATTCTTCAGAAACACAGAGCGTGAAAGGGCCAAACTTTGCGCAAGTGATCTATCTGTGATACTACAGGTTTGTATGTGTCCGCATATACTGGGCTGTATCTGACTCCGCAGAGCGGTCTCCCTTCGCAGGTACTCCGTCTCCTTCTGCCTGCCTGCTTCGTTTCAGTCTCGCTCATGCAGAAAGAAACCCAGCTCTGGAACGGTGACGTCTGCGTCGTCCTCTCCGTGGAGGGAGAGGATGTAATCGGGACGACGCCGAGGTGGAGCTGGCTTGGTCGCCACAGATGAACTGACGAAGTCCGGTTTTAAGACGAAGGGAGAGAAAGCATTCACTCACTCACTCACTCACTCACTCACTCAATCTTTCGCTTCGGCAGTCAATGCCTCATCGAGCAGACGGTCAGCGGACCTCGCCGCCTACGCCGTGCCGCAGGAGTTCGTGCTGACAAAGAGGATCTTCGAGGCCATCTCCTCAGCGCCAAGCCCGATCTCTTCCTGCTGCACCAGCTCGCTCAGCTCTGTAGCACGCACTGCAGAGGGAGGACCCAAGCAGCGGAGAGAACGGTCTGCGATGAGGGTCCTTTGGAATGTAATGTAATCTAATCAATCCCCTGTCTAGCAGTCCATAGGACTACTTAGCGCTTCCTACCGTTTCCGTGTCATTGATTGCTTTAGTTCTTTTCTTTAGTTCCTTCCTTTCTTTTTTTGATTTTCTTCTTTCCCACTGACGTGGCTTTCTTGAACTTGCAAACCGACGAAGACTGCTGCTTTCTTCCTCCTCGTTTTGCACAGAGTCCCGCAATTCGACGCTCCTGCTCGTTCTGACCCCAAGCCGTATCATATCATATCATATCATACCATAGCGTGCGCAGCAGCTGTACCGGGTTCACATAATCTTCGTGCCTGGAGACAGACCCTCATTCTCATTCGGGTTGGCGTTCTTATGAATAATTGAAAATAGATAAAATAAAGAAGTGAAAACAAACAACTAAACAGCCAAATAAATAAATTTAGAAGCCAAACAACCACTTTTTTCGTTCTTTCTTTCTTTCTTTCTTTCTCTCTTCGCATGCCTCTTGGTAGCAAACAATTGGCCCTAGTGACAGAGAAGACTAGAAAACGGCATGGAAGCTAGCGCGCTTTGATCGAAAGTATGCTCAACAGAGCTCTTGAGTGTGCTGCGCTTTGCTTGCTTTTTATCGGAGTCCTTCTGAGTTTCTGGTTCTTCTCTCGATCATGCTAATTAATGTTGTTTATATATATGCATCAATTAAAATTAAAAACTTTTTATTTATTTATTTTTTTCAAAACAAATATAAAACTAAATAAATAAAAAAGCAAAGAACGCGTGCAGAACCCAGGTCAAACAGCTTTCTAAAACACCAATGTTATATTCGACCTAGCTAGATATTCAATTGGTCAACAGTACATCAATCTCCGTAACCTCGAGCCTGCCTCGGAGTCCTGATATGATACACGGAATTGCGCGCTGTCCATGAGTCAAGCCCAATCGGCGCCTCGGCTGTCGTTTTGTCAGCCTCGTTGTTCCCACCGTTGTGGCACATGCAAGGGGTTCCGTTAAGAGAGGCTCGTCTCCACTCACTCTTCGTAGAGCCCACTCTACAGAACCCATGGACATCCTCAAATCTTCGCACGTACCCGCAGTCGATCTTCGCACATCTCAAAAATCACGGTCGCCACATCGATGCTCTGCAAACCGTCCATTTTAGGCTTTCGGTGTGGCTTACGCATGTTACTCGAAAACCTCCCTTCGAATTACAGAGGAGCATCGTCAAATGCCCGAACAAATCATGCCTAAACCTTCAAGAGAGGTTTACCACGCCATCACCGTTCTCAACGCTCGTTTCCGACGTTTTAGACGTTGTTGTTCCTGTCGTCAAGATTGGTTTGGTCATGTTCTGTAAGGCCTCAAGCAAATGCAACTTTCTGTGGATTGTGAGCGGTCGTTCTCTTCGTGCGAATACGATAAATCCATCTTCTCGAACGTTTTCCGTCTTTGGAGACTCTCCTTCGCAGAGCTCAAGCGTGGTCGCTTGTGATAGTAAAGAAGGGCATTCATTGCCGAATTTTACACGACGGTGGACAAGGGTCTCACAAAATCTCATCTGCAAATCTATTGGCGCGAGGAACTTCTTTCTCACTTCAGAATATCGTGCGGCTCGATACAACGTGAAAGGCAGCTTGGAATGTAGCTTTGAAGGCGGGGCATTTGTCCATCGCTGAGCTCGAAGATCAGTCAGTTTGTTAAATTCAATAGATAATTCCATTCATCGATCTTGAAACCCCTGGTAGGCTTTTCCCTTAAGCGTTCCTAACCTAAACACTAGCCCTACGCACGCCCTACCTGTGTGGGTCGTTCTTTCTCTCCGTTCTCTTTCATTTACTTAAAAGAAAGAAAAAATTTGGTACATGGCTTTATTTTATTTCATTTTATCTTATTTTATTTTAATATTTTTAGTTTCTCATGATAACTCCAAAGTTCAAGTTTAGGAACCATGGCCTAATTGATCGTGGGTTGCAAAGCACGAAAAGCTAAATGAAGAGCACTGCCTTGCCATCCTTCTTTTGCATTTTGCAAGAGGTCTTTCTTGCATGCTCCTTCAAGCCCCTGCGCCAAGAGCAAAGGGTGGCGCCGATATTGCTCGAGATTGCACGGTTCACGGTTCCCCATCTCGACCTCTCAGTGTTCTTTTATCGTTCAACTTCTCTCACCAAAACCCTTTTCAATTTAAAATACATTAAAAAAGTATCATCATAATTTCTCCTAACATCAACAACAACAATAACAATAACAGTAAAAAAGAATAAGATCTTAAAATAGAACGATCCAATGGAACACAGCAAGAGCCGCCGGGATGTTAGAACAGCCCTATAAGTCAGTTAGCCATTTGTTAATTAATTAATTAATTAATTAATTAATTAATTAATTAATTCCTCAGTTCTTCCTTCAATCCCATTCGGTCTCCTCCTGCTATTCTTCAGAGAGACCAAGCCCAGGAGCAAGCCGGTCCCACCCGCGCCGCCCTAACCCCAGGCCGCCACGCCGCCCTCGCCCGGCCACAGGCCTCCGCCAGGGGCTGCAGGGCCCCGTTTCTGCGCGAGACCCCGGCCAGGCCACAGCTAGGTACCTCGAAGTTCTTGCCTCGAGAGGGTTTCTACGCGAAAAAGCTCTTCTTCGTGTCCTTTTCAAAGCTGTATCGTAGCGTTCCAACCAAAATTCGTTCTATCTGTGGTGTTCCTAGGCCGAGTTCCCTCAAATGCCTCAAATGGGACCCGCCGTAGCTAATGCTTAACAGAGTCCTAAGCACCATGTGATCGGGAGGAATACAGCAGTAGTACCTACCTACCTACTTCGGTACTAGTTTCGTGTTTAAAATTACTATGAGTAAAAAGTGCAAGTTCCTGCATAGTAGTAGAATAAGGTAGGTCCTATGACGAGCCTAAGTCCAGAGAAAAGAAATGTAAGGGCAAGGTTAGGAAGAAAATTAAGAGCAGACTGACTGCAATCCGTGCGGACATTGGCGCGGCTGCGAGCCGCAACGGTCGCCTCGAGGTAACCTTGCCTGCTCTTGGATCCCATTCGCGCTCCTTGACGTCGTCTACTGCTGTTACATTCCTTATCTGTCCTTCGAACCGTCTTTCCATCGTTTGAAATCCATTCCAACCCGTTTGGTGAGTTTGCATTCCCCTCGATTGCTATATCCATCGACGCCTCACTGAGCTCTTGACCTCAGACTACCAGAGCCTGCAAACGCACGAGCTCCGGGACTTAAGGTGTCTGCAGAGTTTTCATCTCGAGTAGAAGCCCCTTTCTGTGTCCATTGACTCGTGAATCAAAATCTAGGGTTCTTGCACTATAAATTCCTCGCTTGAGGTGGTTCATGGCGTCACCTCCTCAGAACAGCGAGGTCGATTCGCATCCACCTTGCCGCCTTCATGGACCTGTGATTGTGGATACAGATTCAGGCTTCATATCTAATGCCAATGTGGGTTCCGGTAATACAAATGTAGGTATACCGAGATCCACTCCAAATTCCCGTGCAAGACGCTCTGGGTCCACTTCCTGCGCAGGACTGAGCAACCTGGGCTCCTTGAGGGCAGAGACAACACCGCGGAGGGCGTCAGTTATTCCAAGTCCGCGCAGACTGTTGGAGGAGCTAGCATGGACACCACCAGCGAAAGCCTTTCATGTACGTCATAAGACGCATACAGCATGCTTGAACCCAGCGACACTGTCACAGTTGGATAGAGGGGATGATAAAGACAAATGTATTCATGAAGGTAATGCGACGAAGAAAAATACATTTAGCATGGTGTCAGCAACATGCGGAGTTGAAAACTCAAACCCTGCAGATAATATCTTTGAAATTGTAAAGCCGAGCGGTACTGTGCTCAATCGAACTGAAAGTTGTCCTCCCAAGTTTGCGCCTCAAGTTCCTAATAAACTGACAGTTTTGCCGGGAAATGGTATCTCGGTAGGAAATGCTCGAGCTATACCAATCCGACTTTTGACTTGCGAAGGTTTAGCTACGCTGATGGAAAAACTACGGGGTGATCTTTGTAATACAGCCATAGTTTTTGATTTCGATAAAGTCCTCACAAATGTTCCTGACGATTCGCTGCAGCAAATAACCTCGGTGGACCATATTCGCGGTGGGTTTGGTACGATTGAGTCGTTAGCAATGTTACAGGCAGCAGGGGTGCCGCTATTCATTGCCACAGCTAGATCAACACCTGCACTTCTTCAGGACCTTTTCACGAAGCTTAGAGCTGTGGGTGGAAAGCATTCTATGCTTGAGTTCTTTAAGAACGAAGCTCATAATGAATTGTGCGGACCTGCACTAATTGAGGAGGTCCGTAACGAACATCTCTGTGCAAAAATAAAACGAGTTTCTGGGACAAATATATTTAGTGCCGGCTATGAAAAGGGCAAGCTTATCGCTCATCTTGTGGCTCACGAAATTGCACCAGAACGTAGCCGCGTGATATTTGTTGATGATAATGTATTCCATGCCTATTTTGTGTTACAGGAGGCGCCTGCGCATATTCATGCGCAGGCTCCACATCGAAATTGCACCATTATGTCCACCTGGTGGGATCCCAGCGAAGAGCAAAGTCGTGGGCAAATGAAAGTCGTCAATGACTCGGATTTTAGCTATACACAGGCTTACCAAGAATGCCTCAGTGCCTTTGGGGTTTCTGAAGTCGATCGTGTTCGCACTGCAGGAATCCTTCTTGCCAAAGCTGTTTTGCGTGGAGAAACTTGAAAATCGCATCTTGCGCGATTGTTTGTATTCCTTAAATAAATATGTAGGACACCTAATCGCAATAGACCCGCTCATAGCGGTGGCGAAAGTAAACGGTGGCCTCAGTACATCTCTATCTGGGTTTGAAACTGGTTGTGAAGTTTGAGGTTTCTTCGTTGAACTAATCACTAGTGCTTATTCATTACAATCAACACGAAACCTCCAGGTCCCTCCGTGCATTCAGCTGGATAGTTCCCAAGCCGGCTCTTGCCATACTATGATCATTAAATTCTGGCAGGAAAAGCGCAAAACAAGTCGAGGTTTCTACTTTTGCCTTTAAATTTTCGTTTTTCTTTAATTTATGTATCTATTACGCTTCTGCACTGCGCTACTATTAATGATGATACATCATCACCAAGCATACAAAAGGGGAATGCAAATGAGATACTCAGTTTGCGATTGTAAATGAGAATGATAATTTAAATAAGGCAAACCTTTACTTCTTTACTTATTGGTACACAGTAGCATGTCATGAGCAAAGTCATTTCATGTGCTCCCTCAAAAATTTAAATGAAGCGGTAGGAAAAATCGAAAGGTAGATAATTTATCCTCCGTGAAACTATTAACATTTTTCTATATGCAGCTGTTGAAACAAATCACAGATCCGACCATCTCAAATAATGTGGTTCTGTCCTGCCTGGTTTTTAATGACTAGGAGGTTCAAAGGACTTTTCCAAGGCAGCTCTCCGTGCAGCCGTTACTGAGTAGACTTTCGAGGCTGCTCGCGTTTGTAGAATAAAAACCGTGCTTGCATCAGATGATACTCTCACCTCTGAATCACCCTTGTAGTGCTGGCCGCCTTCCCGAAATGCATGACGAGATCGACGTAAAACTAGATCACTGGTTTTGAAAGATGATTCGTCCAAGCGCGCGTAAGCATCTGAGGCAAGAACTTGGGCTCGAGACGGCCAGTGCGGTATAATCACAAAAAATTGAAGTATTTCATCTGCTGCCTCGGCGCGTTCCAAAGCGCCGCGTAGGTGTTCATACATACGAATAACCACAGAAGGTGTGTAGGGTGGATGAGCCTCAAACGATCCTCGGATAAAATCTTGATCAAAAAAGTCACCCTGGCTCCCAAATTGACGGTCTACATCTGGAAACATTGTGCAAAACCAAGGAAGACGAGAGTTCAGTGGTGAACCAAAACATTCTCCTTCTATATCAAACTCTGTTTGTAGTACATCTAGAACGGTGTCTAGTACACCACATTGATTCACACCAGAACCCTTCAACTCACCACCTTGCAAGGCAAGGTATCGGCATAGCAAGCAGAAAACTGCTTCATCATAGGCATGTGGCTTTTCATTTTCGTCCACATCAGGGTTGGCACTCCGCCAGAGGTCCCGCAAACGACCTTCGTAATATGACTTTAGTAAAGGAATTGCAACTAGTGGAGTCCCATCATGGCCAATATACCGAAAGGAGCACATAAGTGCAGATAGATCTTCTCGACTTACGCAACCTCTGGGTAACATACTATCCTCATTGTGACGGTCTGCAATAGCAATCTGATCATGAATTTCAGAAATTTTAGCATCTAGTGACGCAGAGATGCCTACAGCATCATCTGCTCCAACCGCTGAAAGTTTGCGGCACAGTTCTTCTTCAGGTAGCATTTCCTTGCTAACATGAAACAAAACTGATTGAGCACCAACATCCTCTCTTCGTCGCCAAAGCCAGCTCTCAAAATGATTTTGCAATCGACTTCGAAGCCATAGACCAGCAGTGGCCTTGAAGTGAGCTGATAATGCACGCATCGCAAGTAGAGCAGCTACCTCGCGGTCAGGTTCAAGGGGTGGCTGATTTTCATCGCCCTCTCCAGACAAACCGTTATGATCAAGATCTCCTTCCGACACCCCCGTAGCTGCCTCATTGATCATTCCTGATTCATCAAAGCTTGGCATGTTATCTTGAAGTGCAGATAGACCAACTTCCTCATGGCCAGATCCTGTGAGGTCACTCGAGTGTTGATTTTGTGCATCAACTTCAGCACCAGAGTGGTCATGTCCTTCTTCTACATGTATGTGATGCGAATCCCTGACCTGACTTTCATCTGCTTGGTGAAAATGCGTCTCTTCCTGAATACTATGATGTTCCACATGATGCTGTTCATCCTCACCGGGGTGAATGTCTATGTCATTATGACCATGCCCATCGTTAATGCTGGTGACATCATGAACGTTCTGCTGTACATGATTTTCATGCTCTGTGTTCATGTCGACTACATGGGCTTCCGAGTCAAGGTTAGCATCATCATCGTTGTTAGCTTCATGATTGCTCAGAGAATAATTTGGCTGCAGTTCATGTTGAACCGTATTGTCATCTTCCTCTTCAATCTCATTCAGATCATGAATTTGCTGTTGAAGCTGCTGGTGATTATGCGGATGATGAGTTGAGTCTTCATTATCTCCTTGATCACCAAGCCTGTGTATGCCGTGATCAGCATTTTCTTGACCAATGTCTTCGTTCTCAAGGTCGCTCTCTTGCGCGAAGTCTCTCGAATCGATAAAGCTATGGCTGATATTGTTATTCTCGTTGCTGCTATTGTTATTGTCCGTGGCTAATTGCGGCAGCACTCCAGCGGCGTCAGTTTCCTCAACATGAGTGCGAGTGTTGCGGCGTTTGGAAACCTCTGAGTCCGAGTCTGTCAAACTAACAGTGGGGCGCTTCTTGCGACCTATCATTGCAGTGCAGCCTGATCTGAGGCCGCTGCGTCGTGTTTATTTGCGGCCTGTGATTGGCCTTTTGCAGTTTCCTCATGCTCTTTTTTTTTTATTTTTATTACCTTTTCCAATTTGGGGATTCGTGCTGTCTGGTTTACAAAGGTCTGCCTAGTAATCTATTAGTAGTAGTTGGTAGTCTAGCCAGGCGTAAGTGAATTTTGGAAAGGTTCATGTACTGTCGTGTCAGGTGTCTACAAAGCCGAGATGGGTTTTACATGCCAAGCATTGTCGTACTTAGTAGATGCCGAGAGAAACGAAGTGATAAAAAAACAAACAAAATATCATTTCAAAAGTACGATTACAATTGATATTTCAGAGGAGTCTCTTATCAACGAGGGGAAAAGGGGAGACTTTAACAGGAACCAGTCGCGTGGAGGTAGGAAATAAGTCCTTGGCTTTTCGATTGAATTTATCCCTTTTATGGCAAAACTTCGATTCGTATGCACGTAATTAATTTCTAAACTTGATAAGTTATTAATATTATGAAAGCATTAGTAGGATGTGTTAAATAGTTGTCGCAAAATATGGGGGGTGGAGTTTAGAAAGCGAACCAGCGTCGAAGGCGGGAAAACTTCCGAAGTGGAGACTTACGGCCATGATAAGAACGAACTTTTGGCAAGGAGCTTGTGGAGGCTTGCCACATTTGTTCATTTCCTTGAGCATGGTCCGGAATGCTGATCGTGTTGTTTTCCCTTTCGACAACGTATGGATCGTTATCAAGCACTTGCTTGGTACCCTCTGGTAGCGGGGCTTCTAATCGAGGGCCGGCTTTCCAATCGAATGAATATCCGCAGGTGCAATGCATGAGGTCGCAACCACGGAACCGATAAATAATGACTGAACATTGCGGACAAACCCGAGTATATTGATTTGCCCAAGAAAGGAAGAGCGCATCTGCATTGCCTTCACGGAGTGTCGAGACATACTCGGCGTGGTTTCGTTCACGGTTCATAATGAAGCGTTGCATAAGGTTACTACCAGCCAGGTGTTGGATATCCTCAGTCTGGAGCGGCATACCACAGGACGCGTAAAACGGGCATCGTACCTGGAACCGACCATCTTCAACACAAACACGAATATGCTGCATCCAGCACGCTTTGCAGCAAAAGCATGGATCAGCACCATTATCGTGGTCATGCGATTCCATAAAGCCACTGGGTTTCTCTTCAGCGCAAATAAGGCAAACAACGCGTCTCCTCAGGACAGACATTCTCCATGTAGCTTGAAGACGAGTTGCGGCATTGTTTTGGCGTTTTTGAATTTCAGTAGTCTTGTCGAGGCAAGACTTCGTTGCAAGTTTATGAATTAAATCTTGGCTCATAAAGGTGTTGTGAAAACAAGGGAACGCAATGTTTAAGTTTTGATGGACCTCGATCTCTTCCTTAATGACCTTCTCAAGGCACAAGTGGCAAAACTGAGCCTTTGTTGGTTTCACACCATGATTACTCTGCTGGGGGAGTTCCTTTGCTTGCGCAGTGTAGTACAGAGCAGACCACACAAATTGTGCAGACTTTGAGTTGTTCGTGGAGTGCTGTTTGTAATATGAAGGGCGTAGGAATGCCTGATCCTGGTTTCGCTCTAGTTTTTCATGCTGCAAAATATTTTGTACAATTCCAGCTTCTTGGAGCATGGGTAAAATTCGGAGCATAGCTCTTTGGTCACATTCGCTCGGGACCACGTCCTGAACAAAGCAGCGCATGGCAACGCGCCAGCAATGGTGGCAACGAGTTGGTTTCCTGACAAGAAAACCACGGATTATGCTTTGAATCCGGGTCGCAGCGATTTGGTGGCCTGCCAGTACCAGTTCACGCTTGCGTGCGCCATTAGGCTGAAACCACCCTCGCGTATCTCGCAAGTGTGAAGACCGTACGACGATGCCCTTTCGCTTTTGCGGTACGCGTAAATCGACTTGTACATAGCGGAAGAGATGGCGGCCTGTCTCGGCAATCCAAATTCGATTCACAGTGGGCCAGTCCAAAGGCACGATGAGCACCTCTTGTCCTGGCATGATCGATCTCATCAAGGTGCCATCTTGACTCAGCACGACGACCGAGCACTTGCAAGTGTTACGGATAAGCAGTGTACTTCGTTCTACACCAGTGATCTCCCAAAGGTCTGTCGCCCAGGTACGGTCAGCTGGATCCCAGCGAGTCTGCGCCTCGGCCCCCACAGCATAGTGATAATCCCTTTGCAATTGCTCTGAAGAGTTTTCCGTGTCCTCTTCCTCCTCTTCCTCTGAGTCTTCAATCGAGTCTGACAAGCTAAGTGACGAACTCAACCTCAGCCTCCGACTTTCAACATAATGCTCGTGCACATGGTTCGCAATCTTCGACAGTACGACTTCGCTACGAAAGTTATCCTCAACATAAAAGGCAGTCATTTTGCTCTCGTTTGTTCTTGTCCTAACTTGACATCAAGAACAACTCAAGTGCCCGCCTCCTCGAGGTGATTTGGTTTTGCCTTCCTCCCGCTCGAGCACGAACAAAACCACTTCTAGGTACGTATTACTCTTTTCTATGACCTGCTGCTACTGCTGCTGCTGCTGCTGCTGCTGCTTGCGTGTTTGCTTGCCGCTAATGCTTGCTCGCTTATCTGTAGGCACTCTTGCCTTGGCTAGCCAACTAAGAAGTCGCTCACTCACTCACTCACTTCTGCTACTACCAAATAGAAATTCCTCTTGTAATTTTTACCAGCCTGCTAGCTAGGTGCTTCGTTTCCGGCCTCGCTGGCCTCTGTTCTCCCTCTGCAGCAGCGTCCGGCCTACCGATGGCTTCTATACAACCCTGGCCTGGCCTGCGCAGGCTCCGCGTGCTCTTCGCGTGTCCGTCTTGTTCGCCGCCAACCGGGTTCTGATTCTGCTTTATTCTGCTCCAGGTTCTCCAGCTCGTCTGCCCTTTTCAAGTTTTCAATTCTCTCTCTCTCTCTCTTTTTAAACTTTGATAGATAAAGCAAAAAGAAGCGTCCTTTTAAAAGCAAAAATTGAATAAAAGGGGAGTCTTCATGTCTTGTCGTTATGGTATCACCTAGGTTGATCCTATTGCAGCTTTTAATATTTCAAGCGCCATTGTTTGAATTGTTTAAAATGATAGAGTGTTTTATACGTATGTACACCTATCTGCCGGGCTCTCGATATAGAGAACTATTCGTCAGAAGAGCAGGTTTCATTTTCTTTTCTTTTCTTTTCTTTTCTTTCCAGCCCTACCTTACTGACTAATCTATGCAGGTTCGCGTTTAGTTTGATTTGTTCATTCTTCTCCTCCTAAAATAAATAAATAAATAAATAAATAAAGAAATAAAGAAATAAAGAAAGAAAGAAAGAAAGAAAGAAAGAAAGAAAGAAAGAAAGAAAGAAAGAAAGAAAGCTCCCTTCTTCTTCGTTTTCGTTTTCGTTTTCCCTCAAAGCCGTCTGCTGCCTCCTCTTCTCCTCTCTCGCTCCTCCGCCCAGCTCTTTAAAAGGTCACCCTCCAGAGCCTAAGACCCTCAAGTCAAGTCTCTTCGCAAGCCCACGTCTATCTCTGATCTCTTAAACCGTCCATCCATCCATCCATCCATCCTGAATGAATGAATGAATAAATAAATAAATGAATGTTCAAGTTCAAGTTCAACATTTTCACTTCAATTAAAAGTCCATCATCCATCATCCCGCTGTCCGGAACCCGTGGAACGATCACAGAACCGCGAAAAAAGCCGCCGCCCCTCTGGGCCGAATCTCGATCTGCCCAAAGAAAGCTGTCTGTGCCTTCCTTCGTACGCTTCGGTGATGCACCTCTGCGTCTTTGACGGCTTTCCAGAGCTGAGCTCTTGTCCGCGCGGCGCCTCGGATCACCCGCTCTCCGGAGATGAGCCAACGGGCCAAAGGAAAGATTTCATCCAACCCAAGCGAACGAGCGAGTTGAGTAAAGCAAGAAAGCAAAGAAGCAAAGAAGCAAAGAAGCAAAGTCTTTAAAGCAAGTCCTTTGGGCGCTCCCGAGAGAACGCGATCTGCCTCGCGCGGGATGGGCCTCTTTTTGAAGCCAATACCGTCGCTATGGACCTCCTCGCTCTCCTCTTCACTTAATTCTATAACAATTTAACTTTCTTTTTGTTATAAATTAAAAAAATAAAAATAAAAAAGTTATTTATTTATTTATTTTTAAAGGAATAACTTTTAACGAGGTGTGCGACCTTTGTACAAATCATCCAAACCCGCGATGGGCGAGCGCTTTCGAAGGAAAATAGCTGTAGAAACTACCGCTTTACAGGTGTCTTCCCGCCCCACCTGAGCGGCTTATTTACCTAACTAAAGCAACCTGCATCAAACCAGGAGGAACAGCCGTACCTTTTACGTTGTTCGTCAGCCTTCTTACTATTTATCTGCAAATAATAAAATCATAAGATGATGCTCATGAAAATCAGAATCTCATACCTTGAAACTCACAGGAAACAAATAAACAAATAAACAAACAAACAAACAAATGAATGAAAATGAATGAATGAGCCCTTCTTTCTCTGAGGTGGCGGGTGCTCGAGCTGGGCTGGCGAACAACTGGAGCGGCTCAGCTGAATCGCCTTCGGATCCAGCTTATCGACTCATCGACCACCGGCCTCCTCTCCTTCTCGCGACCAGAAAGTAAGTACGCAAGTAAGCAAGCAAGCGAGCAGGTAACTAAGCAAGTAGTCAATGCGCCAACCGACTCGAAACCATTCGGTCAATTGATCAATTGGTATCAATCATCAATCGAGGATGGTCTGATTGATTGATCATCATCGTTAGTTCTGCACTTAGTTAGTTACTTATTTTTTAATTTTGTTTTAAAATTAGAAATTAGGAATTAGAAATTAGTTAGTTAGTTGGTTCTTGGTAAGTTCCCTTTTCTTCCCGCAGAGCCGGCAACAGACGCCAAAACCTTTTTAACCCACCGCCGCTCGCTACTAGAGGAGTACTCGCAAGGCTAGGCATTTGGCTAGGTAGCGGATACCCAGAGGGAGAGACGGCTTCGTGCGCTTTCGTTCGTTTGTTTGTTTGTTTGTTTGTTTGTTTGTTTGTTTGTTTGTTTGTTTGTTTTTCAGGCTCTTTGGAAAGCAGCGAACAGACTGACGAGAGATAAGCAAACGAACTACCTAACGGCTGTTTATCTGCCTGTTTGTGGGTCTGCATCTTTGTTTGTTTGTTTGTTTCTCACGACCGGGTTTACGCCCTCCGGAACGAGAGAACCGCCGCCGCTGAAGCCTCTCTGAGCCTTTTCAAAGACCGTGAACTCGATTTGAATAAAATTTACTGTTTTCTTTACTCAACTTAAAAACAAAAACTGAACAAACGAAGCATTTAAAGCACACCACACATATATGATTATTTTAATTTAAAATTATATATATATAAATAGAAACAGCCGCATCTTATCTTTCAAGTTCTGCAATATTTAGTTTTCCACGCGTACTCTTTTAGGGCCAGAGCCTTTAGTTCGAGTATTTATTTGGAGAACTCGAGGAAAGTGCCTCAATTCCCTTCGCTCGGCCGTAACTTCTTCTTCTTCTTCTTCTTCTTCTTCTTCTTCTTCTTCTTCTGTTTTCAATGAGAACCCGTGAAAAGAATGAGAGTAGACTTGGAATTAGCAAAAGAGGGCAAAGAGAGCAAGACGCCAACCTTCTCGTTCTTCCCTAAGGCCCATCCGACGCGATCATCGCGCAATTTAGTTGAAGGTCCATCGCGTCGCAGACGTTCATCCTATTCGAAGGCAGCCGAGGCCCTCTGGAGCCGCTTGCGTCGCACAGACACGCGCCTTCTTTGAAACGCGAGGCCTTCGCTTTGGGCGCTCTGCAAAGCTCAAGTTTCCATGCTTCAGCAGTTGGAATCGTCATTTGCTTTCTGGGCATGAATGAATGAATGAATGAATGAATGAATGCATCAATCATTACATCAATCATTACATCAATCATTACATCAATCAATACATCAATCAATACATCAATCAATACATCAATCAATACATCAATCAATACATCAATCAATACATCAATCAATACATCAATCAATACATCAATCAATACATCAATCAATACATCAATACATCAATCAATCAGAATGAATGAATGAATGAATGAAAACAGAGCAAAGCAAAGCAAAGCAAAGCAAAGCAAAGCCGCCTTAACAGTTCGATGAAAACGGCAGCTCGCCGAAACTTTCTACATAAACGAAAGAAAGCACAAGAGCCTGCGCATCGCAGCGGTCCTGGCCCGAAGAGGCCGAGGAGCGGTTGCAAAGGATGGCTCGGCTGCTGCCTGGGCTTGGCCAGTCTGCGGAGGCCTCGGCGGCTTGTTTGCCGCGCGGCGAGGCCTCTCCTTCTCGGCTCCAGCTGCGGCGGCATCCCGGTCGCCTCAAGAGCAGAGATAGATCGATCGCCCCTCTCTCGGTAGGACATAGCAACGAAGAAAGCGCCTCTTTCTTATTTCTCCCTCTCGTTCTAGCTAGCAGAGTGTTATTAGCAACAGGAAGAGGAAGTTTATCATCCTTCATTTCATTATCCCTTTAACTTTACGAATTGAGTGAAGATCTAATTATCTTTTTCAACACAAATTACACTAAAATAAATTAGTTTTCAATGAATCGAAACTCATAGTTTTTTATTCTTCTTAATTCCTTTAAAAATATATAGATGTAAATAATATATACGTATATATGTACATATGTATATATATACGTATATGTACGCAGAAACAATGCCTCCAAGCAGGGCGAGGAATTAGAGACTGCCCCCGTTCTGGCCTTTTCGGGTTTGGCGGTCGCGAACCAGCCTATCTCCTGCGGTGTTGGAGCGCCAGGGAGGGTCACGGGGGGAGTTAGTGCAGCCGCTGTTTGCACCATCATCGATTGGGCTCCATCGGGCCCTGGGTTATCGAGGGCGAGCGAGATCTTCTGGGCTGGCGTCGCTTCGTGCGTGTGCGTGTGTTTATGTATGTCCGTCTGTGCGTTTCGGATGGCAGGCTGAGCGAGCGACGTAGAGACTGAGGGACCGAGAGGCAGCAGAGGCAAAGAGTGGCAAAGGCAAAGAATGGCAAACTTCGAAGGCGAAGGCATCGATCGTAAGATCACGATCCTCCTCCCTCCCTCCACACCTCGATAACCCTGGTCCCGACTGGTACAGTTTACGGTAGCCCGCGACCCTCTGCCGCGTGTGTGTGCTCGTGAGTCCGCGCAGTTTTCACTTCCCACGATTGTCAATTACCTACCAACTAACTCACCAGAAGCGGTATCTTTTTCAAGATCGCGACGGCGCCACGACCACGAGAAGAAGAAGCAGAAGCAGAAGCAGAAGCAGAAGAAGAAGAAGAAGAACCGCGAGTTCTCTCGAATTCCTGGCTCCTCAGCATCGGTTTGGTGCCCGCCTGGGAACGCAAAGCCTATCTTAGCTTAGCTTTCTTCGCATCCAGCGGTAGATAGGCACGTAAGGAAGGAAGGGAGGGAGGGAGGAAAGAAGGCGCCCTCTGGGTTTTCCGCAGCGGCGCGGTAGGACACTCTTAGGCTGCGGGTGTCGGAAGAAGCGGACGAAAGAAGGCCTTGCGATATTTGGATCTTCCTGGCAACTCTCGAGGCCTCTTTTTTAAGATTGAATAGTTTTAATTTAAAATGTTTTTTTAATTATATATTCTACATGTATGTATGTATGTTTGTATGTAAAAAAAATAAAGAAAGATTGAAAAACAAAGTTGAAGCAATCGTGATGGAAAAGAAAGGATCTCAATTTTTGCTTTCAGGTTAAAAGAATAAATTAATCTATTCTATTACATTTTATCATCGTGGTAAGAAGAGTAAGAATGATGAGATTATCATCAAAAGAAAGTAAATCTGTTTGTTTGTTTGTTTGTTTATAAAGGCGGAATGGAAGATGGCAGAACTTGTAATA
Source organism: Schizochytrium sp. TIO01 (assembly GCA_004764695.1). Classification (NCBI taxonomy): domain Eukaryota; class Bigyra; order Thraustochytrida; family Thraustochytriidae; genus Schizochytrium; species Schizochytrium sp. TIO01. Next base: position 3,033,454 of record SMSO01000014.1, on the reverse strand, counting down.
ATAAGTTTCCACTTGGAGGTTGGCTGCGTCGTGGTCACCTTCAAGTTGGATAGCAAGCAAGCAAGCAAGCAAGCAGACAGAGAAACCTGATGACACCGGTGATCAACGGTGGCTCTCTCTCTCTCTCTCTCTCAGCGTAGGGCGAGCCTCGTGCCCCGCCAATCAGAGCGGCCTCGCAGCGAAGGGCGCCCTCGAGCTATCTTGGAATCTGCGAGCAACTCGGATTGGAGTTCAAATTCGAATTCCGAGGTTGGAATTCAAATTTCGAAATTCAAATCCGAATGGTGAGATTCGAATTTGAATTTTGAGATTTGAATTCATTTGTGGTTGGTACGTACCTACCAACCTACGTACCTGCCTAGGCGTGGTTAGAGGTAGAGGTAGCTAGCTAGCTATAGGTAGGTAGTGTCTGTCTGTCTGAGGGCTCTATGGGCAAGCAGTCAGATCCAGTTCCGGGCTAGTCGGGTTTGGAAATCAGAGTTGGTAGAAGAACGGAGAAGTAGCCTAGCAAAGATCTGAAGGACTCAGTGCTGGTGCTCGCCATTGCTCGTGTTTTGGTAAACAAACAGCTTTCGAAGCTAGGCAGGCGGAAGAAGGCAGGCTCGACTGGAGTGAGGATTGGGGCCACCGTGGCGCTTCCGGGATGACTACTGCAGAAAGTGCATCTGTCAGGCGAGGCACGGGTGTGCGGAGGCGATGGCGGCCTTGAACTAACTAAGCTCGAACCAGAACAGAAATATCTTCAAGCGCAAGCCTATGTTTGAAGTGAGCTGGGGTTTGGTTAGCTCAAGCGACCTGAGGGAAGGCAAAGGCATTGCTTCAGCCTCGAGGAGAAGGACATGAACATGTGTCGGAGATTGTGACACTATCCTGAGGTTCGCAATGAGAACGAACACCTCTCGGTCGTTGCCAAATCCTGAGCGAGTGATTAGTAAGTGCCAATTTCCCCCGTGCTCGGCTCAACCCCCTGCTCTCTACGGGAGGGTTCTCGATACTGAAAGCCCCAATATTACTCGGACCCCTCCAAGAGACTTTGTAAAAAAGTCATAGATAGTTTACGTACCTAACTAGAACTAAAGAGTATAACTTCATGAGTATATAATGTCTCTAGTTTGAACCCAGCACCTCAATAGACGCAACATGTTCAACGTTTCGATTGAAACAAACACCAAATTTTCCTTTTCTCTGCTCCACTCAACGAAGAGATTTCCACGAATGGTGTTACACGTGGAGTCTGCGAAAAGCATAGTTAGCCTACGTTTTATCAAAAGAATATAAATTAACAAACCGCTCCATGAGCATTCGATGCCCTAAAGTCTCCAATTTGACGCAGTAGCTCATTAAATGTGTCATATTCAACGTATCGATTCCAAAAACTTTAGTTGGTACAATACACATTTACGTGCAATCGTGAACACATCAAAAGCACAGTTGGTACCTACTTCTCGAGTTGCGAGCGAACATGCACAGCCCCCTTCAGCCATTCATTATAGTCCTTTATTCATTCAACACATTACCAATGGGACACACAACGGTGTCTCACCGCAACCAATAATTACCTCCCCACATAATGACTAGGTGGGTGTTATATTCAATAGGCATCAAATTCATTAAATCGTCGCCGTCGCTGACCGGAAGAACTTCGACAGGCCAAAGTATATGCCTTCAGTTCACTTAGCATCTCAGCTCTTATTTAAACCCCGGCACCAATGGTTTCATGTTATCTATGAAAGATAGAGCTTGGGTTGCAGTAATCGCTCTCTTTATAGACGACAACTAATCTTTGACGCTGACCGTCATTCAGCCTATGCGTCACTATGCTTTAATGCTCTTACATGAGGAACTAACTACTTCTACTACCTCGAGTACTAACGATAAGCTGAGCCGCTATGGTTCTCTTAGTGCTTCTAGTAATGCTAGATCATACATCATCTGTGACCATATAACGGCGAATATGCGTCCCTTGCACAGCAAAGCTCTTCAGAGCTGTAGACCATAAGCTGGTTTGGACTCTGTAGAATAGGCGTAGCGCCTGACAAAGCCCAGTTCTACTCGCGTTTCAACCGGTTGGTTTAGGGAAATTTCAAGGCTAGCAGGGCAACAGCCAAACTTATCAGGACGGGCGAGACAAGTGTTTGGAGGATTTGTCGGAGCACGCAAACTCACTTGCTCGAGGGAGGGAGGATTAAGACACCATGAACGGCTTTCAACGCCTCTTTGCGAAGGCAGCAGAAGCTGGAAAATCCCGCGTGAGTTTCGGCCTAGTAGCTGTGGGAATCACAAGTGGTCTCACCGGAAACTTGGCGTTCAATGAAAGCCCTGAGCAAGATCCGCAGCACCGACACGCTGATTGGAACGTCGATTGGGACAAGATGGCACACGTGAGCGCTAAGAGGACTGCGCGATGGGAGGAGGAGCGCAAACGCATGTCGCGAGGTGCTAAGCCTGCAGCCCCATGCCGTACAATTTACTTGATTCGTCATGGACAATATGAGCAGGCATCTCAGACGAAATTTATTGAAAATAATGATGGTCTGGACCAGGATTGGTGGCTCGAGTGGGACGCCGCATGCAAGCTGACCCCCCTTGGACGCGAGCAAGCCCGGCTCACCGGCAAGCGTCTTGCGGAAATTGCCAAAGCCAAGAATTTCAAGTATGATGCCATGTACTTTTCGGATCAGATGCGGGCTAAGGAGACTGCAGAACTCATTCTAGAGGAGGTCCGTGGACCTGAGAGCATGTACCCCCCCGCACACATGGAGCAAATGCTCCGTGAGGGTCACCCCATTCAGCCTGTCCCGGCGTCCCGCACCTACAAGCCGACTGACGCAGAGTGCCATGAGGATGGTGCTAGAATTGAAGCGGCCTTTCGCAAACATATCCACCGCGCCCCATTGCGCCAAGAGCAGGACTCGCATGAGATTCTAGTGTGCCATGGTAATGTTATCCGCTACTTTGTATGCCGCGCGCTTCAACTTGATCCTGCTGCTTGGCTCCGCTTCGCTGTGTACAACACTGGTATTACTGTAATTCGCGTTGCGCACAACGGAAGCGTCTCTGTCTCGGGTGTTGGGGATGTTGGTCATTTGCCCCCGAGTAAAGTGACCTACAGTTAATAGGTTGCTATGGTGTTCGCCGTCAAACGAGTCAGCTCTGCTTATTCTTCGTCAAGTCACTGCTCATCACGCTAATGTTTTTATCAAGTCAACGATTCAGTGCAAAGTGCCTTAGCGTCTTGTGGTTGTAATCGAAAGTTCTCGTCTGGAACAGAAAAAATAAGGCCCTTTATATAAGACATTCGATTGTGATGTCTGAAACAAAGGTAAGCTGGAACTGCACCTAGCAGATGCGAATTCCATTCAAGTTTGTGTTACAAGGATGAACTTTCAATGTTGCTAGTGCTGGCGTGACTGATCTACGCTATTTGCCTGTGATAGAGGGAGACTGGCTGACTGAATTAACTGAAACATATCCCAAAATACTGTCCTCCTAGGGATAGAATAATTAGTCATACTTAACAATAACAAAAACTCGTTTTCTTTCGACCTTAAATTAGACAACTTGGCTACTTGTATCCTTGATGCTTAAAGATCAATGATTGTTAATTCTTTGATATACAAATCTACCAAGAATCGGGGTCGTGTGATGTCTTTTTATACTCACATTCATAAATGTAGCAAGCTGATTCGAGCCATTAAATCTGAGTAATACAAGTATACCTGCAGTAACAAATAGAATGCATTGTCTCTCCATTTCCATATATTAGCTAAAGCTTCTGTTTTCTGGCATGAGGTCCCAAGTTATAGTTAGAATTCTTCAGAAGAAAAAGTTTGTACAATTGAGTAATAATCAACACATATAACGAAAGCAACTGATATGGGAGTCCTTAGATGCAAGACAAACAGGCGGAATTGCGTGATTTATTTATTCCTAATAAGGTTTCCAACAGCTAATCTAAAAGAGATCATACAAAAAGGTAGATGAAATTGCGGATGCACGTCCTACAAGCAAAAGTGCCAATTGAAGAGAGTGTTTAAAAGACATTGTTGCAGCAGACCTCGTATTGCCTGAGTCCAACAGACGAGGGATGTACGCAACTCACCGCATCAGTTACTGGCATTTTATGAGACGTACGTGCACGCCAGACCGCCCCATAAGAAAATGAAGGTGGCGTCGCACCCTAAGAATAAAAAGGCATGCAATCTGGCGGAGGAGGCTAGTACCTCGCTTCACAGAATGTCAGTTACAAGATTGAAAGTTACGCGGCAAAATACCGCAGGAATCAAATTCGGCAGGAAAGTAAGAAGAAGAAAGGACAAACCCGGAAAGTTTAAAAAACGCGGAGATGAAATGAATGGAAGAAAGAAAGAAAGAAAGAAAGGAAAGAATGAAGAAAAAAGAAAGTCACATGGTTCAGATCTGAGTAAACGGGGGCGAGGAGTCATCATCATCCTTCTTGTGCTGCGCAGCGCCATCCTTTTGCCCCTGGGCAGATGCCTTGACACGTTCAAATGCCTCACGAGTAGTCTCAGCAGCGCGGTCCAGACCAGGCTTGCACGCCTCACTAAACTGGCCCACACGTTCCTTGGTGGCATTCCAACCCTCGCCAGCCTTGGCTGAAAGGTCACTAATTGTAGGCTTTGCACGCTCTGCAAAGTCATCCATAGCAGGCTTGGCCTTTTCATAAGCACTGTGAGCTCCCTCACGTACAGTCTCAAATCCAGGCTTCACGCGCTCCTCATAAAGATGACCCATCTTCTCGCTAGCTTGGCGGAAGTTTTCGTTCTCATTGAGACGACTCTGGACCTCCTTAGCCTGCTCTGCGACCTTGGATACACCCCATTGCCAGAATGCGAAGGCGTTTGAGGCTCCATTTTTGATCTTGTCCATGGGAATGGCGCCCTCAAGACCTGTCGTCTGTTGGAACTCGTCATCCTCATCGTCGAAGCTAGATCTCGGCTTATGCGAGTAGTAATCGTCCAAATGGGAGCGAGACATATCGTCCGAAACATCATCAACAGCAGTTCCCGCGAGGCCTCCAGCGCTGGTCTTGCGGAAACTCGACCTGGCCTGGCCATGATTCTGGCTAGAATTCTGGTTCTGGCTCGAGCTTTGAGCAGAAGTCTCCTCAAAGAAAACGGTCGGGGAAGATTTGTTCTTTGCGCGAGACAAATCAGTGTCTTCAGAGAGCAGCAGGTTGTCTTTGGGGGCGTGGGGAGGTGCAGCCTCCGCCACGACATGCTCCTCATGGTCCTCCATCATGATGGCAAGCGTCTGAAGAAAACGAACGAGCGAAGAAAACCAAGCCTACGAAGGCAGTGAAGACAGAAGGGAAGCAGAGATATATGTCACAGAAGGTGGATCGCTGTGCGGAAGAAGGTCTCGGAGGCGTCTTAGGTCGACCCGTGCTGGGAGTCTGCAGCAAATCGGCTTTGCTTGATTCAATGATTTCCAATGATAAATAAATGAATGACGAGTGACCAAATGATTTGAGATTACTTTTATATAGCTAATAGCGTAGGTAGTTGGTTAGCAGAGACTTTCTTTCTTCTTTCTTCTTTCTCCTTAGAAAAAAACAACAAGTAACATGAGAAACCAAATCTAGAGTCAGCCATCGGCAACAGCCTCTGCCTCGCCCGTGCAGACGCAGGAGGCAGCCCACCATCTGCTCATAGCAGCATTCGACCTGTATCGAATAAGCGTCTCTAAACAAATCAACCATACGACTGTGCAGTGGCGACTGGCGGAAGCTGAGAAATCTCAAGCTTTTTCTGCTCTTAATTATGTTTTCTATCTACGTAGGTACTGTCTACTTGACGACTGGGTAACACTTCAATAGCTAATAGTCGCATGATGAACGCGAAAGACTTGTCCTAAAACTTGTGCGCGGACTCTGAAGCTAATTAGCAAACATTGCAATGCAGAGGCTCGGAACCCAGCAGAGGTACGAAGAGACTGTGCTTTGATTTCCGTTTGGCTTTGCACAATCCTTCCTTAACTTACGAGGAGGTGTTTTATTGAAGTCGGGATCTGAGACCAGAACGAATATTAATTTTTTTTAAGAGGGAGGAAAATCTTCATCTAGTAGAGTACACTGCAGACCCTCCAATTCCAGTTCCTGCACGCACTGGTTGATACAGGAAAGCGCCACGCAACGAATAACTGTTTTGCATTTGGCCTTTCGATTCCTCAGAGCATAAACACGCCACGAGAATAAATTGATGAGATCGTTCTCTTCCGTCTCTAGTCTTGGTACCGAGAAAGAACATTTTGCAGACTTTTCTTTCAGAAAAAAGAGGCCCCAGAGCCTCGCTCCCAGGAAACTGCCAGTGAGACTTATAAACCGTAAGGACTGCACGGGGACACCTTCACCTGAATCGGTAACGGAATACTTGAAAGAGCGCCAACGTCAGAAGTGGGTACCTAGTTAGCACTTGCTGGTATTTTAAAACGCACAGCCGCCAAGCGCATAAGTACCTGTCATAGAATTGGACCAAAAGGGGCCGCCAACCTACAGAGCATAAAGTTCTATTTTCTGTTTTTTACTGCCTTTTATTCTTTCTTAAATGAGGAAAAGCCTGAGAGAAACACGAAGAGCGAAAGTGAAGGATCAAGGTCCAACGTTACTCTTAGTGGAAGGTTCGAATAGAGCAATAGGTATGCTCAGATGATGAAAGCAGCACATTGAAATTTGAGAAACCAGGATCACTTTGGGTGGCATATGTACCAACTATCGTCACAGTACGCCTTCTTTTCGATGCGTCAATGCGAAGTGCATATTGGCACGACAAGACCTGAGCAGGAACACCAATATCTGCATATATTTGGAAAAGCAGATATCTGCATACTCAAAGACCGAAGACCGAGATAGAAGGACATAATTCTTGAAAAAATGTAGTTGCCAAATCATCTTTATATGAACAAACATCATGCATCATGATAGGACGAACGGCAAGATCCTACATACGAAGGTCAGTTTTACCTGTAATCACCAAACATTTGCAAAACACATCTTATGCAGGATTCTACATTTCCAGTTGTAGTTTTTGTAATTACAAACAGTTACTGAGTATAGTATTTAACGCTTTGGGGATCCACTAATATTAGGCCTTGTGGCGCACATTTGGTGGTTCGCCATTTGTGTATGCCTCAACATCGATAAGACCAACGTTAATTATTGTATGTACCTGGCAAATATACAACTCTGAATAGTTGTGTACAAGTGGAGACTTTCACAGTTTTTTTTTTTTGGTTAGTTGGAATTTTTGCTTTGATGACGAAACGCCAATATACAAATGATGTGTACCCCAACAGAGCTATATGCGGAACAAAAAGCCTTTACCATTCATTTTCATAGATCGTGCAGTTCATGAGCAGCAATCAGGAGTATAGTCATAACAAAATGCCTTGAACCGTTTCATAACTGCATGGATTAAGGCAAGGCCCAAACGTTTCTCACAAAATATTGAGATTGGAATATCACAACGAAAAAACCTCTAAGAAACTTATTTAGAAGCATCTTGTACGCAACCGCGAAGATCTAGGACATCTCTTTGGTTCGTTTCTTGCCTCCCAAGCAGTAAAAATTCACTCCTTCTGCACATTTGACTTTACTTTTTTTAAATAATTAGTTCCATTCCTTGAGATAACCGCAACGAGATCAATTTTTTTAAGAAAAGATTTGGAATTGATAAAAGCGCAGAAAATTACTACAATGGATAAATGTGTAAGATAGGAACAGAGACCTACGTGCAGCTCTTCTGGTGGTTAGCAGCGGTGCAACTGATATGTGGTGCAGGAAGTGAAGTTTTAAAACAACGACGAAGTGTATTTTGGCAAGAGTGTGGAGAACATTAGTAAGGAACGGGAAAGGCGTGCCAATAGGACAAGGCCTCGCCACGTGTTTGTTTACTTGTTGATTGTGGGAATTTCATCGTCAAACTTAGGACCCCGCGCAATCTGGATTAGACCGTACGGGTCATCTTGATGGAGATCAATGCGGTCCCATGTCTTGAGCTGCAAGATCTCAAAAAAGCAACTTGCCACTGTGCGCTTGTTCTTTCCTTCTGCCAAGCTTTGGTATGTGATTGAATCCGTGTTTTCAAGAACGCCCTGGCAGAGACGAAGCATGTTTGCAGTACGTTTATGCCAGCGGGCTTCACTCGAAGGTTCACCTTCCTCATCATTGTCTTCATTCTCGCTGCCGCTTTCGCTTTCGCTTTCACTCTCACCTTCAGCCTCCTCTTCAGACTCGACCATGGGCACGGGAGCGTCAGACTCGTCATCAGAATCTCTGGTCTCAACGACGACGTCTTCATCATCATCAAGCTTAGGGCCTCCCACCGAAACGCGGCCTTTAGACAAGGACCTTGAGGCGCTTTCAGCGACCTCGAGACCAATCGCCCGATCACGGTCGTCGTCGTCATCATCATCATCCTGGGGCATTGATCCAGCAATATCATCATCGTCGTCCTCAGCCTCCGGAAGGACAGGTCGAGGCGCAGACATGGTCGAACGACGACTACGGTGGCTGGCACGGCGCTCCACCAAAGGCCCCTCCTCAAAGGCCTCGTCAAAGCCCATTGGAACATCTTCGCTATCGACAGAGATAGAGGCGCGACGGACAGCCTCGGTATCTTCAACTTCTTCAGAGATCGCTGTTTTCTTACGTTTAGGATACGGGAGCTCCTGTTGAGTGTGCGCGTTCAAGGTGGCTGCGACCTCCTCCGAAAGACCTCCAATAGACCACATAGACAGCCCAGTCTTGAAATCTGTAGGCTTATCCTGGAAAAGCAAGCGGCTTGCGAGAATGCCGTGCTCCTCCATAGCACGGGTTGCTAAGCGCCGGCGGCTAAGCACACGCGACTTGGTGTGCTTTTCAGGTTCAATGCTAAGATTTTTCTTAGAGGTAACTTTCTCAAGAGCGCCCGCACGGCGGCGCTTCCTGCGTTTTCCACCCTCCACATCTTCGTCAGGTTGGGATACACGCTTCTTACGTTTGGTTCTCTTGCGCTTAGGCTCGTCTTCATCGTCATCCACCTCCACTACTGTTTGAACCATTTCCGTGGTCAGAGCTGGAGTTTGTGGAATCGCAGTAGCGGATGCAGCCTTAGTCTCTTCATCAACTTCTTCGTTAACCTTGCGGACCTTGGTAGCCTCCGCATCCTCGTTATAATCATCGTCATCGTCATCGTCATCCATCGCAGCCACGTTGAAAGCACCATCATCATCGTCAGAGTCCATCGCAACGTTGATGTCGTCTTGAGTTTTGCTTGCGGCCATACTTGATCTTCTGCGCGAGAGAAGAGACTCGCGACCTCCAGCAGGAGCACTCCCATCCGAGAGCTCCTCGAGACGTGCCGGAACATCCTCCTCCTCGTCGTCATCGTGTTGAGCTGCTGGTGAGAATTTCGTGACAGAGGCACCCTCTTCAGCTCTTGCAACACTAGTACGTCGATCTGGCTCCTCACGAGCTTGCTCCACAGATGTGGCGCTATCAAATCCGGCACTTTCAGCACCATCAAACTCGAAAGGGGTCCAGTCCTGCTCCTCATCCTCTTCGTCATCGCTGTCTCCAGCTTGCTGGCCAACGCTGCTTTGGGAGCTGCGAGATCCACGTGATCCACGCACCTTAGCACGAGGAGTAATTTCCAAGGTGATATCCACATTACGGGATACATTTTGTGGAGCAAGAGTTTGTTGCATCCATTCGTCGATCTGAGGCTCCACATTCTCGAAGTCGTTGTCATCGTAGTTCATCTCGAATTCGGCAACTGTGATGCCAGCATTTCCAGACTGCTGCTGCTGTCCATGCTCTTCGTAGGGAAGGTCCACGACACCAGGGCGAAAGGCCATTTTAATTTTGACCATGGCCTCGCTGCAATCTGTGAACAAGTACTTCACCTTACGTTGGTAGATACGCACCAAACCCAACAAAAGGTGGCCAGAAAGACGGAGTGCGAGAGGCACACCCATTCCTTTGATCGACACTGTGTACAAACAATTAATTACATATGTCATGCTGTTGTTAGTCAGGCATTCTTTAATTCATACCTCGAGTCTCTTTTTTTTTAATCTTATTACGAAAAATTGGATGGGTATACCAAGCTATAATTGGCAAACTTACTTGCAGAACGCTCAATGTCGGTCTGAAAAACTTGCGTTTTTGAGATTTTCTTGTCCCAATGTGCGGCAAGCCAAATTTTGCCCAAAGGGCCTTTCTTAGCTAAGATAATGTCGGAATAGAACATCTTGGCAAGTGGTGATCCTCGAAATATCCAATCGCAGAATCAGCTGCAAAGGTTTGAAGCTACAGAACTAGTCCACCTTCAAAGTAAACAAAGGAAAAGACTAGTAGTAGAAGTTCTAAACGTAGATTCTGATGCTGACGCAGTACAAACGGATGGCGCAGAAGTAAAAGAAGCGCTACTGTATTTGAAAGATCGATATTTCAAAAGCAAGGCGTTCCTCCACAAAAGAAATCGCAGCCCTGTCAAGCGAGATAAAAAACCGATATCCGAGAGGATTCAGGATCCTGATATGAAACCTCAAACCCTATGATGGACCCTCGCGAATTCGTCCTCGCCGTACACGACGTCAAGCGAGAGAGGTAGACGTGAACTGGGCAAAGTTGCCTCGAGGCACTAATTAATCCTTGAGCCGTCCGCTTCGGGCAGACCGGCGAGGTCTCCACAGGGAAGCAGATGGCGGGGCGAAGGGAGGCTAGACTAGGAAATCGAGGCGGATCCTACCGCAGCGTGGTATCGTAGCGCAGCGGTGGCGGTACCTCGCGCGGCCTCGGAAGCTCGCGCGCTCGACTATGCCGTCCTCCTTTTCTCCCTCTTCGTTGATTTCTTCCCTCTTGCCTTCCCACTTTAATCAATCGACTTTCCCTCTCTATTCTCTACTTAAACCTCAAAATACTTCACTTCCATCCTCAACTTTAACCTACTTATGCGGTATAACCTACTTGTCCGCGCCTCAGAACCTTCCTAAGCTTAGCTATCGACCTCAACGACGTTTTTTCCCAAGCCTACTGCTCTAGTCGTTTCGCTAATGAAATAAAAAATACATGTCCTGTATTATTGCACAATTATAACTAATTTAGCTACACAGATGCTAGTATGAAAGAACGCTAAACAGAACGCAGAACATCGCGTGGATAGCAGGATGAGATATACGCAGAGTCGATGGATACACGGTCTCTATAATACGAAGCCTTTCCTAACCATGGAATGTGAAGGAACTTTAGACACTCATTATCATAATGTTCTCACTAGATAGTGCTAGTTCACTCCTGACCAGTAAGTATTTCATTGGCAAATACAGAGAAGAGGCAGATCATCTATCTACCCGGCCCAGCCACGCAACAAGCACGTTCTGAGCGTGCTTCCTGGGCGTGTCTCTGGTGGGGGATAGGCTGGTTGCAATCCTCGACTGTACCTGGCTTGAATATTTGTTGGTCTGTGTGGATTCGACAAAAGCGTCTTGTAGAAACCTTTACCTTTTTGTCAAAGTAAATAGCTTCTCTCATCTGTGTGCTTGTCAAAAACCTTCACATTGAAGATAGATAGATATATATCAACGGCAGCGCAAATCAACCTGCATATGCTGATATATATTTAACCCTTGGACCCTTGCCTCAAAGCCAAGTACTCTCAAATTGACTGTGTGGGTTCTGCATATATCTCGATAATCACAACATGGCAAAACGGAGGCGCGATTTGAGCGACGATGAGGAATCAATCGTAAAACGTGAGACTGAAATGAACGAAACAAGTGACCAAAGTGACCAAGATGAACTGTCTCAACCAAAGATACACACTAACAATGGTATGAACGACTATCCAGACAGCGAAGATGAAGATGCGAACGACCACAGTGTACCACTTCCTTCAGAAATGATCCGAGACGATTGTGGCAAAGTTATGCTTATCGAGTGCACTAACTTCATGTGCCACCGACGATTCCGAATCAGCTTCAATAAGAGCATCAACTTCATTACCGGGCAAAACGGATCAGGAAAGTCCGCTATTGTCGCAGCACTTCAAATTTGTCTCGGCCTGAGTGCGCGCAACACAAGTCGTGGCGCTAACCTTTCTAGCCTTATTCGCCATGGAAGCAATGCTGATGCAACTGTCGCTGTTGAGCTTTGTAACGTTGGACCTTTTCCCTTCGAGCCCAAGTCCTATGGCGAACAAATTCGTATCGAGAGAACCCTTAGAGCATCGGGCTCTTCTTCGTTTAAAATTATGAATGCCAAGACCCAAAAGGTCATCTCCACAAATAGAGCAACAGTGACTAGAATGGTTCGCTGGTTCAATATTTACGTCGACAACCCATCCTGTATTCTTGACCAGGAAACCAGCAAGACTTTTCTGCGTGGCACTCCTAAGGAGAAATATAAGATCTTCATGCGTGCAACAAATCTTGATGACATTAGTAGCATGTTTGAGCGCCAATTCATATATTACAAGTCAGGCAAGAAGGCACTCAAGGAACGTCTTGCTAACTTGGGAAACTTTGAGAAAAAGCGCAAGCTCTTAGAAGACAGCTTGGGTCGCATTCGACGACTTGAGAACCAAGAAGAGGACCTCAAAAAGGCCATGCGACAGAAAACTTGGATCAAAGTTCGGGATATTCGACAACAAGTCCAAACCTCTGCCGCACTGCTCGAAAAGCTGCAAGCCAAGTTTAAAGAGCGCGAGGAAAAGGTACAACACCTCCAGGCTCAATTTGAACACACACAAAAAGACGCTCCTCACATTCGGGATCAAATCACCGAACTCGCAACCGAGAAGAATGACCTTGAGGACAAGATAAAACGCATCAATTCTACTATCGAAGATCACATGGATCGCCGGCGTCAGGTCAAAAGACAAATTGTCGCTACAGAGAGAACGATAAAGTCATTCAAGGCCGACCGCAGCAGCTGTGAGGAGAAACGTGAGAAGCTAGCCATGGATGCCAAACGAATGAATGAAACCGCATACAACGATGCCAAGCGACTTCGAAGCATGATGGACAAGAAACGCCGGGAGCGAGACGAGGCATCCAGCCAACGAGAAGCATTCACAGCTCAACTTACCCAGCTCTCTGAAGAACATGTCAATATTCACAGTCACGAAGACGACAAGACCAGACTGCTAGAACAACTTGATCGCAAGAAGCGCGAAGCAAATGACATGCGCGCAAATCTTTCAAACCTCAGAGGGGGCGGCTCTAACCATGACCGCACATCATGCTTTGGTCGTGAGATGCAAAAGGTCTTACATCTAATTGAGCAGAACAAGTCCAGATTCAAGTATGCTCCTGTCCATACTGGTCTCAACATCTCGTTGAGCGATCAGAAGTGGCGTTTCCCTGTGGAGTTTCATTTGAGGAGCGCAATCAATCGTCTCGTGTTGTTCGATAACAACGACTATGTCATACTCAAGAGTCTGTGCAGACAGGCTAACATCCCTGCGCCGAATGTATTGATTCGCAAATTTGCTTCTGAAAGATATCCTGGAGTTGATAAGAACGCGTTTCGCCCCCAAAGCGACAGTGTTGTATGCATGATGGACATTATCAAGACCGACAACCCCAATGTGTTCAATGTGTTGGTGGATATGGCGAAAATTGAATCCACTGGTCTTTGCGAGTCGAGCAGGGTAGCAGAAGAAGTGACCTTTCGTCACAAGCCCAAGAATTTGAGTATTATGCTTGACATGCAAGCCAATACGTATCAGCTGCGTAAGAACGGCAACGAGTACAAGCAGGCATATTTTGGTCGCAGCAACAAGACGCCGATGCTTGTGGAAGATACTCGAGAGCTGGAGACCTCGCTCCGCAATAATCTACAAGATACCGAGAAGGAAATGCGGCAGCTCTCACAGCAGATACAACAAATTGATGCAACTATACGAAACTCGAAGCAGAAGCGCGAAGAACTTGAACAAAGGATAAGCGAGACCCAACGTCGCGAGTCGTTGCTTGAGGTGAAGATCGATGAGCTGCAGAACCAGATTTTGTTGACAGACGAAAAAGTGAAGAATGATGATGAAGTTGAAATTGAGCGGGAGAGTCTTTCTCAGCAGATCCAGAATCTCGATAACGAAATCACGACTCTGGAGATGGATCGAGAGCGCTTTGTAAGAGACGAAGAATCCATTGCACATGATCTTCAGCCTGTAAAGGAGAAACAAAATGCTCTGGGAGAGAAGCTCCAACAGTTGGATATTGCTCTGCAGAACGCTCAGAACGAGTTGGACAAGATCAAGCAAAGTTCAATCAATGTGGTTGCATCTTTGGAACGCGCCAAATCCAAGAAAGAGGAAACAGAAAAACGAATGAACGAGGCTGATAAAAAGCACCGAGATGAATCAAATAGATATGATCAAGCTCGGAAGATGGCGTTAGCGTACACTGATGACGTTGAAGAAGATGTGCCGGCAGACTTGACTTCTGAACAAGCCGATGCAAACATTCGTACATTTCAGCAATCGTTGCAAGCTGACAAACAGAGAGTCAGTATGGAATACGAAAATGTTGATCTAGATGCAATCAAGTTACAATTGGAGAAGCAGATTACTCGCGAGAAAAAGAGTAAATCCCACGAAAAGCATCAAATCAAACTTCACAGTGGTTTACTAAATCAAATGAAGAATGGAAGGGAAATACGTGACCAAAACGTTGCGCGGCTTCAGTACTTTCTTAAAAAGAGAATCCAAGGTTTCTTTGACCAGAATCTATCTTATCGAAACCATTCTGGCACAGTAGATTTCGACGACGAGAAGGAGGCTTTGAATTTTACGTGGAACAAGACTGCAAATACCCAAATGAGCCAGGATGAAGGTCAAGATACCTCTGTTAAAGATGCAGGCCAACTTTCAGGAGGTGAGTCGTCTTTTACCTCGCTTTCGTTTCTGATGGCTCTTGGTGAGGCAATGCAAACTCCGTGGCGTGTGATGGATGAGTTCGATGTTTTTATGGATCAAGATTATCGTAAGATTTCATTGGAGCTTATTGTGGAAGCTGCCCGGCGAGCGTCTGAGACCGGTAATAGGAGGCAGTATATTTTGCTGACACCCCACGATGTGTCTTCTGTTTCGGCTGCGTCTGATGTGAAGATCGTACGTATGCGTCCTCCTGAAAATGACTTTGGACGAGCGCAGCAGACTAGTTTGACGTAATTGATTAGGTTATATTAGCAAAAATTCAACTGATCTGCGAAAAAACCTTGATGTTTAGGTCGGTGTAATGTGTGAAGTTATGAATAACTGTTGCTACTTTTTTTTCTTTTTTTCACATTATTGCTTGCTTTTTTGGAGATGAGGTAGTTAGAAGAGACAGGTTGAATTGCACTTTCGCTGGCTTGAAATTTATAGATACGCTGGATTAAAGCAGATGCTTTATTTCAACAGGTTAATGTCCTTTACTAATTCAAGGAGCTATACATTTGTTTCAAAACCCTCGTATAGATGAATAATATATTTTGACTTTATTCTAATTTTTATTTTATTTTCTAAGGTGGATATTTATGGTTATGAAAAATCTTCTTTCTAGTCATTTAAATTAAGTTAAATAAAACTGGCGAATGAGGAGGATTCGAATCAATATTTAAAGTACACCAGCCTTCGAGAAATGAGAAACCACGCATCTTATATCTCCGGGCTACGAATAGTTAAGTTTTTAATGAAGACTGAATGTTACAAACTTTGTCCAGACTTACCTATACACAGGAAAACTTAATAAACCTTAGTACGGCCCTTTTCCATCGCGTCCTCTAGTCTAAAGTAAATATTTTGTGGTCTAAGAGCTCTAAATTGTTAGCATTGTTAGCGATAGTCGAAGTGTCTAAAAAATAATTTATTGCAATACTCGCCTTTTTGCTAAAGTGGGCTATTCTTGCCTTCAGAAGGAAAAGCAATTACTATTGATAAAAAGAAAAAAAGAAAAAATAAAATAAAAAGCAAGACGTTCTCTCGAAGCGAAACAACACTGTGTTAAATCTATCGTAAATATACATCTAGACGTAGTATCAAAATCATTAACTAACTGTACTATTTTCTATTTAGTGAGCGAAATATTTTGCTTTATCTATTAGTTAGATATGGTCAAGAATAACCACATTATTCTGCTTGTGTAGTTTTTAACTTGTAAATATCTTGAATTTAATAGCAGAAGGAGCCAACCTATCCAACCTCTTTGATTCTTTTGGCCAAGAGAGTTGGTCTCCCTTCTTTCTCCCAATGTCTAATTCTTTTTATCAGTATCTTGGTAGTCAATTCCAATGCGATTAAAGAATGTGGGTATAAGAACAAATGCTAGGACTATGAAATCCCAAATTCTATATCTCTGAAATTGAACCATCCATAGTCAACTAACTACTTAGGTGTTGAGTCCATCTTTGTGAGAACTTTCGGAGATTAAAAATTGAGGAGGCTGACGCCATCATAGTCTAATTTCAACTTTGCAATATTCAAAGAAAGGTTAAAACTTGGCAGTGTCGATTACAGAAGAAGCACGATAAAGTTGCTAGATAAGCAAACTTTCAAAGATAACTTCGGGAGAGCGCATAGTACAATCTATCAACTCATCGACCAGATTTGGATCATCGGTTTTCGATAACGCCCACCATGCATGCAGCATTGGTAGCTCGGCTGCGAAAATGTTTTCTCTTATTTCCGTCATATCTTTCAGAAACAAATTTGCAGATCAGCATATTCGCTTTGAGAAGGTGAGCCCCTCTCGACTATGATATTTTTATTTGTTATTGAATATCACGGAACGATTGGTTGTGTCCTTTAATTGAAGCTCCTGTGAATGAATACCACTTCTGATTGATCAACATGATGTTGAAACCATGATGAAGAAGGACCAACGTGGCTGACAGCTTTAAATGGAGGAATGGGTACAAGGACATAGCTAAGACCTAGGCATACCACTGGCAAGAAGCACCATGTTTCTATACTCTCACTAGTCAGAGGTAACTCGGATAGATTGATGCGTTAAAATGAACTACCTTGGGTAAAAAGTCAAGCCAAAATAGCCACCTACCTTCGCCTCCTCCAGCTCGTTCATCAGGGCCGCCAACCCATAGACTTCTAGTACAGTAATACTCTGGGATCTAGCTGAAGTGTTCCTAGTTTCAAGAAAGACTCTCATGGTATGGACGCCGTGGTTAATGTTGGCCTTGAGTGAAGCGACAAAAAAAGACCGAACGTCAAAAATCAACACTTTAGGCTGCGATGACAACGAAACATGAGCTTCTCCGTACGAGCTGCAGAGTGATTAAACTGTTTCTTTCTGTTTTTTGTATTTTTACCTAGCAATAGTGGGTAATTAAATAGGTTCTACGACTATGCTGCTGCGAAATAGAAATAAAAGATTAAATATTTTAATCTCAATTTTTATTTTATTTTTCAACATTAAATGTTATTAAATATTTTATTCAACAACAACAAAATACAATTAAAAATAATACTAATAATCATACTAAGAGGCACTCAACTCTGGACCTCGGTTTACTCCCTTCTAAGACACCAGGGTCTGAGTTCCTAAGCTGCTGTCAACTTTTAATACTGTGAAAGTACTCCGTTGTTACCATCATCTATTATACGTTGTCAGAATGCTCAACCCATTTTCTTCATCCAGGAAAAGAACATCGAGGTGCTACAACTTATACCCAACCAATGCCAGATCATGCCCAATCAGAACAATATTCCTTTTTGTAATGTAAACGCAGTAGCAAACAGATACGCATTACAGAGAGCAGGTACCCCAAAACCTACATTAGACTCGATATGCCCATGAAAGTTCCTTACCTTGCAGAGAAAGCAGACAATTAGGG
Source organism: Schizochytrium sp. TIO01 (assembly GCA_004764695.1). NCBI lineage: Eukaryota > Bigyra > Thraustochytrida > Thraustochytriidae > Schizochytrium > Schizochytrium sp. TIO01. The sequence continues at coordinate 3,015,621 of SMSO01000014.1, read as the reverse complement.
GCGCTCTCAAAAAACTCCTCAACATTAAAAAATCACTATTAGAGTTGTCTCTATGTGCACTTAACAAATAGACAAAGCAGATGCTTCGAGTGTCTGAATTGGAAAGCTTGATCCAAACCAGCATCAAAAGCAACAGCTCACCCGGCCTCACCCAGTCTCACGCCCCTCGGAACCCCGCACACAATCTAAAGCCGAGCAACACTGCACCAGAATCAACCAGTGCTGCTTTCTGACGAAACTTGACGAACAGTAGATCGCCGCGATCCCTCATGAGCTCAGACTTCAGCGACGAGGGCAAAGTACTCGAGAGCAGATGCTCGCCTCCATCGACTGGGGATAGGAGCGAGTCTCCCCCCTGTGATGCAATGCATCAAAGAAAGAAACACAAGCGCGAAGAATCTATAACTCCTCCGGGTCCCCTGGAGCACTGTCAAAGGGGACTCGAAACTCCTAGCACCGACCACCAACCCAACTCCAGCGGCTCCAACACCCCCAACACCGCAACACGCCGCGGTACACAACAGCTTCCAGTACAGGCACCAGATAGTGACGCTACACAAGACAGCAATACTCAGCATTATCCCGGCAGTCCAATATCTAGCTCTAGCGAAGATGGAGATGCGAACGACCACAGTGTACCACTTCCTTCAGAAATGATCCGAGGCGATTGTGGCAAAGTCATGCTTATCGAGTGCACTAACTTCATGTGCCACCGACGATTCCGAATCAGCTTCAATAAGAGCATCAACTTCATTACCGGGCAAAACGGATCAGGAAAGTCCGCTATTGTCGCAGCACTTCAAATTTGTCTCGGCCTGAGTGCGCGTAACACAAGTCGTGGCGCTAACCTTTCCAGCCTTATTCGTCATGGAAGCAATTCTGATGCAACTGTCGCTGTTGAGCTTTGTAACGTCGGACCTTTTCCCTTCGAGTTCAAGTCCTATGGCGAACAAATTCGTATAGAGAGAACCCTTAGAGTGTCAGGCTCTTCTTCGTTTAAAATTATGAATGCCAAGACCAAAAAGGTCATCTCCAGAGATAGAGCAACAGTGACTAGAATGATTCGCTCGTTCAATATTTACGTCGACAACCCATCCTGTATTCTTGACCAGGAAACCAGCAAGACTTTTCTGCGTGGCACTCCTAAAGACAAATATAAGAGCGTCATGCGTGCGACAAATCTTGATGACGATCAACGCAGGTTTGAGAGTCAATTCCTGCACTATCAATCATGCAAGAAGGCACTCAAAGAACGTCTTGCTAACTTGGGAAACTTTGAGAAAAAGCGCAAGCTCTTAGAAGACAGCTTGGGTCGCATTCGACGACTTGAGAACCAAGAAGAGGACCTCAAAAAGGCCATGCGACAGAAACCTTGGATCAAAGTTCGGGATATTCGACAACAAGTCCAAACCTCTGCCACACTGCTCGCAAAGCTGCAAGCCAAGCTCAAAGAACGCGAAGAAAAGGCAGAACACCTCCAGGCTCAGTTCGAACACGCACAAAAAGACGCTCCTCACATTCAGGACCAAGTCACCAAAATCGAAACCGAGAAGAATGACCTTGACGACGAGATGAAACGCATCAAACTTACTATGGAAACTTACATGGAACGCTTACGTCAGGCCAAAAGACGAACTGTTGCTACAGAGAGAACTATAGAGTCACACAAGGACGCCCGCAGCAGCTGTGAGGAGAAACGTGAGAAGCTAGCCATGGATGCCAAACGAATGAATGAAACCGCATACAACGAAGCCAAGCAACTTCGAAGCATGTTGGACAAGAAACGCCGGGAGCGAGACGAGACATCCAGCCAACGAGAAGTATTCACAGCTCAACTTACCCAGCTCTCTGAAGAACATGTCAATATTCACAGTCACGAAGACGACAAGAGTAGACTGCAAGAACAACTTGATTGCAAGGAACGCGAAGCAAATGACATGCGCGCAAATCTTTCAAACCTCAGAGGGGGCGGCTCTAACCATGACCGCACATCATGCTTTGGTCGTGAGATGCAAAAGGTCTTACATCTTATTGAGCAGAACAAGTCCAGATTCAAGCATGCTCCTGTCCATACTGGTCTCAACATCTCGTTGAGCGATCAGAAGTGGCGCTTCCCTGTGGAGTTTCATTTGAGGAGCGCAATCAATCGTCTCGTGTTGTTCGATAACAACGACTATGCCATACTCAAGAGTCTGTGCAGACAGGCTAACATCTCTGCGCCGAATGTATTGATTCGCAAATTTGCTTCTGAAAGATATCATAGGGTTGATAAGAATGCGTTTCGCCCCCAAAGCGACAGTGTTGTATGCATGATGGACATTATCAAGACCGACAACCCCAACGTGTTCAACGTGTTGGTGGATATGGCGAAGATCGAATCCACTGGTCTTTGCGAGTCGAGCAGGGTAGCAGAAGAAGTGACCTTTCGTCACAAGCCCAGGAATTTGAGTATCATGCTTGACATGCAAGCCAATACGTATCAGCTGCGTAAGAACGGCAACGAGTACAAGCAGGCATATTTTGGTCGCAGCAACAAGACGCCGATGCTTGTGGAAGATACTCGAGAGCTGGAGACCTCGCTGCGCAATAATCTACAAGATACCGAGAAGGAAATGCGGCAGCTCTCACAGCAGATACAACAAATTGATGCAACTATACGAAACTCGAATCAGAAGCGCGGAGAACTTGAACAAAGGATAAGAGAGACCCGACATCGCGAGTTGTTGCTCGAGACAGAGATCCAGGAGCTACAGAAACAGATTTTGTCGACGGACGAAAAAGTGAAGAATGATGATGAAGTTGAAATTGAGCGGGAGAGTCTTTCTCAGCAGATCCAGAATCTCGATAACGAAATCACGACTCTGGAGATGGATCGAGAGCGCTTTGTAAGAGACGAAGAATCCATTGCACATGAGCTTCAGCCTGTAAAGGAGAAACAACATGCTCTGGGAGAGAAGCTCCAACAGTTGGATATTGCTCTGCAGAACGCTCAGAACGAGTTGGACAAGATCGAGCAAAGTTCGATCAATGTGGTTGCATCTTTGGAACGCGCCAAATCCAAGAAAGAGGAAACAGAAAAACGAATGAACGAGGCTGATAAAAAGCACCGAGAGGAATCAAATAGATATGATCAAGCTCGGAAGATGGCGTTAGCGTACACTGATGGCGTTGAAGAAGATGTGCCGGCAGATTTGACTTCTGACCAAGCCGATGCAAACATCCGTACATTCCAGGAATCGTTGCAAGCTGACAAACAGAGAGTCAGTATGGAATACGAAGGTGTTGATCTAGATGCAATCAAGTTACAATTGGAGAAGCAGATTACTTGCCAGAAGTATAGTAAGCTGCTCGAAGAGGAGAAAATCAAATGCGAGAGTGCTTCGTTGGATCTAGAAAGGGCGGGAATGTTGAAGCAGAACTTGGAAAGGGACCGGCGTATGGAATGTCTCAAAAAGAGAATCAATTTTGTCTTTGACCAGAATCTATCTTACCGAAACCATTCTGGCACAGTAGATTTCGACGACAAGGAGAAAGCTTTGAATTTTACTTGGAACAAGACTGCAAATACCCATATGAGCCAGGATGAAGGTCAAGATACCTCTGTTAAAGATGTAGGCCAACTTTCAGAAGGTGAGGTGTCTTTTACCTCGCTTTCGTTTCTGATGGCTCTTGGTGAGGCAATGCAAACTCCGTGGCTTGTGATGGATGAGTTTGATGCGTATATGGATCAAGATTATCGTAAGATTTCATTGGAGCTTATTGAGAAAGCTGCGCGGCGAGCGTCTGGGACCGGTAATATGAGACAGTATATTTTGCTGACGCCCCACGATGTGTCTTCTGTTCCGGCTGCCTCTAATGTGAAGATCGTACATATGCGTCCTCCTGAAACTGATTTTGGAGGTGCGCAGCAGACCAGTTTTACGTAGTTGATTTGGTAATTTCGCAGACAGTGTTCGAAGATAACGATTGTTATGTTACATTGGCAGGGAATTCCAAGAGTGATAGATTTTTAATTTTACTTGTTATCTTACCATTAAAGGATTTCTTCACATTCACTAGTACGAGGTGAAAAAGAGTTGGTCTAATATTTTGTTGTATTATATCAGGAAGAAGTGACGGAACTGATCGAAAGCAGCAGGCAAATGTATATTGATTCGATATTGCCGTCCATTCATCTCAATTCTCCTCAATTCGCATTGAATGTTGAGGGTTTTGTTGTAGTAAAATAAAATACTTTGGTTATACGGACCAGAAGTATTGAGAATTGGCCGCTGTCGAACACCGGAATCAACACTTAAGTAAACCAGCATTCAAGACGTGAGGAATGAGATCTTCGATAGTTTTGGCAGGTTTCAAGGACGGATCGAATATTATAGGTTCTGTTATTGCTTACCCCTAAGAACACATCGACACAGGCAAACTAGAAAATTGAATAATTCCCAATACCTGTTCTCATCAATCGTGAGATAGAGTTTTTCAAAGAGGATATGTAGTCCAGCAACATTGAACCGTTGGCGATAATTATATATATATATATATATATATCATTTCTTCTACTAGTTGCCTTTACTAAGTATGGTATCTTGGTCTTGAGAGAAAAGCAAATATGAAAGAAGTGTTAATATAAATCAAGACGAGTAATGACAAGCTGACTCTCAATCTTTTAATTGCGTAGAACTTAATCTTTATTTTCTTCCTTAATTTTTACAAAAGTACGGCATGACGCCAATATTGTAAATCAACCACTTGCAGTCGAATAAGCCTACTACAGTTGACGTCTTTTTCTTATTTTTGAAATTAAAATATGGTGTGTATTTAAGTTTTTATTGCCAATATCATATATTAGAATGTGGATCAAGTATTAAGCTTGATTCTTATTTTACCCTCAATTCCATTCTCTTTTTAAATGTAGGTTGCCATGAGGAACCCTCTGCCGAGTATTTTTATGTTTACTGCATTATAATTATTTTGAGACACTTGCTAGTATTACGTAGGTAGCAAGTAGTCAATCATGCTTATTTACCCTCCCTATGTACATTGGTAGGATAGTACTACCCTTACAACCAAAACTCAATTGAGAGCAGCAGAAAGCCCATCGAGAGCACAGGAGAAGGTGTTTTCACGTTGCAGGAGCGCCAATTTATGTTGGGCCTCAAGTTCTTATGAGTGGTAGACAATTTAGCTTTGCGATAACTTGCAGGAAAAGGATATTTGCAGCCTCCGAAGCTTTGCTTCTGTAGAGGGATGGGGAAACGAGCGCTCGTGGAGGCTAATCAATGTCTCGTTGATTGGCTTTCGCGTGAGATTTTCAAGGAGGAGTTGAGGGACAAGAGCTCGAAGAGAGCGCTCCGCCTTCGCTACGCTCGACGGTCACTTGCTAATTTCCCAGAAGAGCTACGAACAGAGGATGACCTTCGCAGAGTGCACGGTATAGGCACAGTGTCCGCTGGAATGCTATACCGAGCACGATGTGAACATCTGCGGGTTTCGCATCTAAATGTGACTGCTTCTCAAGCCACTCCAGGCGAGTCGAATCTAAGTGGGAATCCTGTCAAGCGCAAACCTAGCTCGAATGCCAATTCCTGTGACGACGGCGGCATTCATATTGGTCAAAGCCCAAAACGTCGTAGAAGCAAGGTACCGTTGAGCAGTGGCACGCTAGGTTACGCGACGATTTTGGGTATTTATTCTGCCGGAACAGGAAGGGAATCTTTGGCCTATGACATAGTAGCTACAAATGTGCAAACTTTTCGCCGTGAGCGGAATCTGACAGTGCCAAGCACAGAACGCGTATTTGAGTACTGTAAAAGACTAGAAAATGAAGGCTATCTGCAACGATTTCAGAGCCCAGAAACTAGCGTAGAATTCATACAGCTTACTGATCAGGGCTATTCTTTCGCACGAGATATACACAAACAAAAGCTTGTCGAACATGGAGCCCAGAGTAAACCTCCATTTCAATCGGTATTGCCTGGAGCATCAGTTTTGGAAGATTCTCCACCCAAAACATCAAGCCTAACGTATGAGTATGGTGGTTCTGCGATTGCGGAGAAAGAAACAGACAAAGCTGAAGAAGACGATGATGAAATTGAAATCATTGAGGACAGTTGCTCCCTGTTGGCAACGAAAGCTCACACAAAATCTTCCTCTTCGTCTTCTGGACTTAAACCGATGGTTTCTTCTCAAATGAACTTTAGCGGCGAACTCGCGAATAATGTATATAAGGAGAACTCGCAATCCTTTGCACAGTCGCCGATTTGTCTTCAAACGTTAAAACCAAAGCCGCTATCAGGTATCAAGAAAACGTTTGGGAGGGGGGTTGGTCAGCATCCAGAGTGGGAGCTGATCCTCCTGGTAGACTCTCGAGAAAATAAAAAACGAGATCGCTCTGTTGTTCATAGCAAACTCCTCGAGCAAGTGCCAAATGTTGAAACCCGATCGCTGTCTTTAGGAGATTTTATGTGGATTGTACGAAGTCGGTTGGAAAATAAAAAAGAGTACGTCCTTGATTACATCATTGAAAGAAAGGAGGTCGCTGACTTAGCTAGTTCGATCAAGGACAACAGGTACAAAGAACAAAAGTATCGCCTACAGCGATGCGGCTTGAAGAGAGTCATCTATCTTGTAGAAGGAGATCCTTCTCAACAAACAAGTATCAAACCTCTGGCATTACGGACTGCCATGGCAAGGACTCAAATTCGAGACGGAATCACCCTCGTCCATACTGAAAGCTTTCGGGATTCTTTAGATTTCATTGTTCGGATGCACTACATAATTGCAGACCTGACTGTAAATGCAAGTTGTGATGAATGGTTGAGATCCACCATAAATCACGGCCGCACCTACGAAGCATTCTCCTTGGCAAATGCTAAAGGCAAACTACGAACCGTAGGAGAGATATTTGCAGCACAATTAAAACAAATAAAAGGCATAAGCGGAGCCATGGCAGAGGCCCTCACAAAGCAATTTGCGACTCCTCGAACTCTGTGTCGTCTCTACCAAAATCAACTGCGAGGAATACCTGAGGAACAGCAAGCTCGACATCTTCAAGATGTTATCATTTCTAAGACGTCAAGACGACTTGGGCCTGTTTGCTCAGAAAGAGTTTTTCGTGTATTTAACCAGCGTGTTATAACGAACAACTTGTTCGATTCATCAGGCCCAGGAAACGAATAGAATCAACTAATGTATGTGAAACTCATCGTCTTACTAAAAAGTGAATCGTTTTCGATACTTTGTGAAATTTAAAACCTAATGATATGACCAATGAGATGGATTTTTTTAAAGCAATAAAATAGAAAGAAAGAAAGAAAGAAAGAAAGGCAAAAACAAAAGACGATCCGTGGCGGCGCTTCAAGTTCTACGTCTTCTAAAAAGACCGGCTACAGTTTTGGTTTGCATTTCAACCAAAGTTAAAACATTTTTATGAGCAATCTCTGGCCAGCGAGAGCGGAAGGAAATGGAATAGAACCTATACAGACACCGCTCACCTATTTACAAACACAGCGAAGTGCGACTAGCAGTGCTTCTTTCACTCCCAGCGAAGTGTCAGCAACCAAACATAATAATGTTGTGAAGAGCCAGGCTTAGTAGTACCTGAGTAGGTACTACTATGACCTAGGTACTACTAAGGGACGTCTAATTAAACATTACTACTTACATCAGGGTGTCCAGGTTTCCCTTTGCTCCCTTGAGAGCGAGCGCTCTCAGTCTACAAATAGAGTTCTCCCTATCTGCAGAAAGCTAACAGATGAAACAGAGAGCACGCCTTCTTTCGGATGCTTCAAAGCATAAATCGAAAGCTGATCCAAAACAGTATCACAAGCAACAGCTCACCCGGCCTCACCCAGTCTCACGCCCCTCGGAACCCCGCAAACAATCTAAAGCCGAGTAACACTGCACCAGAATCAACCAGTGCTGCTTTCTGAGGAAACTTGACGAACAGTAGATCGCCACGACCCCTCATGAGCTCAGACTCCAGCGACGAGGTTGAAGTACTTCAGGGTAGATGCTCGTCTACATCGACTGGGGATAGTAGCGAGTCTCCCCCCTGTGATGCAATGCATCCAAGAAAGAAACACAAGCGCGAAGAATCTATAACTCCTCCGGGTCCCCTGGAGCACTGTCAAAGGGGACTCGAAACTCCTAGCACCGACCACCAACCCAACTCCAGCGGCTCCAACACCCCCAACATCGCAACACGCCGCGGTACAAAACAGCTTCCAGTACAGGCACCAGATAGTGACGCTACACAAGACAGCAATACTCAGCATTATCCCGGCAGTCCAATATCTAGCTCTAACGAAGATGGAGATGCGAACGACCACAGTGTACCACTTCCTTCAGAAATGATCCGAGACGATTGTGGCAAAGTCATGCTTATCGAGTGCACTAACTTCATGTGCCACCGACGATTCCGAATCAGCTTCAATAAGAGCATCAACTTCATTACCGGGCAAAACGGATCAGGAAAGTCCGCTATTGTCGCAGCACTTCAAATTTGTCTCGGCCTGAGAGCGCGTAACACAAGTCGTGGCGCTAACCTTTCTAGCCTTATTCGCCATGGAAGCAATTCTGATGCAACTGTAGCTGTTGAGCTTTGTAACGTCGGACCTTTTCCCTTCGAGTTCAAGTCCTATGGCGAACAAATTCGTATAGAGAGAACCCTTAGAGTGTCGGGCTCTTCTTCGTTTAAAATTATGAATGCCAAGACCCAAAAGGTCATCTCTAGAAATAGAACAACAGTGACTAGAATTGTTCGCTGGTTCAATATTTACGTCGACAACCCATCCTGTATTCTTGATCAGGAAACCAGCAAGACTTTTTTACATGGCTCTCCTAAGGAGAAATATAAGATCTTCATGCAGGCAACACATCTTGCTGCCATTAATAGCATGTTTGAGCATCAACTCAAGTCCTTCGAGTCTGGCAACGGATCTCTCGAAAAACGTGTCGCTAACTTAGGAAACTTTGAGAAAAAGTGCAAGCTCCTAGAAGACAGTTTGGGTCGCATTCGACGACTTGAGAACCAAGAAGAGGACCTCAAAAAGGCTATGCGACAGAAAACTTGGATCAAAGTTCGGGATATTCGACAACAAGTCCAAATCTCTGCCACACTGCTCGAAAAGCTGCAAGCCAAGCTCAAAGAACGCGAGGAAAAGGTACAACACCTCCAGGCACAGGTTGAACACGCACAAAAAGACGCTCCTCGCATTCAGGACCAAGTCACCAAACTCGACACCGAGAAGAATGACCTTGACGACGAGATGAAACGCATCAAACTTACTATGGAAACTTACATGGAACGCTTACGTCAGGCCAAAAGACGAACTGTTGCTACAGAGAGAACTATAGAGTCACACAAGTACGCCCGCAGCAGCTGTGAGGAGAAACGTGAGAAGCTAGCCATGGATGCCAAACGAATGAATGAAACCGCATACAACGAAGCCAAGCAACTTCGAAGCATGTTGGACGAGAAACGCCAGGAGCGAGACGAGACATCCAGCCAGCGTGAAGCATTCACAGCTCAACTTACCCAGCTCTCTGAAGAACATGTCAATATTCACACTCCCAACCTGACTAGACTGAAAGAACAACTCGATCGCAAGAAGCGCGAAAAAAAAGACATACTTACAGCGCTTGCACCCATCGAAGGGAGAGCCTCTAGCCATGACCGCACATCATGCTTTGGTCGTGAGATGCAAAAGGTTTTACGTCTAATTGAGCAGAACAAGTCCAGATTCAAGTATGCTCCTATCCATACTGGTCTCAACATCTCGTTGAGCGATCAGAAGTGGCGCTTCCCTGTGGAGTTTCATTTGAAAAACGCAATCAATCGTCTCGTGTTGTTCGATAACAACGACTATGCCATACTCAAGAGTCTGTGCAGACAGGCTAACATCCCTGCGCCGAATGTATTGATTCGCAAATTTGCTTCTGAAAGATATCCTGGAGTTGATAAGAACGCGTTTCGCCCCCAAAGCGACAGTGTTGTATGCATGATGGACATTATCAAGACCGACAACCCCAACGTGTTCAACGTGTTGTTGGATATGGCGAAGATCGAATCCACTGGTCTTTGCGAGTCGAGCAGGGTAGCAGAAGAAGTGACCTTTCGTCACAAGCCCAAGAATTTGAGTATTATGCTTGACATGCAAGCCAATACGTATCAGCTGCGTAAGAACGGCAACGAGTACAAGCAGGCATATTTTGGTCGCAGCAACAAGACGCCGATGCTTGTGGAAGATACTCGAGAGCTGGAGACCTCGCTCCGCAATAATCTACAAGATACCGAGAAGGAAATGCGGCAGCTCTCACAGCAGATACAACAAATTGATGCAACTATACGAAACTCGAATCAAAAGCGCGGAGAACTTGAACAAGGGATAAGCGAGACCCGACAGCGCAAGTTGGTGCTCGAGACAGAGATCCAGGAGCTACAGAAACAGATTTTGTCGACGGACGAAAAAGTGAAGAATGATGATGAAGTTGAAATTGAGCGGGAGAGTCTTTCTCAGCAGATCCAGAATCTCGATAACGAAATCACGACTCTGGAGATGGATCGAGAGCGCTTTGCAAGAGACGAAGAATCCATTGCACATGAGCTTCAGCCTGTACAGGAGAAACAACGTGTTGTGGAAGAGAAGCTCCAACAGTTGGCTATTGCTCTGCAGGACGCTCAGAACGAGTTGGACAAGATCAAGCAAAGTTCGATTAATGTGGTTGCATCTTTGGAGCGCGCCAAATCCAAGAAAGAGGAAACAGAGAAACGAATGAACGAGACTGATAAAAAGCACCGAGATGAATCAAATAGATATGATCAAGCTCAGAAGATAGCGTTAGCGTACACTGATGGCGTTGAAGAAGATGTGCCGGCAGACTTGACTTCTGGCCAAGCCGATGCAAACATTCGGACATTTCAGCAATCGTTGCAAGCTGACAAACAGAGAGTCAGCATGGAATACGAAGGTGTTGATCTAGATGTAGTGAAGTTACAATTGGAGAAGCAGATTACTCGCGAGAAAAAGAGTAAATCCTACGAAAAGAATCAAATCAAACTTCACATTGTTGTACAAGAACGAGTGGAGAATGGAAGGGGAAAACGTAAATTAAACGTTAGGCAACTTAAGAACTTTCTTAAAACGAGAATCCAACGTTTCTTTGACCAGAATCTATCTTATCGGAACCATTCTGGCACAGTAGATTTCGACGACAAGGAGAAAGCTTTGAATTTTACTTGGAACAAGACTGCAAATACCCATATGAGCCAGGATGAAGGTCAAGATACCTCTGTTAAAGATGCAGGCCAACTTTCAGGAGGTGAGTCGTCTTTTACCTCGCTTTCGTTTCTGATGGCTCTTGGTGAGGCAATACAAACTCCGTGGCGTGTGATGGATGAGTTCGATGTTTTTATGGATCAAGATTATCGTAAGATTTCATTGGAGCTTATTGTGGAAGCTGCCCGGCGAGCGTCTGAGACCGGTAATATGAGACAGTATATTTTGCTGACGCCCCACGATGTGTCTTCTGTTTCGGCTGCGTCTGATGTGAAGATCGTACGTATGCGTCCTCCTGAAAATGACTCTGGGCGTGTGTCTTCGTAGTTAGGGATTGCTTTTGCATCTCTGCAAGTATTTGCATTAAACGCTTTTAATATATATATATATATATATATAAATATGAATCAATTTTACCACTAGCTAGACCCACGCCGATTTTATATTGTTACAATTATTCAGTTTTTTAGTTTTAGTTTTTTATTTAAATTTAAAATTAAAAAAATAAAATTATATTAGTGAAAAAAATGATAAAATGATCAAAAGGTAAAAGAACAGAGCTTCTTCGACAGAAAACAGAAAAGGCTCGCTTACTTCGCAAGAAACCAAACCATTCTTGTTTTACCCTCATCATCAGAGGTCAACACTTGTCCCCTTTGATTAGCACTCAAAGAGTAACGTGGGAAAGGTCTCAGCATTTTTCTATTGAAGTTGAACCGGCTCACGGCCGATCATCCTGTTTACTTCGATGCGAGTCGTGGCGTGCATCCCCGCAAGGTGGGGCTCATCGCGGCTCCCAGGAAAGCCTTTGGCCGAGGTAAGTTAAGGTATAGAAGGCCCAAAGCATCAGACACCCTCCTCGTAAAGGCAGTTGAACAATCCACAGATTCTCAAATGGAAAGCCTTCTTGCTCGAGGAGACCTAGAACATTGGATTGTGTGAGGTTATGATGCATATGTTGTGCTGGTTGAGCAAGGATAGATGTGTGCGAGAGAGCTGACGCAATTGTGATACATTCTATGATCTAGATCGGAGGGAAACCCATGGTCCAGCGCACATACGAACAGGTAGCAAAATGCTCAGGTATAGACGATATTGTTATTGCGACGGATGATGACCGCGTGCAGTTAGCGGCACAAGAATTCGGCGCCAATTCTATGATGACAAGCCCAGATCATGCATCAGGAACTGACCGAGTTTTGGAAGTATGTGAGTCTCTGGGCCTGGATCAACATGACCTTGTTATTAATGTGCAGGGTGATGAACCGTTTGTCAATCCTAGTCATATTCAAAGTCTAATTCAGGCTATGCAGGAAAATCCCACATATGAGATGGGCACAGTGGCTTTAGAATGGAGGGGCACCATTCAATCTCTGTCAGACCCAAACGTTGTGAAGGTGGTCCGTGGAGCACAAGGTAAAGCACTTTACTTCTCACGCGCGCTCATCCCTTACCCCCGCGACCTTGGGCCAGATGACCCTCACACTGTGTTGCGACATCTTGGATTATACGCTTTTCGTTTCCATTTCTTGCGTGCTTTTAGCAGTTTACCCGAAAGCGCACTTGAAGACCAAGAAAAGCTTGAACAGTTAAGGGTTTTAGAGGCTGGTCACAATATATATCTTCGCGTCGTTGAAGGTCAATTCCATAGTGGTATAGACACTCCAGAGCAACTTGCTTATGCAGACCAATATGCCCGACAAGGGCTTCTCTGAATTATTAAATGACTTGATAGCGTGACAACAGCTGTTTTCGTCTTTCGTATGATAAATATAAAAATGTTATCATTGAGTCTCTAATGTTGATCTAGTGAAGTAGAGATAATTGATCCCGAATATCTCCATTTAAAAAGGAAAAACAACCCCTTAAGAGATGAGCCCTGGAAGACTTCTTCAACAGAAAAGAACCGATGTCCACCTTTTTGGATTCTTTTCGTTGTAAGATTAGAAAAAACAAAAAGAGAACAGGGATTCTTCACTAATATTTGCGGCGCGAGAAAGAAGTAGCTTCCGAACTGTACCAAGATAAGTGGAAATTCAAATGTCGACGGGATGAAATAGATTCAAGAGACACAATTCAAGAAGAAATAGGTAGCTACATGTGGTTTTACGCAGCCAATATAAATCTTAACCAAGGATTAAAAAACAGCGAAATTTATTGAATGCTGGATTTAAGGCATCTCATCAATGGAAAGGAAGTAGTGCTTGCCAGCCTCGAGCTTGTAGAGCTTTCCGTCAAGAGTGAGCTCAAGAGAGGAAGAACCTTCGGTACGGAGCCAGTTGGGGTCCATGGAGGAAACGGCGCTGATAAGGGACTGTGCCACAGCAACATCTACGTTGAGGGACTTGGCAAGAGCGTCCTGCTTGAGTAGGGCCGGGCAAGGGTGGCAGAGGATGACCGTGAATTGAGTCTCGTTCACCTCGTCCGTGTTAGTAGCGAGTACGGGTGCGTAGCTTGGGCACTTGGAGGATGGGTGGAGGCGCTGACGGATCACAGATGTGATGTATTCGTTCTCAGCCTCAATGGATTCCTGCACAATCTGAACGGCCTCAGCATCGCCCTCCACATTGTAGTACACGTCAAGGACATCCTCAATCTTCACGCCAGCTGCCTTACGGAGCTTTTGTACGCGGTTGGTCACCTCACGAGCAATCTGACCATACAAGAGCGTCTTATCGAAAAGGTGTCAAGGACTACCACAACGTTCGAGGGGGTGACCTTAGCCTTGTACTTAGACTCGTCAGCAACGACGACACGGTTGAGGAAGATTTCCTCGGTAGTGAGTGTCTCGCCCTCGACCTCGATGGTGCCAGATGCCTGAAAAGCAGCCAGCTCCTCGTGCGAGAGTTGCTGCACAGCCTTGTTGATCGCACCAAACTTCTTGCCGAGCTTCTTACCAAGAACAGATCCATCAGCCTTGGCGGCGAGCTTGCAGTAATCCTGCTCTGCAGTGGTCACAGTAACCTTGCGTACATTGAGTTCACTCTCAATGTACTCCTTAAGGGAAAGGACATCATCGAGGATCTCCTGATCCGTGTTAGCAATAATGAGCTCTCGCAGAGGGCGCTTGAGCGGAAGGTCGTTTCCTCTCGCGAGACGACCAGCAGCGATGACCTCGCGAAGGTGACGCACGCGGGTGACCATCTTCTCGTCAAGGAGGGACTCATCAACGTCGGGAATGTTGAGGAAGTGAACACTGTCTTGGCGGTCATCCTCGGGTCTTGCGAGCCTACGGTACAGGAACTCTGTAAAGAACGGCGTGAACGGTGCCATGAGCTTACACAGCGACAAAAGTACAGTGTAAAGGCAGTAAAGTCCAGTCTGAGTATCCTCGTCGGAGCCCTCTCCAGAGCCTCCCTTGAGACGCATGCGGTTCAGACGTACATACAGGTTGGTCAGGGAATCAATGAAGTCAACAAGACGCGGGACAACCGTGTACAGGCGGTATGCGGCCATCTCTTCGCGCACAAACTTGATGAGTCCGTTCAATGATGCCTGAATCCACCTGTCGAGAATGTTGGTGGAGGCCCGGGCCCTCTCGACGGCAACGCTGCGGTCAAACTTCCAGCCCTGGTCACGCTCTGCGCGTGAAACGTTCTGCGCAAAGAAACGGTACGCGTTGTACCACGGGTTAAAGATCTCCTTGACATTCTGAAGAACTCCATCCTCAGAGAATCTGAGAGGCTCTGCACGTACGACGGGCGAGTTGATCAGATAGAGACGGAGAGCGTCAGCACCGTACGACTCCACAACATTCATGGGGTCAGGGTAGTTCTTGAGACGCTTGCTCATCTTCTTGCCATCTTCAGCAAGCACAAGGCCGTTAACGATGAGGTTCTTCATGGCGGGCTTTCCAAAGAGCGCCGTAGAGAGCACCATGAGTGTGTAAAACCATCCACGAGTCTGGTCAAGGCCCTCTGCAATAAAGTCAGCAGGGAATCCCTTCTCGAAACGGTCCTTGTTCTCAAAAGGATAGTGCAGCTGAGCGTACGGCATGGATCCTGACTCGAACCAGCAGTCAAAGACCTCGGGGATGCGTCTAAGCACTCCCTTGCCCTGTTTGCTCGGAATGGTGATATCATCAATGCTCTCACGGTGAAGATCTGTAATGGTCTTTCCAGAGAGCTCCTGGAGCTCCTCAATAGATCCAATCACCACAATCTCCTCTTCGTCCTCGCTCATCCAGATCGGGAGCGGTGTTCCCCAGTACCTGTTACGAGAAATGTTCCAGTCGCGCGCCTGCGCAAGCCAGTTGTGGAAACGCTTCTCCTTCACAGATGCAGGCACCCAGTACGTCTCCATGTTGTTCGCCAAAAGGTTTTCCTTGATCGGCTCCAACTTCACAAACCAACTCGGTACAGCACGGTAAATGAGCGGCGTATCGGAACGCCAGCAGAAAGGGTACGAGTGCATCACAGAGCTCTTGTTCACCATACGGCCCTTGTTCTTAATATCATTGCAGATATCATTATCAGCCTCCTTCACGTAACGTCCTTCGTAATCGGTGACCTCCTTGGTAAACCTTCCATCGGCATCCACAGGGCAGGGCAATTCGCCTCCAGCAACAATGACACCTTGCTCCATACACACGCGGTAATCGTCTTCTCCGAAGCCAGGTGCGTTGTGAACAATACCTGTACCACTGTCGGCAGTGACGTAGCTATCGACGAGCACGCGAAAGGCGTTTTCCCAGTGGGCAAAGTACGGGAACATAGGCTCGTACTTCATGCCCTCGAGCTCCTTTCCGGTGTACTCACGAACAATCTCCCACTCGCCGCCCTTGTACTTGTCCTTCTGCTTAGACATCTTCGGGTACAGCTGCGGAAGGCGGTCTTTGCTGAGGATGTACTGCTTTCCAGTCGCAAGATCTTTGATGTGAACGTAGACGAACTCGGGATTCACACAGAGTGCCATGTTGCTGGGAAGAGTCCAGGGAGTGGTGGTCCAGGCCACGAAGGAAACCTCGGGGTTATCCACAAGAGGAAAAGCAACCGTAACGGCGGGGTCGGAGACATCCTTGTAGTTGGAGGTAGCCTCGAAGTTGCTGAGAGGAGTGGTGCAACCGGTGGAGTACGGCATGACGCGGAAACCCTTGTAGACAAGGTCCTTTTCGAAAATTGTCTTAAACACCCACCATACGGACTCCATGTACCACGGCTCCATTGTCTTGTAGTCATTCTGGAAATCAATCCAACGACCCATGCGCTTCACAATGCGCTCCCACTCGCTGCAGTAGCGTGTCACAATGTTGCGGCACTCAGCATTGTACTTGGCAATACCCATCTTAGCAACATCGTCGCTGCCGGTAATTCCGAGCTTCTTGTCAATCTCATACTCTACGGGGAGACCATGGCAATCCCAACCAAAACGACGGGAGACATGGAATCCGGTCAAGGAGGCATAACGAGTGACAATATCCTTGATGGTACCAGCCAAGATATGACCGTAATGGGGAAGACCAGTGGCGAAAGGAGGACCGTCGTAAAAGGTGTACTCAGGACGACCTTCCTCGATAGCCATCTTCATACTCTTTTGAAAAGCATCGGTTTCCTCCCAAAAGTCAAGAACCTCACGCTCCATCTCCGGGAAAGAAAACTTGTCCGAAACATGCTCGAACGAGGCCGAAGCCTCCTCCTGCTGCTGCTGCTGAGATGACATTTTCCTACGGTCGCTTCTCTAAGAACACACGAAGAAGATCTTAAATTGTGAAACCCCAAGCGAAGCAAACGCCAGCTATTTATTATAGACACGTAAAGTGCAGCAACTTAGTTGCTCGTCTTTCCAGACCGATGATCGAAAGATCAACCCAGCAGAGAGACACACACGTGGGCCTCCAGGTATGAACCCGCCGATGATCCCAGAGATGTCGATCTGCTAGACCAACCCACTCCGAGCCACGATCGGAGAATGAGCCACCTCCTCGATCAGCCGCGGATCGAGAAACTGCAATGGATCGTAGCCGGAAAGTGCCTTCGCCGCCTCTCATTGCAACACACATGCCCCACTAATCTTATCAAACCCAGGGTCAGATGTCCTCGCCGCGGTGTATTTAATGGCCTAAATGTTTTGTCAAATGGGTTGTGCAAATAGACCGTAAATGGAGGTGGCGGTCGTTAGGCGAGAGGCCAATTCGGGCGAGGTCAAAAGCACTGTGCTGCGTAGACTTGGCCAACAAACTTCATCTGTGCAACAGAGCTGCTCATATCCTGAAGGGGGGATTTTTGAGGAGAATGTTTGTGAAAAGAGTAGGTTTTTGAAGAAACCGGCAACAGGTGACAAAAGATCCGGGTTAATCCGTGCGCACGGATGCTGATGGTGCTCCGGATGTTCATAGCGACGCCAAGGTGTCTTTTTCTGTTGATACCTACTTGCTAGCTGGATGGCTGAATGGATGACAATAGATATGGATAGGTAGTGAAGCTTCAATAAGGAAAATCAACACTGACGCAAATAATGAATTTGAGGATTATATAGGATACACGCAAGATCAAGGAGATCCTCGTTGATGAGGAGGATCCTCGACATGACATGTTCTTGGCACGACGGTCTGCGGTACGTACTTTTATTTCTAATGAAATGACCCCAAATGAAAACACTGGGCTTAACAGGTGTTGTAGGGTTTTGAACTTGTAGCGAGAGGGGCCTGGTTAATACAAAAAAATTGCAATAAGAACAGGGTATGTTCTGACTGATAGGTTTACGTTGTATGCTTTGCGTCAAATTAGGAATTCCCAATGGGAGGTATCCGGCCTGTTCTCTGCAGACCTCAGCAAGTGGACTGTATGCTCAACCTTGTTAACCTCTCACTCTATGGAAACAACCTTGTGTCATTAGGTGGTAAGTTAGAGGAGGGAAATAAAACCAAAAGAAAAGACGTACTCCAAACGATTTACTTACAAGCTGGATTTGACATTATTGATGTTGCTATGTTGACAGGAATTGAAGCACTTGCTCGATGCGAATCATTGGTTCACTTGGATCTTGGTAAAAATAACCTTAGTGACCTGAGTGAGGGTTTTGCAGAGCTCAAGTCTTTGGAGGAAGTTGTTGTAGACGACAATATGTTCACAAAGGTCCCTGCAGAACTTGCAGCGCTCAAGAAGTTAAGAGTGTTACGTTTATCTGGAAATAGAATTGAGGAGTTTTCAGAGGCGTGCACAGAATCAAACTGTTGGCCTGAACTTCGAGTTTTAGCCTTGGATAACAACGAGTTTATGTCTATTCCACCATGCGTGGGCAGCTTGGCAAAGCTTGAGACATTAATTTTGCGCGGAAATCACCTCACTGAGCTTCCAGAGGAGCTTGCGTCTCTGCTTGCATTAAAGTCATTAAACCTGAGCTCGAACAAACTCAGTATTTTCCTCCCAGCGCATCTTCTAGGGCAACTTAAGAACCTTGAGGTTCTACTCCTAAATGGCAATCAACTGACCTCTGTTCCCGAAGAGCTTGCAGAGTTAGCGCCTTGTCGCGTAAATTTGGCGAACAATAAGCTTCATTCAATTCCCCACGGTCTGAAGGAAGCCCTACCTAAATTAAATACGTTTGGTCAAAAACCGTGATAAGGCACATTTAGGCATTTGAGTCAGAATGAGACGAAAGCTCTTTTTATGATATACGTCCAATCTTAACGTAGTGCATAACGCATCTACGTTTGTGAAACAAATATACAGATAATAATGCACACCTCGACGCAAGCCAATGTTCATGTGTACTTCAAAACACAAAGATAACAGATTTTTTCATGATATCATGGTAATAATATCCTTTTTAAAAATTAAAGTTTATAAAGAGAAGGCGGCTCTCCCGGTAGCACATAATTATTGAATACCATTCTCACTTTAAATGCCACCGAGCATACATATCAGAATCGAACTACATGAACGCAAATAGAAGCAGCAGCAATCTAAGCCAACCCTGAAACACTGTAGTCGATATTGGGACTACTTTCTTAGGTTCTACCACTAAGCGCGGAGAGCACTAAGCTAGACACAACAAAGACCACACCAATGAAAGGGCTTGCGACGCCAGTGCGAGAGGCGTGGGATGGAGTAGGGCTTAAAGTTGAGTTACCACCATTAGAAAACTGCAGCGTGGTATCGCTGGTGCTTGCCGAAGAGGTGACTGTATCTTCAATCCAAGACTGATAAGAAGAAACGCGAGTGTAGACACCTGGGTAGCCATTGACGGCACATTCGTACCCAAAAGACGTGATTCCAATTTGAACTTGATCAGTCTCAGTGATGTTATAGACTAAAGGGCCTCCTGAATCACCCTGGCAGGTGTCCCGGCCAGAGGCCCCAGCGCAGATATGCATATCCTCATTAATCTGTGACCCAGCAGAGTAATCTGACGAGCACTCTGAAGTTGAAACAATGTTCACATTAGTTTGACGTAAGTTTAGGTCCGAGTTGTCGCCTTCGTACTGCAATGAGCCATAGCCTGTGATGGTAACCTCAGTTCCATCCTGCAGATCCCTAAAGTTGCTAGAAGCGAGGGTGGCTGGGCTCGGAAGGTTAACATCGGAGTCTGAAAACCAGATAATAGCGAGGTCATTTTGCAAGAAGTTGTTGTCGCTGTCGGTGAAGTCTGGGTGGACACTTACATCAACACCGCTTGTGAGCGTAATTGCGTCCGAGTCAGTTGTCGAGGCAAGGTCATTTTGGAGAAAGTAGGCTGCTGCAGAAAAGGATCCGCTCGTTGGAATACAATGAGCTGCAGTCAAGATATAATGGTAGGAGTCAGCACTTCCAATGTACGAGCATCCACAAAGGGAGGAGGTTTGCGATCCACTTGGTGTGAGCAGCACCGCACCCATCCAGGGCCGGTTCTTTGGATCTACAATATAGCCACCTACAATCCTTGGAGATACGGTAGTAGATTTGGCAGTCGCAGGCACCACCCTCTGGGCTTGGGTGCTCACCGTCATGACAGCCATGATGATTGCAAGCATTGCCATAATCTTCACCTCAATACCTGTCATTTTCAACTTGTTATGTAAGCTTGAAGCTGCGGTACCTGGCTAGCCCCTTACCTACGAGCTGGTCGACTTTACGATTCGAGTTTGCTTCTGGACAATCGTATCGCTGCTGTCGCTGCTGCTCCTTTGTCTAAAACAAGTTTAGAGTTCGTGAAATTCCAAGACTTTCTCTCAAAGTTCTGCTGTTCGATATTCACAATCTTCGTCAGTCGCGAATCCTCCAGCCACGTCGGAACGGTCGTATTTCCCGCAAGCAATGAACGCGCGAATGTTGAGACTTGATGATTGAATGCACGAGATTATAATGGAATAATTGAATGCACGAGTCAGCGATCAGTCGATGCGAAAAGGCGAGAACAAACGAATCAACTTCTCTCGACGCTGTCTGCTTCGTTTAGCACAATTGTAGTACACTGCTGCCTGCGCTGCTTCTGCTGCTCTGTGCCCCAAAAGCTAAGCCTCTCACCAAGTTCCGGTTCCCGCGGAGATGCCGATCTGACCACTAGAAAACCAACCGCAGAAACTAAAGCTGCAAGCGAGATTGCCACGTCTCAGCGCTGAGTGGTCGCAACTAGCTAGCAAGGCAAACTCTTCTCCGTGATCGACGAGTGCAGCTGATTGTTGGATTGCTCGAGATCTTTCAGAGGTTTTCAGTCATGATTTATTCGAACGACAAATTCCACAAATTCCATAAAAGTTCGACTTTACCTAAAACTACCAATATACCAAAACCCATGAAACCAAACCAATTGCGCAGGTTTACATCAACCCCGACATGTCTATCTACGTGCTCGAGGACTCACCAGTATCCCCACTCCTCTCCCATTCCTTTCAGCTTCACTGCATCCCACTGCCTTCTTCAAGCTCAATCATTCAATAAAGCAATCCGTCATCAAAAGTACTCCTCCCATGCATGCACGATTAAGCGGACCCAATCAATCAATCAATCAATCAATAGATCAATGCACGCAGCCTATTACGAATATCATACCTCGCCAAGAAGTCTTACTGCAGCCTCAGGCTTCGCAAGTCCATCGGGCGCATCTCATGCACTCAACTCATCGCGTGCATCGAATGCATCGAATGCATCAACTTCAATGGTCAAATATAGTATGGCGAATGCACATGCTCCGAAGGGACCTGGACCATGCATGCAGGGTCCAGCACTTCTAGCAGTAAGGACTATCAAGGGGCTAGCAGTGGCAGCCTCTACGATGAGTATGGGAAATCAATCAAACCTGAAACAAAACAAAGTACATCACGATCATCCTTTGAAGCGGAGGGAAGGAAGCTGGCACCCGGGCAGAAGGCCCGTCGAAGGATTCTTTGCGAGCGATCGTTCTTTGGTACGGAAGGATGGAGACGCTGAAGTCTCCGGCAATGCAGAAATTCATACGGTAGAATCAAGGAATCAAGGAATCAGTCAAGCATTTGATCAATCAAACAATCAATCAATTAATCGGTTCTGAAGATACAGAGAACAGGCTGAGGCTCCAGGGCGGCACTTCGGGCAAACGCAAAACTTTTGCAAAGCCCCCGTGGTGCTGCTTGAAGCTCTTGCTCCAGGAAACTCAAGGGGGGTAAAATGTAAGTCTACAAGTAGATAAGGTTGGGAAACTCCACACTAGACTACCTAGCTGGGGCACCACTAATGCCGTACATTTTGAGGCGGCAACAAGTTCGGCGATGGAGTGTATTGTACGATTATTATTGACTAACTTTATTTCCCCACTATCTACCGAAACTTTCCGCATTTGCCCGATAAAGAGTCTTACCCTGATCTCCAATCATAATTGATGTTCGGAGTATGCACCTTTTCAGGGTTGTCGATATGGAATTGTCTTCCTCCTGGGTCTTTACATGGTTTACATCTTCGAAGATGTCTTTCACGTCCTGGACAAGACATTGCGTACGCTGATTATCTCATACGTGGAGATTGAGATGTGCCGAAGGGAAATACTGGGACTAGATGGTTAAAACCATCAACGTGTTGTCCAATCTTAGGCGCGCAGGACATTTTGGCGGTGGACATAGCGACGCATGATCGAAAATTCTTTATAGAAAGACCGCACAAAAATAACTTATGGTTGTAGATAAATACAACTTTTATCAACCAAGAAAGGCGTCATGAAATTGTATAGTAATTGATAATAGCAGGTACATTAATTGATATGGTAAGAAATTGATCAAATGAGTGATTGCTTTGGCCTGGATCTCTACCCAATTTGAAGGATCAATAGGTGTTGCATGTCGCTAGTGAGTGCAGAAATTGATCGAACAACAAAATAAATCATGGCTAGCCATCGTCATGGCGCAGATTGTAGTTCACAACTTCTGAGATCTGGGATGCATCGATTATACTCATAATTGACATCTTCAAAATATGGCTTGCGTGCGTTCATGCACGAACGATCCCTCTGTATATGAGCTACGTTGCTCGTAGGGGAGATTCATTCACCCGTCAGTGAGGATCACTCTGCGCACTCTCCCAAGATTGGGAGAGTGTGAAGCATGGTTTTGGCAAAATCTGGAATCATGAAGGTGATCTTTACAAAGGGCGTTGTAGTATGCGTGCGCCAGTTCGTGGATCTTCTTGTATCCTCATTCCAACGCAAGTCGATCGTGAAGACGTCCATGCCCCCCCCTAGCGAAGGTGGCGTCCAGAAATGAACATCCCCATCACGATTGAAGGAGATCCCGTACCTGGAACGCCAGCAGGCCGACCATCATACTGCACTCGTATGCACAACTAGTGCACCATTTGATGTTGAAAACACTGCATTGTTTGACATTGAGCGCCTCAGTCTTCGGGAAAAAAATGCATTTGTGCATTTCTCGTCTTTACACAAGTTAAACCTGCAGAAAGCATTGACCCAGACATTATGATCAATGGAACGGACTCTTATTATGTAATCGAGTCTATCATAGCTCGCGTCATGCCAATTAAACTCCTCTCCTTTCTGATGAACCACCTTGTCACAATCCCTGTAACGCCAGCGTTCATTGCGACCACGATCAACTCGACTACGACCGCGTTCCCGTTCATGCTCCCGTTCTCTTAAATCGAAATTAGCGATTAGTATCATCACGTGAACGTGAACGTGAACGTGCCCTGACATTGATTCGGCAATGACGACCGTCCGACTGCACCAGGCTACCATCATTAAACTTCCTGAGGCCGTTCGCCTTTGGCTTGTTATGGTGCACAGCCTTTGACAAACATTTAATTCCAGCTAGAGATCTTGGAGCGTCTTGAGGTGATCCACGAATGTGTCAGTGTCAAGACCGCCATCTGCTCCTCCTACTTTTCGACATCAGCAAAAGATTACTAGGAACGAAACGTTGTGCTGTCAGATAGACATTTATGACCGACATTAAGTTCTGGTCTTCGTTGCCACTGTCCATAGTGGATCTTTACACGGAAACGTGACGAAACGTGAAGTGAAGAGCAGAGCAGAGAAGAGAGTTGGGGGATTAGTATCTCAAGTGCATGTTTTGGTTTAGTTTTTGCCAAGTCAAAGGATTGAAACGGAGTACCTTCTGACGAGCGCTGATGAGCGCTCGCTCTCACAATGGAAAGGATGATACCATAGTTGTGTTCCTTGTCACACCTAGCAGACCTAGTATTGATGGTAGATATCGCGAATACTTGAAGTATTCCATGGACTTTCTCTTAGTTTACATCACGATGATGAAAGCGCGCTCCATAACCCGGAACGTGCATGGTGGAAAAGGTGGAATAGTGAGAACCATAGTTTACCTCGTACTTTGCCAGTAGAAAGGCAGGCACCTACCTGCTTGTAGAGTAGATGTCTTTATTTGCTGAAGACATTACTCTTTATCTAATTACGCGGGATTTCAACTGCCTCGCAGTTTGCAGATTGGGAAACACGTGTTATACCTAATTGAGTGTACAAGACTCGCCAATGAGGCCGTTCAAAGAGTTCCGTGCATCTTCGTCGTCGTTGAAGGTTTCCTTGTTGACAATGAGGATATCATTGAAACTAGCAGAACCTTCGATTGTGTTCTGAAACGTTACATCGTCACAGTGCGCCTTCCTTAAATACTTGAAAAGAAGAAGAGGCCTAGTGAAGAGAGAAAAGATGTTGCCCCACCCTAGCACTATGTTTTTTTTCTATCTGAAGCCTTGACGTCGTCGAATTTATTACCAGGGCCACCATCATCGCTTTTGCTTGAGTCCTAAAGACCACCCCTGTTTTGACTGAAAGCTTTCCAAGACGAGACAACCGAGGTTTGCCCAAACTATGTCTACTACTCAACTCATTTTCGTCCGTCTTTGCAAGCCGGTCCCAAGTTCAAGTTCATTTTCGAGTTAGCGCATGATAAATAATCTTGAAGTTCGTCGCCCATAGGACCACAGAGCTCACTATCCTTTATTTCAATTCTAAAGTTGTGTACTACGTTGACATTAGTACCTACCTCCATACACATGTACACACCGTGCAAGGCGGCATGTCCTGAGTAAAGAACTCGTGAATCAGGAAGCTCAAATAACAGAGAATGCCTTTATTTTAAAGCGATTGGGCTTAAGTTCCAGGGCACCTTCTGTGCAAACCAACTGCAAGACCTGGCTTTTCTGAGTTATTCCGGCGCTGCTCAAGACGAAGTAACGAGAAGCCAGACGCTCACCCACCTTCCATTGGCTTTCGATAACTTATGCATCTCCCACTTGCATGATATATCAGAACGTCGATTTCCTTCAGTTCTTTAACTCAGTGCCCTCACCCACTTTCAAGAAATGCATCCCTCACTGAGTGCTAAACTTTTCTTTAGTCCAGCAGCTATCAATTTCTTTTTAATTTTATTTTTCAAAATAAAAAAGTTCTTTTAAAACATTTTTAGCAACATAAACCTCGAGGTTTTGAATATAATCATTGCAAAAAAAGAAAATGAAAAAAGAGAGTAAATTACTGAAGTGCACCTAATAGCGTGCACGTGCCGCATCCCTCGCCCTCACGTGGCTATCTCCATTTCGATGCCACCGTCACCGGGAGCAGAGAAGAGAATCAGCAGGGAGCTGATGAGGCAGCTGAGCAGCTCATGAGGCGGCACAGCAACTGGATAGAGAAGGTTTCAAAGAACAGCAATAGGAGGAGGAGGAGGAGGAGGAGGCCAGCGCGAAGACCGCTGCTGGAAAGCCTTGTACACACCCTTTGCCCTTGCCACCTTTTCTTCATTGTATAGGGCACCTCCTCCACAGTAGATTAAAAAAATACCCTTCTGTAAGAATGGTATGGACTATGAAGTATAGCTTTCTTCTACAGTATAAAATAGAATCTCCCCACGTGCAGCCACTGCTTTACTAACCAAAATATGATCAATGAAAACACTTAGTACTTTTATGTTATATTTTAAATTTAAAATAAAGTTAAAAATATAATAAAAATTGGAATACTTTTTATTGCAAGGATGGATAAGAGTTATTTAAGACTCCCTATAGAGAACGAGGTGTTATTATTATTTTATTTTATTTAAAAGACCCTGTTGAAAATGTAAATAAAACTTGATGATTTTAGTCGGTCTGTCAGTCGATCGAGCAATCAATACCCATCGGAACTTCTCTTGAGTGGTGCCCTGCATAAGTTCAACGCAGGTCGGGTGGAGTATTCTGCCTGCAGTCGCGCAAACACGCCACCCTGCTGGTGTCGCCAGTCTAGAGTGTCTGGCGCGTGCAGGTCTCGGCCGTACGTGCAGGCGCTGTCTCACGTTGCATTTCCCAATATCAAGTTCCTTTCTGCCTTTACAAACAGTTTATTATCCGCGCGCGCGTGTCAAGCGATAGGGCTATTCTACACGAAGATAGCGTGGAGCTCGCTGTTTTCCATATTGTCTGCGTGTCGTCGTTGTGGACAAAACATCTTCTACAAAGCGCTCGCTGCATCCCCTCGCTCCATACCAACTCTAGCGCAACAAATAGCGCTCGTTGGTAACCTTTAAAAGAGACTTTGTGTAGAACGCATAGTCGAAAGGCCCCGTGGACGTGTGTGCAGTCATACCAAATTATATTCGTGGCGGTGGGCTTGACCTGCCGTGAGCTTGTGGAGAACGACCATAGAAACTGACGGAGTAGGATTGCAAGTTGGGGCTCTGGATTCTTATTGTAGTATCGTGGTTCAAGCAGCCTTTGGCGGCCTGAAATCCATACTTCTGAGCTCGCTCCTCCCTCGCTCACTCATTTATTCGCTCGCTCGCAGTTTGGCAGGAATAGCGTCAATTATTTTCGTTTGTTCGAAAGAATAAGAATACTTCTGTCTCAGTATAGGATAGTGAGCAGATTTGCTTGCACAGATTGCACAAATCAGTACGCAGATACCTACCTACACGTACCTTCAGCAAGGCTTTTCATTTGAGAAAATCATAGTCAGTACGCACTCTGAGCGGCGGCTCTTCACTATACCATCGAAGCTTCCCAAACGAGCGTGCTAGATATACCGTGTCTCGTATCAGTGTTGTGCATCTTGAAACCAAGGTAGCGAGCAAAACCCAAACATTTTTTGCTGAGCAGAGGCCTGCGTCTCTGCAAGCGATCTTGCAGAACTATCTCGATAAGATCCAAATAGTACAGAAGACTCTTCAGGCTTTGAATCATGCGGAAAAGTTTGGCTCGGCTAAGCGGCCGCAAGCCTCGAAAGACAGACGCTGACGATGCGGATAAAAATCAAATCATGTATATTTTCGCGCCAAACGAAGATGCGTGGGTTAGCAATCCAGAGATCGACCATGATTGGATTCCCTGTAAAGTTTTGTCTCAGGCTGGTATCTTTGCGACGGTTCGACTTGAAAACAAGCGGAGCATCGAACAGATTGACGTTCGTCAGCGGGCTCTCTTACCGCGCAACCATACAGTGGAATCTGATATGACCTCTTTACATCACATTAACGAGCCGTGCATGCTGTATAACCTTGAACAGCGTGCCTATGACGACCAGCCTTACACATTTATGGGCAACATTCTTGTAGCAGTCAACCCTCTAAAACACATTCCAGATCCAGAAGGCGCACTAGGCTCACGGAGTGCCGCGAATACACCACACCCGTTTGCTGTCGCGGAGTTCGCCTTTCAGCAGATGTCTTTTGCGGGAGACAACCGTAAACACCATGTTGATAATGACTCAATCATCAATCAGAGTGTAGTTACATCTGGCGAAAGTGGTGCTGGAAAGACAGAGTCCAGTAAGATGGTTCTTCACCACTTAGTACAGAGAACACTTAACCTACAGGCCTCAGATAAACTCACAGCAATCGATCAGCGTCTGCTGGACTCTAACCCAATCACTGAAGCCTTTGGTAATGCATCTACTCTGCGTAATGGCAATTCATCACGTTTCGGTAAATTCATGAAGCTGCACTTTGAACAAATCGATTCCCCTCGAGGTGAACCGGCTGTCTGGAAAATTAGTGCCGCCTCCGTCAAAACGTACCTTCTTGAGAGATCTCGTGTCACAATCCACGAAGAAGGTGAACGAAACTATCACTGTTTCTATCTTATGCTGGCAGGCATGGATGGAAATATGCTTTCTGAGCTAGGCCTTGAACAAGCGAAGAGCAACGTTGGATTTCGTTATCTTTCTCCTGACCGCGGTACAAACTCTTCAGACTTTAGCCCTCGTGCTTTTGAAGACGAAATGCACAAGACAGATAGCAAGCGATTTGAGGAACTCGTGGATGCTCTTGATGCGTTGGGATTTAACGCATCTGAGTGTGACGCCATCTGGCGTGTTCTTGCAGGTGTCTTACATTTGGGTAATATCTCGTTCCGAGACGAAGAGGCTGCCGAAGGTGACATTGCTAAGGTGATTTCTCTCAATGGGAGTTACGATCCGCTCGGCGCCGCTGCAGAAATGCTTGGCATTGAAGAAGGGTCGCTTGAGCGCTTGCTAATCCAGCGTATTTTATCGATGCGTGACGGCGATATTGTTACCCCGCTGAACGCAAACTCGGCTTCCTTTGCACGTGACGCTGTTGCTAAAGGTTTGTATAGCGCCTTGTTTGACCACATTGTCAACAAAATTAACATGGCGCTTGATGAAACAGCGGGCTCTGTGAACCCGAATGACTTGCCATTTATTGGCGTACTCGATATTTTTGGTTTTGAATCCTTTCGACGCAATGGCTTTGAGCAGCTTCTGATCAACTATACCAATGAGAGCTTGCAAGCTACCTTTAATAAGAAAGTCTTCGAAGCTGAACTGTCTCTCTATGAGCGTGAGGGTCTGATCATTGATCAAACGATGAATTTACCACCTGGAAATGAGCCGGCGATGGAGCTTCTCGCTGGTAAACTGAAAAATCCTGGTACAGATGACCCCACTCGTCAAAACAAAGACTCCATTCTCATGGATCTTGATGACCAATGTCGTGCTATGGACCCCAGCGATACAAAGCTCCTGAAAGTCTATAATAAAAAGTTCGCTAAACATCCATGCTACAACAACCCAAAAATTCATCCGCAATATGCCCATGAACGCTTCCGTATTCGTCACTATGCGGGAGCAGTTGTGTACACTGTGGATAAGTTTCTGGTCAAGAACAATGATGCTTTGCCAAAGGAGGCCAACGACCTTTTTGCCGGGTCTTCCTCGCCAATTTTGGCGGAGGAATTTGAGACACGAGTGAAGGAAGCGGCAAAGAGTGGAAATGGCAAACGCAACGTTCGCTCGATTGTCCGTGCATTCCGGTCGCAGATTATTGAACTTACCGGTACTTTGGATGCAACAGCGTGCTCCTTTATTCGATGTGTGAAACCAAACGCAGAAATGAAGCGCGGCAAAAGTGACTCCTGGTTTGATAGGGCATATGTGGGGCATCAGCTTAAGCATCTAAGCATCCCGCAAACTGCTGTTGTTTTACGAAGTGGTCTTCCCACCCGGATCGCTTATTCGTCGCTCGTGGATACTTACAAGTCGGTACTTCCAGAAGATGCGATTCATCGTGCGAAACTAGCAGGTAATGGTGAAATTGATAGCAAAATGTTTGTTACAGCGCTCTTTTGGGCTTTTGAAATTCCCCGTAATACGTTCAAGCTCGGTCACACTCGAGTATTTTTCAAAGCTGGTGAGTTGTCGAGCCTTGACAAAGTTCTGCAGGAAGCTGGCCTGTGGGTCACCTCAACGGACCCAGATGTGGTCGAAAAGAAGAACTCCGTGGTCCAGCGTTTCCGCCTGTATTACTCCCGAATGAAGTTTCGTCATGCTGCCGTCAACTACTTGGCCCGACAGTACTTCGTTGTGCATTTATTTCAGGAGCGTCGTGCTGCTGCCATCTGTATCCAGAAGAACTACCGCATGTGGAAGGCGCAGGCTATCTTGCGAAAGATGAAACGCTCTAAGCAAGAGGCTGAAGAGGAAGAGCGCCGCCAGCGTGAAGAGGAAGAGCGCCGCCAGCGCGAAGAGGAAGAGCGTCGCCAGCGTGAAGAAGAGGAGCGCCAGGCCTTGGAGGCTGAGATGGAGCGTGCTGCCCAGGACGAGGTCCGCAGAATTAGAGAAGCGCTCACTCGCCATAAGACAATCATCGCAGAGCAGCGCGCGGCCCGTGATGACGATGACGATGATCCGGATCATGAGTTTGTGTACCAGGATGTGAAATCGATTCCGGCAAGCGTATCATCAAGTCGATCAAAGAAAATGCGTACACCGACTCGGGTCGCGACTATGCGTATGGGTGCATACGAGCCTGATGATGATGACGACCACGCAGACAGCGAAGATTTGAACGAAGCTGAAGACCTCGTTGGAGTTACGACACATGCTGGACCTGATGTTGACGATGAAACTGATGAAGAACGCTTAGATCGAATTTCGAAAGAGGTGTACGAAGACGCACTTCGGGCGACTGCTCGTGAAGTTGATGAGCTTGAGGCCAGCGGTGAGGAGGTTGATGACCAACGCCGTGCTGAGATCCGCGAAAAGTATGAGCGGCAGTTCGAGCAGGAGCAAGCAGAGTATGAAATCCGTCGCCAGCGTAATGAGGAACTCAGAGCTAACGCCTCCAAATACTGGGCAGAGATCAGTGACTCTATCGGAGGTGGTCTCAAAAATGCCAAATTGGCCGCTTCGGGTGTTGTCAAAGGCTTAGTTGATGGCGCACCGGCCGCATTTCTTGACCCTGCAACGCGTAAGAAATTTGAACAGCATCCTGCCTACCAGCAGCTGAAGAACAGCACTGATGAATACCATGCAAACCTTTCTAGAATGACAAGTCAGCGTGTGTTGGCTGCGGAGGAGGAGTTGGAGCATAATATTAATCGAAAGGAGCGCGTGGAGAATGGAGATGCCCCACCACAACCGCTTCGTAAAAAGAGCACCCACGCAGGTCTTATGCTAGAAATTAATCCGAAGGAGATGGATGCCCCGACTGAGTCTGCCAGAAAACAGCTTGAGGTTCTTAAGGGTCTTGTTGAATCAGGAGATTATTACACCCGAAGAAATGGCGAGAATGGTGAAGGATATGAATTATGCTCTGGAGCGCCGCAATTCGGAGATCTCTTCGCAAGGCTCGGAATATGAAGGTGACAGCACAATTGATGATAGCAGCGTGCTCATTCGGCCTGAAAAAGAGGTGTGGCTTGGCGAGCCCCTCCCATTCCAGCATGGCTCGTTTTTCCTTCGAATTAAAAACGAGATCGCAACCGAAATATCTATCGACGGCCTGGAGATAAAGCTGTTTGTTTTTGAATGTGCTTGGCAGGATGACGCTGAAGCTTGGCGGTATGGACGCTGGCGGGTCAAGGCACGAAAGCAAGATCTAGAAGAACTTAGTATCGCCTTGCAAAAGGAAAAGTCTAAGGTTTTCAAGCTTCCTCGTGGTAGGTCTCTGCCCTGACTTTCCCCGCCAAGAGTCGCACTTCCGGCTCTTTTAAGAGAGGGGCTCTTGCGATGCTTTTCAAGCGGCGGTCTTCCCCAGCTCGTCAAACTCCATTGTTAGAGCAGAGCTCTTCACGTGAACTTGCGCTTGAAAACTTTGTGCAAGAAGCACAGGAATATATGTCTGAGATTCTCACGTTGGCATCGCGTTCTCACTTTAACAAGAAGAACCACCCGATCTTTTCTGTATCCAAGTTCAGTGATCTTTTTGATACTGCAATCCGTGTAGGCGATATTCGCCTCAAGGAGGTCTTCCGCGAGAGAGGTCCTTACCTGAGACGCCGTTAAGCTGCCAATAAAACTCAGGCGAGGAGTAACTGAGGATTTCTTGGCATTTTTTCTCGCATAAAATTTTTCTTCTTCCTCAAGAACGCGTGTTAATCTTAGTTTGAGGATACGTAGCAATATTTCCTTTCATAGTTGATTTGGTTTTATTCATTACTAATGCCTTTTTTGTCCTTTCAAATAAAATTATGTTGTTGTTATATTGTTGTAATTAAGATGTATTCTTGATGTTACAAACACTAGGCATATTTTGTCCTGGAAATGTACCCTGACGCCTTTTTGATGCTTCATTCTTTCATTCAAGCACGTTAAGCATCCATATCTCGTAGTTAACAATTGAGCTTAATAGTATCACAACTGTCAGTTGTTTGCAACGAGATAAAGTCACATTATACACCAAGACAGGTAAGAAGGAATCGGCCAAAAGAAATTGAAACTTTTCTCTAGTGAGAGTGGATTAAAAAACAGAGACCAGAATATATATCAAAGTAGAAAACACAGTTACATTTCTTTATCTTGATTTGAATTAGTCCATGAAGGAGATTTCCTCTACGATTCATTGTATTCCCTCCCTCGTAATAGCTTTCCAGTCGATCCTACGAAAAGTTCCAATAATTCTTGTCAAAGAAAAGTAGAAAGAGAAAGGGCAAGTAAGAGTAAGTAAGAAGGGAGGATCATAAAAGCAAGCTTATAACATGTCGTCGTTGGTGATGCTCAAATAGCCGTGACGCAAATAATATGCTGTTTACACGAGAAGTTCGTCTCCTGCCTACTCCTCAGTCCACATTTCATAGATCTCGAGATCCTCGTTCTCAGGACCAGCATACGTGAGCACACGGTTATATTTGACTCCAATTTCGGTACAGTATTGCAAGAATTCGTGAACACCATCCGCCCTACGGCGCTCGAGAGCATTGTAAGTCATTGTAGCCTTGTTTGCGCGGCTGAGAGCACGAATGCAATCGGCCAAAGCACGCCAGGAGTCACCATAGAGTTCCTGGTAAACACAGTCAGAAATAAGAATCACATCAAAGGGTTCCTGCGCATTTGTGGACGACTCCTCAGGCTCTTCCCAGTCAAGCGTGTCCACAATCGGGCGGGCAGTCTTGTTATCGCCCTCCTTCTCAGGAAAGTTGATCTCCACATTACGACGCAAAAGGTCAGGCAGGGGTTCTTGCTCAGTAAGGATCACCTCGCGAGCACCCATAAGCTGGCATGCCATACCAGGCACCCCAAGTCCACTACCAAGCTCGAGAACTCGCTTGTCCTTGACGTCGACATGCTTGTGGATGTACTCGCAGAGCAGAAGAGCAGCAGGCCACACAACAGTTCCAGCCCAACATCCTCCAGAAAAGATAGGTTGAATGCTCTCTTCAGGAAACGTGAGCTGCAAATTGAGCATCCATTCGCTCCAAAGGGAAACAGTGCTCTCAGTCAGGGACTGGTCTTTGACGTGAGCGCCAGTCTTCACGCGCTCCGCAAATGCTTCAAAAGACTCATCTTCGCCGACCTCGGCATTCTCTTCCTTCACAGCTTCAGAGTTTTTGGCCTCGCCATTGTCTTCAGTTTTCTTTGCAGCTGCAACTTTCCTGTGAAGCAACGTGTAAGCCACACCTCCACGCTCCTCGCGTGCCCTTTCTTGCTCAGCTTGCCGAGTTGCTGCAAGATCCCTGCACTCAAGCTCCGTCATTTTCTGCTTCCAGTCGTTACGTTGTCGAAGCAACTAGCAAGTTGTCAATACCGGACGCCTGTTCGCAGGTCTAGTTTCCGCGAAGCTGCAGATGTCCTCTCTATCAAGGTCTTGCGCACAGAACTGCTTGTAATAACCCCTTCGCCACCCATCGCTGCGCAGACCCTTTAGCCTTCTATAAGCTAGGATATCATGCAGAACCCATTTCTAGCATATGTGGGGGTACTCTGTGGACTCCTTTGTTTCAACGCATAATACCCTATTACTAATAAATAGTTAATAAATAGAAAGAGGGCTGAATGACTCCCAAACTACCCTATCAGGGGGTACGATAGGTTACTTCGAAGGAGTAGAGACAATCAGATAATGCTACAGACATGAGAAGAAGTCAGTATTTGGTGAATATACATCTACAGTACCCCCTGAGCCCTCTGCCGCCGGCCTTAATGCTTCAGCGTTCATTGTGTTTTCTTTGACTGACACGGCCTGAGCTCCCTTCTTGCCACCAAGTCCATTTCATGATGGCACGAAGTCGAGGGTTGGGGAAATGAACCCATCTACATTTTTTCCGATGATGTCGTTCAGCCTTCTTCAGCCTCTAGCTAGGATGGCCACCACCATCTTCTTCTTCTTCTTGTTCCTATGATCCTGGGACCGACAGAATCATTCATAAAATCACTCTTTCTTTGAGAAGAAAGGGACCGACTCAAGTCGAGGTCCAATTGTTTTGCGCAAGCGCATTTAATGATCAACAATAAGTCTTCTTCGGACTTGAAGTGGGTGGGTTAGGACTCTGAGGCGGTGTTCGGAAGTGGAAAAGGTGAAACCTTGAATTAAGCACTCACTCACTGAGATGCCACAGAAAGTCTAGCCTGATTCAGAATCATCCTGCACTTCCCGTGCCGAGCCTCTGTCGGTGTTTGCACATTGCGTTTCAACTTCTGTGGTTTCCGTGTTGCTGTGTTTTTACTTCATGCTAGCTACAAAAGAAGGTCGATGCGACCGACGGCTTGGCCTGCTAATATGACAGCTTTGGCCTGATAGTATATGATGGGGTTGATTCCACAGCTGCGAATGCGATTGGTGTTATTCATGCATGCGAATCCTACTTTGCAATCAAGAGCTCCAGGACCTGGCCGGTTTGGCTCTCGGAAGATCTTTGTTTGCAAATGCTGTTGTAAAAAGCTTTCATTACAAAGGGACAAGGAAGCAGCGTTCTGCGAATCGGAAGAGAGTGGCGTCAATTGCTCTGGAACGTAGCAAAGAACTGTGATGCAGATAACTACAAGTCTTTGTGTGTCAATTTCCTGTTTAAGTAATGATTTACATGGAGCTGGTTTATGCGCATCTTTCGAGAAGATCTTGGCCAGAGTGGCGCGTGTACCTCTAACAACGCATGAAAACTTGCGTTTTGATATGGGTCCACTTGGTAGAAGGTATTAGCACGTAGTACAGAGCAGTGAATTTCAATTCGAGAGGAATTGGTTGCTCCTGTCTACCAAGTAAGGGGCTCTCCGCTTTGTAAGCGATTGCATAAAGTTTAACTACATTATGGTATTTGCCGCTATAAGAGTTGTATAGAAACGAGCCTGGTCGGAGATATCAGAGCAAGGCTGCTGGAAGCTTCGCCTAGCTAGGCATTGCTAATGAGTTGCTGGAAACTGGAGTTGAATTTATGTCCTTGCTCGACATAATGTTTGTTTTTTTGTTTGTATTTTGTAATCTTGAAAGCATGAAACAAAGAAACAAAATAAGTAAACAAAGTGGCTAGGTACTGGCAGTTTGAGAAAGGCTAGGGATAGGTAGGCTAGGGTCCGGAATAAAAGTTATAAAAGCTATCTTTGTGTTGCGTGGTGGTATCTAGCTTGATGCTTGGCACCCCAAACGCACAGTCTAACAGAATTCTTGCCAAAAAACTAAGCTAACTAAAACAAATTCTTAAGGCATGCGTAGGTAGACATCTAAGTAGAATCCAAGACTACTACGGAGCTGTCTATATTGACCAACGGAACTTTAAGGCAAAATTAAAAGGCACGTGGTCGCCATGTGGTCTTTGAATTATATATATATTAAAAGTAGCGCATGCCTGCGAATAAGCTTAGACGACTGACTCGTTCTCCAATATCTTATGTATTATTCAACTTGAATTTATTTTAATACTTTTAAAAATTAATTAAAGCTTTCTTTCTTGCAACTAGCCCCTCATGAAAATTGCAGCTTCGGATTGAGGTCCGACATACAAAACTTTGCCATTGTTGTTGGTGTTTGATCTTTGTTTTCGCTCGAGTTTTCAAAGCCTTTTACATGAGTTTGCGCTGTTGTAGTATACACTACAATTTAGACTTTCTTTCTTGGAAAGCTATGGCGCGCGCGAGAAGCGTACAGTACACACGGCGAGGCAACTCAGTTGCACAAAGGGTCAGACGCTTATTAAGCCCACATTCATTATAAGACCCTTTGATTTGCATTGGCGAAGGCACCGGAAAGTAATTACCATTGGTGAGCACGGAAGTGATTGCTTGGTTGACTTGCTGCCACAATGGTCTGTCTATAGCCGTGCGGTGTAACAATCACATTTTCAATCAAATGAAATTCCTGACGAGAACAGTGAGCAGAGAGAAGTGCACTGCGCGAGCTTGCACCTGCAGGTACCAAAGATTACTGCATGCGGTTTATGAGTATTGCAAGGCCGCTTCTGAAAGATGTATCTAAACCCTTCGAGACAGCAATGCCAAGCAGAAACAGCTCTGTCAAAGAGTAGAGTAGTCATGAGTTACGCTTATTGCATTCTTTGCACTGTGAAAGGGGCTACATTTAACTATCAAGAAAACTTCAGCCCGTCTCTATCCAAGCCAGATCGAGGCACACGCGACTTGACTCCAATCCACTGCTTCTCGCCATCATTCGGAAAAGGCTAATAGCTCAACGCATCCTGGTACAGAGTCAGGTACCTACGAATTCTTTTTGCGCCCAAATCGCTCCAAGCTTCAAGTAGATAGATAGATAGATAGATAGATAGATAGGTGGATAGACAAATAGATTTATACCTACCCACCTTCGCGCTCAGCACTGATTTAGAGAGCACGGCGATGCTCCGGTTTCTAGGAACCATCACACGCTTGCATTCATAACCATGCTCGAAGAATCGTCTGGTCACCTTCCACTCTTGTTTGACCTGTTAGTAACCTGCGCCAGATGATCGCCATCTGACACCCATTCATGCGTTGCTGTTCGTTCATCCGGCCTGCCACCGCCTCGATCCTGGTTCTCGAGGAATTCGAGATCGAGGATCCCGCGGTCCACCGAGTTCCCAGCCAGCCGAGCATTTCACCTGACCGAGCGCCAGTCATTCGTCGGCTTTGAGGGCCCATTTCGTCCGATGGAACTAATGTACTGCAATGGCCACGCTGTCTTCTACCAACATTTATTTGGCTTATGGATGATCTGATCGATCATCACTGGTTTGCGGCGAGCGTACGTACGTATGGTCGATCTTGGTACGACCAGCCCACTGCGTGAGTGATTGGTGACGGCTTTCTACCACCAAAGCGCTGCTACGCTCCATGCTTCGATTTAGCCTCTCCAAATTCCGACACACGACGATTGCTGCCGCGATTCCGCAGACGCTATGCAATGCAATGCAATGCAATGCAATGCCTTGAGGCGAAGAAGGACATACCAGGCAGAAGATGGCTGGTTCTGCGAATGCCTTGAAAAGCCATTGCCACGAAGTCAAACCAAAGTGGAGTACTCCGCCTCCGTTAGGTTAGTTTGTAGGAATCTGTCAACATCTACACATGGACAACTTAGGTTATTCATTGCTCGCTCTTGCAACAAAACTTGAGAAAGATGTATACAACGTTGGACCTCGCGCTGGCTACGGAGCCGACCAGCGGGAGAGACCCCGAGCTCTGGGACCAACCAACAATGGACGCCATTTAGACGAGCGAAACTGGCAACAGCAGGATCTTGGATGTCCTCAATTTCGTAGTCTATGCCGTCTCTCGTAAGCTCTTGCTTGGACGATGGACAACTGGAGCTCCAAGTTTTCGGAGTCACCAATGAATTCATTCCTTCATTCCTTCCTATGGGCCAAACAAGAAAGAATTTCAAGGTGGCAGATACCCTACGAATCTGTCTGATTTGGGTGAAATACTTGCCACAGACCTGCGAACTCTGACAGTCAGAACGGAAACCTAAGTTTAGGGATCATGAATTTATGGCGCGAAGTGCCGATCACTGTCCTCTGTACACTGCGTAAGCACTGCTGCTCCAGCTCTGGAGATGTCTATTGCAATTCTTGCGCTCTTATCATGGGATCCATTCCAGGCAGTGGTGAAGAATCATTAAGAAAACAATCAATAAAAATCGAATAGTTTTATTATATATATATTTATTAAATAATAAAAGTATAATTTTAATTTAAATTAAAAAAATATATAAAATATACATATACAGGTTCTGTTTGTTCGGTGGCTTTGAGGAGTGAACGTAGTTTTGACAAAGGACTCGCTTCAATCTCTTTCATCCAGCGCACACAGAGATATTTGTCAGCGTTGACAGTGCAGTACCTGCTTAAGCTAAAACGTTTTGCGTCCGAGCCTGAGGATTTAGGTCCTCTATTTTACTCTATTCTGTTTCACTTTTTCTATTTTGCTTTTTACATCTCATTTTATTCGGCTTCATTTTATATTTTATAATTTTTTATTTTATTTTATAAAAAAAAATCTATACTTTAAAATTAAAATCTATACCTCTATCTTGAAAAGTATAAGCAACTCTTAATTAAAGTTAAATTTAAGAAAATATGTAGGACTAGAGGATGTTCAAGTCATCCAATTTTCTCCATATTTGACTCATCTGATTCGTGATTTTTGTCTTTCAAGAGGGTCGAAATGCTGCAACAGTGTGTACCTGGAATAAACAAACTATCGTCGCTCCCATGGCAGAAGATCACATCCTTTGCACACGATGCAACTTAAACCTACTTTCGAGGCGGCATCCTTAACTTGAACGAGTTCTTTCATCAGTCAGTCATATATATATATTTACAGGGGCAGAAGTCCACCACAGGAGAGCACAGAGGATCCTCCCAACATCCTGAACTCGCCAGCAAAACTCTGACATTATTACGTAGGCCAACCGAAGCCCACGAACTAGCTAACCTAATCAAAAGACAGAGGCGAGAACCCAGGTTTGCAATGAACCCAGGCTTGCCACCACTCCAAACAAATAGACCACTGCCACCATAAGCAAAAGAAACTCATCAAGTACTGGTAAAACGCCAGAACTGCGGAGTTGCCTGCGCCCATCCTTGGCCGTGTAATTGGGCTGCTCGATGACGGCTTCAAGAACTGTGGAACAGCAGTTCATCACTCCAGCTTTGAGGCAAGATCTTTGCGCTGGCCGCGGCAAGGAGATCTTTCCTGTGCGCAGGTTGCTGCCGTCCACAGGTTCGTGCAAGGCCAGCGCGCTATCTCTGCCTTGCACTCCAGCAGAACTAGAGTAGAGTAGAGTGCATGCAGAGTTCTCACGAACTCGTGCTGCTCAATTCTGCTCTTTCTCATGCAATGCGCAAAGTGCCGAATGATTGCATTCTTTCTTACCTCTAGGACTTACCTATGCACCACATAGGACCCGGTGCCTGTTACAATGCATGAAATATTATCCAATGTCCCTTCGAAACGCCAGAACCTCCCTCGCTCATGAGCTGCAGAGGGCCTTCAGAAAGCGGGCGGTGCATCAGTACAACCGTACCCACCGGCCAAGCCATCAATCGCCACGCGCTACGCCTCCAGAGGCGGTTTTCTACATGCATGAAGGTTCACTTCAATCGTGAATTTCGCAGCTCTTCGGCGCCTCTTTCTTTTCCTCTCATCACCCCTATTAGCAGTGTCCTAGGAGGTCTTAGCTATTCCCTAGGCGACGGTGTGCCCGCTAAGGGGGGCTTAGGCGTAGTGTTAGTTAGTGAGAACCCAACTAACTAGAAAAGTGGCAGAATGATGAGAAAACTAATCACCAGATTGCGATGGTCTCGAGGGCACTGCCTCCGGCTCGAGGCCCTTGGAGGTCGTGTGGACGGACTCCTCAGGCAGGCAGGCACTACGCACCACGCTGTGCAGTGCATGTGGCCCTTCGCCAGCACAGCCGCAGAGCTCCACGAGAAGCACGCAAGCAGCAGCAGCATCAGCACGCACCCTCGTCGATGCGTAGCGCATTCTTATGTTTTCATAGCTTGTGACTTATTATTCCAATTTAACCTTTTATCTCTTATTATTGTTGTTGTTGTTGTTGGTATTGCCATTAATCAAGTTTTAAGTGTAAATAATTTGTTTTTTTTAATAAGAATAATGATAATAAATTAAAACATTGTTCTTGTTATTAGTTATTTCTAATGACGATAACCCGTGTTGCAATTATTGTTGTTGGTGATGGATATTGTTGTTGATTATATTATTGCTGATATTGCTGCTGTTGCTGATATTGTTGATATTGCTGCTGTTGTTGCTGTCATTCTTGCAATGCAGTGAAAGCTACGAACGGTAGGAACGCGCATTCACATTCATTCCTTCACCGCACGGATAGTTTTAGCACTTCTTCACAGGGCGAAGAAAAGACTCCCGAAAAGAAAAGCAATGCCGCCGTAGCAGTAGCAGTAGGACTGCTACCAGCATGCTATAGATACTTACTATGTAGTGCTTCAAAGAAAGTAACACAGCAAAAAGAGGAACAAAGAAAGCAGAGAAAGAAAGAAAGAAAGAAAGAAAGAAAGAAAGAAAGAAAGAAAGAAAGAAAGAAAGAAAGAAAGAAAGAAAGAAAGAAAGAAAGAAAGAAAGAAAGAAAGAAAGAAAGAAAGAAAGAAAGAAAGAAAGAAAGAAAGAAAGAAAGAAAGAAAGAAAGAAAGAAAGAAAGAAAGAAAGAAAGAAAGAAAGAAAGAAAGAAAGAAAGAAAGAAAGAAAGAAAGAAAGAAAGAAAGAAAGAAAGAAAGCAGAGAAAGCAAAAGCGGCAGGTGACGAAAAGCCTGCGATGATGACGGAGGTGGCGATGATGTGCTCTTCCACCGCTGCGGACCCCAAGGAGGGCTGGCTGGCCGCCAGGCAGCAGCCTCCGCCGCACCCCGCGTACGCCGCCATGCGCTGCTCCAGGCGGAGGACACGGGGTATCGCCGCTCGCCTCCTTCCCAGCGGCTCGTAGTCGTGGGCTTGTTTCTTCTCCTTCTTCTCAATGCCTATCGTTCTCTCTCTCTCTCTTTAGCACTTAAATGAGAGTGATTGTAGAAGATTTCTATTAGAAGGAGAAGAAAGAAAGAAAGAAAGAAAGAAAGAAAGAAAGAAAGAAAGAAAGAAAGAAAGAAAGAAAGAAAGAAAGAAAGAAAGAAAGAAAGAAAGAAAGAAAGAAAGAAAGAAAGAAAGAAAGAAAGAAAGAAAGAAAGAAAGAAAGAAAGAAAGAAAGAATGAAAGCAAACTTCATTCAAAATCGTCGAAAGCGGTATTTATTTATTCATCACAATGCATTCATTGATTGATCACTCGATGCTCTTGATGAGTGAGTCAATTGGCCATGAGAGTGAATCATCGATGGATCAATGAATGACTCAATGAATCAAAGCACCAACCAATCAGCGGATCAGTCGATCGACCAATCGCCTGCGATTTAGCTTTCCTGCCACGGAAGAGAGAACCTCAGTTCTGCGCTGCTCTGCTCTGCTCTGCTCTGCTCTGCTGTGCCGTTTATGGTGGACAATCTCTTTCTGTCTTCGACAAACTTTTCATTCTCTGAGAGATTCTTTCAACGAAAGCAAAGCAAAGCAAAACAAAGCAAAAGCAAAAGCAAAAGTAAAACAAGAGCAAAGCAAAGAAGAAAGAAAGCAAAGCAAAACTTAAACAGAGACCACCCATTGACTGGCCCCGCTCTTTGCACCGCAGATATAAATACAAACCCAACAAGCGTTGATTCTCCCGGTCTTGTGGCAAACACGCGCCCTTGCCTCAAGCCTCCCACCTTCCCCTAATTATATCACCCCTGGTCCGGTAAGTATCGCACAGTGAGAGGAGTGCTCTGATTCTTTTCCAAATTATTAAAGTCCTTTAACATGATTTTAATTAATTTTATAGAAACAACTGGAGTGAAAAACACCTTTACTTAAGCTTGAAGATAAATGTAAATGTAAACGTAGATGTAAAAAGCACATGTGTGATAAACTCGTAAAGTGAAATAAAGGGATTCGCAAGAGGGATAAGGAGGGAAAGGATCACCTGTTTTCAGCTCGATCGCTTTGCCAAAGAAAGCGCTTTCAACTTCTTCGATTATTTCTTCAATCACCTTTTCAAGGACAAAAAAAACGAAAGAATAAATAATAAATAATAAATAACTCATTCATTCTTCATTCATTCATTCATTCATTCAACGCGGCGCAATCTTTCTTTTCCTCTCTTTGCGCCGTGTCTTCAGGCGTGTATGTTTTTGCCTGACTGACTGACTGACTGACTGACTGAGTGATAATCGTTTGGTCATCTTCTTCTGCTTTCTGTCCAAGTCTTCGTAGAAGTGACTCCTCTTCCTATGCATACGAACGAACGAACGAATGAATGAATGAATGAATACCTGAAAAGCGATTTTCTTTCGCAGAAGAATGCCATGGCGCCCCTACCTTTAACACTAGGAGGGGCTAGCCGGCGCCAGATGTGATGCGCGTGTGGCATTGAAGTGGCACGAGAGAGGGCGGTCTCGTGGAGACTACGCACGGACCTCAGTTCACGCGAAGGCCGAAGGGCGAACTCGTTATTGGGAGGAGTAGAGGACGTGGAGGCCGAAGACAGAGGCCGCGTCGAAGCTTGTCAGGTCGAATGACAGGGTGGCTGTCAGTATCTCTGTATTATCTCTACTCTGTATCTCTCTTTGCGCCGCAGCATCACATGAAAGAATGAAAGAATGAAAGAATGAAAGAATGAAAGAATGAAAGAATTCCACGTTTTCGCAGTATCTTTCTTTCTTTCTTTCTTTCTTAAGAGAGAATGGATGAGAATGGGGAAATGAAATGAGTGAGAGAGAAGG
The DNA here is from genome assembly GCA_004764695.1 of Schizochytrium sp. TIO01. Taxonomy (NCBI): domain Eukaryota; class Bigyra; order Thraustochytrida; family Thraustochytriidae; genus Schizochytrium; species Schizochytrium sp. TIO01. The sequence continues at coordinate 2,973,456 of SMSO01000014.1, read as the reverse complement.
ACAAAGAAAGGAAGAAAGTCGATTTGGAATCATCATTCACTGATTTACTTATTATTATTTTTATTACTACTTTTTTTTTATAATCAATCTTGTAGAAAACTGGAAAACTCACATCACAAGGTGGAAAAAAAAAGAAGAAAAAAAAACCTTCTGTGGAGCCAGAGGAGATAGTGTGCGCCTGGCTATCGTTATGTGAGGAACGACACTGAGGCGATAAAGACGCGTCCGTCTCTTACTAGCACTACCTCTGAAAAGGCCAGTGTGGTGACCTAATACAGTTCCCGCGCGTGCTAAGGGACAGACTTCTATATTCTCCTCCAAAATGGGGCAACTATCACTGGGGGGACTCAACTACCAATATGTGAAGGAAGATGGAGATATAAAGTGCAATTTTGAGGATGATACAAGTCGTAATATGAGGTTGTGAGAAGGGAAGGAAAACTAAAAGGTCGAAGAGGATTTACATGGAAAGAGGAGAAAGAAAAAGTGACTTCGAAAGTGAAAGTCATTTCTTACAGATAGAAAGAAGAAAGAAGAAGTGTTCCAAGAAAACAGAGAGCTAAAAAAGTCTCGACCACATCCGGAAATCGTAGCTTGCCGCCTGTCTTTCTCCTGGACGCACCTGTCTTCCCTGCTCAAACTCCACATTTGCCACAGTGAGATCGTGTGGCACCCTTCGCTTGAGCTTTACTCCCTCGCCATATCCTTGAACCGCCCTGCGCGCCGCCCTTTCGCGAGTTTCTGATTTCTAGAGCGAGCGCTCAAAGAAACTAATAATCGGAGATGGAATGTGTTTCCTTTGCTACCTATAAACAAAAGAATGAGAGTCATATATTGTGCGTTATAAATGAACAATACATCAAGTCGCGTAAGAAGGTATCCATGATTGGGATGTGGTCGAGTTTTCATTGGAGTTATAGTTTTTTCTTTCTTACTTTATTTCTTTCTTTCTCACTTCTGGTCGCTTCTTCTGCTGAGACAAACTCCGCAGACCCCGATTGGCAGCAGCAGCCTCGCGCGCGCGCACGCAGCGAGTCTGGTCCGGCCACGATACCCTCCTCTGAGGACGAGGGACCTGAATAGAGTCAGCTAGGCCGCCCTGGCTTGGCATAGCTCAGGTCGGGTCGCTCCTGTCCTCTTGTCGTGAGCAAGATTTCGCGTGCAATCCCTTTAATCTCAACACCGTCACTGCTGGGCTTAGTTTTGTGCTAAACTCTAGTTTACTCTGGTCTCTACTTGTGTGCTACTAAACGAAGGACTTGAGGTTTGTCACGAACGTGGACGCCTTTAGTTTCCGAGTGCTAGTTGCTCAGGCGTGGAGAGTATTCTGATCTGACAATTTGATTTGATAATTGGCTTTTGACATTTTTGCTGATTGGGATATTGGATTTGCGACCAAACCTTTCTGTCCAAGCTTCTTCAAGCTGCTTCGTTGAAAGTGATTCTTCAAGTCATATAAGCAAACTGAATAAAGGCCCATTTTAGAAGCTGCAAACTATATATAGAAGAAAGTTTGCGACGTCTGTTACTTTTGTGAGCAGTCTGCGACGTGTTTGAGATATGAAGCGTGTCCACGAAAGCGTGGATTATATCAAACACAGAGATCCTAAGCAAATGTTTACGCTCACGGAGCAACTCAACAATGTAGACTTGCGGAAGGATAGCCTTCTGGAAAATGTTCAGTCTCTTAATATCCCTGATTACAGAGTAGTCAGAGACAAATCTGGTGCGAAGTTTGTCGTTTACATCGTGCGGCTCCGGTCAGGAGATGTTGCATGGGAGCTACAGCGGCGATACAATGAGTTTCGCCAGCTCCATGATCAGCTTTGCGCTGCTCGTGGTATCAGTCAGAAATTGCCAACACTACCACCGAAGCGCATGTTTGGCGGATTTTCCAAAGATTTCCTTGAGAAGCGCCGCGCAGATCTTGAGCAGTACCTCCAAACACTCGTGTACGAGCCAGCACTTCTTACAAACGATCTGGTTCGTGATTTCCTGTGGTACTCACATAAAATGCTTTCTGCACATGCGAGCTCGTCGCGGCCTACCGATGTCCGGGTTCCACAACAACAGCAGCAGCAACAACAACAACAAGGCTCTACAAATGCTGTCTCAGTTGCTGGTAGCAATGAGGTTACAAGCCCACACAAGCCTGTGATGAGCAGCCAAGCTGGACACGGGTCACCTGGTCAACGTTCAGATCCGGTCCCCATGCACCTCGGCAACCCCAACAGCCTGGGTGACATTAACTTCCACGATGTCGATGACATTCTTGATTTCGAGGGCAACGGTGACGGTCTGAGTGAAGACGAAGGCGTTGGATCTAGCGATAATGAAGCAATGTCTCGAGATACCTTTCCAACAGGTAACGAGCAACAGATCAATAGCAATAACAATGTCAGCAATGGAAACTTTGCCCACCCCGGTTCCAATCAGCTCTATGTGAACACTCAAGGCAACAACGGATCAGAGCAAGTGCCGAACCCTTCGTCTGCTCGATCCATTGGCTCTACTAGCGCCTCGCAGTCAGAAGCCAGCAGTACGCCCACTGGTAAAAAACCCTCTCTTGAGGACTTTGAAATGGTTCGTGTCCTTGGCAAGGGTTCTTTTGGTAAGGTTCTCTTGTGCCGGAAGCGCGACTCGGGCAAGCTCTACGCTATCAAGGTGCTCAAGAAACAGCATGTTGTGAAACGGCGACAAGTTGTCCATACTAAGACCGAACGAAGTGTACTCGGGCTTGTAGATCACCCTTTCGTAGTAAAGCTTCATTACGCTTTTCAGACGGGTGACAAACTTCACTTTGTACTTGATTTTTGCTCAGGTGGTGAACTCTTCTTCCACCTTGGCCGCGCAGGCCGCTTCAGTGAGAACCTTGGCCGTTTCTATGCTGCAGAGATTGCACTTGCTCTAGGCCATTTACACAAAAAGGGAGTAGTCTATCGCGATCTCAAGCCTGAAAATATTCTCCTCGATTCGGAAGGTCACATCAAGCTCGCTGATTTTGGCCTTTCAAAGGAAGGCATCGTCTCCGGTATCAAGGGCACACATAGTTTCTGTGGCACCCCTGAATATCTTGCTCCTGAGGTGCTCAACCGAAAGGGCCACGGTACCTCTGTTGATTGGTGGTCTCTTGGCGCTCTGTTGTATGAGATGCTCACCGGCCTCCCACCCTGGTATAGCCAGGATCGCCAAAAGATGTTTGCGTGCATCCGTAGTAGCGATCTCCGTTTTCCCGACTTTGTATCATCCCTTGCGCAACTCATTCTTACCGACTTTCTCGAGCGTGACGTTACCAAGCGCCTTGGTTCTGTGCGTGACGTTGACGATGTCAAAGAGCATCCGTTCTTCCAGTTTATGGATTGGGACAAATTGTACCGTCGTGAAATCCCGTCGCCTTTTGTTCCTCGTCTTAACTCTCAGACAGATACTGCTAACTTTGACACTCAGTTCACACGCCTCCCCATCAACAGTATTGATGCCAGCAGCTTTGTTGGGTCCCCACGCAACCCCCACATGTTGTCCTCGTCCGTGATGTCAGAGTCACAAACACACTTTGACAACTTCACATACGCCGAGCCCTCAACGCTGTCTGCGAACATGCAAGAGATTGGTTCCTTGCAAGGTGGCCACATGGCTTATCAACCCCAGGTCCATGTTGGAAGCCTCGCTGCAACATCACACTCCCCCGCCATGAATGGTCTATCCAATAATGGACTCTCCGGCGGACTTCTGTTTGATTAGTTTCATCAAATTGCAATGCATGTCTATTATTACAATATCAACCGCAAAAAAAAGAATGTCATGTTTTTGGTGCCCTTGCTTATGTTGTATTTTTTGCTTTGCCCACCGTTATATTATTTTTTACTTTTGGGTGGCGTCTCTAGCATAAACTGTTGCAGTACCTGTTGCTTCATGCCCACGATTCAAACCTTTCCTCACTCTTTCCTGCATCTTCGTTTTTGATGGTTTCCTAACTTTCAAGTGCAGAAAATTATATATCAGCTCTGGGATTGCTCTCTTCTTCGTCTATATAATTTTAAAATAGCTTCCCGATTATTTATTTTTTAAAGGCATCGATACTAATAGTTGGAAAATCAACTTTATTCCATTGCTTCTTCTTGTTTCGTTCTTCAAAGGTATGCTAAATGGTACGTATTTTCTAATAAGCTGCACTTAGAGATATAAGATTCCATGTGTCCTTTTTAACCTCTCAACCAAATGTGTGCGTCATTCTACTCATATTTGACTCACTCAGCATGCTATTTACTGTCCAACCTTTGTTATTACTTGTGGTTCAAGTCTAAGCAGCACTTGTTAAGCGTCCAAGCTTGAGGAAGACGATTTGGGAGCTTCCTCTGTTTTAGTTTTTTGTTTTGATGAATTTGGTACCAGCGCAAGAAATTGACGCAAAGTTGAGATGACATCTGGGAAGCGAAGCTGGAGTTGTTGCTGTAGAGTGGAAATTGCCTGCGCGGAAGCTTTTCGTTCAACTAAGCTGATTCGACTGGAACGAGATCGGTAATATAGTTTCAGAAGCTCTGCAATTGAGATCGCTTTGACCGGTTTGAGCAGTAAAGAAGATTCACTTGCAAATCCTGCCTTCGATTGATAACTCTCATTCATCTTCCATGACTCGCGTACAAATATCATGTCCACAACAATGTGATGATGGTCAGATTGACTGCTTCGGTGTACCCCAAGTGCACGCCAAAGCGTTACACATTGCCCAGCATTATTTACTTCCTCCATATATCCAACGTTTCGTTGAATTCCTAAGGGGCCTGCAGAAATTAAGTCCCAACGCAGAACAAGCTCTTCAAGTACATCATCAAAAGTTGCGTTACCATGGAGACATATGAGGACTTGCTGATGGACACTCTGCCATATCTCTGGAACTTGAACAAAGTTTACCTCAAAAGATTCTTCCGCAAAGTTAACACGAGAAAGGAAGTCGTGCACATTAAGAAAATCCATTTTTTCTTGTTCTTCTTGTGCATTACTGGTTTGAGACACTAATTTGTCTGGCACGTCAAGGCTGAGATCATGAAAAGATTTGTCTTGAATAGCGGCGAGCATGCTAATTTTTTCTAAAGCTGTCAATCCATGCATTGCCTTTACACTATTCATACTCTCCTGAGATCCCATAACGTCTGGCCCATACAGACGAACCAAGAACTGTGCATCCTGAAACGTCATCCCAGGGATGCACAATAGGCGACGTATACGGCGCCTTTCCTCGAAAGAAAATACTGAGAAAAAACGACAAAGATCTCGATGAACTGCTGGCATGATTCCCTCCGGAACATTTGATGGTATCATTTGAAATTCATGCGTACCTGTACAGTTAGCATATGTGACAGCAGCCAGTCCCAGAGCGTATTGTAACATAGGTCCTGAACATGGTAACTGAAATCCCAGAACCCAAATAGTCTTTAGCCACTCAGATTGCAAACGGTTTGCAGGAGGCGTCAAACTTCTTCGTGTTTTTCGACTAATTATAAGTTGGCTTAATACTTCATCAGCTGAACAATGCTCACTGAACATAGGCACATCATCCCATAGATTCTCGCCCGCGCTGCGATAGGTCCTCTGAGACATTGCTACATATGGTGAAACAGCTGTGCGGCCATTACTTGATCCACCCTTTGTTGATGATGGGCTTGCAAAACTAACACCCTCTTCCTCACTACTCAAAATACTCTCAGCAGGATTTTGATGTTTTGGGGTAGATAGGGATGAGCAGGTCACTGATACTAAGTTTCCTCCTGGCTCACCTTGCTGTTGGGATCCAGGGGGTGTTCGCGCGAACAAATTTGACTGGGAAGAACCCTGTGAATTTTCGCCCGCTTTTTTCATAGCATTTTTAAATGCGGAATCCTGTGATCCTGATGATGAGAAACTTCTTAGTGACTGCTGCGTGGATGTGGATTTAGGAGGAGGAGGGAAAGCGGGTTCACCTTCTTCATCGTATGGAAAGGCTTTTCGTTTCAATCCTTCATAGCCTTTTGAGTTGTTCCCATATTCAGGCCGAGGAATTATATCTGTAAGCAGGTGCGAATGCACCAAGGGAGTGTTTACATTGAGGCTTTGATGACCATCACTCGACACTTGAGGTTGGCCTATTGCAACGCTTTCACTTCCGCCAGCCCTTCCTCCCCCTGGTGGGCGTGTGCCTCGTGCATGGTAGTTCGTTTCTTCCCTAGCACTTGCGCGAGCAGCAGCAGAGTGAACAGTGGATATATTTGTCTTGTTCAACTGCTCTGGAAGGATCAAATCGTTTTCTACCTCAACAAGATCTAACATTTCTCCTCCTCCTCCTCCTCCTCCTCCTCGGCCTCTTCATCAAAGGTTGATGGAATAGAGCCTGGGAAATAATCGACAATTTGCCCAAGAATAGTTCTGGTCTGTTGTGACGCCGACTTGGCTAAATAGCCAGCTGTATTCTGAGCTTTGCCTTTCTTAATTTCTAATTTTGACTCAACTTGAATACCTTTCTCTTTATTTTCTTTCTTAGAATTCTGGCCTGGATTTGGATATACCGTTTGCTCCGAAGCAATGTGAGAGGCGGTACTATCTTGGTTGATGCTGTTGGTTTGTTTACAGGGCCCATTTCGCAAGTCAACATCCTCGATCTTCCCATGTGGAATCGAGATTCTTTGCAGAAAGTCTCTGTTATTCGGATTCGTATGATTAACTGACGATGATTGTCTATCTAAATCATACGAACTTCGTAGTACATCGCCCTGGTGATCTTCCAAACCAGTGTTGTCTTGTTTTGCCTGATTTTCTCCTACGCAATTTTCATCATCATTATCATCATCATTACCATCATCATCGTTTCGGCCGAAATCGTCAATCGCTAGAGTTTGCTCGACATATCGGGTACTGTCTTCTCCTTCGTCTTCCTCTGGTTGAGTATGTATGATTTGCGTCTCTAAGGTGCGTACAATAGGGACTAATGGATGTGGCATACTCCCCACCTCGACAGAGGCATTTCCACGTGGAAGTTGTCCAGTATCTACTTTTCGTTCTGTGATAGAAACCTTCTTGTTCTGTGAAGTAACCATCGCCTCAAGTTTGTTCAAAGTCTGGTGTTGTAATTCAGCACCTTGCTTCTCGTGATCCTTAGTCGTGCTCTTATCATCTACAACAGGATTTGGGGCTTGAGGCAGGGTTCCATGAAAGAAAGGCGCAGCATCGGCCTCTTGTGTAGCCGCTGAATACGCTGGATCCACGGATGAGCGGTGATTGCTATAGTTCGAGAGCTCAGCATAGTTGCGTTGAAGGTCTGATTTGGTTGCATTGTCCAAATCTTCGTCAGCACTAACGCCACCTCTTACAAACTCTGTAGCTGCCTCCTCCACAAGGTCAGCAAATTCAAGTAAGTTGGCAAATTCCTTATCAACTGCGTCCGTTGCGCTCAACTCGGTCTCGTCTGATCCCCCTGGAGCCTTTCCATCTTCGATCTCAACTATCTTGCTCATAGAAGCTGAAGCAAGAAAGTGGAAACAAGAACTTTGGAGTCAACAATCACAAAGGCAGTCAAGTGACAGTTCATCATCCACAGGCTAAGTCAATCAAAGTTCAAGGTGAGCTTGTTTGTGTTTGCTGATGCTGGTTGCCAATAGAGTTATATATAAAGCTACTCAGTTCCCCCATCATTTATATCATCATATCACTTCTTACTAATCGAAGTCGCTCGTGACCTCTCAAAAGATATAACAGATTAATCAACATCAAAAAGGTAACCGCAAGGAGTGGATAGGTTTGCAAATGCTAGCAAGGTAATGTTTGCGTCGACTGAAAGCAGAGGGTGGCAATTGAGGTAGGTATTTGAACTCAAAATCGAAAACTCTTTTAATTCTCGATTTTGTATTCCTTTTTTTATTTTTTTTAATTTAAGTTGTGAGCAAAGTTGAAATCAATAAAAACCTTGAACAGGTCATAGTCATTGATTCTCGAGAGATATCTCGCAAAAAAAAAAAAAAAAAAAAACTTCGTGAGGATAAAAATAGAAGAGAAACTCGGTAGTAGAAAAGGAAAGTTGCGTCTGTATTTTAAAAAGTGATTTTCTTCGCAAGAATTGTAAAGAAACCTCCACAAAAGCTTTATAGGAAAGAAAATATGTCAATTACAAGAGATGAATCGGGATTCAGAGTACTCAGCAGATGGGAAGATACATACCATCTCTGCGTTTATGATAAGTTGAATCTTACGGATGCTGGCATGAAAGAGTGTACTCACTAGTCTCAGTGCAAAATGTCAGATTTATCAGACATTTTCTTCGGCAAAGAAATCACGGATGCCGGCTTTATTTAAAAACGAAGCATAGTCACAAGTCCTTGCATTGGTGCGCAGCCAAGTTGCGAATTCTTCATGGCCACTAGGGGCTTCTGCAGCAATAAACATTACCTCGGGGTTGGGATCGTGGAACTTCATACGTTCAACACCATCGCGCAGAAACACCTCATAGCTGCTTGCACGTTTACCTTTAAGGGCTTCCCTATCACAGAAGACATCCCAACGCTCCATTGCAATATCACGATTGAGCTCGCGGTCCTTGGCAGGCAATGCCACCCGCTGGGCATGGCTAAGACGGCAATGAGCAGCCAGGATGTCAGCGTTCCAGTCCCTGGGTCGAAGGTAACTGCAGAAGCGAGGCAGGGCATAGTGTGAAAGAATTATGACCTTGGCTTTGCCGGGGATGCGTGAAATGGCATGTAAAGGTTCACTAAGTCCGATTCGTCTTCCCCAAACATGCTCAGGATTCGATCCCAGATGGTTTTTGAGTGCAAGGTTGACAGCAACCTGGTCGTCTTGGTGAGCCTTTGTGATTTGCATCATGTTCTCCACAACCTTCTTCACGTTTTCAGTTGCTTTAAAGTAAGCAAATCCCATGCAGATAGTAGAGCCCCATTTTCCTCCCACAGAGTGAGGAAAACGACCTCTTGAAGCCACAATATCCGCCTGATCAAATAGAGGTCTCGGGTCTTGCAAGATCGCAGCATCAAGATCTGAGAAGAGCACGTCAATTCCACTGTGCAAAAGGCTACTCAGGTAGTGGACACGCATAACCCAGAGTTGATGGATTTGCTCTTTGTCTAATTTGTGTTCACCGTCACTATGATCAGATGTAGTTGCAGCATTGTCAGAATCCGTATCTGCGTTTGCATTATAGTCATCTGTGATAGGATCCGTATCATCGGCTAAAGTTATGGCCTGAGTATCATAAGCATGGAAACAAGGGATGCCACGGTCAAAAAGGAACTGCTGTAGTTGATCATCAAGACACACAATAAGAACTGAGCGAATAGCTGCACGTTCACTAGTGAGAAGCCAGTTCACCAGGGTATCTCTATACGAATAAGATGCAAAGGTTACAGTAACGAAGGCATCAGTATCTCTCTTCACGATTCTCGCAAAATCGACAATGTTCATTGCTCGATTAGCAGCAACTAGATCTTTACTGGAGGCTGCCACTGCGCAAGGAGGGTGCGTGAGATCAAGAGGCGGCAAAACGAATCCACTTTGCTTCCAAACCGGAAGATGTGATTCGTCCACAGAATTTCCAAGTGTTTCTGCTTTGGCACGGAGAAGAAAGCCTTCTTCACCTTGTGTCGAAGGTGAACCATTGAGTGGACTTAACGCAAAGGCGAGGGCAATGAAGAGCAACACAAGTGCAGCTACTACAAGGCGGCTAGACTTTGTCCAGGAGCTTTGAGATTCCAAGGGTTCCGGATCATCAAATTGTGTCTTGGTATTTATCCCCATCTGTCCTGCAATAAGTTAACACGTGGTCAAAGGTGAAATCCTCTGGGACTTACGGACACAACGCCCAGAATGAATTGAGACCGTTGGTCGTACCAAGGATTTGCCGCTAATCTAAATCCCCAGGTTTCCCCTATGCACTAAAAACGAATGTAGCAACCCAAGAGAGAATCGCAGAATTGTCCTTATCTGACTCTGTGTATTAGAAGTAAGACGTTCTATCTCGAAAAATCTTCTGCAGGACCTTCAGCTCTTCAAAGCAGCTACAACTTCAGATCGTGGGCTGAGCGCCAGCTTTCGGAGCAGCTGTTCTTAACGAGACCCAACAACTAGTCTCGGAGGCCAAAGCCTTGGGCCGCCCTCAGGTCCGCCAGAGAAGGTCAAAGTTCAACCCTCCAGACTTTGCAAGAGTGCGTAGAGAGAGTTTGCACGCCAAGCTACGCCTTGGACCAATTCTGCAATTGCCATTCATTGTGAGTTATATGCCCCTTTTCGTCACATTTTTTACACCACCTGGAGTAAGAAACTAGACACTCTTTTTTTTCTATTTATTAAGTAGTCATACTACTACGTCACTTGGGCTACTTCTTTTTATTTAATTTAATTAAAAAAACCAAAAAAACATGAACTTGAAACATTCTTCTTCCAACGATGTGTCAATCACAAACTCAGATAGTTAAACTTCGTCTCTTGCAGTTTGTTTTGCACGCACCTACCAGGGATATGTAGGCACATCCGCATTGCATTGCCGTGTGAGCCTCGCCATTTCTTTTCGAGGCATCGCCTTCTTTCATCACTTTCTCTCCTTTCTCTTTCTCTCTTCTCTTTCTTTCTCCGACTCCACTTGCGGACAGATAGGACCGTAGCTACTATTAACAGTAGCCCACCTCTGCGATGTGCCTTTTTCTTGTGAAATCTATATCTATCCATTCCATAATAGATACCCTCAACTTCACTACTTTTAGTATTCTATCTCAAATATTTACAGCACTGAAAGTCCAGTACCACTATCAGTAAACTCTATCTCTCTATAGCTATGAGCCTACTCGGATATCGGCTCAACGCATCCATATAAAGGAGTCGGAAGGTGTATCAGGTAATAGGAGGTTTCAACTTGAAGGCATTTTCAATATTGCTGATTCCAGTTGTTCACGCCTTGATCGGTGCTTCTTTGCCCAACACTCTGATTCTCATTGAAGCTTCAAACGTCTCTTCGACATAGCAAGACCAATGGCTGTCTGTGCCTGAAGCAGGGCCCTCCACAACAACAACAACAACAACAAACAACAACAACCCAAGTTTTATGCTGTTTCTCAAACTTTTATTACTCCAAGAACTAAAAAACAAGAGAAAGAAATGAAACCATAGAAGACTAATACGCAGGTAAGTGCAGATCGTTATTTTAGGTCTTTTGTACTTTCTTTCTTACTCACTTACTTATTTACTTTCTGCACGTTCCCAGCGCTTGCCTGTAGAGTGAGCTAAGCACTCTTACTTGCACAGACTCTAATAGGCTTCCTTCCATTCATTCATTTTCCACGTGCTTTCCTCCTTCCAGAGGTGCCGCGATCGGCTTGATTTCGAGCGACGTAAGTTTACGCAGGCAGCCAAATGAATGAAGCAATGAGCAAAGCAGTGAATGAAGCAATGCATGGAGCGATGCAGCAACACATGAACGACAGCGACTCGCTCGACTCAGCCCGCCGAAGCAGACCAAGAATCTACATGAGACCAACATAATCAAAGAGATTCAATATAACCGACAGAGACTGAATTAGTAACGGCAGAGGCAGTATTGTTCAGAATGCATAGTCCAGCTATATCTGCAAGGACGATCTCATTCTATTCCATTCGGATTGGCCCACCCGCATACACAGCTCGACAACAACAATGTTGATCACCATCATGAGAGAAGTAAATGCATGCAACTATTCAGATTGAATAACCTGAAGGTATGTTTCTTTGGCTGCTATCTATATATATTTATAACGCATAAACAAAGGAACGAAAGCTCGCTTTTCCCTACCTTCAAAGGTAGGTAGGTAGGTAGGTAGGTGGAAACCTGTAACTACATAGGCAAGAATTGAAGTGCCGATTTTGGAGAGATTGATTGATCCCAGGTACCTTAGGTATGTATAGGTACCTATACATGTGCTGTCTGCTTGGAATTCTGAAGCGAATGCTGAAGAAGCTGTGGCAGGCTAGGCTCGGTCGGCTTGGTGATGTCTGATACAAAGAAGGTAGGTTTTGATACTTCAGGCTCTATTTATTCTGGGACCGAGCACTCAGGTACATACATCGCATGGCCAATTCTCCATTTCTAGCTAGTAAATTGAGAATATTAACTGCCTAGAAGCGGATGTAGATAGGATAGTAGGATACCGAGTTTTCGTTCTTAATTGATGGAGGTCACTATCATGTGCACCTTCACAAGACTAGAACGAGTTTGACAACAAGCCATTGATTTCAATAATTACATAGGCCTATGCATGGGTGTGTCTTGGAATTTTATGTTTTCGTACTTAGATGTGTGGATCCTAAAGTCGACTCTACGCAGTGTGGGTTCCCCTAGCTTTTTGAAATGGTTAAAAGAAGACCATGACTTTTGCAATGGACGAAGAGACTTGTGATAAATTACTTTCGAAACTAGCAATATAGATCCTTTTACACAACGATGCAGGTTAGGAAATTGATCAAATCTATCGAGTAGAGTTTGAAGGAATTTTGATATATTTGAATTTGTTTCTTACACAATCTGAAGAGGCAAGATACGTGATTTGAGACATATCAACACGCGGGTTCGAGTATTGCTTTTCAATGAGGATGGCAGGTACTATGAAAAAGGAATAAGGCAGAGTATCCTTGTAAGCTACTGGTTCAGGCAAACACATTTATCCTCGTGCGTATTTCCGGCACGGAGAAATTTGATTTTGTAGGGATAAGTTCAGAAGGTTTAGGAGGCGGTTTTCACCCACCTACTAAAATTACCACTCGAAAGAGCATAGGGCATATAGTCGTCGCCCTGCAAAAAAACAAAACACCTTGCCAATTTTTTAGAAGAGTAGTTGAGGAGAAGATCCACGTTTTGACAGTTGAAAAGGAAAGAAGTTGAGAATGTTAGTGCTAACATAGATTCAAGTCATTTATTGGAATATGATAGTTAAAGTGTTAACATAGATTCAGGTCGTTATTGGAATATGATAGTTGTCATCTCTAGGTTTCCCTGGATTCTATCGTGACTAGTATCTCAACATACATTGACCCTGCTTACATTAGACTCAAGAAAAAAATATTCATATGAAGTAAAGGCGCAATCTTGATTGCCAGAGTCGATCCCGCGGTCTGCGTTGGGATAGTTCTTTTTTCGTGTTGTTGATAGGCATTTTTAAACTCCACAAACAAAATAGATGTTTAGCTGTGTTTTTCTTATATAATCTATGTTCGGGTAGCTAGAAGTTATTGTTATTATTGGTGACTGAGAAGAAAAGGGAGAAGAGGCAGGGCACATGTGCGTTTTGTTTTGCATTGTAATCCTCAATGGAGAACAATTTTGCAGATGCACGAGGTAGCTTCTGTGATGGCATTCTAGGAAAGAAATATTTCGTAGCAGTCTCAGCTGATTATTCAGGTATTAAATTCTAATCAACCTTTATGATACGAGTGCTTGGCAGGCCTTGGTTATTGTACCTGCCAAGTGAGGTACAATACAAACATACCATAAGCATCAGAAGTGTACCGTATGATCTGATAGAACTCGCCGGCTAATGGAAGTAAACAGAAAAATTATGTCTCATTCTAAGGACTTAAAACATGACTTCACAATCCAAAAGCAAGGTTAGGTCGAATCAATTCATGAAAAGAAATCGCGAGTACCGGGTTTTGAGGCAAATGAAGCAAAGTCGCAGGTTTTAGAATGCGACGACAGCCATTCAGCAAATGCCTTGCGCCCTGTTGGCGTTTGGGCTGCGATAAGCATGACAGAAGGGTCCGGGTCCACGAAGCGCATGCGTTCTGAACGTCCCTTCCCAACTGTAAACCATCCACCAGCACGTTTGCCTTGGAGAGCATCCGTATCGCAGAAAAGTTGATAGCGTTCCATCGCAATATCACGATTCATTTCGCTACCTTTGTCAACATTATCAACACGCATGAAGCTGTTAGGACGACAATGAGCTGCTATAACATCAGAGTTCCAATCTTTTGGAGAAAGCATATTGCAGAAGCGCGGCAAGGAGTACGCAGAAAGGATCACGACCTTAATTTTGCCTGAAATTTGGGACACTGCGTGTTTTGGATCCCTACTACTGGATCTTCTCCCCCATACTTTTTCCGGATCCTCGCCGAGAATATCACGTAAAACATAGTTGACTGCAACTTGATCATCGTGTCGAGTCTTAGTCATTTCAACCATCTTTTCTAGAAGGTCCTTGACATTGGGTGTTGATTTAAAATAGGCAAATCCCATGCACACAGTGGATCCCCAGCTGACGCGTACTTCGCTTGGGAACTTGCCGCGGGAAGCAACTACTTCAGCTTTCTCAAACAGAGGTCTTGGATCTTGTAAAATAACAACGTCAAGATCAGAAAACAGCACATCCATACCGGAATGAATTATCTGGCTCAGGAGCGATACACGCATCACCCAAAGATCATGAATTGTTTCTTGGCTGAGTTGGGATGGCGCTTCGTGAACAACGTGGGCGTGCTCTTTATTGTTTGAGTTGGTGGCTTCATCATAAGAACCCTCTACTTCATCATACGCATCGCTTTTGTCGTTCATTGGAGTAATCTTTTCGTTTTCTTCTTCATTACGACCAGCATAGGCATGGAAGCATGGTACACCTCGCTCGTAGAGGTACTCCTGAAGTTGATCATCTAGACACACCACAACGACCGAGCGAATTTTCGCACGCTCAGCTGTAAGCATCCAATTGATAAGAGCATCACGATAAGAATACGACGCAAATGTGACGGTCACAAAGTTGTCCTCGGGCCGTTTGACTATGCGAGCGAAATCGGAAATGTTGCGTGCATTGGAAGCATCGTTGAGTTGTTTTGTTGAGGTCGCAACACCACATGGTACCTCGTTGGTAATGTCTACCTGCTCCGGATGGTACGGTTTTGAACTCGGGGAGTTTAGCTCGATAATAAATAAACTAGATTCACGGAGATTGGAGGACGTGGGTAGTGGGCTTGGGGCTATGGTGAGAGCAACAAAAAACATAAGAACAAGGGATGCAACAATTGCAATCTTATAAGAAACACGGATGGATTTTGCATCATTGGCCAGCTCGACCTCCTTAATGAGGGCTTCTTTACGATTGAGCACCATTCTGTTTTACTGTCTTTGAAAAGAAGCTCAGGGTAGTAGTCTCTGGCTTCTTTCCGCAAATTTTTTTGTCAAATAGGAGCAAAGAATTCCCTTTGCGTGAGGCTAGGTGACGAGTTGATGCTGGAATTTGTCGCAAGTAGAAAAACCTGAATTGCACACGCACCACTAAAGTGACAAATTGAATTAGTCACAGAGTGAAGGCAACCAAGTATAGCCTCGAAATACGAGAAGACCTCTTCTGCAGTCAAGAGTCTCTGAGATTGATATCTTTTGATGAAAACTTTTCAAGTTTGTGTTCGCCCTAACACGATTAGCACGCCAGGTCTTCAGAGCAGCTACACCGTTCTTCTGTAAAACAAAGATCAGAAACAAACAGCGAATGTCTGATCTCTCAGGTGGGTCCCAGAGTAAGTTAAAGGTCTAAAAGAGTACCTACACTCGGGAGAGGAACAGGCGGGCAAGCTAGCCAGTAAAACGAGTTCCGTGCGTAGTACCTGCGCCACCAGCTCCCTACGTGGCTTCCCCGCCACAACACCCGCTCGTGCGCCAAGTTTTGTTGTGGTCACAGTTCAAGGACTGTTTTCTCTCTCGCCGCTCCATTCTCTCTCAAATTTCTTTCTCACTTCGATTTAAAATATGTTATTTCTTTATTTTTATGTTAAAAGAAATGTTTCGTTGCATTTTAACCCCGGATCTTCAAGTATTCTATTTTGAAATATAACATAAAATTTTATTTATTTATTTATTCATCCCCCTAGCACATACATAAATAACTCTACAGTGTTAGCTGTAGCTGAACATCAAGTGCCAGAAGTGAAATAAAATAAATATTTACAGAGGCTCTACCAACGAAACATGTATACAACATTACCTGTCACTTCTGAACAAGAGAGGATCGAAGTATCACTAAAATCCGCTCTAAACTTCAAGTTCTTCCTTGAAAGCGCATTCCCCCAATGTATATACGCTTGGAGAGAATGACAAAGCAATGCTTCTCGTACGAAGGCCCCATCTCTCGAAGACCGACCCGAAGACGCGCTTCGCCGACCCGATCTTTCCACGAAAGAACCAACGAAGGCATTGAACGAATAAGCCCTCCCACCAAACTCAATTCGACCATTGAAATCACAACAAATGAAGTTGGTGGTCCAACGTCACAACAGCGCACCCCAAATAACTGACCGCAAATGTATGCAGAAGAGATCAAAGTACGTTAAATGCACAATCCTCGTCGACATTCATGGATGCATGCATGCAGTCATTCACATATACTTGCAGACATGTATGCATGCATACAATGCATATATTGAGCGAGCGAACGGTCTCTGAGCTGATTGAGTGAGAAGCCCAAGGGAATGCACGAATCGCGAGAGCAATCAATGCACGAGTCGTGAAGTAAGTCGCTATCGCCATTTGCCGAAGTACGCTGTCCCCAGACAGCCAACTCTCAAAAGGTGCCGGAAAAGGCAAGAAAACTCAGAGTATGTGGAGGACCCTGCCAATCGATTCGGCCGTAAGCCCGCATTATAGACGCTGCCTGCTGATGCTGCCTGAGCTTAGAAGGGTGGCTCATTTCTGAAAAGAAGAAGAACAAGAAGAACTCCAAGAAGAAGGACTTGAAGAAGGAGAAACTCAATGCCCTCGCAAACTCACCACGAGCTTTGAGGCGGTCGCATGCTAATGAAGCCGACCGATGCTTAAGAAAACAAACATCATTGCTCTTTGAATCCCCATGTTCGAGCACCTCTCCACCTTTTTCACATCATAAAACACAACTCTATGATCTAAATCTGTTTTATTAAAAGTGCTTTTTAAAGGAAGGAAGCACTCCTCATATAGAGCCACATATCGATGATGCTTTCTACTCCCGTTTTCTCTTCTCTAGAGCCTAGAGCATGAAATTGTTGAGGCTGTATTCTGAGCCTAGATCCTTTTTAAAATTTATTTATCTCCATAGTAGCAGAACAAAATGTATATAAAAACTAATTTTGAATATTAATTTATTCTTATATTAATTAAAAAAAAAAAAAAAAAAAAAAAAAAAAAAAAAGCTCTGTAGTTGATAGCATATGTGTTTCTGGGCCTGTAAAAGAAGCAAGTGGGCCAAAGGTCTCCTCTTCTCGTGAACGCTGCTTGGGGATGGTAAGTTGATCGGCTGGATCGTTAACTGCCAGAGAATCTTCTGAGCAAGCCCCTACCTCAAAATATGCGTCCCTTATTGGTTTCGTTTGCGAAGTCTGAGGAACGGCCGGCCGGTTCAACGGTATCCGTGATCGATTTCTCAGCATAACAATTTCTGCTGTTCAAATTAATTTTTTGATTGAAAACATCAAGTTGTTATTATTATGAGTATTAGTATTGTTGTTATTAACAATATAAAATAAAACCACTGGCAGTAAACAATTGAAATAATTGAAAAATAGGAATCGGAAGAGAGGAAAAAGAAAGAAAGAAAGAAAGAAAGAAAGAAAGAAAGAAAGAAAGAAAGAAAGAAAGAAAGAAAGACGCACGCACTAACTCGCACACGGGAGCCGGGAGGGCTCAAGTGATCTATACAGAAATTGCAAAGTAGGTTATAGGATCCCGCAAGTGGAGTATTCGCATTCTCTGCAGTGTGGCACAGAGAGAAAGATAGATAGCTACAGCCAGAACGAGTTCGATTTCCTTCATTCATTTCTGAGTCACTCGTTCTCTCGCCAATCAAGCAAGCGCCCTTATCATGCGCTATAGAAGAGAACACAGTCACTCACTGTCTTTCGCAGTAGTAAGGAATTGATTGCTGAGACAACCAATGCCCAAAGGGCCAAAAAGAAGACAGCGGAGAGAGAGCAATCAATCCAGGCTCCTTGATTCCTTCCTTTGCGCGCGTGACTGTGCCTTTCTTTGCAGCGCCTTATGGAGCCAAAGCCAAAGCCAAAAGACAAAGGGCGAATGAAGTGAGTGAGTGAGTGAGTGAGTGAGTGTTGATTTCGGTGTGTTTTCATGAGCTTTGAGGAGGACTGCAAAAGCTTGAAATCGCGTGGATTTTAGTATTTATTTCTATGCGAAAGACGATCGATGTGCAGAATGCGATGCGTGTTCAGAGAAAGGAACTCCGTGCCATCACGAATCACGTGTGTGTCTGCTCTGCCTTCCTTCGCTTGGGTCGCAAGGCGGCGAGAGAGAAAGTTGAATGAGGAAGACGCCGCAGAAACAGGAGTCATAGCATTCATTTTCTCAGACTGAGGCTCTCTCTGGGTTCTGACAGAGGAGGTGAGGCGAAATGCTTTAGCAGAAGTTGTTGTTGTTGTTGTCGTTGTCGTTGTCGTTGTTGTTGTTGTTTGGTTTAGTTTGTTTGGTTTTGCTTCACTTGTTGAAGTTCAATTCTACGATATTACTGTTTCTTCCTTTCCGTACTTTTCAGCTTTTTAATTCTAACTTTACTTTTGATTAAATTAATAATAATAATAATAATAATAATACAGATACTATATAAACACTTCGCCTGTTTACTTCAAAAGGAAAATGAAAGAGTGTTTTGATGTCTCGGGGGCCTAGCTGGTCGTAGCTTTAGACTTAGGCAGCTTCTGTTAAAAGGTGGCTAATACTGAGTCCTTTCTCGCGCGTGCACAAAGAAAAGAAGAAGAAGAAGAAAAGAGAGAGAGCGAAGAAAGGTGGTGCCAGGGGATGGAAGGCTGGAAAGGCTGGCAGTCTGACGAACTGAGGCTGCGGACACGCCTCTAAGGAGCAGGTGGCTGGCTCGCCACCCATTTGTTTGGATTTGCTCCTGCGTTTCAATCGACCTCGATGGGCTTTCGTTTTTGTTTCTGGGTTTCATCGTCAGCTCGGCAGCCTTTTTCATTTCTTTTTAAAAGATAAATCAACATAATTGAAAAAAAGAAAAGAAAAGAAAATATATTGTTTTCGGAAGTGATTTTAAACTTAAAAAAACAAACGTTTTCAACATCCTTTTGTGGAAAGAAAAAGATAGACCTAACCTAACCATATGTCATACCAAGTTGCTGCCTTGAGGTACGGATCGTGGGATGTTGTTAAGCCATTCTAAGGATTTCATGCAGGTTAGTAGTGACGAATTAAATAGATCGAGATTCTAGCTACGCTACATCGCGATTTATAAGGAGTTTACAGAGGTCTGGGCTTGCTTTTGTGCTTATTTGTTTGTTTGTTTGTTTGTTGCAAAAATCTCGAGTGGCAGATGAAATGAATCAGCTTTTCGTCCGTCTTCGTAAAGTTTGCGATCAAAACCCCATGGCACTGGCAGATGAAATGAATCAGCTTTTCGTCCGTCTTCGTAAAGTTTGCGATCAAAACCCCATGGCACAAGTGCTGCTGTGATTGCTCGCGTATGTCTTGGCCAATCTGGTAATTAAAGCGAAGCAGGGGCCTTTTCTTGAAAGATAGGCTACGAAACTGCCACCCCAAATATCGCTCGCGAAGTCCTGGCGACTATCTCAACGACCCCGACTTGTCACGCATCTTTAATCGAACCGACGCCGCCCATGATCTGCTCCAGCTCACTAGTTCATGTCGACGTTGGCGCCGTTGTCTCATGTCGAATGCCAGGAATGTCGTGACCAGGTAATAAATAGATATGCAGTTCGTGTAGCTTGAATTGCAATTCTGCGACAGAACCGTTGAGTTTCAGGACGTAGGTGCCACGAGCGAGGCACTCTCTTGGTGCTCTCGAGGTGCTCTGCACATTGCGAGACGCCCTCGACCCCAATCCCAAAGCTTTGCAGCAGGAACCTGGCTAGCGAGCTAGCTAGCGCTCCAGGACACGGTTGCACTTGGGCTCGAGTTTTATTAAGTTTGTTAGACTCGGGCTTGCTGGGCGTTGGACTCGGACCGAGACTCGGGCTCAGACCCAGGGCCTTCGACTTGAAGGGCCTGCTTTCCTGAGCTCTCGGGGTATGGTTGCCCTGAGCGTCTCCGTCACGTTGCTTTATGGAGACTGAGCGTTCAAGATCGCGAAGCAGCAGGGATCCGCTTCCAAACCTCGCTAGCTAGCTAGCTAGCTAGCTAGCTAGCTAGCGCGAGTGCGTGAGTGCGTGCGTGAGAACCATCCCGCGGCGTCGAGCTTTAGCTTGGAGTGTTGCTCCTGACTTCAACGAGCACGACCGTCTCGTCTCCAAGCCCTTCTCTGAGCGAGGATCGAGCAGGGCTTAAGTCTAAATTGACTTGAGGTTTTGCGCTCTTCTGTACACCTTCATAAAATGATCATTGGAATAACGCTAATTCAGTAATAGAAAATCAAATAGCCTGAAAACTTTTTTTTGGAAAGAGTTTTCAACAAATATATTTCTTACGGTGTCTGGATCTATCATAATAATCATAGTGTATCCAAGGAATCTGGTCTTGAAGGGAACATAAAAGCCGCAAAAGCCGCCGCTAATTCGCTCAGGTGGCTCAGCTGCAGTCCCAAATAGCTGCGCCCCGCTCCAAAGAAACCTGGACGGGTTCTCAGTCGCAGGATTTCACATGACGCGGTTTCGCGAGCGAGAACTCCGTCGCTCTTTCAAGAAGAAGAGGAGCCTCTTCGGGAGAGGAGATGATTACCAGCTAGTAGGTACTAGCTCTCCATATAGCCTGGCTTTATTTATTTAAAAAGAAATAAAAAATATAATCATAATAAAACACGAAAGAAAGAAAGAAAACGAAGCGAAAAGAGCGAGGAGGCAGGCGAGTAAACAAAGATGGCGCCCCGTCGCTCTTTCTCTGCTCTTCAATCAATGAAGTGCAAATGAGTGGACGAAGAAGGTCCCATGAAAGGTCCTTCGCCGTCGATAAGAACGAGCAAAGTAAGGCCTGTGCTCCGATTCTTTGGAAGAAGCTTGTGGCCGCAGCAGTCTCCGAATTAGAGAGGAGTTGGTAGTGAGTGCTTGCTTGCTACCTTGCCTGAAAGAATCTCTGTCTATATTTGTTATGGCGAGTTCGGCCTTTTCGCTTTGTAGACGGAGTTTTCTTTTCCCCTTAATGGGGCACCCACTGGTTTGGCGAGTGTAGAAGAGAATAGACGTCTGCCAATCCTTTATCAACTTGGAGCTCGGATCGATGGATTAGAACCCTTCCACATTGAAGAAGTGGTTGGTGATTCTGAGATCTTGAAATGACAATCAACTTTAGATTTCGTTGGTTTTTATAAACTCTTGCAGGGGGTTCCCAGCGCAAAGAAGTATCATAGTAATAACGGTGCGACTGTGCAAGTAGGTAGGTAGGTAGGTAGGTAAGTACTACCTACCACGATCCGAATGTAAAAATACAAAGAAAACCAAGGAAAGAAAGTTGAAGTGATGATTGCTTCCTGCCGTGCAATTTAGTTTTAGAAAGACGAATACACATGAGGAGTTTGCAGTCAGGCACGGGCTCGGTTTTGTCTGCTCAGAATCTATACGGGATGAAACCGCAGCCCAAAACGATATGCTCCACTCATCACATATTTTTGCTTTTTTCTTAAATGTTTATTTTCTTCAAGTTATTTTAGGAAAAAGAATAGATGTTTTTCTTTCTATAATATTATTATTTTCACACTACCGGAGAGTTATGATCGTTCAAATTTAATTAAAAGTTGATTTATTTGATTAAGAAATAATAAAAAAATAACAAAGAGATAGGCACATAGCTAGTAGTAATCAGTTAGTAAGAAAGGCCTACCTGTAACTTCAATTTAATTTTTTAAATTAAAAATAAATAAATAATCAAAATTAAAAAAATAGAAAACAAGCGCATCAATAAGCCTAAAAAACAGCAATAAGTACCTAACTAGTACCAAAGTCTTAGAGAATCTGCTCAGAATTGCTGAACAGATTCAGCAGAGCGCAATGGATGGCCACATGGATCAGTATGTTCAATAAGCTCATTCATTGTAATAACTAGGTAGAGAGGTACTGCTGTACTGCTAAGTGCATTGGTGAGAGCATTCATAAGATGAAAAGTCATGAAGACCGCCCAAACTCTACACTGTGACTGCAGAAAGAAACATGAGCACAACGAGTTGGACAAAGAAGGCAAAGCATTTCAGGGGAAACACGAGACACGAGTGCTGTGCCACCTGCTACATAGGTGGCAGAAACAGCAAATGCCATGGCCAATGTCCAAGGTTAAAGTCTTGCAGCCAGCTTGCTGAGATAGGGACAAGGCATCCCAGTGACCGACTGCCGCGTAATTGGGTCGAAGAGAATAAAATGGTTTATGCACAAGAATTACAAAGAACCAGCTTTATTAATCTGCCTAGTCACAATCCGGGCAGGCAAATTCGCCACCTAGGAAGTATCATACCTACTTCCTAGTTCAACCCAAGAAAGCAGCACGTGAAACCACAGCATGCTGCTCCAAAGGAAGAAACGCAAGGAATCCGTGATCAATTGCATTAAAATTTAGCCTAGTTCCCAGTGCCTCCCTACGTTTCAATCATAGCTAAAACGGGGGCGTTGTAAGGAGCTTCCTCCTCCGTGGAGACAGTCAGTCTCATAGCCGTCCATAACTATGTTCTGCAGGAATGGGGAGAAACGTACTCTACCTACCGTGCCTACCAATCTCCGCATGGGTAGATAAGAAGGCAGCATTACCCAGAATAATCTACATTGCTGGATCTGCGGGTAATTTAGCGGAGAAGTCCTCCCGGAGACGACCTTCTTCCTCATTGCAGGCTCGGCCAGTTCCGGGCAAGTCGCTTGGTCTATTTCCTGCATTGCATCAAACAATGCTGATCGGCCTAGGCAGCGAGCCTCTAGAGTTCGTAGTGCATAACCCCTCGGCTGTACCTGGGGAACAAAACGACCATAGGCTGGATAGAGTGTGGCGCTGTTAGAAGACCCTCCTACTTCAAGAAACGCAGGCCTAATAAAGAAATGTTTTCACGACTTGCATGTTCCAGTCCCTGTCACTGGAAGTTCCGTGGAATCAAAAAATAGAACCAATATAAATAGAGAGTATGCCACTTGAAGGAAGATATGGTGAGCTTGACACAACAAATCATCGCACGTGCAAGGAATTGTGTCGGATGTGCAAAATATTGTCAGACCTTTTGAAAACGAATCAAAATTAGTCTTACGTATGATGGACAAGCTCATTTGGATTGATATCTTTTGAAAAATGCTTTATGCTCATGAGTAATCAGCAAAGAGGAAATCACTGTCCCCTCCGAGTCGCAGCTCGGCTTCAGAGGAAACCAGGGGGGAATATGTAAGCGCCAGCGGCTGAGGCTGCTCCGCTTTTCGCTTTTCTGCAGCCTCTGCCTCGCGAGAACGAGCATCAAGATCTGCAGCAGTGTCAAATAGTGAAGCGCTAGGTGTAGACACCCCCTCTGGAAAATTTCTTGCCCGTATATACGCTAAAACACTGCCATGCTGGAATTTGCGCTTCAGGCGATCTCGTTTTGTCTTTGCCTTGCTTTTCTTAACTTGCTTATTGCCGTTGTCTCCATCGATGTCTGCAGCTACATGTTGTTCCATACGAATTATCTCCCAGCGATGCGTTTTTTCATTGTGGCAAGCAAGAACAAACTCGATAGGCGGAATGTTGACAATGGCTGCGGCGCGCTCAATGAGACGATCGTCGCTATCAGACGAGCTAGCTTCCATTTCCTTCAGACCAACACACGTGGCACCATCAGAGCGAGGTATGAATTCACAAAGCCATACATGAGAATGCTTATTTGATCCACTTGAGTGCTTTGTAGCAACACCAGCAGATAAAGTTGCATGCTCCGGTTGGACAGGGTGCAGAACCACAGGGATGGGAATCCTCTTCGGAACGGATTTGCCTCCCCATTTGAATCCCAGCATTTTGGGATGGACTAACCCCGTTGGAATATATCGCCCAACTAAATTGCAATATTCCAACTTGCGCACGAGCAAATTATCCGCCATAACAGCGACTGCTAGCGTGCGACAAAGAGGATGCGTCTCGGAAGCAGAAGTCAAAGAGGATACAGTCAATAATAATCCACGAGTCAAAGCGCCGCGCAGCGATGACTGCAGCTCATTCTCTGTAAAAACAATTTCGGATACAATTTCTTCTGCGGAACCTAAAGTTGGATTCCACACGTGGATACTTAGTGATACAAATCCTTCGATAGGGACTTTACCGCGCTCAACAAGGATCTCATCTGCACCTCGTACATCTTGTAAAGCATCTTTCAGTGTCAAACCTTCCAATGGTATGCACGAAGCGGGTGGACCGAGAGCTCGCCACAACTCTGAGATGGACGCACTCTGTTTCAATGACCCTAGCAACTCAGAAGTGACTTTGCATGATCCGAGACTAGATCCAGCAATAGCTCTGAATGCTGAGGCTACCTCGTCTGCCTCGCCTTGAAGAATGTTTTTCTTTTGCATGTATTGTGCAACCTGCTGCTGCAATTCTTCGTTGAGCTCTTCATCAGGCATTTCCCCTAACTTTGCTTCCGGGATAAGATCGCAGGCTTCACCCGCCCAATTTGTAAGCCGTAAGCGCCACGCTGACGACACGGCATTTTCAGCGTTTTCAGGTTCCGCTGCAGAGAGTAAAGCGTCAAGAGCATCTTGCTTCATATCAACAATACCCATAGAATGGTCAACCTTCCATGATACGGGTTTACTCCTGTGCAACTTGCTAACGTTGACTACATCCGAGGAAACTTCGCCTGGTGATAGTTGCGCAGTAAGACTCGGGGATAGCGGGTCATTATTGCTCACAAGGGCAAACTTAATCCTTTCAGACAGGTGTTGAGAAGGTGAAGACCTGCTCTCATCTTTAGATTCCAGCTCATCGTCCATGTCTTCCTGATTGTTCTGATCAGATTGGATCATGCCACTTTTCCCTCCTTGAGAAAACCTCACGTTTTTAGTTTGTAAAGCATTTTGGGCAGCCTTCGCCTCCAGTCCACTACGTGTTGTTAAACCAAGTTGTGTAGCCCTTGCCAGACCAAAGAGCTCATCGTCACTCTCAACGATCAGACCAGAACTTTCAACCTCAAGGCAGATATCTTCTTCAAGATCACGGCCGAAAATCCCGGCTGCTTGTGCTAGCAAATTGAGTAAACTATCCTCAGCTGGGTCAAGTGTAATATCAAACGGAGGGGAACATGAACCCGCAGATTCTTGTTCGCGATCCCTTGGCCAGGCATCAACTATATGGAAAGTCTTCACACGCAAACGCCGTGCTAACTCCGACTCGACTTCTAACTTAGACTCTGCATAAAACACCTCTCGACCTTCGTAATTCAAATTTGACGCTTCTAAAACACGTTCAACTTTGCCTTCCTTTTGATGATTTGATACGTAGAAATCTGACGACGTGGCCCCATCAATTTCAGAACACAGGCGCTCTGCTATAGCTGCTGCAGGTGATCCAATTGCATACCATACAGGAGTTGTATCTCGTTTAGCGGTAATTGTGAGTTTTAATTGAACAGGACGTCCCTCGCCTTCACATAAGAAAGGTAGGGACTCTCTCGATAACCCATGGGACTCCTTAGGACATAATAAAACAAGTAAATGTGCGGACGCATTTGGTGTTGCATCTACAACACTGCTCAAAGACTTGGACTGTTCATCCACCTCGAGTTCAAGTAATACATGACGTCCTCTCCGTTGTCCATTCTCTTGCACAGCACGGCTGAGAATAAAGTACCTGTAATACGAGTCCTTGTCGCAGTTGGGCAGTTTACTTAACAAGAGGTCTCCGACCTGGGAAAGACTCATACGACCGTCAATTTCGACGTCTTCCAGTGGGCTGTGGCTTCTGGAAGCCTGAATTTTCCTTGCATTTTCACCTTCTACATGAAGCCGTACAAAGGGATTTTCCCAAACGGCATCCTCGCCGAGAATGTGCAGATCGAAACGCGTAAGATTACAAAGTGCGTCATACCTCTGCCAATGATCAAGCAACCTTTTGTTGGACTCTGTTAAAGCAGACTTCCAGAACGCAGGAACCAGCGGGTGTACAACACCTCCCTGAGAAGTCCCAAGCCTGCTATATACGAGAAGATATGCACAGCTGCGTCCTGAAAAAGTCTGAGCAAGTTCCTCAGTTGATACTTGTTGGACCTGGGTATCATTGAATTTAAACCAATTTCCCCATGCTGCAGCGTCCAGTTCTCTGCGTTTATTAGAGTTTGTGTTGCTGTCGTTATTTCCCTTGCCCTTCGACTTCTTCTTAGACTTGTCAACTACTTGCCACTCTTCCCTGGCGGGTGCGCTCATTGTAGCTCCCTTTTTCTTGTGGTTACTTGAAGTTGAAGAGCTACTATCCTTAGTTTTGCTACCTTGTGTTGCATTTATTGCTTGAAACCGTTCTGGACAGAGTGCATCAACGCGCAAATAACACATATAATGCCCTCCATAACCGGTACCAGCATGGGAAATGATCCCTACTAATGTATATTTCTGATCATCGATGGCCTCAAGGGAAGAACTTGTAGCAAATGCATCTTCCTCAGAAACTTGTGAGGCATCAGTTGCATTGTGATGTTCTGCCTCTATATCATTGTTTGAAGGCCTGGCTTCAGAATGCTTTGAGACACTCGCCTCTAACTCTAAGGTTGTGTCTTTGGGATCAGTAGAAACCTTGGAATCTGTATTATGTGGAGTCTCTGCGTCTGGTGCAAACCTACGCATATCCAGCTGTGTGGGAAACTCAAACCGCGTCGAAATCTTAACGCGCCGCAAGGTGTTAAAGTCAAACTTGAAACGATTGAGATTGAGAAATAAAGTTGGTGGCAAACGTGTGATAGATTGAGATAGTTCTTTGTCCGTGACCTCACCGCATTCATCACATTTGTAAGCGTTACTTCCCTCCAGACGCTCTGGTGTGCCACAATATTGAGCATCTAGAGATGCCTCGAGGTCAGCAAAGCCGTCAACGTTGACAAATAAAGTCATAAAAGGTGTTGCTCGACCTGAAGTATAGCCACATCCCATGCACCGCACAGCATTTTCTTTGGCTTGCCCAATAAAAGTGTCTTTTACTAGGCTTGCTTGCGATGTGCCTACTAGTTCGGCATGGATTCTCTCTAGCAGCTTGGTTACAAGCTCATGCACATCGTGCTGTGCAGCAGCTTGACTACTTCCCCACTCAAATGCGCCTTTTGTAAGTGCAAGTGTAGAAACACTCGTTTCCAAAGAGGTATCCAAGCGGCTAAACAGACTTTGAAGCTCGCGGAGACCTGATTTTTTCAGGCCCGACTTTGAAGAATCATTGCTTTGTGCAGGCGAGCTTGTTCGTTCTGGAGTACTGTTTTCTCCTCCCTGTGCAGACTCGGAGCTGGAACACCCTAATTCTGTTTCTGGGTCAAGCGAGTAAATGCCATGCTTGAATTGCGGCAGTAAGTACAAAGTTTGTAACAATGAGTTAAGATAGCAAGTTCCACCCTGATTTTGCAAGCCCACAAAATCCTCAGGACATTTCCGAATTTCTTCAGGTAGAATTGGAGGCGGCAATCGCGGACCTCGTTCTTGCACAGAAACATCTACGGAACTATAATACTCGCTGACTTCTGAAATCGATGCAAGATTATTTGACTTGGACACTGTTTCGGGAAAAAATTCGTAGTTTGATTCATTGAAATCGTCGTCTGTGTCATCGTGAAAAATATCTCCAAGAAGCGACATTCTTTATTACCTACCTGGTTTTGCAAATTTGCAAGCAGGCAAACTACTCAGCACTCCAATCGTTCAATACAGGGGTTTCCTGGCAGGCAGCTTGAATGCACCAAGGCCACTAAACCGTCCAAAATACCAAACACAACAAGGCACGTAGAGTGCGAACCTCAAGCTAGTTGTCCTGAGTTTTTTTCTTCAGAGCTCAACTCAGTAATGCCTGATCTTGCTGACTTGAAAAACTTCTATATAACCAGTCGCGAGGAACGGGACCCCTGGTCCAGCCCCGCTGCAAGGACAAAGAAGTCCTACAGCGACCACGTCCACTCACGCAGATTGAGTGATAGGGAAGCAATCCTGATCTGCTCGAGTTGCATTCTCTTCTTGCTTATTCTTGCTTGTAGTATCCTTATGCATTCATTCATTTCTTCTTATACCCAACATGATAATAATTTAGCAAATAGCAGCTCTCCAAAGTCACGAGCATCTACTACAATCATCCAAATTACCCAGACCCAAGAGCACTCGGCAGTTCTGCTCAGGCCTTCGCATGTTCGCGTATCAGTATCAGATGTTCTGTCCTCAGCAGCCTTACTACTCATCATCAAAACTTCATTCGGTTCGAGGCTTTCGCAATATCAATCAATCAATATCTTCTGAAGGTAACAAACTTTCTAAGAGACCGACTGTTAGCTGTTCGATAACTGACTCCTAACTCCCTTTCCCAAGAATCAAAGATCTCGCCTCCAAAGGCAGCGAAGTTTCACGAGTCCTCGTGGACCGTCGCCGCCGTCGTCGTTGTGGCCAAGAAAAGGACCCAGCGGCCTTCGCGAGGCCGAGCAAAATCTTCGCCAAGGAGCAGAAGAAGGCGCAAAGCACCCGCTAAAGAAGCCAAACCATAACTCACTGCACCTAATGAGGCAGCAACCTAAGAACTTGAGAGAATGATCACAGTTCGACGAAGTTTACGGATAGGTTCCAGACGTTCTGATTAAACCTAACCTAACCTAACCTGACCCTGGACTTGATAGGAGAGGGTATGCTACTGGGAAGGAGGGGCAATCGAAGCGAAGTCTTTCTTCGAAGATGCTCGTGTAGTTCACGATTCGATCGATCGGCCGATCGGTCGCCCACTGTCTGGTCGCCTCGCGAGCCTGCGGGGAGCACAGGCGGTCTGGAAGGCTGATCCCCGGGTGAAGCGGTCCTTGCTGGTGCCTTAGGTAAGGCGACGGCAGCAAGGAGGAGGCTCGGGATCGCGCGGATCTTCGGGTTTGCGTTCTTTCTTCTTTCTTTCTTTCTTTTGTTCATTCATTCGTTCATTCATTCGTTGTTTGTTTGTTTGTTTTGATTTCTTGTTGGTTTCTTCGTTGTTTGTTTGTTTGACGTCTTCTTCTGCGTCTTTGGCGCAGATCCTTCAACTGGCGCCGCGTCCTTCTAGCTGGGGTTATCCTCGGGCCCTCGCTCTCTCGGCGGAGACAAGTGCGTGCGCCTCAACAGGAGCGCAAAGGAGCGAGAGCAAAATCATTTTGATCCGTAATATTCTCTCACTCTCTATCTATCTTTAGAGCAATTGCACAATCAATTTGAGGAAGGATTCGAGGTTTCTTCCTGCTTGTTCTAACCGATCGCTTACTATTTCTTCAGGCTGCTGTCTTTTGATCAGCTTGGATCGCTGCTTGCAGAGAAGCTCGTCCGCAGAGCTGTGTTTCTAAGAAGAGTTGCCGGCAAGTGAAGATTTAAGACCTGGTTCTTGGATCGGAAATAGATCATCTCGGGCAGTGGCGAAGCATTTACTTTGGGGAGATTGGCCGAAGACGAGCCTTGTAAACCCGAGTGTTTTAGAAGCTGTGTCAACAGGCAAGTTTGGAGATTCCTCCGGTGCACATCAAAGACTGTTAACAAGATTTCTGATCAAAGATTGCTCAGAGTTTGATTTAAAATCTCAGTGGCGCACCTGAAGAGAGCAAACCCTCGTGACTCGAGCAAAAGTACGATCATGTCTTCCCAGGAGCACCATCAGCACACTGGCGGAGATGATAACGAGGATCAAACTAATGACAATTCCTCAAATCTTCACGAAACCAGCAGTTCCACAAGCGACGCGAGCACCTCTGCTCTCGATCAATCTTTTGAAGCGAGCCTTCACTCGCACCTCAGCGTATTACATGATTCTTCAGGCTCGGTGGGAGAAGCACATTTTGGTGGTGATGGATTTAATCTTGTGGCATCCTTGCAGTCACAGCTAGAAGCCCTCACTGCCCAACTTGACCCACCACGCGCACCTAATGCTTCCCGTCACGATGGTGGTGGAAATCATCAGCAATCACGTGGCACTTCAGCAAGTGGGGAAGCCGCAGGCCCTGACAACGAAGCTGTGAACACGTTTCTTGAATTCACTGGATCCACTGATCGCGACCGAGCCCGTCGCTTCTTAATTGCAGCTGGAAATCAACTGGAGCAGGCTGTTAACCTCTTTCTCTCCGGAACGCCTTTAGAAATGCTCGAAGCTCCTTTAAGAGCTGCGCGCGGTCGCAACCAGAGAACTCGCACTCGAGGTTTGGGAACTAATCTTTTGCCCACATTTCAAGCCAGTGTTGCAGGCGCTACTGGTGCCCCTGCAGCTGCTGATGAACGGAGCCCAAATAGTTCCGAGTCAGAGCGCAGCAGCTGGGTTTATAGAATGGCTGGTGCACGCAACATGGGTGACATGGACTCTGCGCTTCTTAGCATGACCGGAGCTGATATTAGTGCCATGCTTGGTAGTGGGGTCCAGGGCTACTATAGTAATGGCCCTTTGGGCTCAAACAAGATTATGGACGATTCCCAGCGAGCGCAGGCGCATATTCAAGCTTTGCGGACAGGTATCTGGGACAAGGCTCCTGAAGTTGGCGCCACATGCTTACGCAGCCCTGCGCTTGTGGAAATGTATCTAGAACTTGGCATTTGCAAAGTTATCGCTGCGGGTCTACCAATGGCTATTTGTGCTGGCGAAGATGGTTTCGCGGTGCGTCTTTTGCAATTATTGGAATGTATTATGCGGATCGTCTGTGATGGCCATTCTGCTTGTGTAGCGCATTGCGGATGGTGGTTTATTCCCGCTCGCCGTTCCGGTTCGCGTCGACTTGCAAGGAACAGTTTTACCGAGATCTTTCTCGAAAGAATTGTTCCTGAAAACGAGGTCGAAGGTTTGCGCCAATTATGGGATATGGAGAACTTTGATCCGTCATGGCGCGATCGTAAAACGGAAGCAGAGATGCTGGCATGTGCACTACACCAGGGATGCTCGATTGAGATGCTCGAGGTTTTGGTGGATCCAGTGAACGGATGCCGCGCAAATGTTAATCCCGACCCCGATCGATTGGGCTCGCTCCCGTCCCCTTTGCTTATTGCAGCTCGTGGAAGCGGCTTTGGAAAGCTATGGAAACGCCAACGCGCTACTACAACAGACCACGAATCTACTGGTGATAGTACATCCCGTCGCGATAGCGAGGACTCCGCTTCGGGAAGCCTCCCTTCAATTCTGCGCCAACCTCAGCGTCCTGACCGCCGACCCTTTCGTCTTGGCCGGGATGCCAGCGGTGAGTTCATTGTGAGGTCAGAAGAAGACACCCAATTTGAGCGAGACCCAGATTTTATTGAAGCCCGTGAACGGTGGAGCCGTCAAGCTGTCGAAATTCTGCTCGATTCAGGGGCCTGTGTTGATGAAGATGTCCTCGATAAGCTCGACTCCATGACTCATGCTGCACGTGAGCTAATTACTGCAGAACGAGCCGGAACACGCGTCTCGGAGCGCTTGCAGGAGCGTGCCGAAGCAGAAAATAGAATTTCAGAAGAGTCCATCGAACGCTGGTGGAAAAAGACGCACGGAGATTCTTCCGCGCGTTGTTGCGTGCTGTTGCTCTAACCAAACACTCGTCGACTATGCACCGCTCTATGGAAGTGCTTGGTATGATGGTGAAACGATTCCGTCCATCTCCACACTCGGATGCTGTGACTATTCTTGATAAACTAGAGTATGATCGATTGTTACAGTTGCTCCAGTCTATGTTTACACCTGAGAATGATGATTCCACAAGCCTCATTCTAATTGTAGACATGACAGAGGCCTTACTGGAGCGTACACAAGACGAAAATCCTGGTGATCTTGTTGAGTCACAAGAAAAATATTTAGGAATTCACGCTCAACTGTGCCTTAGCCTTTGCCGTTATGGAATTGCTAGTCGGCTTCGTGATTTAAGGTCGCCCGGAAACCCAGAGCTAGAGCAAGCAGCAAGAAAAGTTGTCACCCATATCTCCACCTGCATTGTTGACGGCCTTGGCCTTACAGAGGAAACTCTACTTGGCAAGAGTGCAGCTTTGTTAGACCTTTGCAGGCGTCTTCGAGAGGGTGACGAGTCGGTACTTGAACATCTGGTCTGGATGATGGGCCAGAGTCGTTCAAGGCCAGCCAGTAAGAAGAGACGCCGCCGTCGACGTGTGATGACCCGCGGCCTTTTTGGATTCGACCACTCCACTCAAGAAACCAATTACGGGGGTGACGATGATGATGAAGATGAAGATCTTGACGACTTCGATCTTGATGCTGACCTCTCTGATGATGATGAAGCGGAGGATGAACATACTACCGAGGAAGATGAGGTAGAACAGCCTCTGTCCCTACCTGGTTCGTTAGACGCGAGTGAGTCCCCACTTCTCCGCATGTATGGAGAAGAAGGTATTACACCGTTTGAATTTGAGCAATCAGGCTTACCAAGTGCTCTCCTTCATTTCCTCCTTGCGAGGGATATTTCCGAATCCGAAGAGGGGGAGAGCACCGCTGCAGAGGTTCGACAAGCTCGGATGCATGCCCTTTTGGCAGCCATGCCTCCTCCCGTTGTTAGCAAGGATGTTGATGAAGAGGACGATCGGGTAGACGAAACCGGAACCCCGAAGAATGCACAAGCTTCTACTAACACATCTGGTGAAGGCATTCATGGTGACGGTGAAGTTGTGAGTGGTGACGATGACGATAAGCGTCGTGACGATGAACGTTCCGACGATGGAAGACATGAAGAAGACGTGCATACTCGGGAACGCAGTCTCTCAAACCTCGGCCGTCAGGCTTCCATGACTTTAGAGTCTGTGCAGAACTTGGCAACTACAACTCTGGAATCAATTGACCCGCCAGGCGTGAAAAACAAAGTAGATGCTAGTGCTTTTGCTGCTTCAGCCTTGTTCCGCCTTATTTTAAAGCTACAGACTGTACTTTCAGTACACGCAACGCACAACTTCCCGGTACTTGCTCATGATGCGACTGCATCGTCAGGCGGTGTCAGGGCTTTAGTAAACCCGATCAAAATCCACCTGCGACGTCATCCAGACCTTGATAATGCAAGTGCTGTCTATCCAGACGCCCATGAACTCGTGGTCCAAGTTCTTCCACTTACCCCATTACAAGAGCTTCAACGGCAAGTTTTACGTGGTGTTCGTATCGTTGAACCGCGATATGTTGCATTTTGCACTCGGCTCGTTGGCCGCAAGGTCTTGCACCGCAAAAGCTCTGCTCATATTGGGACAACGGCAGGCCAAGAATCTACATCTCATCATGCTTTGGCGACACCTGCCAGTGCTCGGAGAAGTCCAATGATGTCGCCAGGTTACTTCGGTGCCGGTGTGTCGCCACGCTCTCCTGGCTTCAATCCCGGTGCTCCTGGACCTACACTTGGGGGAGAGGACTTCAAGGTAGCGCTTGTTCTTCGCTATGACCCAATTACTGGCGCTCACCTTTTGCAAGATATGTCAGCTAGAACCTTGAATAAGAAGTCCAACAAGCGCTGGTTTATTCTCGCATTACGCGAATACCAGATCCTTGAGCGTGTATTTGACTCTCCCCATCAGGGTGATGCTGCGTTGAAGCCTGTTCTCAGTAGTTTGGACGAGGCTGTACGGAATCAGGATGCAGGTCGCTCCCGCGTTGATTCTACCAGCTCAACCTCTGCCATTCGTGGAGCACAGTTTCACGAAGGTGATACTGTTGCGGTGTGGTGGTGCGGAAGTGACTCATTAAGACCTGGCTGGAGGCGGGCACAGGTCGAGACAGTTTACCCTGCTCCTATCAATCGTTCTGAGGGAATCACACCAGAAAATGCCTTTGATTATGACGTGAAATACCTTGAGAATCATCTTCTGGAGGACAAGGTCATCCGTGTCGGTGACCGTGTAAAACTCATTGATGATATTGCTGAATTAGAGCGCTTGGCACCTGGTCACGGAGGCTTCGCAAGAGATATGCCTGACTACCGCGGGGACATTGGTCGAGTTGTGACAGTTGAAGGTAGTGATGTCAAGGTCGATGGTCTTGGCAACTATACTTATAACATTAAAGCACTGATCAAGGTCTTGGCCGATGAAGGCGACTTCGATACCGAGCAGGGCGATGATAGTATTGAAGAAATAGAATTGCGTATTCCTCAACGTAGGCTCTGCAGCGTTAACAACGTTGCTTCGTATGAGGAGCGCCATGTGTTCTCTGTATACCTTGTTCCAAGCCCGAACAGTATCGTTGCACGTGCAAGGGCTGACCCTCAACATTTTGAACAAGATTCGAGCAGCGGAGGGGCAGTGCATAAGTTTAAGCTCAACGACCGCATCGAGGGACGTTACGCTGGCAAGAGTCGTTATTACAAGGGCCGTATTGCACGAGTAAATGCTGATGGCACATACGATATTGCATACGATGATGGCGATTCAGAACGCGGAGTCAAGCCTAATCTTGTCTGCCACATTGGACAAGGCCCAGGCAAAGTTGTTAGTTTTGATTTTCGCAAGGTTTTCCCTAATGCTGCAGGCCGTGCCTTATTTGATGCCCTCCGACGTGAAGATGCGGTGCTTCAGACCGAGTATAACTTTGTGACCCGTGGCTTTGAACACCAGCCTGACTTCTACAGTAAATTCTCGCAATCTCTTGAGGATGGAGGACAGGGTGTATTTGCCCAGTTCCAGACTCGTCGTCAAGCAGAAATTTTATACGATCGAGTGCAAGCGTGCGGGCACCTCAGCCGTGTTCGAAGCGCTTCGCCCTCCGCTGCGGGCACTTCAAGTGACAAGAAGGACCGTGTTGTGACGTCACGGATTGACCTCCTGCCAGATGCTCCAATTCCTGCTGTTGTTGAGCGTGACATTGTCTCATCATTTGAGCACCTTCGCAATCGTCAACATGGGCGTCCAGCGCGTCGCAACGATACTCCACCGCGCCCTGGTCACCGTGCACAGGTTTCTCTTTTGCCAGTCGACTTCTTAGACCCCGACACGCGTCGCGAAGAGGAAGGCCCAGCAGAAGTTGTGGCAGCAAGACATGTAGAGCCAGGCCGTTGGATAAGTGCAACAATTGTCGCCCATCGCCCTGCCATAAGCGAGCCTGCTAGCAGTCAATTCGATGAAGCCAATAGCATTAAGGATGGTGATGATCAGGTCGATGAAAAGGAAAGTCAAGGAACAGGTCAGGAGGACTCAGACGATTCCAAGCCAAAGCTTCTGTTGACTTGTGTTCTTGACGATGGCCGTATGGTATGGGACGTACCAGACACACGCGCACGCGTTGCACAACGTACTTCGCGTGTTTTCCCATTCAAGAGCAAAGAGCGCCAGGACGTTGGTGCTTCACCAACTGACGATGATGACCTTGGTCCGGTTTCATTGGCTAGTAAATCACGAGCTGACCCGCAGGAACCTGTTCATCTAAGCCGTCAATTCACCGCATTTGGTCATAGTACATCTTACAAACGCATTCAATTCTCGCAAGACGCAGATGATGCGGACGATGAAGCGTTAGGCATCCAGACCTTTGATGATGATGATGCTGACTCAGCCTTTGATGGCGATGCTGACGGCTATGAAGATGAGGATTTGTTTTTAGGGGCACCTCGAATCACTGTTGATTTTCTCTTACGCAAGCGTCCTAAACTGGCCCGTGGTGGAGATAATGCGGAGGAGGGAAAGTCTGACAGCGGAAAGGATTCTCTTCCTCTTGTCACTTTCAGTCGTGGCAATGATGATCAAAACACAAATGTTCAAGTTCCAATTCTAGCGAAACAAAATATGGAGATTTCAATGTTCCAAGCACTCTTCGAGCTCCAGAACCTGCACTCAGCAGAAGAATGGGATTGGGTCCACTGGGACCAAGAGTACTACCTTGACTGGCGCGTGCGCTGTCTGTTTCCTGGTGATCCCGACTATGAATTCACGCAGCAGCGACTGCTGCAGCGTCTCCCGTGGGGTACCCCTCGCGCTCTTGCCTTTGACGTGGCAAGCAACAAGGAACTCACTTTAGGTGTTTTTGTTGCTGCTCTCCGCCCCATCGTTCCAGACTTGCGCGATTGGGCTATGCGCAATAAGCTCACCGACATCGTGCGCTACATGGAGGGCGCCCGGGAGCCTGATTCATCTTCGTCTGACAAACGCAATGAGCGCATGGTGAACTGGGCTGCCATATGCGCAGCATACTCCCAGCTTTGCCAGCGTCCTTTACTTTCTGATGACGATACACCAATGAGTCCCGCTGTGTCTCCCATTCGCTCGCCTACCCTCATGCGGCGCGATCTTCTTGCCATGCGTGTCCTCGGTGGCTCTCAAGGAAGAATGTCCACCGGTAGTTCCCCTGAGGGACGCCAAGTACCTGTCGCAGCCCGTGTCACCGATATGATCAGAGGCAGTAGCATGCCGAACGCCACATTCGCGAGCTTGGCTGACCTTACCATTACGGATGACAATGATGACAATGACGAAGGTATGGAAGAGGTCGTTACGTTGTTGGAGGAGTGTGGTATTGATGCAAGCATCTCAGGTTTGCGCGATACGCTGATGCTTTTGCATCTTCTTTATTCTCATCTGGTACCTTTTGACGAGGGAGCTGATCCTCTTGCTGCTGCTTTTGGAAAGTCATTACCGTGGCGCAGTGATCCACTTTCTGACCTTTTGCTTGATCAGCTTTCTGATCCTCTTGCAATTGCTACTCGCTGCTTCCCCCGCTGGGTCGCACTCATGCCACGCGAATTCTCGTTCCTGTTTCGCCGGAAGGTTCGAGAATTGCATTTTCGTACCACCGCACTGGGTGTGTCGCGTGCTGTAGCTTGGTTGCAAGATGAGATTACTGGTTACAATGCCAAAAAGAAGCAACTTGCGCATGTGACCTTAGAAATGTCGGCCATGTTCAAGGGTGTTCCTGACATGGTCCGCTTTGAGCAACTTCAGGAACTTAGTGACCGCCTTGAGGACGAGATTCGTGCAATTGAACAAGAACACTGCATTGGTCAATTGCACCAAGATCTCGTAAAGGTAAACCGCGCAGAACTTTTACGCGATGCTGAATTGCTCATGAAGCAACACATGCATCAGCGGTCAGAGCTTGTAGTGCAGTTCCTTGACGAGACAGGCGCCGGAGAGGGTGTCACTGTCGATTTCTACTCAAGTGTCTCAGAACGTCTTCAGCTTGTTGATGAAAACCAACAGATCCCATTATGGGCAAACCCTGCTGGATCTGATAAGCCTGTTGCTTCTACCTCCAGTGGTGCCTCTAATAAGACAGGTCAAGCCAATCAGGATATCAGTGACAATGGAAATACAGATGGTGAAGATGACACTGGTGATGAAGCCGAGGATGAAGATGCTGCGGAATTGCATTTGCTCGCTCCTGCTGGGCTTTTTCCACAGCCTTTGTTGCCCATGGGTTCTGTGGACGGCCATGGCGGGACTCCGCGGTCTCTAAGACCTTTGTCTGTTATGACCAATTCTAGCGCGAGAGCCCGCAAGGGGGTCACACAAGATCAAAGTGGTGCTGCTGGTGCTGTTGGAATTGTTGATGCATCTCCTGCTTCTGACGGAGATGACGATCGCAAGGGTAGCTTGGCCCTAGGCCTTGCTGCCAAGGTTGTATTGAGTGAAGGAAAGGAAGACGAGGCTACAATTAAATTTGACGAAGACATTGAATCTAATCGAGACTCTGCTGAGGAGGTTTTGCGAAGTGCTCAGACGCAGAATGCTCGTGTCTTACGCCGATTCCGCTTCCTGGGCCGTATTATGGCTAAGGCTTTATTGGATGGTATGAATGTGCCTTTGCCTCTTTCACCAGAGTTCTTTATGCTCATCCAACAAAGACAACGTGGCATGCAAGATGCACTTTTGCCTGTGTCTGCAATCTCTTTACTTGAAGGTGGATCGGGCTTAGGTGATGATAGCAGTGCAGGCGATTTGTCTACCCAAGGTTCTGGGGGGCTTGTACATCGTTTGTACACGCTTTATGAGGCTGGGGATATGGATGCAATTGGCGAACTTCTAAATGTGGTTGAATTATACTTTGTTGACCCTGCTCAACGCCTGGCTGTTCTTGAGCGTGCCGGTTTTGCATCGAAGGACAGCCCCTCGCCAAAGAAGACCGGCGCTCGTGGCGGCTACTCTTCGTCTACATCTCAGGAGACTTCATCTCGTAGTGACGGGGATTCCTCTTCAAGTGGGCGCAATCTTGCAGCAGAGTTTGAGGCCCTTGCTGTACCTTCTAAGGGTTCGTCCCCAAATGAATTGCTGGCCTATGCTGAAAATGCAAGTAGGCTCGGCAAGAGTCAGGCTGATATTGATGCAGCACTTGCAAATGCGGGCCACGCAAAGCTTCAAAGGTGGAAAGCCATCAAAGCATCTCAAAAGACTCGTGTTCAGATTGGGCTTGCTCGTGCGGAGCGTATTGAGAAACGCCGCGCAGAGATTGCGGTTGCTGCTGAGCTTTTACCTGGTGGTTCGACGCGGCGAGTCACCCGCGCTAACGTTGGTGAGTTCCTTGAGCTTGTACTCACTTGGTGGCTTGGGAACGGTGTAGCGCAGCAAGCAGACGCGTTCTGCGAAGGCCTTCGAGATGTCTTGGGCACAACAGGACGTGATGCCCTTATATTTGACTTTTCTCACTCAGAACTGCGTCGTATGCTTTGTGGAAAAGAAGAAATCCTCTGGAAGGAGGAAGATCCTTTGCTCGGTTGCATCGTCCCTATGCAGGGTTATACAGAGCACTCACCAGCTATCAAGATGCTTGTACGGTGCTTGAAGGAAATGAGTATGAATGAGCGTGCACAATTTCTTAGCTTTGTTACCGCCCAGCCTCGTGTGCCCTTGTCAGGTCTTCCACAAATCAAGGTCTATCCTCCATTGATGGAGTGCATTCCTGCT
The DNA here is from genome assembly GCA_004764695.1 of Schizochytrium sp. TIO01. Classification (NCBI taxonomy): domain Eukaryota; class Bigyra; order Thraustochytrida; family Thraustochytriidae; genus Schizochytrium; species Schizochytrium sp. TIO01. Next base: position 2,934,591 of record SMSO01000014.1, on the reverse strand, counting down.
GTTGTTGTGCGACTACAGAATGAACGTGACCGGAGCTTTGAGGTTGGAGATAGTGTCACTTTGTCATCTGACTATCGTAACTACGATGATGCAAGTGATGGCCCACTTCGTCCAGGCGAGGTTTCATTTGTTACAAATGTTGATGGTAGAATTCGCGTTGCAGAATGGTGGTATTCTCCCCGTGCTCTAACTTTGATTTGCACCTCGGATGGTCGTTATGCAAGCTCTTTTCACTCTAGCGACAATCTTGCTAGCTCTGTGGAAAAACGAGCTAGCTGGTTCAAACCAGGGGATAGCATTCGAACAGCAAAAGTTCGTGGAAAGGTATCCGAATGGGATCCTGAAACGTGGACCTTGACTTTTGACTCATCTGTGGACATGGATACTCGCCGTGGATTTAAGGCTGGTCAAAGTATTGAGCGTGTACCACGAAGTAATTCATCTTCCTCTGTTGATGACGAGAACTCATCTGCTGAAGTAGAAGACAGCAAAATGCCAAACTTGTGCGTTGACCATCTTGTTGAGCAGCCTCAAGCAATTCAAATGCGGCCATATCTTCGTCCGAAGGCCACAACCTGTGCCAAAACGCTGTATCTACCTAATGATTATGATAGCTGGCAGCATATGCTTGAAACCTTCAAGAATGGCGCGTTTCAGGATGCTAAACTAGGTGGTATCCATGAAGATGCACGTTCATGAGCAAGTTGCTTGGGCCCCTTTGTCAAGAGATCTTACATAAGGTTAAAATATTTCTTTTAATTTAAAAGTGTAGCAGCACCTCTAATTGAATACAACTTATACATTTGTTTTATTGGTTGTCTGTTTCGGCTAACCCCTGCGATAGTCTTGACATGAGGATTATTTTGTATGATTAGAACTTGAAGGTGCGCATATTACAATGGCAGAGAATTGAACAAAACGTGTTGTGGTCACTGAACACAAGTGGCGATGCTCTTTATGTACCATCTGTTCTATCGATTTTGGTGAAATTATCTTGATGAGCAAAAGCTCCATGCTTGGTGAGGTCAGGAGCTCAGTCATGCAGGGTTACTGAGTGAGTACAAATTTTAATCTTACAATGATGCGCGGCATGGCAATCTATCTTTTCTGTATGCAATGAACTTCATATTTATCTATTTCCTCCCAAGGCCTACTTCTTAAACTGATAAGGAATGCATTCAGAGAAACTGTTTTTTTTTTTTTTAAATGGAAATTATCCTTCGGGTCCTTCATGTGCACATTCTGTCCACCTGATGCTTTCAGTGTGCTAATGAATAGGAGAAGCTTTAAATGCGCTAGCAAATAACGGCGTAAATTGAACGATCCGTGAACGATCTGCAGATACCATTCTTACGCTCTCAAGCCTTGCAGGAAGTACCAGTTTTTTTCTTGTACATAAAGTTGCGAACCCTCGAGTGTTTTATTTCCTGAATCATAATTAGCTCGAGCCAGTTAGACTGGTCCGAATCGCTTATTGAGAGCGGCGCTCAGCACCTTTACATCTGCTATCAAGCTCGTCTTCCAATCGTAAATAGTGCAATAGTAAAACTAAGCATAAGAGTACCTCTATGTGAAATACTAAGAGCATTTCCCCATGTAGGGGACATAGCGCTCCCGTCCAATTCCCAAAGTGTTATGTGCGGAACAAGTTCGGATCTCTAGGAACTCTGAGGGGAGGGATTGGAAAGGGATTGGAAAGGGATTGGAAAAGGATCGGATCATTGAGAGAATATGAGAGCGAAACGATTAAAATCAGAGCAATAAATTCTCTGGAGAACAACCGGGCAGATCACAACGCTTTGCAGCAAAACCCGAACTCTGAAGACGAGAAAACTTAGCTTCAGCTAGAAAAGGCGTCGAGAACTGCAACTGCATCGTCTGCGTGGTTGCGCCTGAGCAGAGGCATTCGGTCGCACCGAGCTCAGGCTGCTAGTGCGTCGCAGGGCATTTCGTATCCGCCTCAAGAAAATGACAACCCGTACTTTCGAAGAGATGATTCTTCTTTCTCGCCCAAACTGCACAAGTGTTCTGCAGAGTTCAACCTCTACCTTCAACGACCACGTTGATGCTCAGCAGGCTGATGCGAGCGGTTACGCCTCGGAGGTCTTGCGCCTGATTAAAAATGGCGTTGAGCTTCCGTCTAGTACCCTCGTGCGTGCAGCAGCTTTATGCTGGCGTGTCGGCCGCAGGGACGTGACAGATACCATCATGGTGAAGATGAAGGTGGTTGAAGTTCTCGCGCTCGTTCGTATGCTTGATGCAGACCGACAGCTAGCTCAGATCAGTCGTAAGCTAGATCTAGTCACGAACAAGAGCAAACGTGCCAAGCTTCACAAGGTCCAGAGCTCGCTGGAGGATATCCGCATCCCTGCTCAGGCGACTCCTGGAGGATCTGCTACCAGGTCGCTGATGAAGCGCGTGCGCAAGTGGGTAGGCACGATTGAGAAGGAGCGCCTGGAGTTCTTTCTTCTCAACTTTGGTCTTGAACCCTGGAGGCAACTAGCTGACCTTGCACACCTCAAGCCTGAAGACTTTCAGCTTGATTACTTCCTTCATACCTGCTTCGGGAAACCAGCGCCCGAAGGTTCGTTGGTGTATGAGTTGAAGCACCAGGGAGACCCTGAACGGCTCGTTAAAGTGCTTGCTACGCACCCACAGCTTGCCACTTGCTATTCATACGTGCGTAGCAATGTCTCGGGCGGGGCAAGGCTCTCAGTCGCGGTTCGTGAAGCCTTTTGCTCGGGTGATGCCTTTGGTTGATGTTATCTGGTTCTATGAAGAACTCGACTTTGTCGGTCTTGAGGATATCGTTGACCAGCGCATGCTTAATGGTGAGACCCTTGTGGACAAGGTTGGAAAGAACCGTGATAGTTTCGGCAAGGTCATGGAGCGACTGCTATTCTTTCGGAAGCACCGCTCCAAATCAGGGACTGTCTCATTTCTGCCCCGTCTGCAAACCATTGCTGATGACCTGCTAAAGAAGGTCGCTATCCCTACCAATGCTAACGTAGCGGTGTTTGGTGACGCGTCTTCTTCTATGCAAATCGCGGTTAACTCTGCGACAATCATCGGGTCCATTGTTTGCTCAGCTCTCAGCGGACACCTCTCCTTCTTCAACCATAGCCAGCTTCTTCCGACAGTTCAGCCGCGAACTGTGGCCGATGTTCTGCGTGTTACGACAGAGATGAGAGCATCTGGTGCCACCGCGCCAGCAGCAGCTCTGCTTCCGTTTCTGCATCACAGAACCAAGGTTGACTTGTTCATTGTTGTGACAGATGAGGAAGAGAATACAGGGTGCTCAGGCGAGTGGGGAACTGGGTCCTCGCACAACATGTTCGCACCACTCTTCAAGAGGTATCTTGAGGAGGTAAATCCTCGCGCATCGTGCTTCTTTGTCTCTTTTCTTGCGCCTGATGACAAGGGCCAGATGATGAAGAGCATGAATTCGCTTGGTCTGAGTGAGAGGTGTAAGCAATTTCGCTTTCACCCAACGCGGCCCGACCTTTCTAAGGTCAACGCACTGCTCGCTGCCCTGGCAGCAGAGGTTCAGAGCAATCACATTTGCTCCGAGCCTCGCAAGTCATGCGAAACTGCGTCATTGCCTGTTATGTGCATGGATGGCCCCGTGCTCTTGACAGAAATCGAGATGGCATTAGTTGATCAGGTTTTGACTAATGTTGACTCTATTCCGTCAGATGCTCTTTTGCAGATCCTTCCTAGCCTACGCCTCGCTCCAGCAGCTTCAGATTGTCAATCCGTCACCACAGAATGGTCTATTGTTGACAAGCTTGAGTAAGTAGGTTGTTCTTTCAACATAATACCAGCAATCTTTCTCAACAATCTTTGTTCAGCAAAGTGCAACAGCACTTCAATCTGCGAGCTATATACCTATGTAAAAAATTAAAAAAATGTCCCAGCTTTTCAAATACTTGAGTGTGCATAAGTAGTCCATTTGGTTTATATATCAATTCTGGACCAGAGAAGTACGGTACATGTGCGTGGACGTAAGTCAGACAGAACTATCCAAAAAAAAAAGTCATAAGAAAAGTTTTATAAAGGTTTTCTGTAGTGTTTTAAAAGCATAGTAGTAGTAGTGTGATGATAATTCAGGTTTCCAGGATGGAAATTAAATGAGGGTGGCGGGATGGGGAGTACGAGATGGGGACCTAAAGAAAGAAAGTTAAGTGATTGGAACGAAAGATGGAACGCTAGATCAACATTTCAGCAGCTCACCGTTCTGGGTACAACAACAATTAGGAGAGCGATGCAATGAAAGGAGAATATTGGCAGTCTGTTCCGGTGGGAAAGGCTGGTACTACCGAGTCCATTTACTCGACCTGCATGGCAATGTACTTGATCTCAGTGTAGTCATCGAGGCCGTACTTAGAGCCCTCGCGGCCGAGGCCAGACTCCTTGACACCACCGAAGGGAGCAGCAGTGTTGGAGACGAGGCCGGTGTTGACACCAACCATACCGTTCTCGAGCTCCTTGGAGACGCGGAAGGCGCGCTTCATGTCGTTGGTGAAGAAGTAGGCGGCAAGACCAGCGCGGCTGAGGTTGGCACGCTTGACGACCTCCTCCTCAGTCTCGAACTTGAGGAGCGGGGCGATGGGACCGAAAGTCTCCTCCTGGCCAAGGCGCATCTCGTCAGTGACGTCTCCGACAACGGTGGGCTCAAAGTAAAATCCAGGGCGGTCGACAGCGTTGCCACCAACGAGAACCTTAGCACCCTTGTCGCTGGCATCCTTGACAAGGTCCTGCATCTTCTGGAGAGCGGGCTTGTTGATGACGGGGCCGAAGTCACTGTTCTCAGTGTAGTGGCCGAGCTTCATCTTGCTCACGCGCTCAGAAACCATCTTGGCGAACTTGTCGTAGACACCGCTCTGCACGTAGATGAAGTTGGCAGCGACGCAGGCCTGGGAGTTGGAGCGCCACTTGGCAACCATGAACTGCTCAAGGGCAAGGTCAAGGTCGGCGTCATCGAAGACAATGAACGGGGCGTTGCCGCCGAGCTCGAGGCTGACCTTCTTGACAGTCTCGGCACACTGGGCATACAAGAGCTTGCCAACGCGAGTAGATCCAGTGAAGGACAGCTTGCGGACACGGGGATCGCTGGAGAGAATCTTGCCGACCTCGGAAGACTTGGACGAGGTCACGATGTTCACGACACCGGCAGGCACACCAGCCTCGGCAGCGATCTCGGCGATGGCGAAGGCACTAAGGGGGGTCTCGGATGCAGGCTTGCATACCACAGTGCATCCAGCGGCAAGTGCGGGTCCAATCTTACGCGTGAGCATGGCGTTGGGGAAGTTCCACGGGGTGATGAGACCGCAGACACCGACGGGCTCACGGTAGGTCAAGATACGGCGACCGGGAACGGCGTCAGGGATGGTCTCACCGTACTGGCGACGGCACTCCTCAGAAAACCATTCGAGGAAGCTAGCACCGTACATGATCTCTCCGCGAGCATCAGCAGGGGCCTTACCGCTCTCCATGCAGAGGATCTCGGTGAGGTCGTCGATGTGCTCGAGGTGGAGCTCGTACATGCGGCGGAGGATGTCGCTGCGCTCCTTGGCAAGAGTGTTGCGCCACTTGGGAAAGGCCTCGTGGGCAGCCTCGATGGCACGAGTCACATCGGATCCGTCGAGGTCAGGAACCTGGCTGATGAGCTCACCGGAACCAGGGTCGCGAAGGTCGAAGGTGGACTTGCCAGAAACCCACTCGCCGTTCACGTAAGCCTGCTCGCGGAGCTTGATGAGGCGCTGGCCGAGACCAGAGGAGAGGTAGCGCTTGGCGGCGCCAAGGTTGTTGCGGCCGCCAAGGACCTTGCTGGAAGCCTGCATGGTGCTGTGAAAGGAGGTAAGGAGCGAGCGGGCGGGCTAGGAAGGGAAAGGAGTAAGGTTACTCCGCGTTTGGGGTTTGCTGCAGGTCTTAAGGCAGAATGGTGGAGGGATTCTTCTTCTTCTTCTTCTTCTTTGCAAATTTTACCAGGATATCAACAGAATCATTTTTATTTTATTCTTTTAAATTTAAGAATAAAAAAGGAAAATCATTGATATTTATTTCTTCATGCAAAAGTAACTAAAATAGAATCACGATCACAATAAGTCATGGCAGCAACAGTGCTGCACGTTGCAGCAGTTTGAAAAGTAGTATATGCCACAGAAGAATGGCATTGCATGATAACTTCCACTTTTTTCTTTGTGCTGCTTTGCTAGGCTTCCTTTAGTTTCCCTTCTTCCGACTCTGAGCGAATTCGATCTTTTTTTAGAAAGAAAAGACAAAAGGTTTCAATTTCCTCCTATCATTCAGAGCTTCTTTTGAACTTAATTAATTAAATTAATTAATTATGTAAATAAAATATCATAGCATCACATCATGATCCTGCAATTTTTAAGTCGTTTCTTTTCTTCTTTTTAAAATGAGGTAGCAGGATTCGAAAACTCTGAGGTGATTGCTGCAAAGGAGCTTTGCGAAGTTCGTTTGCGGAGTTATTGCCTCCTCTCTCCGTGTAAGTAGTGTTAGACGTATAAACACGGTCCTTTCGCATATCCCTTTCTTCTCATCCAACAAATAAATTATAGTGCGCAAACTTTTGGCATATTGGCAATCGCTTCTCGCCCAGAAGAAAAGCAAAGAGGCGCGGGGAACTAACTCCATATATAGCAGGAGCGTGCTGTTAGCTCACCTCCGCACCTCTGCGTGCCTTCTCCCTGCAGGAGATGGCAGACTGGGATCCCGCTCATGGCATACGCGTACTTTCCAAAGTAAACTCAGCAGAGGCAATCAATCGACCGCTCCGTCAGTCAGTCCTCTCTTTCTGCTAACTTCTTTATCATTTCATTTGCTTTGTTCACCTACTTACGGCATTTTCTTAAAACTAAATGTAATGAAAAACAAAAATAAAAATTAGAAACGCAAACAGAAAAACTTTTGCCGCCAAGTTTTATAGTTTTTGTAATTTAGTCAACTTTCTTTTCAAGTAAAAGTAAAAGTAAAAGTAAAAGTGTTCTCCCCAAAGTAAATGATTTCGCTGTTGCCCTCTAAATTTAACTTTTAATTAACTTAACTTAACTTAATTTTATTTTAAATTTTCAATTTTCTGAAAATCGCTCGCTGAGATTCACTTGGAAGAAATGTCGGTCATGGTGCTACAACCTTGAAAGCTGTTCTCATAGTTTACCAAAAACGTTCATCAGACCAACTCACAAATAGGCAGCGCTAGTCCAAGAAATCACACGCTGAGGCAGCAGCTCTCATGGAAGCCAGCTGACAGTCTCGACGGAGCCGAGGATGCAACAGGAAGGGCCCAGGAGAGAGCCCCGGCAAGGGAGTCTTCCGGCCCGCGGTGCTACAACCTGTGGCATTGGAGACTTCTGCAGGCCCGTGCTGCCATAGTTTGGCGTAGGTAGCTACTAATAGTTAAACACTTTATGAGAGAGAGAGAGAGGGCGGGTTGTAGCACTTTCGAGCGTCACTTCAGCCCCCCCGGGTTCAATCCACTGGCAGATGATATGCAGTGGCTGGCCTCCCACAAGCCCAAGCCCTCCCTGATTGGGCTGCCGTGCCAACATTGTTTTACTTCACGGCAGCTTATGCATCTCTTCTTCTAAAGGGGTTCTCGCCGGTGCCATTTGGCCGATTGAGTTTGATGGCTTTGGTTGGCTGGTTGGTTACCTGATCTCATCTGTGGCCTGGAGGGATGGCTCCCACGGAAGGATGTACTATATGGCACGGAAAAATAGGTATTTTTAATTGGCGACGAAGGAGACATCGTCGACGCCGCTGACGCAGTCGGCTGTGTACGGGAGAGGACAGGTAGCTGTGTCTCGCAAAGTATGCATGGGCTCATTGTCAACCGTGGTCGCCTGCTTGACAATCTGGCCACTCCGGACCAGTTCCTCTTTGACTGCTCATTTTGCGATGCATAAATGGAGAAAAGAAAAATAGATCAATAAAATATTCATCAAATCAGTGAAGAAAAGTACTTTTGTAGCAGCACAACATATTGGCTAGCTAGCTCTGCTGTTGCAATTCTCGGCTAGCCTGCCTCTTCTCGCGAGCCCGTGGCCGAACCCAGCCCAACAGACGTCGCTTTGCAAGATCGGATCGTCAAACTCTGAGTTCGGCTTAAATTAATAAATTTGCAAATGTTCTCACTTTCTGCGATTTACTTCGGCTACACACAATTAATTTTATTTTAATTTAATTTTTTAATTAAGAAATATGTAACAGGCCTCGATAAAGTTCGGAATAAATCAACCAAGAGGAGAAAGAGCACCTCGCCTTGCAACTTTCGTCAGGAGTTTGCGGAGCAGGCACGGCCCACCCACGAATGCACCGAGCGGTCTATTGCAACGTAGAAGGATCCCTGTCTAGATGCCGGTTGTGCTTTTCCACTTGTACAAAGTAGTTTGAGCGCGATATCGCGAAGCATCGCATTTTTAGACAAACTGGGCATTAAATAAAATAAAAGGTGCTACAACTGGCCTGTGAACCAACCCACTTGTCACATAGCCAACCAGAGTGAGGACTTTGTGCAAAGTCTTGATGACGACGAGGAGAATCAGGAGAGCACAGGCGCCACCAGTGAAGACTCTAAGAGGCCTAACAACCTAGAAAGGGATGTGTGAGGGTTGCATTGCATAAAGCTAGCTAGCTACCTACTATCATGTATGTCATACCGGTCCTTTGCAGCGAAACTTCCTCTTGACCAAAGTGCCACCGTTTTCCGCCAACTGTGCAACTTTTCATTTTATTTTTTTGTTCGACTGTAAGAGGGATTTGTAATAAAAGGATTTATGATGGCGTCAACTTAAAACTTGTTTACACAATAGCTACTGCTCAACGACTCGCAGGTGTTTTCTTCTACTTCCTAAGATAGCTTTAGAACTTCGGAGTCAACTCAAATACAGCGTGTAGTCGGCTCTTCTTTGCATTCTAAATGCGAAGGGTTCTCCAAAGCAACTCAGATTGAAGAAAAGGGGAAACAAAGAAGATTTTATAGGTTAGGGCCATTGTCTGTAGCAGCATGAGGTTTCAACATACTTTTTTTTTTTTCCTTCTATTATTATTATGAGTATTCCCCAAAGAGATTTTCCCAATTTTTAATAATACAGACTGCAATAAAAAATGCATTCTCATTATTGTTCACTCAAGGAGATTAAAAGTCTTAATTTAAACTTTTTTCTTATCTTTTGAGTTTCAAAAATCTATGTTGGAGCCTTGGCTCAATTGATGTTAAGTTGCATATTTGTTTAAAGACGGGTAAAGGAAACTCCTCAAACTAATTTGCCACATTTTTTTTGCTTTGTGTCAAGTCACAGAGTTTTGCGATGGTTGAGGAGCCATCAACTTCGGATACCCTTGCTCACTAGTGCGCAAATATCGTCCTTAAGCCCTCCAAATTGTTCAAATACATGATGACCGACGATACAAAACGTAAATAAGTTTATGAGTATAACTACTTTATTATTTAGCTTGAGGAAAGAAAAATGAAAGATGGTGTCATCGTAGCACATTTCGTACGTGCCACCAATACCCGCGCTGGACCCGTATGTAATATGTACAAAGTGTCTATTATAATCAAATAAAATGTTTAACTTATCTACCTTTGAAATAATAATAATAACACCCCAGTTAGAACTATAGCTCTGTTTCAAATACCAACCTGTATAACAAGCAATATTTTGTTCTAGCTTCCATTCCTTCAATGGATGTTCAAAGAATAGATACTTTTTGACAAAGCTTATGCAGATTTGGCCGGGCCAGGAAGCCTCTAGGAAAGCGCGAATGTGGTGTTTAAGTTTGATGAGGTATAGAGGAGACCAGTTGCAGTTGGGTAGAGTTCATGTTTTAAGTTTTTTTTGTTTTACATTCGAATAGAGTACATTTTAGTCCGTTCTATGTTCTATTCAAATAACATACTTTTATTTTTTAATCTATAAACATCAAATCAATTGTTCAGAAGGGGTTAAAAAAAGTTTGTAGCACCATTCATGGAATTATGCCGTTAACCAAAATCACATTGGACTTACCACATGTACATCATCATCAAATGAAGGTCCGGGGTGCTAATTAAAGAAACAAAAAATAAATAAAAAGAAAGTGCAGTGTTGTCGTTTGAGACTGACTGCTTCATGTTATTCTTGTGAATGGTTATATAATTTTAAAAGTTTTATTTGTCAAAAAGGCCACGAAGAATGCATACGCAATGTTTACATAGAATGTAGCACATACGAAATGTTATTAAATTTTCTTAGACCTGGTGATCTATTTGCTGCTTGATAATGAGCCTGTAGCTGTACCGTTGCAATTAGTTGAAGTTCTGCACAATGCAACTATTGAAATAGGAAGACCATCTTCATAAAGTGAGCAGGAACTGACTTTCTTCAGACCTATTCTCAGGCAATAACAGCTTGTTCAGAAGGAAAGAAAAAGGTCACATGGAATATTTACTGGCTCAGTCACTTATGCAAATTGATATCTCACTGTACTCGTCTCCGAGTCAGTTCGGCTCTCTTTGGAATTGCCCACAGGTAGACCTATAAAAATCATGAACTGAGTTATCAGTCCACCATATAGGCAAGAAATGTGCACCCTCTATTTGATGTCGGTAACTAGAACTTGTCTTTCTTGGAGATTTCTGCCTTAGCCCAATGTTTCTAATAAAACATATCGTAATAAAGAAATTTTGTCTAGACACATATCCTTCGTAACTTCCCCCACCTTGAATTCATTAGGTGATGTGTGAGATACTATCAGCACTTGATGCTCCTAATCTATGGCAATGCATATGTGAAGGTTCACCCCTACTCTAGTTGTACTAAAAATCTTCTTCCCTTGTCGTCCCATCGTGCCCATGTCCAATATTAAGTATAAGCCTCCCTTAACATTATGCTCTACGCAATTCTCGTGCCCTTGCCGACCTTGTCTTAAACCTGTGTTGACCTGCCGCGGCCTGCGCAACCCAATTTGCCCTACTATTATGTAGCTTAGGAGTACACACCTCAGATAATTTATTTATGGGAGTTACTTTTGTTTATATATATTATTATCTATCTTATATATTATGTAACAAAATTACTATCTGTCCGGTGGTCTCTCTTGCTGCCAACCCTGGAGTTGCCTCTAAAACAACAATAAGTTATCTATCTTAAATAGTGAGGAAATAGATGCTTGCAGCATATCATAGTCTTTACTTATATGGTCACTAGGAGTACCCTTCTCTAGGCCTGCTCTAGCAAGAGAGTAGGGACTACGTACTTAAAAGCAAGCACGCATTTGTCTGTGTTTGCTTGAGCCGCTTGTGCTAAACTGAGTCGGATGCTACCATAGGTACTTCTGTCAGGATAAGCTCTCGAGCAAGCAAGCTTGGGTCTCCTGGCTCGTTTCATTTCATGTCAGTCTTTTGAAGCAAAAAAGAACTTTGGTCAACCAATTCCTTGTGGTAGCATATCGTTTATCACCTCCTTGTTGCTGCTACTAGCAACAATTACCGATTGACCATCATGATAAAAGTGCCCCTTCAGTGTGTCTGTATTTTCACAATTTCTACAGTATGATCCCATGATTGTTTTGGGTTCTCTTACGTGCAGATGAATCATCTTATGCTCCATAATACGCTCACCTTAAGTGTAGTTTTGAAGAAGGCTCAAAGTTCTCGCTAGGCTGCACACTGTTTCTTCAATCTGCACATCCTCACGCACGCATTGCAATTAAATTCTTGCTTTCGCACGCGTTTGCAATTTGCAATCATTCTCCAAATTCGCGTGCAAAGCTTTGAATTACCGACCCAAGAGGCTTCAAGTTTACGCGCAGCCTTCTGCCAAAACTCCTTACACTCCTGTACATGAGACCACGCTAAGTTGTCCTTGCCACGGATGGCGAAGGAGGGTCCTGCTTTCTGCTGTGCTCTCGAGCCATCGCAGCAGTGGATGCCCAATCCAAAGCTTCGTCGTGCCTGATGTAACTATTGTAGAGGTACCTCAACTCACAAGCATCGAGAATGTGCCCAGCTATTTATTACATACCTAGAGCTGTCTGCGCGGGCTTACGAGAAGAGTAAGAGTGCCGCTTACGGCCAATAAGGCGCATCAGTGATAAGGCGGATTACGATTGATTAGCCACTGATATAATAGGGCGCCCAAGGCTAGTTAGGTGCTACAGCCAATAGCTAGCTAGCTAGTTAGCCAGCAGTAGTAGTAGCAGTAGCAGTAGCAGCAGTAGTAGTGGCAATAGAAATAGTAGAGGTAGTAGAGGTAGTAGTAGAGGTAGTAGAAATAGTAGAAGTAGTGGAGGTAGTAGAAATGGTAGAAGTAGTAGAGGTAGTAGCAGAGGTAGTAGTAGTATTAGGAGTAGTTAGCTAGGTATCTAGGTGGAGTAAAGAGATGATTATGAGTGATTATTGCTGATTTGCTAATAATAAGCAGAAGCAGCAGAAGCAGGCGAGCAGCAGAAGAAGCAGCGGCAGCAGCAGCAGCAGTAGTGATCGTCTGTTTGGCCAGAATCAGGAAGCAGAAGGAGGCGCGACTCTCTTCTCTCCTCGACCTTCCCCGCCGCTCTCCCCGCGTCACCGTCCCGTCTCCGTCTCGCTAGAAGCAGTATGTCCACTCACTGGGCCAACTTGCCCGCCTTTGGCGCGGTCATCCTCGGCGTGGCCGGCATCGGAGGCCTCCAGGGAGGCGTGCACTACCTCTTCCACGGCGAGAACCCGCGCCCCATCCTCCGGGATAACTTTGACTTCATGATGGAGCGTCGCGATGCTCGCCTCGAGAAGGAGTCCATCGAGAGGGCGCGCCTCTTTGCAGAGGCCAAGGCCGCCGCCAAGGAGGCTGAGCAGGCAGCACAGGAGTAGACATCGACAACTAAGTCCCCCCTCGGTCAGGCTTCGACGATTGTTGGAGAAGCGTGGCAGAGGAGGCAGATAACTGCGAACTACTTAAGCACCGGGAGGAGGGCGTCTGCATGTCTCGGTGGCTTCGATCACTTGCTTACTTACTTAACTACTCATTTACTCACTCACTCACATGCTAGCTTGCTAGTGCTTGTGCGTGCGCACGTGCATGCTCGTGTGCGTGCGGGCATACTTACTTACATTTACATACATACAAAAGAGATTAGGATTCCACCTGTACGTGATTGCGTGTCTTCTACTTCTACTTCTACTTGTTGTCGTTGTTACTGTCGTCGTTGTTGTTTCACTTTTTAAAGCTGAGTTGCTCCCATTCGGTAATCGCCATGTCGTACTCTTAATCTTGGAAAATAGAATCCTCTGGCCAGTGGAACCGTTGGAGACACAATATTTTGTTTCCACGATGTCTTTTGATACTTGAACTTCTTCCCTTCCTTTCTTGGCTTTCAGGCCCCTTTATTCTAAGCCTTCTTTTAGATTATACATTGATTTGCCAATTGCTTTGACCGAGTGCTTTGTGGCTTCACATTTATCCTTCCTATTTGAATTCCCAATAAATAAAAATTGAACTTCGTTTATTTTACATTTGGGGGGTTGGCATGTGTACAAAATAGATATACTGCACATATAGAGCCTTAAAGAATCGCGCCCATTCCCCGCAGAAATAGCTTCGCAGCATTCGCAGTTGACCAGTCGCAAATAGCATCTAGTTTGCACTTTACAAGATATGATCTCCACGCAAATTGAATTGCAGCAGCCGAAGAGTGAAAGGCCACTCGACGCATACGTGCATAACTCCGGTCCATTTTGCCACGCCACACACGCTGTACAGACACTGCTGCATGGATACGCTTTTGAATCGCCCTTGTCTTGAAACCGTGCTCTCGAAGACGATCTCGAATCTTCGAGTCCAATGCTTGTCGTGCAACGCGACCACGCCACAAACGCTGAACCAAGGTCACGGACTGAGCAATGGCTCGGTATCGCTTCTCCTCACGAGAGGCTCGTACTTGACGCCATTTGCTTTGGATCTTGTTTGCAGAATGCAAAAGGAACTCTATTTCTCGATCTGCTGCCTCGGCCATGTATCGCATACGTTGCTCTGCTTGACGCTTGCCGTACCGTTGCTTGAATCCGCGTCGCAGCAGAGGCCAACAATTGTGGATGTTGTGCAAATTCGCGAGCCATCTTAAACTGCTTGCGGAGTCGATAACCTCTCCAAACCTTTTGAATCTGGACTGCAGCTTTATCCTTGCGCCGGCGCCAAGCAGGAAGAACCCCTTTAATTTGTCGTTGAAGTAATGTGATGGCCAAGGTTTGTGATAGCATCTCCCGCTGACGCCACCGGCGACCCAGGAATCGCCGGACCGCACGCTGTAGAACGTTTGCGCAGTATCCCACGCGATGCTCTTCAGGTGGAAATTCTGACCAAGACACACCGGTGTCGTACTGCACGGTCTCTAAGAATGCCATTCGTGCTTTGTATTCCATTACCACGCCTACCGCATTCTCATCATCTGCATCAACCGAGTCACCAAAACTCAGGTTCTTTCGACTGCTCGCCATCATGCGTTGCTTATTCCATTCTGCTTCAAATTTAGCACGGTCGATTTCTTGTTTAGATTCTGTAGCGAAGGAAAGATAAGAATCGCAAGATAATGCATGTGGTGGAAGACGGGCAAACCCGTAACCACCAAAATTAATGCTTAAAGCTTGAGTCGTCGCCTCGGGTCCCTCCACATCTGTTAAACTCATATTCCGTGGACTGCTTTCATCCGCATCATCAGAGTCGCTGTCATGTTTCACGCCATCGCCATCTCTACGGCGAGGTGCCTGCAGCAATGTTTTCAAAAGTTCTGTATTGTCGGTGATTTCATTGGCTTTCGTATTGTCAAGACCAAAATCTTCGAGCTCGCCTACAGTACCATCGATACCGTCGATTGATCCATCATCCCCCTCTATGTCACCACCACCTAGATCGAAGTCGTCACTAAATGCACTCATCGTCTCTAGATCAGGGCGCGACTTTGCTTTTAATGCAAATGCTGGAATCAAATGTTTATCCCTGATCAGCGCTCCTTGACTAGCTTGCTCCTCAGACCCAAAGACTCGGCTCCCTACACCAAAAGCAACGCCAAGACTTGCTCCTCCTACAAAAGGAGTTATAGAACCCACATTAAGGTCAAGGAGTAAACCTACAACTACCTCATCGGAAAGGTTAGCACAGAAACGCCGGCACCGTCCAGCATGCCAGATTGTCCCGTCACTTCGAATGCCGAAACTAGAAGGGTCATTCCCTGGAAACCCATTGCATTGCATGGTGTTAAAGCTCACACCTATCATCCATTGGTCAGAGTCTGACTCATAGTAGTTCTCTTCTTCTTCGCCTTCACTATTCTGACGTAAAAGTGGATCAGTCTCGGTGCCCGTTCCTTCGTTTTCATTTCCTAACAGATTATAGAATGAGTCCGATTCGGTAGCAGTGCTCTCTCTAGAGGCTTTCTGAAAATCTACAGAACTATCCGCAAGATTGTACACACCACCATCATTCTCACTAGTAGTTGAGGACATGCGGTCAAACTTTGTTGGGACGCCAACTCGCATTCGAGGTTGCTCGACAGTCAGTGAGAAAAACTCTTCTGGAGTTGGACCATGCTCACCATTGCCTGCTAGAAGTTTTGCTGGTGGTTCATAACTTGGTAAATTAGATGCACTGAGTTTATGTGCATGAACCTCAAAGTAAAATCGCCCATAATATTGCAATCGCTCGTCTGCTTTCGTAAGAATTTGTGCAGCAGCAGCTTTAATATCAATATCACCCCGAATCTTTGGGAGGCGAGTGACCCCCCGGACGCTGATGTTGATTCCAAGTGCATCTAGACGATTCTGAATCAATTCACGGCCCCTTCTTGGGTCGCCAATAACTTGTTGATATAAACTGGCATCTATCTGTGACCCTTCTTGAACAGCGTCAAGAACCTTAGCAATATGGCGAAGTGCATCTAGGCTTGTGGCATGCTCCGCGTTGATATGCTGCATTGCCCCTTTTGCAATTTCGCGTACCATACCCTTGTCATAACGCTTGACCCTCCAAGGTCCATCGGTAGCATGGGCAAAGCCCCACACTCGTGGTTCCTTGCATGGAAGACGTACCATTGTCATTTCGCCGTTTTGTAAATCAATACTCTGGTGGCGGTCGAGTGGGTTAAGTAAAATCTTCCGGTGCAGCTTACTAGCTGCGTCTGTCGCGCGAAGACGGCCCACCTCAATTCCATGGCGATGCAGCTCTTCCAGTAATTTTCCTTGATTGTTTGAAATCATGTTGTTGCACGCATTTTCTAAAAGCTCTCCAAAGCGAGTAAGCATCGCATGGCCCTCTCGTAATGATGAGGTTAGCTCTGCTTCCCGCATCCTGCTTCGCTGGTAGTAACTAAGGACCATTTCACGGCGCTGGCTTTCAAGCATTTGCATCATCTCGTACTCACTTTGTGATCGTAATGTTTTCGCATGAGCAGCAAGGCTCCTGCGCTCGCCAGGATTGATGATACTTGCTAGCGCCTCTACACCAATCCAGCCAACTACGCTTTCTCGCTCGAGTTCCTCATTGCGCTGTTGCAGATCCTCGAGTTCAGATACATCTCGTAAATTATTCTCCTCAACCTTAATGTCAACAAGTCCTCGTGCCTCCTCGGACCACATTCGAATCATCTGTGTCTCATTTTGCTTTGTTTCTGCACTGAGCATAACGATCTCACTTTCGGTGGCACCCTCCAACTCGCACATTTTCTCAAACCATAGCGGAACATCTTGTGCTGCATCGTATTGTTGTGTTTTCCGTCGGAGAAAGCTTTGCGATTTCGAGAGTGCTGACTCAAACCTATTGCTCTGGGCTCTTGCAATTTGCCCCATACTTTTTTGAGAGGCACGCACGCTAAGTTCTGGTCCTCTCATTGAAGAATCCATCCGGCGCTTGGATGTGCCCTCTGCTAAGTTTTGATCAGGGTTGAGAGCTCCCAAACGCCCGCTCTGGAGGCGGCTGCTGTTTCCACCATTGCGAAAAGTTCTTCTGGACTCGATGGGCCGCAATTCTTGCACTACATCATCTTTCTCATTATTCTCCATTGCGTCTGAAACTGAAACGTGACCGCGGCCAGGTCAATCTTTTCTGTTTGCACAAATCACAGTGACACAACTCAGTTTTCTTGTTTTCAAAGTTTTCTTTTTTCAACCGTTGAATAATGTTGGTCTTTTGCGACCCTGTAATTTTTTTGAACTTTAAAAGTTTTATATCCAATCAAATGAAAACAGAAAAAAAATGTTTATGTATATATATATATATATAGTTAATAGAGTAGAGCTGTGCAAAAGAGTTTAACACCGCGCGCACAATAAAAACGATATCAATGGCTAGCGCCGAAAACTGCAAAGGTCCATTTTCTTCTTTTTAAAATTTGAAGAAGTCCTAAGTTGTTCTAGTTTGGAAATTCTAGAGTTCTATAGAAGGATCAAAACTAGACGCATGTGAGTGCCAGTCGCGCACATAGTCATCAAAATCAAGCATACGGGTCCACTCCAGTAGCTCGTCTACATCAGAGACTGAATCATGGTCATCTTTTGTCTTTGCTTCTTTTTCAAACGGAAAAGCAAGGTCATTAGATTTTGATTCATGCAACTTGGAAACTCCTTCAGAAAATTTTGACTCTAATCTTGCATCGATCTCCGCAGGGTCAAGCTTTCCGCCATATAATTTCATCATCCACTCTCGTCGCCGCCGCTTCATTGTGGCTTCCTTATTTTCTCGACGCTTGGCTTTATTAAAGTGATATGGAACACGTTGCGTTCGAGTAAATTTTGTTACTGGATCAGAGTTAATCTCCTCCAGCTTCGCTTTGGTGACGGGCCGCCATCCGTTGTTCTCGTGCCGTGCATACCAGCCAAGACTTTCAGGATCAGGTGAATCTCTTTCTGCAAGCTCAAGCTTTGATTCTTCGGATAGTTCGACACCAAATCGTGCTCGTCCAACTCTAATATCTTGCAGTACAACAGTCGAGAACTTGTCTGTTCGAACTGGGTGATTGTGCACTTCTCTAGGTTGCTTCATATGCCTTCTCGTGTAGTCGCGAGGAGCAAATGAACCGACGTCACATAAAGGAGCTTGT
Source organism: Schizochytrium sp. TIO01 (assembly GCA_004764695.1). Lineage (NCBI taxonomy): Eukaryota > Bigyra > Thraustochytrida > Thraustochytriidae > Schizochytrium > Schizochytrium sp. TIO01. Next base: position 2,916,519 of record SMSO01000014.1, on the reverse strand, counting down.
GTAAAAACCTTATAATAAATTTTTGGAGGAAACTCGTGACCGCCCAAACGAAAGCGTAATACAATCCGTGTCGCTTTATCAAATAGTTGCGCCTCTCCTGGATTAATTGATCGGAGCAAGACGGCAGGATCTTGATTGTTGCGAAAACGCAGAATTTGGACCCTTGAAAGGTATTCTACTCTGTCTTTATACCTTCTCCAAAGTCTTTGCATGCACCTTGCAGCTCTCTGCAGCTCTATAGAACCTCGAACTTGATGTATTGATAGAGAATATTTATATCGGGCCTCATAGGAAGCTCTGAATGCACGCTGTATTTGCAAGGCGGCGACATGGTAGATCATGTAGTTTGCTGTTTCTGAAATATGATTATAAGGTGCCTGCCGGGCTCTGTTTTCCGCTTGCCTACAGAATTTTAGGTACCCGCGAGGATCTGAACGTGACAGAACTCCACGTATTGATCGTTGAATTTCAATCGCTGCTAGGTTTACAGCAACCATGGGAAGCTCCCAGGGATGTTGAATCAAATAACGCTTGTATTCTCTGGGTTTTCTTTGAAAATGAAGTGACCATACTCGCATTTTCATAGCTTGCTGTCTCGCAAGAGGGTAGTGCAGCGAGTGAGATGTAATTAACATGCTTTCGGCCTGCATCTTGCTACTTCAATAGTTTGAAACCCTCTCGCAAAACTAGTTTCTTTCTGGCTCTGCCTCTTATCGTCTTCCCAAACTAATCTCTCGATAGTGTATGGTAAGGTTCCTTCGATCACCAAGTGCGCTTACGATGGCAAGCAATGTAATCAACTTTCTCTGCTTCAGTCTAATTTTGAGCTCAAATTAGAAGGCCACAAGGTTAAAGAAATAAGAAGTACACAACCAAGCTGTAGCGGCACCAGATTCGAGATGTAGCAAGAACTTTATTCCTTTCATAAGATGTCGCCTTTGCTCCAATTTTGTGTACTATTGGAGTCTTCAGGATAGGTATATAGGTACTCATTGCTTCAAATGTATCCCTTCATATTGCGTTCCCACTCAAGCCTTTGCACACACAAATACACGCCAACTTTAGTCTTTAAACAAGGCGCTCTTTATAGCATTGCAGTCTTTAAAATTAAAAAAAAAAAATAAGGAAAAGAATAAAACGAACAAAAAGACAATCACCATTAGTAGTACTACTAACTAACTAGGGCGTACCTAAATACTGCCATATTGTATAGAAGAAGTAGTGGAGTACATGAATGTCTAGAAAATGATGAAGCTATATAAGCCCAGATGTAGATCCCCCTATTTTATTGACTGAAATGCGTCTGAAGCGAGAAAGTCGTCGTCGTCGTCATCATCATCATCATTAGGACGAGCTCGTTTAATTTAGAAGGTTGGCAGACTGGGATATCACCAAAAAGTAAGAAGTTTTCGGCCCTCTCCCAGTGAAAATCCCAGAAATAACTTTTGAAAACTCATAATTTTGAGAGCACCTGGGTCAATTACTGGCTAAACTTCGATTATATCATCAGGGGGGCTAGTCCAACACAAAAAATGAAAACGCAAAGAGGAAATACCACACGAAATGGGGTTTCGTGTACATATTCGAAATCTATTTACAGGAGACAAAGAGGTAAGATATTAAAATAACTGAATAGAATAGAGGAATGCACGAAAAGAAGTTATATTTTCCAAATAAACGCAGAAACTATGCTATCTGTAAAACTTGTTCTACAGCTGATTTTGCGTTGTACTCAGAAGAGACTGAACAAGGATTATGTTGAGTTTCTCTTTGCTATGAATAATAGCTTTCCTATTGAGTTACTACTGACCAGGGTATCAAGTCTTTTTGCAGCAGCAGCAGCAGCAGCAGCAGCAGCAGCAGAACCGAGTGAGGTCAAGGGAGGCAAATAATTTATTCAGGATGACGGATGCTTAAAGGGGCGAATAATCTCACTGAGACAAAATCTACCGTATGGCAATATTGTTTTTCTGGTGGCGATTCCTTGCGATCTTATTTTAGGCCGTAACGGAACCAATGAAAGTGCGTTGTGCAGTTTGCAGTGCGTACGAAGAATGTCGCTCACTCTTTAGGACCCTAGTATCTACTATTACAGTAATAGTTAGGTAGGTAGATACCTCCTTCAACATGTCTTTCATCAACTTGTGAGAATCTCGGAGACCCTCTGCAACGATGATGTCACGTGTTCAAAGCTTCGGATGCCTCAAAACTGGCGGCATACCATCAGAAGCCGAGTGCTCCTATCAAGTTTACATACGCAAGTGGCCCGACATCGTCGAAGGTCGCGCTATTTATAGATTGACCTGGTCTCTGTTTGACGCCTCTCCAACTCCGACCTGAGCTGATCTCAGGCTCAGCTAATTCACATACCTACCTACCTGGTTTTTAAGATATGCATATGGTTTCCAACTGACCGCTCCCGAATGGGTTGAGGCCGCTGCGTCAGTATTGCGGTCAAGGAGAAGTCTGCATACCGGCCCTGCGCATTGACAGTGAGAGGCTTTGAGTCGGTTTTTAGGCATGAATTGTAGTTTCTATAACTATTTCGAGGTCTCTCGTTTTGATACTTTTTAAATTAAAACTTTTATTTTTGATATAATTATATATAACACAGGTTTCTGAAGAGTGTACTTATCGACTATATAAAAGTGCTATCTCATTCGAGATATGAAAGACTTGCATTACAGAAACGTCCGCTATTCAGAACGAAGAGCACTTTATCGACTGCCTGCGCTGTGAATGCAGACTCTGCTGAGAATGTCTATTACTGTAAAACTAAAATTAAAAAAAGATGCGAGAAAACAGTTTTCAATCTTGTGTTAGTGACCGTCCCTGAAAAAGAAAGTCGGCGAAGGACATACCGTACTCGTGAAGAGTTTGGACCGCTCTGGTTGGAAAGTGTCTGTATCGAATTGAATTATGTAATGTACGTGGACCCGGAATATGCGACAGTGGAAGCAAACAATTCGTGTAATGTTGGGTTTCTTGAAAGTTCGAATTTGTTCCTTAGATGTGATTACTAGTCGGTAGCTTAGCTACTACTACTCGTAAGAATAGACAGTCGAAGTTACTAGTACCTCACAATTAAAAAAGATAAGACTTGCGGTTGAGGAATCAAATCGATAACGCAGGCCAAACGGAGAAGACGGTTCTCCCTGAGAACTGACCGATTTCGAAGAGTCTTCGTCCAAGAGTCGCAAAGGTAGGTGCGACTGAGATAAATTCTGCCAGCTCGTCACTTTTGAAGGCTTTAGTTCTTGGGGACGCGAGTGACCGTTCAAGAGGATGACGAAGCCTGGCAATAAACGCAAGACGAAAGTCCCACGTGGTCTTAAAGAGACCGAAGCCAACTCTGATACGAATGTGAACAACGAATGCAGAGGAAATGAAAGTATAGCTCCTCTGTTATGGTTACGAAAACAGAAGGTCTGGCTAGTTTTGATAACAGCTGTCCTCGTTGCAAATTTGGGCTTTCGAACGGACCTCATTTCATATATTCAGCTTTTTGGAGATTTCTGGAAAAGCGAACCAACAGCGCTAGTTGAGAAAATATTTCGTATTATGGACGCAGACCGAACCCTATTGGAGGTGCATACTGACTTGCCTTTAGTCGACACCGAAGAGATGATGTGGGCAGAACATGTTGATACGTCAAGCTTTATGGATTTCATCAACCGTTCAGATGGATGTATTGCAATGATTAGTTTCTTTGACCCGCGCTCAGAGTCCTTCCTTGTTACACGGCCAGATCTTGAAGCTACCGCAAGGATAATTCAGGAAGACCCAAACCTGAGAGAGCGTGTTAAAATTGGAATGGTAAATGTTGCGGTGGATTCTTATCTGCAAACCCAATTTAGCAGTGAGACGACTAAATCTTGGCAAGAAGCAGAGACTTCACAGTTTGACTCCACTCTCGATGGTTTCCGCTTCGGTAAAGTCAATTACTTCCCGCTTGTTACGAAGGTCTATCAGCATGGTGAATTTATGGAGGAGTATATCGGAGTAATCAAATCTGCAGAGATGGTGGCATTCTTACACCGGCTTCTTTCAAAGGAAGCAGCTATTTTGGAATCCGTCCCGCAAGCTGTAACTTTCCTGTCCGAGTTTTACCCAACTGCGATTGGTTGTTTCCCTGTAGGTGAAAATACCTGCACTTCTGAGAAATTCATCTTTAACAAGTTTGTAGACATGAAACGTAGCTTCATGTATTTTGCTGAAGCTCGCAGTGTTGAAGTTTGTAAGTATATTCATAAGGACCTTACAGCCTGCGCGGTGGTAGTGCGAAATTCTCCCCAAGAAGGAGGCATGGTATTTTCTAAACGAGTTGCGGACTATGGTAGTCCGCGCACTGTGGACGTAGAAGTACATTCGTCGCCCACGCGGGCGGAAGCAAAGTATTCGGCCAATCTTCTTAGCTTCATGACTAGGCACCGCGATCCACTTTTCATTGAACTCACACCAGACAATAGTTGGGATATCATCCGGAACTTCGATTTCCTAGTTGTTCTTCTTATTAATCCAAAAGATGAGGAAACCAAGCAACACTCCATGTCTATTTTGGAACATGTAGCCCAGAAACCAAAGGCAAATCCAAGCATGCAGAGCTTGAAATATACCTATGCAAACGGACAAAACTTTGCGTCTCAGTTTGGGATTACCTCGAATCAACTTCCGAGCGTTATTGTTTACTCATCTGAGGTGGAGGATTTTAAAGTTCTCAATGGTGACAGTCCTTCCGCTGAAGGAAACGCCTTAAGACGCGAAAACATTGAAGATGCTGCTGAAGAAGTATACAACTGGCTTCAGATCTACCTTCCCGAGTTGAATAAGGCTTCTTCTCAAGCAATACCTCAAACCTCGCCGCTTACAACAGCCGGTGATGAAGAGCATGAAATAACAGTTCAGAGCAGCAATACCAAGCAGCACAACTCTGAAAAGTCTTCTGCTGAAGCTTCGTTGCAACTCGTACAAAACATTACAGATTCAAATACGGCTACTCTCCACTCACCTACAAAAATCAATATGGAGGACTTGAATCGTAAGCTCCAGCCACCAATCGAAGATGCATGGACAGATATGCTTCTTGTGGACCCTGAGAAAGCTCGGAGGGGGCTCAACCCGCACGATGCACTGCAGAGAATTCGCTCCCTGTATGAAGATTTCCTTCTTATGGAAGAATCATATCAAAGTTTTGGGCATAGTCGCCAAACTACAGATGAAAATATTATCCTTCGAAAGACCTTGGACCACGTCTTCAATTATATTGAGAACCGCCCTCACCTCAAGCCAATTGTAGAAGCAATTCCAAAAACACCTGGAGACCTTCGCCATATTTCTGATGATCCTTCATTACGAGAAAAACTGTGGGTCAACATTCAGCGTGCGTCTGCTTATATTCAACTCCTCAAACAGCATATGAAAAACCACACCGACGAAGATGTTATACAGACACAAAGAGCAATCGCAGACGATTATACATTCTTGTACAATGAAATGGTGCAGTTAAATCGGAAACGGAGTATTTCAAAGTACCAGCGTTTCGTACGCGAAGTTGGCCGACCACCCTCAAACAAGGATCAACGAGTACTCTCCATTGAACGGCGGAGTGCATTGGAAATGTCTTTAGAAGACTTTATCGAAAATTACGCTAAGAAGCACAGACCTGTTATTATTACTGATATTCATATGTTCAAAAGGATGTGGACCAAAGAGCACATTTCAGAAAAGTGTGGAAAGCACTACCCTGAATTTAAAATGAAAGGCCGGACGCACAACTGGGGAGGATTGGTGACGGTGCCAGAAAAGTTAAGCCTCAAAGAGTTTCTTGAAACGCACAATCAGAACAGCACCCGTCAAGAATGGTATTTACACGATTGGGGCCTTCCGAGGAGCTGCCCAGAAATAATGGGCCCCCCACCCTATGATGAGTTTATCTTCCCGAAGTATTTCGCAGGAGACTATTTTCAGCGAATGCCTTTTGTTGGCTACCAACACTCCTGGCCATCACTTTTTGTTGGTGCTAACGGCACGGAAAGCAAAATGCACATCGACTCAGGAGGTACCAACTTCTGGATGTATCTACTTGAAGGAGAGAAGGAATGGCGTTTTTACGATCGTCATGACGTGCTTGAACTCTACCCAAAGCCAGGCTCGCAGCATTTCTTTTTTGACATCTTTAGGCCAGATTCGGAAGATATGCCTTTAAGCTTGAATGCGCGTATGTACAAGGGGATCCAGCGTCCAGGAGACCTTATCTTTATCCCTGGTGGATGTCCCCACGGGGTGCGTAATCACGACGACATTATCGGCGTTTCAATGAATTACTTGGATGTATCAAATGAATGGCTTTATCTCTGGAAGCAGCTTGTTGAACATGATTTTCGGGATTATGAATTATACTCAAATCCTAAATTTCCCAGAGGACTCCGTCGGAACCAAAAAGATCTAACTTTTGGTGAATTCAAGAGTCAGCATTGGTATTCTCAATTGGATGATCTTGATCTTCATTAGCTGACAAATCATCAGCTAGATGCTCTAAAGGGTTTCCATAAGTTTCTGCTAGGGTTCTCATTTCTTCATTAGTAAACATAAACACATCTCCATCTCGTGCGATTCCGTAAACGACATCTGTTTTTTTCTTGTTGCGGGCCCCGCGCTGAAGTTTCTTGGGCGGTCCCCTTTTCGTAGTATCAACGCGGAAAAGTTTCTCGACATCTCCTGCAACTTCTCTCTGCAGCTTTAAACGCGCGTTTTGTAGTTTCTGGCGTGCTACTGCGTGTTTCGCTTTGAGCTCACGTAGACGAATACGTTCGTCCTTTTGCATTCGCTTAAGCTGTACAGTAGCCTCTTCTTCCAAATCATCCACGGGCCGAACTTGTGCAGCCTTAATTTCTGGAGAGCCTCTAGTTCTATAGAGTACGAGGACAGTCAAAGTAAGTGTACTTGAAGCAACTATAGAACCTAGCCAACTCACAGCCCGCATCTGCCTAGCCTTTCGGGCTATGGATGAGCTTAATGCATCCAGTAGGGAGCTTGGCATTGTTCTTTTACGCTTAGAAGCATAGTATGGAAGTTTGACGGTTAATGCATCTGGTAGCAGGGTTGGCATGGCTTGAAGTTGCACGTAGAGACCTAGATCTAAAGAAAACCCAGCTGTGGCTCCAGAAACAGGTTCAATATCAATCAAGTTCATCGAAGTATTAGTCGACATTTCTGTAGAAAGACCTACCAGTTTAGCCCGCTCATCGAGAGGTAATGGAGACTCATCTTCTGGTACAAGGTCATAGTCAACATCTGTTGTTGTGTCAGTATTTTGAAGTTGCTGATTTTCTATGTCGTCGTAAGTAAGAGATGTATCTGTGGAATCATCGTTGCGGGTTGAAGGAGTTTCAGCTCCATTTGTTGCATTGCATGTGAGATAATTAGGATAGCCCACCCAAAGTGGAAGGTTGTCACGATATGGAGCAATATTTACCATGCAGGTTGTTGAGTAGTTGGAAGATCGGTCAAGTTCATATCTTTTTATTCGGTCATACTGAAGGCCGAAACGAAGAAGATCTACGTCAACACTCCCGTATTTTGACAACACAGACTTTCTGGTGAAAGATGCTGGGCGGTACACTTCATCGAGCCAAACTGGTACAGGATCTTCCCAGGCCGCAACGCTTGAACTCTCGGAAAAAGCAAGGCCATTAACATTCATCCGAACTCCTGTCCACATGATATCAAGGGTGGGAGAAAACTGTAACCATTGATCTCGACCCTGTGTGAGTGATGTTTCACCAAAGTAGCGGACTGTGATTTTATCATTGATTGCTTGCATGAAGCGCGCGTCTTGTGTATACTCAGGTGCTGTCTCCCCTGTGAGATACGTTCGACTTTCTAAGGAAAGAACGTTACCATAAGACGAGTTTGGTGCGAGAATGTAAGAATCAGGCAGAACGTACACTGAAGCACCGGTGCTAGCCATGTTAAGAGCATCAAATACAAACTTTACGGTAAAATTTGAGGCTCCTTGGATAATACCCGGTACCCACGCTGATTGAAGCCATAGCAAGTCACTTGCAGACAAAGTACTTGTGTTGTATGAGCCTTCAAATATCCCGCGTGGGAAATCTGAGCGCGAGGGTGCTTGATCTAGTACACTCGGAGAAGTTCCCATAACTCCGTTTGCAAGAGCTAAGCAAAGGTCCGCATAACCTGTGATTAATACCTGGCGAGGGGTGGTTTTTATAAAAGCACCTTTTGCAGGATCCCTTGATGCTGCCAGATCAAACCATGCTGTTTGATAAAGCCAAAACAAATACTGAGCAAGGTCATTCAGCTGAGTACATAGTAAACTTGCCGAGTCTTCTGTTGCTGATTTACAAGTTGCATCTCTTGTCCAAATTTGGTCATAGAATGATTGCAAAGTGCCATTTTGAATACCTGTGCTAAGACGAAGTCTGTCTTGTGTTGTTAGGATTTTTTCATCTCCATTGTATGCCCATAATGATAGGAAATCATCAATAATTAGCTTCTTATTTGAGACCGCCGGCCCCGTCATATTGCAGAACGAGGTAGAATCAAACAAGCATACAGGATTTCCATCGTCATCTTCGGAAATATACTCTGTAGATGTGGCGAAAAGTGACCACAATGCTTCTATCTGAGAGTTTGAATATGAGCTATGCCCAAAGACAGGAATACTCTCGAAAAACTTGTCAATGATCTCAGCACGCTCTGTCGCATTAGGAAAGATCGTAACGAGTGTTGTGAATTTTTTGTTGTATAGAAAACAACCGAATGTCCAACAATCGGTTGAATTTGATTCTGTAAACCAGGAGGTCGCATTTATTTCAGGGTATTCGAGAAGTTTAGATTGAAGACGTATGGCTGCTAGCCACGGAATAAGAAGTGCATCGAAGTCATCCAGACCGGCATCCAGGGTCAGCATTGACACGAGCTGAAAGTAGCCCATATTTGGAACTGTGATTTCCTCATCAAGTTCCGCATCATCACCAGTAAATTCAAAATAGGGAACACGCTCCACTTCAACAGTGTCTGTTTCTGAGGACACCAGCCTTTTCCGTATGCGTTCAATAAATGAATACGGTCCGGCCTCCACGACGATTGGCTTAGCTCCCTCAAACGCAACTTCGTAGGCATTGGTCAAGTTGTACAAGTAGTAATCAGTATTTGCACTAGTACTGTCGCAGTATGCAACGGGTTCATCGCTGCTTCTGAAATCAATCATCACTCCAAATGGATCATCACAGTCCATCCAGGCTTCTAGATTGGCTGTGTCATTTAATGAAGCGTACGCAGCAATGTTTTTTCTAAATTTAGTACCTGCAGCACGTCGTAATATATGAATAGAAGACAGGAAAGTTACACTCAAAACGAAAATTAACCAAGCCAGGTACCTTTTTCGTCTACGAATAGGTACTACAGTATCGAGTTTTTCAACTGCATTTTGTTGCGCTTGTTTGACGCGAAGACGTTCGTGTTCGAATATAACTCGTTCTGCCTCCCGTAATAGAGCTTTTCCAGATTCCTCGTATTCTCTTTGTGCATGATGGACATATTCCTCGTCAATATCCAGCTGGTGTGTCTCCTCCCATAGTATATTACTAACATGTGTTTCTAATTTTCGTTGCATAACCTGAGCAAGGTATTTTCGAGCACGAGACCGTTGTTTGAGATCTCGAAAGCCTTGATCAAGCCCATTTTGCTGTTGTTTCTGTAGGCTTGCCTCATACTGTTTCCGCAGCGCTTCTTTCCTCTCTGTAGATGTCGCAGACCTGCCCTTGAACGTTGGCAAGACACCTTTATTTCCACTAGCAGGTACACCAAGTTCACGTTGCAGGTTGTCATCCCTGGTCCATGCCCACTTCGTCTGCAAGGTCTGGCTCAACATTTTCCCCGCTACGACTAAGGCCTGCACTGTGCTGCGACGCCATAGCAGCCCTGTTTTATGCAGCCATGCATGCGTTCCGCTGCACCCAAACTTGCTTCTTGTTTCACTAGGTTATTGGACCAAAAGTGGCCTCTCTTGAAAGCAGGAGCGCCAGGCACTTTATGCTTATCCTTCTCTGCAACCAATTTATCGGTCTATGTAAGTCCACAGGCTTTATTTGCTCAAACCCTTGGTTTGCAACGCTTCTTCGCTTCAAACCTGTTGACTCTTCAATGGTTCGTCCAGTTTTTTCTTGGTTCATATAAAGGGATCGTCTAGACAAGGCAACAGTCCCAACCTTCCCTGTGCAGCATTTATCAACATCCGCTACTCCTATTTCACCTTTCGCAGACCTCATCATCTATGTTGTTGGCCTTCCGCCCCAAACTCATAACGGACATATCCTTATCTCCATATTTATCCTATCCTTTGTCTTTTCCAAATTTAGTCCCATATATAACATTATTAGCCTTTTTCCCCTCTTTTTTCCCCCTTAAAAAACTTTTAATTAAACAATTATACAGTATCCAGAATAGGTAGGTACTACAGTGGCAAAATAACATAACATAAAATAACAACGTTTAATTAGTTTTCTAATCTTGAAACAAATCTTCACCACTTCTTTCTCTCACTCTCTCTAAACTTTCATCTATAAGACGCACAGAGCTATAGAATGCGGAGGTGGAGATAGACACCTGCTAGGTTCTGCAAATAAAGCCACGTTCACATGTCGAATACCCAAGCTGCGCCAGCCAGCTAGCCCCTTCGATGATAGCAAGTCGCGCCCTGAGACACCTCGCATCCTTCCCTCCTCCAAAGGGTGTGTCGTTGAAGTTCTTCAATTCTCTTCGATTCTCTTCGATCCGCATTGATTCATTCATTCCCTTCAAACGCTATCTTTGTCTAGTCCAGCGATGATGAGCGATGCGGCGCATGGGGCACTGGTTTCAACCCGGCTAGCACGACGCGGCAGGGGCTGGGTGTGCGTGGCCTTGCTAGGAGTACATACCACGAACGCCTCCCGGTCCCGGCGCGACCTGACTGCTCCCGGCGGAGAGAGAGAGAGAGAGAGAGTTGTGGACATCGGAACCGAGGTCAGAAAGAGATTTTCGAGAAGAGCGGAGCTGGGACCTCTTTGAACAAAGTAAGGGCTTCAGCTTTCGTCGTCCGGACTGAGGTCTTGGAGGGCTACCGGAGAAGGGCCTGCCGTTGTGGAGAGCAGCTTCGAAACTGGGTTTTCAAGGTCCGAAGTTGGCAAGTGTGATTATTTGAAGTTTAACTTCAAAGTCTCAAAGTTCAAAATAAATTATTCATTCAAGATTGAATTTTGAATTTTGAACTTTGAATTTTGAATTTTGTCTTTCCAATAAAACAAAAACAAAACTTGAACGGGAGAGCGATCTTCTTCGCGGACAATTCTTCACGACATTCACTGTCCACGTCGCCATGCGAATTTCGCGTTTACCGCCGCGGCTTCTTCGCACCGCGGGCCCTTCTTCTTTGCGTCGTAGCAGGTCTCCTGCAGTCCCTCTCTTGGTCTCCGCTTCGGAATCCTTTCGGCGAGATGGTCATGGGCACAGCAGCTCCCGTGGCTCTCCGTTCACTTTCATGGTATCTCTAGCGCCAGTCCTTTTGGCCTCAGTCGTCGCCTCCACTGCATCTTTGACTCCATCTGAGTCACAGGCCGCTTCTGGGGACGAGGGATCTGCCCAGGAGGCGCTTAAGGCGCGTCTTCTCAAGCAACTGCGACCGATTCGCGAGCGCCGCCGGAGCTCTCCATCGGTGCAGCTCTCTGTGGACAGTGAGGGCGTCTTTAGGCTTAGCTTTGCCGTCGCTGCCATTGATTTGCTTCCCGCTGCACTTAATGCCTTTGCAAAATCGCTGGCCTTAGGCCCGACCTCATCTGGGCTTCTTCTGGCACCTCCAATGGGCTCGGATGCGGTAGATACGGCCCAGGGTGACCTCAATGTAGTCCTTAGCAACGGCAAAGGAAGCATCTCTGTTGGAGTACAGGGCAACGGGACATGCAGACTCACATTTTACAAGGATAAAGCAGTCTCAGAGGCCGAGCTCGCAGCTTTTGTGGCGGCCTACGAAGCGGCAGCATTTACAAGCGACAGAGCGCCATCGCTCACTCCCAGGCCGCGAAGAGCATGGGGAGGATTTGCATCGCCACAGAATCCGATGTGGAATGGTCCCCAGGGAGGGAGCCAGGCGCCAGATTCGAGCAGGTCCGATATGGGAACTTGCTCGGCTGCTCTAGAAAGACTTGAACAACTCGGCGCGGTGGTGTACCGGGATGAAGCTGGGGATGGTGGGGCACCAGAATCTTCGCAGATAGGCTCGGAGGAGAAGGGCACCCTTGATTGGAGCTGCTTGGCTGGGTATGATGATGTTCGACGGGATGTAGAGGATACCATCCTACTTGGGCTTAAGCATCCGGAGGAGTATGACACGGTAACGCGAAAGACGCGCGCGCGTTTTGAAAGTAATAGACCTAGGGCTATCCTCTTTGAGGGCCCACCAGGCACGGGAAAAACTACGACGGCTCGCATCGTAGCATCGCAAGCCAAAGTTCCCATGATCTATATCCCCATTGAATCCGTCATGTCGAAGTACTACGGGGAGAGTGAATCCAGACTCTCTGAAATGCTCAAGCTATGTGATGAGCTTGGCAACGCTATTGTTTTCTTAGATGAGATTGATTCCCTCGCGACTTCCCGTGATAGCGGGCCTGGTGCAAATATGCATGAGGCGACGAGGCGTCTTCTTTCAGTACTATTGCGCACGCTCGAGGGCTTCCAAGAGCGTACTTCAAGCATTCTTATTGCCGCAACAAATCGGAAGCAAGATTTAGATTCTGCATTGGTGAGTCGCTTTGATATGTCTATTTTATTTCCTTTGCCATCAGAAGGAGCACGCAGGGCAATATTTGAACGCTATGCTAAGCAACTTAGTTCCGATGACCTTAATACATTGGCTGAGCACGCACAAGGCTTCTCTGGCCGAGACATCAAAGACACGTGTAAACATGCAGAGAGACGTTGGGTTTCGCAGTTTTTGCGTCAAAGAGAAGCAGCCTCTAACAAGACATCCGAACTCGAGATCCCACCTCCACCTTTTGAGGTTTATGCAGAGGCATTGAAGGTACGCCGGCAACAACTTCAACACGACAACACAGTTCAACTTTGGTAAAAAGTTTATTCTACGCAACCGTCACAAGCTCCATTTGCATACAAGAAATTTAAAATTGCTCGAAAGAGAAGACGAAAATGAAAACAAAATAAAATCGAGGTTACTAGACACGAAATAGAGTATGTATACCTGTTTAATTTCAAATATCTTAACATTAAATAAAACAACCCACAAAGTACCATGGTTCAAGATTCGTGTCTCTTGCAATTGTTGTCCTATGATCCATCATGTGCTTCATCATACAATCAATCCAAATTCATTTCTGCCATTCTTTCTCTAGTATTGCAGAAACAAACAATCAGTGCCAATGTAATAAATCCTTGCGTTAGACGCATTTTCAAAGACTAACGTAAGGATACAATAGGGGCAAGGCAAGATCAAATGAAAGTTGCAAGAAGAAAAATACTTTGGATTTCTGGTTAGACAAGATCCTAGATTTATGCAGATGAAGTCAAGTCCTTGAGGTGTACGCACGCAATGCGAAACTGTGAACGTATGACTTTGACTTAGTTGGTATTATTATAGATCGTGTCTTTGCGGGTCTGCAGAGCAGACTCTCTAATTCCATACGACTCGATAGCATTCTTCCAATCCGCCATGGAGAAACTCAAAATGGACTGATGAGGATACTGATGTACCTGATTTTGAGCATTTTGAGCATCCAGATTTTTAGAACCATCAGCGATAAAAGGAACTCCATTCGGATCTAACTCCATGTAAGCAGCAGCATCTTTGACCAAGAAGGAGGAAGTAAAGATATTCTCAACAGTCTGGGTAAATGACTCAGGATTGATCACTGTTTTGAGATAGTTCACCCGCTTCCTCTTCTTAATATGCTCAAAAATTTCAGTCTGCAATTTTGTGTGATGCTTTTGAGCACGGTGCGCGGATGGGTCTTCTTTTGACATGTTGACTTTTAAGGGTTCCACCACCTTAGCATCCTCAGAGATCTTTTGCCTCTTCTGTTTAGTTTTACGTTCTTTAGGTTCTACTTCGAGGGAGTTACAAAGAAAACCGTTGTTAGAAACGCCATGGAAATATCTGCTCGCGAAAGCCCCAAGACTCTTCCAATTCAGGCCATCACCGTCCTTGTAGTTCTTCTTCAGACCCTGTAGAATGTGACTCTCCTCAATATTCCGTGATTTATGCGCAGCCTTGACAATCGCCCTCGTTGTCACATCTGTGATTTTAACGAAAACTTCCGTGTCATCTTTAACGATAGTAGCATCTTTGCTCACCAGCGTTTTGTCGAGCTTGTCCACAAATGAACTAACAATTTGGACTTCTTCAGCACTGTCCAGCTTACTTTTTTGGTTCAGAAAACGATCAACATCCTGTCCTACTTCCTCAATGTTTAATCGCGCCTCGTAAGTCTTTTTTGCATTTCTCGCATATTTCGATTTCTTCGTATCTTCGCTTTGTGAAGACATCTTGCCCCCCCGCGCTTTCCCGAATGGCGAGTCGCTCTCCAAATTTCCTAATCGTCGTCGTTGGTCTCTACTCTCACGCAGCTGCACGCGAACGCAAGCGCAAAGCAGCCTTCAGAGGAGCCACTGTACACGGCCCCGCAACTGTAGGCTGCGCAGTACGGTTTGCTACGCCACCACGAACGTGCGCCCACCGCCTGCCGAGCCTCAATCTACTTCTGCTTCGTTGACCGTGGTTGATTGAGCGCTCTCATCACTAGGCCCGAAATCAAGTTTATGTGTCACATACACCTAGCTAGAGCAGACTAGCCCTATCCTATTGTTTTGATTAGTCAACTGCTACTACTTAGACCTTCCTCTATAATGACGTTCTTAGGACTAGACTAGGCAGGTAGGTAGGTAGATGGGCTAAAATAATTAAAAACACAAAGAAAAGGAAATATACTACTGTGAGATAAGTAGATGGCATTTCTTTTAAAAAGAAAAAAAGAAGAAGATCTGCATTTTGGGTGTGTTTAACCATAAGAGCAACTCCAAATCCGCCCCACTCGTAGAGCTGCAGCTTATCCACAGAACTTCAATTTCGACATGCATCCCGCGCGCATGTATAGTAGGTACTCTCAGATCACTGGTCACACATTCGGAATGTTAGAGTTGAAACACAGAAAAGTATTGGTTGACCAAACCTTATGCACTTTGAACAAGTTGACCCAATGAATGAGCGTGGAAGTGGACAAGTGGGCCAAGGTATTAATGCACGCAAGATTGGTATGCGGGGCCGATTCTTTCCAATTCTGCGGAGGATAAGGATCAATACAACAATATCGTCTTATTTTGCAGATAAGTATTGTATATCTGGGAACATTTGTAGCAACTCTGATGATGTTTAGTTCTCGGACGTAACTCAGAACTCGTATGATTGCAATAGCACATAAATTTGGCAAACGCGGGTTCTAGTTCACCCCGCATAACCACATATGGGGTTTCGAAGGAGAGAAGGTATACTGGGAAAAAGGATATGAAGGACTAGGTACTTTTGACGTTCAATAGTTCCCAAGGTTTTGTAAGTCTTCATAACAAGTCTTCTTTCTCTTTGCAAATGAGTTTCTCTGTGAGTACAAGCGACGATTCTGTTGTTGTCATTGTAGTCCCGCGGAACGGTTCGACGAGCATTTTCCAGAGTCGCCTATTGTACAGGTTTATGTGTACATGCTCTGTATATGCGTCTGCTACGGTGTCTTGAGTACGACAGATCGCACGTGGTTTCTAAAACTGGACAAAGACAACAACTTACACGTTTCGCGGGTATTTAATGCCACTGCAAACGGGGAAGATTCTGTCAAGCTTTCATACTTTGCTTTTGTTGTGAACGCGTTGAAAGAAGCAAAGCTTCATTTGACAGAGAAGGAACGAGAAAGGATTTTCAATTCCGTGCGGTAAGGCGATCAAGGATATCAAGGATATGAAGGAATGGGAAGGCTCGTACAAAATGCTTACCGGCAAAAGTGCTGGTGGTAGTAGTAGTTTTGTTTCCTCGATCGTCAATACAGCGAAGCGCATAACGGGTAGAGGTAACAAGAATGCTACCCAGAATATGAATACTACCACTTCCTCAAGCGACGGCGATGAATCGATTATCAAGAAGCTGAAAGCTCTCCAAGACTCACTGCCGTACACTGTTGCCCAGTTCCCGTATCGAGGTGGTGGACTTGAAGGTGTCGTTAAACAGTACCCGATGGGTCAGTACTCAATCTCAGCGCATACAGTGGCATACGGTGTCAATTGTGTTGCCAAGGTTATGACTCCCAAGAACAACTCTAGACAGTATCAGATGGATGCGATTGCAAGCTTCGAAAATGAAATGGCTGTGTATGAGGAACTGCGGCCGCTAATGGGCATTCACGTCCCGTTCTACTTGTTCGGTAGAAGGCATATGTTCAATGATTTACTGATTGCAGTCTCGTATTACGGTGATGCACTTTCTCGACTACCGAAAGCGTCGATCACCAGTGAGATCAAGCGCAAGGCACGTGCAGCACTGTCAGCTGTGCACGAGTATGGCATTGCGCACAATGATATTCGATTGAACAACTTTGTCGTTGACAGCATTCAAGCGGTGAGGGTGATTGACTTCGGCATGGCAACGATTGGAGCAAGTGACAAGATGATCGCAGGTGATAATGCTGCTTTTGACAAGTTCTTTGCGTTTGTTGAATAAAAAAACAAACAAACAAAGCATAACATTTAAGTTTAAGTTTTAGTTGGAATGGAGCTTTTAAATCGGTGGGACGCGGTGGGAACTCACCGCCCAGGTACGCACACATTTCTGGAAAGTGGCGATTGTAGTACGAGCATGCACGAAAACACTGAGCAACACTGCGCATCTCCCCGCCATAAGGATTTTGACCAAAAGGGAAGAATTTCGTCGCAACATGCAGGCGCAAAGCATGCGCTCTCATCTCCCTTCTCAAGCAACCCGAATAAAGCTTAACAGGAACTGTTTCAGTTTCACCAGGAATGAGGTTTATCGGCGGGAAATAGGGCCCTCCATACGGTTAAAATGATATAGCGCAACGCAGAAAGGATAAACAGGATTGATGTTTATTAATGCAGCAATCCACTTGGAGTCTGAAACAACCGAACTTTCTACGCAAATATGAACATCACATGACCACTTCGTGATAAGCAGCAACTAGTCTATTAACACATGTACTAAACTGACAGAGAGGAAAGAAAGCATAATAATACTCATTCTTAGGCTGTTGGGGAAAAGGAAAAGAACTTGCAAAGGAAAGAAAGCAGAAGGATGAAGGTTCATGTCCTTAAATCCAGGACCAAGGTTTTGTGCCTCCTCCAGCAATCGCTTGCAGACTTGAATCCTTCTTCCACGTCGCTTTCTCGCGCGGGACGACGAAGCGGCGCTCGAAGCAGCGTGCAAGAGATCGCTGCGGCGGGACGAGGCACACCCCCATCAACCTGTTTAGAACTTTATCACGGCGTCGCGCTGTGACACCCGCTGCAGCTACTGCTGCTGCTGCTTTGCTCTCTGTTTCCGATTCATTGTTTAATTCATTCACCCATTCGGTCACTCACTTACTCAACCTTCCTTCTGCGCCTTGTTGCTGCCGCTCCCGCTATCGCAAGATACGTTGCAGACGCTCTGCTGGCCGCAGGGGCGACTCGCAGATACCGTCTTACATTGGATACTTGCTACATCGGTGCTGCAGTGACGCCGAGAAAGCCTTTCTTTTAGACAACAACATATTCAAATACACGCATATCTCTTATAATATATTGATACCACGTGCTCGTATCGAGACGATTTTGTGGTGTTGTGAGGACAGGCTCTTAGTATCTACGCTGGAACGTAGGTGTCAACCTACGCCCAAATTGAAAAAGCTTATTTAGGGATTCCGAAGAGAATTCACTGGATTACCCCGTTGTGGATCTGCAATCGTATCCAAGAAGCTGCTTGGTGTGTACAATCAAAGACTGAAACCTTGCGTTGTTTTGGGGCAAATTTCTTAGGGGAGCTGATATTGTTAGGAAGGGTCACAGCGATCTCGAGGGAGGAAAGTTGGAGTAGAGTCAAAAGTGCAAACGGCGTCAATTTCTTGTCTTTACTTTTGTCGCGTCTTTTTATTTCATCACCACTTTTCGTCTATCTGTCTACACGACAGGATCTATTCTGGCTTGTGATCAGAGTTGAGAACCTCATTTCAAACAAAATACGGTACTGCTCTTAGCTTGCAGTATCAAAGTTTTGTTTGAGGATTTAATCGCTACACCGCTGCTCCCTGGCGGATCGCTTTTACTACGAACGAGTGTAGTGTTTCTTCCACTCTTTCAACTTAATTTCTCTGTTTGGGTCACGGTGATTCTTTCACTACCTTTTCTCTCTTCCGCAGTATCTAATCTTTGATTGATCCTCGAAGAGTGTGTTCTGTATCAAACAGGTATAGTACAAATTAACAGATACTATGCAAAACGGAGACAGAGCAGGCCCTGGGGGCAACCTCAAAGAGCATGCTCCTCACTCACACTCTTCTGAGAGTACCATGTCTGGTTTAACAGAACAAACTTACGGATCTCCCCAAACTATCTCATCGTCTTTGCCAGCTGCACCACCAGCATTAGGTCATGACATGCATTTGGAGGAACAAATGCGCAATATGCAAATGCAGGACCACAATGATGCGAGCCATCGCGGACCTGGACGTGAAGAGGACAATGATTCTGATGGATCCGCAGATGCTGTAGTCGCTGCTTTTATGACAGAAGCTGAAGACGAGGAGCAAGAGGGTATGGGCACGACCAGGACAACAGGTCTGACTATGCAAAGACGACCCTCTGAAGGCAGCCTTGAATTTGATGCACGCGTTGAGGGAAAACGTGTCATAGCAGCGTTTTTACACGAGGCCACCTGCTATGATCTTGTACCACAGAGCAGCAAGGTGGTAGTGTTCGACCGCAATATTCCCATCCGGTTATCTTACTATGCGTTAGTGGAGCACGAGATTGGTTCTGCACCGTTGTGGGACCCTTTGTCCCAAAAACTCTCTGGGATAATTACGACGCTGGACTTTATTGACATGCTTCGTTATGGCCACCGGACGAATTCAGTGCTGGAAATTTTAGACTCACATTCTGTCGCTTCTTGGAGAAGCCTCGTATTACAGCTCTTTGATGACATGAGCATGTCCACCTCTCTGATAGAAGCAGGAATGCCAGGCGTTGAGGCTGCACGTGTGGC
Source organism: Schizochytrium sp. TIO01 (assembly GCA_004764695.1). NCBI lineage: Eukaryota > Bigyra > Thraustochytrida > Thraustochytriidae > Schizochytrium > Schizochytrium sp. TIO01. The sequence continues at coordinate 2,897,207 of SMSO01000014.1, read as the reverse complement.
AGCGGAGGAGCTGCACAAGCGTCAGAAATCGGAAGATTTTGGTGCAGTCACTTCTTACTCTCAACTTGTCAGCATAGATCCTAGAAGCTCTCTGTATGAGTCTTGTTATGCTTTCAAGACGCACAAATTGCACTGGCTACCTGTAATTGACGTGAAGGAACAGGTTTGCGTAGGCGTGCTTACTCACCTTGCCGTGCTGCAGTACCTTGTCTCAGAATTTTGTGAAGATAGACAACTCTTTGAGCAGTCAATTCAGTCGCTTGGAATTGGCACTCTCGTTTCAAACGGAGGCGAGCTCCACACTGCTACTTTGAACACTCCCGTGCACGAAATTCTTGACATGTTATCAGAGAATCAAATCTCATCCGTTCCGATTATCAATCGTCGTGGTAAGCCCATTGCCGCCTACTCGCGAACAAACATTATCGACCTGGTGTCTCACAACTCCATCGAAAATAGTTTGGATTTGGCTCTTGGTCGCCTACTCTTTGGAGAGTCTTATGGTGAGAATTATATGGATGGTATGCCTGAGTCCACAAAATCAGGTCAAAGCATTGACAGCTCTGCGAGTGGGGTGGAGTCTCTCGGTCTTCCGTCTGAGTTTGATACAACAACTTCATCAGAAAATGAACTCGGGATTCCTTCACGCATGCGCATACACACTTGCTCTGTGAACGATACCCTGCAACAAATCTTTGTAAAGTTCTCTGAAATACGGGATCATACTCTCATGTATGTAGATGCGAATGGTGATTTGGAGGGCCTCGTTACTCTTACTGACCTCTTCAATTATTTTGTAGATGGTCTTGAGGATGGGGCTCCCGTTCCAGGCAACACTGAGGCAGGCATGGATGATCATGAAGAAGTAAGTGACGACCTACTTCACCTTTCCTCATCGCATAACGGGGCGGCAGCAAACCCAGGTGGCGTAATGGGTGGTGAAGCAAGGTGACAAGTTATAACTGTTTTATCTTAAATCCTTTTCCATATCAGCAGCAGCAACAACTATTATTACTCCTACTCTAACTACTCTACAACCATGAAATGTGGGGAGACAGAATGAAAAAATTATTTTGAGCTCCTGCGGTGATACCGCAGTTCTTGCGCTAGCGTCAAGACGTCGACTGCATGCGGGATGCTATGTACGCGCACCATGCGCGCCCCGGCTAGGACAGCCGCTGTCGATGTCGCGGCAGTTGTGACATCAATGTCAAACTTGGTGTAATTTCGAACGAACCGCTTGCGCGATGTGCCAATCAAGACGGCATACTCGGTCGCAACCAGCTCATCAGTGCGGGCGAGAATTTCCATGTTTTGGTCATGAGTTTTGGCAAAACCAAGGCCTGGATCGATCATCATATTCCATCGTGGAACGCCGTATCCGGTCAGAGCACGGGCGGCACGCGCGCAGAGCCACTCTTTTACATAAGTAGTCATATCTACAGAACCATCTTCGATTTTGAGTTTTTCCATTGTACGCGCATCACCTCGAGAATGCATGGTCATAAGCGGCACGCCTAGCTCACCAGCAGCTCGGAGCATACCCTCTGCTTCATCGTCAAGCTCACCAACCTCATCATTAATAATGTGTGCACCTGCAAGAATCGCCTCACGGGCAGTTGCGACATGCCTTGTATCGATCGAAAGTCGCGCTGTAAACTCTGGGTGCTTGCGCAACGCCTCAATTACTGGTAGCACACGATCTTGCTCTTCCTGCGGCGAAACATCAATGGCATTAGGTCTGGTGGACTCGCCGCCAATATCAATGACGTGGGCTCCCTGAGATTGCATAAGGAGTGCTTGGCTTACTGCGTTCTCGAGATTAACATACTTACCACCATCCGAGAAACTGTCGGGCGTGATGTTTAAGACGCCCATGATGAGAGGCGTTGAGCCCTTTGCAGCTTCGGGTGGCACCGTCGTCATGTTTGACCACGGCTCGCTCTCAACTCGAATGCATTCTTCATCGGGAGTTTTGCCCAACAGCTCCTCTGCACGTGCTCCATTTCCAAGAACTACACGGCGTCCCAAGAACATGTCACAGAGCGGTCTGAGCACAAAGTCACGTTCGTGCGCTCTTGGGTGTGGCAAAGCGAGTTGGCGATAGTCCGAGATGTCTTCTGGGATTACATTTTCACCATCCACAAATGCTACAAGGTCAAGGTCCAACTCACGAGGCCCGAAGCGAATGGAGCTCTTTTCGTATGCCTTTTCAATGCTTTGCAGCTGCTGCATAAGCTCCTGGGCAGACGAGGTTGTTTGCACAGCAACAGCAGCGTTGAAGAATTCTGGTTGGTCTTCCACAAGTTGCGGCTTGGACCTATACAAATGTGAGCAATCCACCACACGACCGCATACTTGGCCAACCTGACGTACAGCGTGGCTCAGGATCTCCAGACTCCGTCCCTGGTTGGAGCCCAGTGCAATCAGCGCAGTACGCCGCATCCTGTCACCTACAAAAGAGGATGCAGACTTGGATGCGATCCACTTTGCTTGTTCGTTTGCAGGAAGCGAACGAACAAGGACAAGCTCAGATTGAGTTTATCTGTCGCGAGCAGGACTTACTGCCTTGCTGTGAAATTTGTAACGAGTTTGAGTTGAGCCACGAGTGAGTCGATATTAATTTTTCCAAATCATGGATTGGTGACGAGAGCTTGCTTGCTGTTGTCTTCTTCGAAGTGCAATGTCAATAATATGAGTTGTTTTGTTTTGTTTTTTACATGTAACTAGTAGTCTTGCTTAGGCTTGCTTTCTTTCAAAAAAGAATAAAAAAAAAAAGAGAGATAAACAGAATTGCAATTTTCTTTTCCGGCCCTTTTCTTTGTCTCTTTCATCTAACGCGTGAAGCAGGAATGAGGTGGGCCCGAGCACGAGCGCTGCGGCGAAGAGCACAAGAAAATCATTGGAATCTTGTTGCAGAAGGCCCTTAGCAAAATGTGACTGTCGCTTTTAATTCGTTAGCTTAGTTTGGAATCGGAATTTCTGAGACCATTGAAATAAACGCCTCAGTGAAGTTAGACTATTTGATAAAGTTGTTAGTCAAGCTGGTCTAGTTCGTTCGTGCTCTGCGTGGTCTTTCAAAGAAAGGGCTCTGGGAGTCACACGCTGATGATGATCTCTTGCCTCAACAGGGTGAGAACCGATGATCAGTGAAAGAGCGAGTGTGGCAAAGAGTGTTGGAAATTGGAAACGGCGGCGGCTTCAGAGGTTGTGCCGTGAATTCTGTAAGAAGAAAGCAAGTGATGAACGTGTGCATTTCACACGACTAGCAAGTGATATTATGAGGAAGAGAAGGCATCAGAATGTAAACAAAACAAGATAACTCTTTTTATTTCTGATTTTTCTGGTACGGTCAATACCTTGCATTTCTCTAGCTAGCGATATACAGATGACGCGATGAAAATAGCATATAAACCGGTTGGGTCAAAAGGTAGATATGGTTTTTTAAAATTTTAAATCAAAAGCTATGGTGTTTCTAACATGTAGCAATGAAAAGAATACTCTCTTCAACAACGAAGGCTGTAGACGGAATTTACTGCGTACTTTTACTTTTCCGAATTTGATAGTGGTATATACTTTGATTCTTACGTGGGCTTTGCATGCTTACCATGAGCATGGTCTGTGTAATGGCTAGCTTCAGTTCTCAGAACCCGTTCTCCCAACATCATTCCCTGCCAGAAGAAATTGGAATAGACATTAGTGGGTCCACGCAGAGAACAGAAGTCCACGTGATTGCGGCGAGAATACAGAAATGATACAGATGAGGAGAGCTAGGAATAGTGCCAAAAATATACTGCATCAATGGTAGCAAAGTCGTGCTGTAGCAATAGACACCATGACCTCACCTAATTGGTCTGGAGAATTAGAAAGTTTGGTTTGCTTGATGTAATAAATGAAAGACAAGCGAGATTTGAAACGTTTTTGTAACAAATGGGGGGAGCAAGCACAGTGGAACATGCATGAACAGAGCTACACAATTTAGTGATGGTCCACCATACTCAGCTCAATCGAAGAAGGGGGTGTTGGATTGTGGTGGTGATGGTACTGTCCACGAGATCCACGTCCTGCACTCGCAACGAGCGCATCAAAATCAAGTGCATCGCGCATAATCAGATCAGGGTCATGAAGTGGATCAATTTCATGCTCATCGATGTTATCAAAATCAATGATACCCAAAGATGATGTGCGGCGATTTGTGCTTGCAAAATCTACACCTGATGGATTCAATGCCGCTAAGCGTTTGCGATGCTGCAGGAGAGCTAAGAGACGTAGCCCTTGAAGCACATACCGGGCAGCCATGAGGATAGCCGAAAGTAGTTCGTCAACTTCCTCAGACATGGAAACATAGTTCGTTGTGTGCGCTGTGATTGTGGTACCAATGCAGAGTAGTAACACAGTAAACTCAAACCAATTAGACCATCGTTTCCAGTACTTGCACCCTTGCGTGAGCATTCTAGCTGCAACCTCAATTCCCAAAACTAGCGTGACAAGCCCTTCAAAGATTACAAAGGCGCTTGATGTCTCTCCCGTGCTATTGATAACCAGCCAAACGAGCATAATGAGGTTGAGCAAAATCATCACAACATACAGCACGGAGTACGCTGTGCTAAAATAAACACGGTTTGCAATGAGATAAACCCACTCTGTGCCACGTACTCGGAGAAGGCCACGGCGCTTTTCTGCAAGTTCGTGAATTTCTATGCTCCCAGCCGCGATGTAGCCATGTTGGTCCTCGGGTCTACGGTCCAGACTAATCTCGTGGAAACTGTCTCCTTCTGGCTGGTGCTGTGATGCCAAAATTGGTCTGCGAGCATGGTCCAGGTCATCGTTGGTCTCGCTACTTTCACGCCGCAAAAGACCAGAACTTTGCACGCGCGCTGCAACGGAGTCCATCGCGGCTTTCGGGGACACGGTGCTGGAGGTCGATGACGCCAAGAACGGTGCTGGAGACAAGGACGAGACAGAGGTAAAGGAGGCCCCAACGCGGTTTGGTGAAAACGGAGCTGGCACCGCACCTCGGTCAGAAGTAGCTTGCGGCGCTTGGCCGCTTGTGTTCGTCCTCGGTCGCGTCTTGCTTGAGAGGCACCCACAGAGGGCGCCGCAGACCAAAAGAAGCGGAATTGCTGTATTATTACTACGTAGGCTATTGTCAGAAATTTTGACACCACTCAAGGTACAATGTCAGTACTAGTGCTACATAGAGGTGGTAGTAGGTAACAGGAGAGAAGCAAAAGAAACAGTTTTTACAGCAATGAGTTAGAATAACTTCGCAGGGAATGACGACATTGACCTCAGTCCGTGAAAACGATGTTCAAGGGAACACTTTACGATTTCAGTCTCTGTTGATGGACGGGTTTCGAATTCTCCTTAATCCGTTGACTCGAGGCTTTCGCAGAGTTTCAACTCACTCCGCTATGACGAAGACGATAGAATTATCTGGGAACAACTTGAATGCTCAAAGCCCGCCTCGCATTCGATCCAAAGCAATCGCAATTCGATACATAATCTACGCACTGCCGCATCGCATTTGGTGGAGGTAGCGGAAAGCCTTTTAAAGGTGTGATGTCTATCTTGAATCATCGTGCAGGCGAAAGACGTAGCATTTCACCTGCACAGACTTGGAGACGAACATGTAATGAAGAGTAACAGATGTGTGCAAAATCATTGGAAACCGGAGTGAATCAAAACGAGATTAGAGTCATTAATTCCTCGTTCAACTAGTTGGATGCTTCAACTAATACCTAGCTAGATGCAAAATCAACCTGTAAAAGTGTTTCTGGTTCCTGCTCGAAGGGTACGGTCTGCTTAGGAATCGACTTTGGTATGTAATTAGACTCGAAGAAGCACCAGCTCAAAGATCACAAAATCTAACGCAAAGCATATACGCCAACAACTTGAAGCTTCCCCTGCTTCTTCAGGTTCGCGGCATTCAGAATCAGGCCTGGTAGTAAGCGTATCAATATGACCGAAACACGTTCCTAACCATCCAGTTGATCGACCAGCCTGGCAGCAGGAAGCAAGGGACTTTTGCTTGTGCCAGGAGTACTTTCTTTGGAAAAAGCCTTCAAGGAGAGGATACCACATGGAAGAGGAGCGGGAATTTGTTGTTCAAAAGCATTGTGTACTGGTAATGTCTTCCATCCCAAAGCCTATCTCACGGAATCAGTTCATCTTGAACACCTTCGAGCATCTGATACGAAGACAAGTTTGTCACAAATGACCTGTGTGAATGAGCAGTCTTAAACTGCTCAGAGTTTCTGCTTTTTCTCGTTGTCCTCTACATGGGCAGTGAACTCTTTATGCAAGCAAGCTAGGGAGCAAAGACGATGTGTCTTGCTACCTGCTAAGCCATAATGCCTACCTCCATCAAACACGCTCTAAGGCGGTTCAATTAAATTAACTTCAAGGCTTCAACCAAGATTATTCAGTAGGTTCTACCTATCAGGCTAACATCAGCAGTAGTGGTCTTATTTTTGGTTTTACAATCTTTTGCATTTGATCTACCTACGGCAAGGATGAGTAAACAAGCAAGCCAGCAAGCAAGCCAACATGTTCAGGCCGGCAGTTTTCTCTCCTTACCACCATTCTGGTCATCATGTGCCACAGTTGACACTATACCTCCTGACCCTCGGTGGTCAAATGTCTCTTAATCGATTCGACCATGCACCCCTAGTTAAAGCTCCTCCACGTGTAAATTAATCAATTAATTCGTACCCAACAACAACTTCCCCAGGCTCCATTTTTGCTAGATTTAAGCGGTCCATGATCCATAGCCCTCAAGTTCGAGTCTCCGGGCTGCAGCGTCTTAAAGCTCTTTGAAAAGCTTCACCAGCCAAGCGCTCGATAAGACTTTCTTTTCTATCCTGGTTCTGTAGACTTAGGACAATGGATTAACAATTAGAATTAAATTGATTTTTCATTGGCTAATCTTTGATTTTCTCATTTGCCGCCAAATCTGGAAAAGGAGACAATATGAATGTGAATTCTTCTCAAGGTGGGATTCGCGAGACCCCATTTGAGACAAATCCGCTGATCACAATCTCTGCGGCGCAACCTCATTGAGCTCCCCTAGACAAAGAAAAGCAAGGCTGAGGTAGACTATATCTGCGAGTAAAGGAGACGCCGAGGCCGTCTCTCCAACTCCGCAGGGCGGGTCGGAGAGGCGCGATTGGTCCAAGATCGGCCCATCCAGCGAGCAGTTTGCCAAGCTCTCCGAGCCCAAACTAGGATTGGCTATTACTTCTAAGTGAAGACTTTAAAAGGACTTGCAATCGAGGTTCTACTGGTGGAAAAGAAAACGTTTTGGTAATCTTTGGGTTGTCACACAAGTCCAAGAGGGCTTCTTAGTAACGAGAAGAGCCGTCTGGGCCTAGCTCAGATCAATCTTATCTTGCGAGAAAGCCCCTCTTAGGCTTGCTGAGACCAAATCAGGTGGAGCGAAGCTGCCGCTTTTACTATTGGTGGGAATAAAATGGCTACATCTCGAGGTACTCATACAGACATGAACCCAGATTCAAGGTCAACGATCTCTCACCGTGGCAACAAATTGCAGTCTCAGGTTGTAGATACCAAACGGAAACCTCAGGAGCGAAAATCACGCAAAGCAAGCCCTGCGTCGGCAAATTCAAAGGATGGTAAAATCAAACTAATTCGGGAAAGCAGTGGTACGAACTTCAATGAGCATCTCACAAAAGCTCGCCAGGTTGGCCTGCTCACAGGAGCAATACTATTGACAGCTCATGCATTTTACTTTCTCAGCTCTACTGTAGGAGCTCAACATGGCGAATTTAATCTTCAGAAAGCGCCGATGTGGGAGTCTATAGGTGTTGTTTGGAGCTCGGGCTGGATCACTGCAGCTGCCACTGGCTTAGGAGCTATTCCTTTTGTTCTTGTCAATGAACTCAGCCCGCGACTCATTGCTGTCTGTAATGCTGTAGCAGCTGGCATGATGATGGCTGCCGCACTAGGCCTTATCATTGAAGGTTGCTTGGAGTCCACAACTTCTGACACAGTCTTCTATCCAGCTGTTCGAGTACTCATTGGTGCATCGCTTGGTGTAGGTTTTGTGAAGCTGTCAAGCCACATTGTCGAGGAAAAGGGAGACCCTACAGAGGCCCTTCAGGATATTGCAGATCGCGAGATCGAAGAATTTGATATGAAGCGAGCCATGGTTATTATGGCTGTGATGACCTTGCATTCTTTCACTGAGGGTGTGGGAATTGGCGTTTCGTATCATTCCCAGACGCTTGGTGGCTTCATCTCTGCAACCCTTGCTGTTCACAATATTCCAGAGGGTATTGCAGTCGCTATCGTTCTCATTCCACGTGGCTTCTCCCTGCTCGCTACTGCATTGTGGTGTATTTTTTCAAGTCTGCCTCAGCCCTTAATGGCTGTTCCAGCATATATCTTTGTTGACTATTTCCGCTTCATCACACCGATTGGTTTTGGGTTTTCAGCTGGAGCAATGGGATTTGTGTCTCTCTTTGAACTCCTGAGTGAAGCCAAGGAAAAGCTTTCGCCTCTCGAAGCCCATACCATCATGGGCTGTGCAATGGTTGCCATGGGTTGCACGCAGATGGCATTGCGAGATCACACTATGTAAATCGTCAAGTTACAGTAACTGCTTCCATCATGACTTTATTTTGATTCAGTAAATCCTTTTTCTTTACATCGCGCACATCTTAAATGACAAGTAATGAATGGACTTTAATTGAACCTGTGATAGAAACTCACCTTCCTGAGAGACAACACTTTTGACCCCTTAAAGTATGACATGAACGAAAAGAAGCCATGATAAAATTCTTGTGTTCATGATCTCTCTCAGTGTTGTCCGAGTGATATATTAGCGTTAGCCTGACATCGTCTGTTTAAGCATAGTGCTTAATAGCCTGGGTATTGATTGTAAGCCACCTTAGAACATGTATTGCGCTGGACACAATTTTGTCAGCACGTGGATAACAATTTTGAGTTTTGGTGAGATAGCTGGCATGTAGCATGGAACCGTCTGCCATGCACGTCCAAACTCCGCATACGCTAAGAAATGTGATTCTGATTAAGACATTTTATCAAAATCGAGCTATCACTTGCACCAAGTCACAACTCGTAGAAACTAAATCCATCGCTAAGGTCATCATGGCGTGGAAAACTACTCAACAATCGCCATGGCTTTGCAAAATAAATATGTTCTTGGTATGAAGCTTTTTATACACCTTGGCTAAGGTCGCTCTAAATTAAGAGGTATTGGCGTCTATGGGACACGCCAAAGCATTCATACGAGATGCGCATACTGACTACTGCCCGCATGAAAAGTATCTTCTCGATATATCCTTGCACTAATAACATATAATCCAGGCTGTGTCCTGAAGACAATAAACTATATTAAGCAGAAACTTGAATGCACTTAGGTTTGCCTGCAGCATATTGCCCCTTTCGCTAGATATCCTTGAGGAGAGTTTTACTCAAAAGATTGAGACTGAAGACAAACTCATCGTTCTCCATATTTAATGTCAGCTAAATTCATATGAAAGAAGGCCAACTTTTGACAACGCAAGAGAAGTACTAGAATCAAGAAGGACAATGCGCTTCGTAGCTTCATGCAGCTTCAGAATAAAGTGCGCCTTGGAAGCATTTTAAAAACAAGATACAAAATAACACTCAAAGCAAAAGTATTGATGTACCTACAATTCTAAAAAGGAAAGAGTTATCAAGAGGATTTTGTAAAAGTGAGATTCCATTGCGAGAAGCGGTCTGGAGAAAAGGCAGAAGCATTATCAAGACCGTAGCGTCTCAAATCGCGATGAATTTGCGGAGATTCTGATTCAGTAAGAGCGATTTGGTGCGCCAGAATGCGAGCGGAACCTGCAGCCATAGTCCAGCCAACCGGCCCATGCCCAGTATTGATCCATATGTTTTCGACTGTGCCGGGCAAGCGCCCAATAATGGGTAGTGAATCAGGCGTTGTTGGGCGTACTCCAGACCACGCCTGGCGTTTCGACGTCCAAGTCATTTCCGGGAAAATCGAACGTGAGCGAGCAATAAGCGCGGTCTCGTAACGCTGTAGCTGCTCCGGAGATGCAGGCTCGGCCCCATCTTTTACAAAGTCTGAAAATCCAATTAGGCGCACGGCACCGTTTCCGAGGGGGGTGACTTGAAAATTGAGAGGCCCACTAACATAGTCTGCAATACTTGCTTTAGGGGCATTCTTGACACCATACAGATCAACAGACGCACCTCGAAGACCAAGAATAGGTAAAGCTGGCATTCCAAGAGATGCCAGAGTCTTGTTAGTGCTTGGGCCGCAACACAGAACGACATGGTCTACCTCCATGGTGGTAGAATAAGCTCCATCCCCTTGGGTAACTATTAGCTGTACGCGGCCTGCTGGGGTTTGTATAACGCTTTGTAGGCGCTGGCCGAACCAAAAGCGTACCGGATTTGGGCCCTTTTCGCAAAGGAGCTTGACTTGGTTGGTAAACTTTTGAGCATCCGCAGTGTAATCATCATGGGCAAGGACACATCCTGGTTTGAGTTCTTCCTTTTTCATTTTAGAAAAATATGTATTGAGAAATGGGTATGCAAGTGCACATTCATCACATGAAAGTTCAGTCCAGCGGTTGAATCCACTTCCGCTTGATTTTTGCATCAAGGTTACAGCCTTGTCTACGCTTTCCTCTGAGCCATAGACCCACACATTATCTGCGCGAAGGTCGATACTAGATCCCTTGCCAGGGAATTGCTCAATAAGAGCAGCTGTGGCATCCTGACATAGGTGCGCAAGCTTACGAAATATTTTGTTATTGCAGTCATGGCGCGCTGTAGTGCAGTTGCGGAGAAAGATTGCACCCCATTGCAAGAGGTCTTGTGTAGGTTCAACAGAGGATGGCAGAGAACCTGTCGGTTTAATTTTGGTTGCTTCGACGATGATCGCGTCCTGCTTCGATGAACCCCAGAACATGCGCCAGAGCCCTCGCAGAGACATGAATTCTTGTAGAATTTCAGGCTTTGACAGCGGGTATGATGCCACCAAAGTTGGACAAAACCTTCCTGCGTTCGCGTAGCTCGTCTCTAAGGCTACATTTTCACGGGCTTCAAGAACTGCTACGCGAAATCCAGCTTCTCGAAGCGCATGTGCTGTGCACGTGCCGATTATCCCGCCACCCACTACTACAACCTCCTTTCCTTGCGTGGGTGCTGAGGAATCCACCATTTTGTTGGCCCAAGTAGAACGAGACTAACCAAAACGCGAGCAAAGGAAAGTGACAGTATTGTTCGGGGGTTTAGCGCCTGCCACCAAAGTCTACCCGTGGCGCTTTGCTCTGGCACGCACAATCTCTGATACAGTTTAGCTGCCTTGTAGGTTCAAAGAATACTCGTCAAGAATACGTTCTTCTGATATTTCGGACTAGGTGAGGGTAGGTTGGTTTGATCTTCTCGTTGAGATCTTTCTGCTAAGGTCCTAAGGTATGAATGTTAATACTGACTACCTACCACTATTAACTAGAGATTCATTATTTTATTTTAATTAAAGAAAAAAGAAAAGAAAAGAAAAGAAAAAAAAAGAAAAGAGTAGTACCATGGTAGCTCTGACGTGATCTCCGAGCAGCTTTTGTGTCATTGCGAACTGCAAGGCTGGCGTGTCTCTTCATCGATCTCTCCTGGATACTATATAGACACTGATATCTGTAAGTAGAAGGGTAACACAGTTCTGGGCTCGCGAGACATTGGACTACTAGGGTCGGTCATGGCTCGAGAAGTTAGATATAGACTTAGTACTTTGGATGCTGCCAAGTTAGAAATGATACACCCCCGTCCCCGCCAGTAGGAAATGACCAGGCCTAGAGGAAAAATTAGGCATCTCAGCGTCCAAGTGTGTATCAGCGCCTCTTCATGGGGATAATAATTCTAACCATTTGGGTAATGAGATGACCGCAACGCCGATGAGCGAGGGTGGTGATAATTGCAAGCAATGTTTAACCGGGTGTCTTCTTAGTTAAAGATGTTCTACATTTTATGAGTTACAGGTCAAAAATTACTTGTTAATCGATTTATACTTCACAAATTACCCGGGAAACTAGAGCTGCAGTAGAGGCCTAGGTTGAATAATGCTGTGTAAGTTGGTGTAATGGAGGATATATATTTATTTATTTGTCATGGCTAAGCTCTGCTATTGCTAATTAAGACTTGTCTGGCTTTGCAGAATTCAATGAGGCAACATTGTGGGTTAGTCTATGAACAAATATTCTGCATCAGGAGATATATATCGACGTATACTAGGTACATGTTTCCTGCTTATTTGATTAGATATAGAAATTAAACTCGTTCACTTCGATATGCATCAATATCTATATACAACATCTCCCAAGCACCTTGCATTTATAATCTTTTCGACATGGTACTATACGTTTCTGTGGTTCATGTATGTTCAATTGCAGTGCCTATGTACTAGGTAGATTTAAGTTACATTACCTTGGGCCCTTTTACTTTTTTAAAGTCATTCCCGCTTTAAATATAGCTTCTGTGGCAACAAACTTGATGGTTGTTGCACAATCCGAAGCATCATACAATACTTGACTTTTCGTCAGCATCAAGCAGGGTCCATATATGCGTGTGCTGCGTGAGGGAATCTCCAAGAGCCCTGAATCACTCTTGAATCTTCCCTCCGAACCACAATCCCTTGCTTCCCCTTTTTTCTTTTTTCTTTTTCTTTAAAATAAGATTTTTTTTTCGAGTTCCCAGGTGAAAAGAAAAAAGAAAAACGAAGAAAGCAGTATATTCTTAAATCAATCATCAATCTGCTTGAGCCTTGCAAGCGAAAAGATATCATCGCCAAGCACATGTGTGGAGGAGGCCCATGCCACCAATGTAGTTGCATTGTCCGACGTGATTCTTCCCGCATAAGCCCAAGTCTCTTCAACATTTTCTAACTTTGATATTACTGGAACCCAAGTTAACTGCAAAGCCATGATTTGATCCGCTCAGATGTACCCAGGCATGAATTCTGCTTCAACAGCCCTGCGGCTTCTCTCTTGACTCTTAATTCGTGAAAAAATCTAGTCTCGTCAAAGTACCAGCTTCTACTTGCTCGCAATACAGATTCCGCACAGCCAAACTTTATCGTTGAGCGCCGTTTGCTCACGCATGCCAAAACTCTGATGAACAGGCATCTCTGTGTGCGCGAATTTCTCTCCAGGTCTACGCCGCTCGCAGTCTGGGCAGGTAGGCATTCATCAGGTTTAAAGCCTCAAGCAAATCCTGCACGTCGTTCTCGCAGTTAAGGGGCGCTCCTGCTGCACGCCAAAGCTGCCATCAGCGCGTATTTTCATGCATGCCTCGCTTACTTCCTAACAAAGCGAGATTAAGAGCGCGTTTTTGAGATAAACCGCCTCCGGCCGGAGCGAGGGTCGCGAAGACGGCTGTAGGTGCCTACTCTGCTTTTGATGCACGTCCGTTTGGGCCATCTCTCCCCAGAGTTTTAGGAAGGCCTTTCGAGCTCTGGGACGTTGGACATCCGCAGTGCACGTGCTTTCATGCGCTTCTGCTTTTCTCGGCATTTGTAACGGTGCCAAAGCACGACACTAGCACCTGCTAGGGCCCAGCTACTGCAGAGGTGGCAATATGGCGGCACTTTCCACCTTCTTTTATATATATATATATTATATTATTTTTTTAATTTAATATAAAAAGTATGTAGATGAATGAATGAATGAATGAATGAGCGGACCAATCGCAGTTTTTCCTCCCGGGCCGCCTCCTAAGCTTTACCATAGTCTTACTGGCGCACGGCGAAAGCTCTTTCCCAACTTAAAATGCGCGAGAGATGAGTGGAATGGATGAATGAATGAATGAATGAATGAATGAATGAATGAATGAATGAATGAATGAGCTGTACCTGAAAAGTTTGGCGAAACTTCGTCGCAGATTGGAGCGTCATTCATTCTTCGATGTCAGGGCAAACACCCATTGAGGCCGCGAGGAGATGGCGTTTGGAGCGAGGATAACGTCCATCTCGTGAGGACGCCATGGCCTGCTTGGGACGCGGCCATCACGGGCGGCGTGTGGCGGAAGCCGGCGGCAACTCTGGCGCAACGGGGACGCTGCAAATGGCCCTTTCACCGCATTCTTCACTTTGCGGGAACCGGTTACTATGGAGTATTTATTTTGTTCCACTTGCGCTCGCGCCAAAGGTGCACTTGCGCCACTGGTCAAAGGTGGAAAGAGCTGTTAGGACGGAAGAGAAAGAAAGAGACGGCCATGTATTAGGTTCATTTAGTTTATAGTTAGTTTATAGTTAGTTTAATTTTATTTTTTAAATTAAAAGTAAAGTTCAAGTTCAAGTTGAATAAATAAATAAATAAAGAACAAATCATCAATATGATATGTAAATAAACAAAAACCAAGGTTATTGAAACTTTGGAGTTACCGCCATCGATGATTATGATGATCATTAAAATATAAGAAAACTCAGGTTTTGGTTTCGCTCCGTGGCTTCTCTACACTTAGCATAATGAACTTTAAACTCTGATTTGGGGTGCAGGGATGCTTTCTATCAACAGAAACCAAAGACATCGCGCGTACTCAAACTCTCGATACACGTGCAAAAACACTGCAGATATCGAGCGAGAGAGCGCCACGAGGGCTTAAACCGTCTTAGTCAGGCACCTCAAGATCGAAGAAGAAGAAGGCCAAAGCTCGAGAGGAGGAATTAGCTCGTAGGACATAGGTACTTGGTGAAGATGACGACGGAGAGGTAGTGCTGAAGAATGCTGCTTTCCTCTTCAAGAAGGTTTTTTCATACCGTACCTACAATCGACTTGGAAACTTTATTTAGAAAGGTAAAGTAGCAGAATGTTAATAGCTGAGCTGAGCTTTATCACTATAAATAAAATCATTTGACTCCTCCTAATTCGGTGTTTTTAGCATGAACGAATGGAGTGTTGTGTGAAACAGCGAAGTGAAGCGGAGCGAGTGCAGTGCTGAAGCAGACGCTCCATGATGGCGTGGAAGCTGCTGCGAATGCGTCACGGCATTGGAAGGGGACCGCGGCTGCTTGCTCGCGAGGATCCTGGGAAGTCCGGTGCAGTTCGATTGACGATTCGTGATTGGATGGTTTTATGATTGGATGGTTTCATGATTTCATGATTTCATGATTTCAAGGCGGGTCTCTTGAACTTTATTCGCGCAATCGCACCTTTGCTTACCATGAACGACGACCGTCTCAGCTCAAAGAAGAACGAGGATTATAAAATTGTAATCTCGATGATCCTCGTGTGTTTCCAAGAAGAAGAAGAAGAAGACGCTAGCTCATCAGCAGTCTTGGCCAGTGATTCGCACCTCAAAGGTGAGGTCTCATCGCCTGGCGGCTGCCCGATTCAGATCGAACAATGGAGGATCTTGAATTGTCAGAACTCCGCTTGGGATCGAGACTGTCTTCTGCCTTACTAAAGCTCAGGACGCCATAATCATCGATTTTGGGTGTTTATACACAGTACAGCCAAGTCATTTTAGTATTGTTTAGTATTGTTTATTGTTATTTCTTTCTTTATGGAACACTTTTTTTGCATTATTATTCTTATTATTATTCTTATTATTAATAGCTGAGTAAACAATTTTGAACTTGAAGGATGTTTTGTGTTTTTAATTTTAATATTTAAAAAAGAAGTGTAAATAAAAAAAATCATAACACCGCCTATCTACGTACTAGTAAAGCTAAGCTAAGGGTTAGCTAACATAAATATAGATGCCGCAACAGTGGCTTTCTTACAACTTTTGAGGCCAGGCCAGGCCAACAAACTCGAATTTGCGCCGGAGACTGTGTCCCGCGCCGGACGAAGTGCTCGCCGGTGCCCTACTCCTGCTGCACGCTCTCTTTCATTCATTGAGGTTCTTTACGACGCCCTGCGAGGTTTGTGGGGCATATACTTGCGTACTCGGGTACGGCCGACTGCCACGAGTTAGAACAGTGCAGATCGACTCTTTGGCACTCCTTGCCCTGCGCCTTAGACCATAACAGTCAGACCGTGCGGCTCGGTACAGGTGTTGGCTTCATTGCTACATTACCCGGCGCGCGAGGCAGAGACCACGTGCTGTTGAGGTGAACGCAAACTCGAGCCTTTGACGAAAGTTCTTGTCATACTCGGAAAGACCCCTATTTCGATCTGAGGCCTCTTAGAACGGCCATCAAAACTTACACAGGAACTTCTCGCTCTCTCAAACCAAACTCTAGGATGGTGGACCTCAAACATGCACACGAAGGTGTTCGTGACCTTCCTAACCCCCAGGACCTGGAGCTGCCTTTTGTCCTTGAGTCAACTATGGAGCTGAAGGACTTCAAGAAGCCAGAACTCAAAGCTGGTCCTGATGATCAGCAACAAGGCAAGAATAGCTCCGCACTTGATCTCGCTTGGCAATTTTTCCTCCTCTCTTTTGTTGCACTTTTGACTGTACACAGCGTAAATGCTCTCCAGAGAGAAGACACTGAAGGCGTTCTGCTTGTTTGGAGCTCTGCTTGGACAACTGCAGCTTGCTCAGCTTTGGGTATTGTTCCCTTCTTCTTCATTAAGGAATCAGAAAGCGTTGCTGCAGTAGGAAATGCCCTAGCAGCTGGAGTTATGGCCGCCGCATCCCTCGGCCTCCTTGCGGAGGGTCTGATGGAGCCAACTACACCAGACACTATATTTGAGCCGTCAATTAAGGTCCTCATTGGCATGTACCTTGGCGCAGGGTTTATGAGGCTTTCCGAACGTATGCTCACTGATAAGGAGGCTGTTGATCTCGCAGAAGCCAAAAGCTGGCAGAGGGCACTAGTCATTATGACTGCAATGACTGTTCATGCATTCGCTGAGGGCGTTGGTATCGGTGTTGCTTTTCGTACCGAGACTATGGGCTCAGTGGTCAGCCTTTCCCTTGCTTTGCATAATATTCCTGAGGGGATTGCGGTCGCTGTAGTTCTCATCCCGCGTGGGTTTTCATGGGTTGCAACTGCGCTCATGTGCATCCTATCAAGTGTCCCGCAGCCCATTATGGCTGTCCCTGCGTTCATGTTTGTAGAGGCATTCTCATGTATCATTCCCATTGGATTTGGATTTGCTGCAAGTGCCATGTTCATGGTCGTTGGTTTCGACCTTGTACCTGAAGCACTGGGAGCAATTGGCCCTCTTAAAACCTACTCTATCATGATTACCTCCATGATTTGCATGTGTGCACTGCAGTACGCAATTCGCGCATTGTAGAAATTATCCCTGTAGTAATATTTTGGTAGTAGAGGCGATTGATTCCTGCACTTTGACATCGCACTTAAACCAGCCATGTTTCCATCTCACTTTAAAAATATTAGAAATTCCTCACGAAAACCGTTTACCAGACCTCGTTGCAGAGGTGTTAGCACACGTTATTGAGGATGCAGTAGACGGGGAGAAATGCGAGAGGGCAACAAAGCTCTGTTTATAGAAGTCTGATGATTTCTAGCCTGGTATCTGTTTATTTTATTTCTCGCATGAAAGCACTTCTGGAGTAAAAACATAAACATACATAAAGCCCAGAATGCAATATTTTCAAGCTCTTTTCTGGTTGCTTGTACCGAAACTGCACATGAACAAACTAAAATAAAATTGGCTGATAATAAATTAGCATCTGCTTATTCCTTTTTTTTTAATATATGGATCTTACCTCTTGTTCGGAACTCACAAAAGGTAGTTAGTTATACCTGAGATTTTAGAGAAGACGGATGCAAATACGCAATCTTGGCCACTTGAAGAGCCTAGGAGTTGAGACACCCATAAACCCAAATAACCTTGGGGAGCAACACTAGAAATTATTTAGGCAGGAATCTGGCCTTGCAGTAATTGTTCAAATGTTGGTAAAAGTTCGGGTGCTTGAGCATCGTGAAAGAGACCTTGTGCCGTAGCAAGAACTTCCTCGCGCCGTGTTTGTCCACGATTTAGATCTTTCATGCTAGACAACAATTGTGCAAACTGGTCCTCAGTTAGTAGAGATCGCGCCTTACGAAAAAATTCTCGTCCACATCGTGATAATTCCTCAGGATCTGCAGCGCTTGCGCGCGGGGTTGTGATACCTAGTGACATAGATGATGAATGAGATAGTACAGAAGGGGATGAAGGAACGCGCATTAGAGAAGGTCTGGTTTGATATGATTTCTGACGTGGGGCGCTCCAGGAGTGTGATCGAGCGCTAAGGCGTTCATCAATTTCTGCCAATAACTCTGCATGGTGGTTGGTGTCTGTGTCGAGATTCAAGTCAGACATACTTGAGCTATTTCGAGGGCTCAATGTCCATCGCTGCAACCCGCTTTGGGATTGTCGACGCTGTTGGTACGGTGCGTTGTTATTGGATTTAATATTATTATTGCTCGCGTTGTCAGCAGTGGTAGTATTAGTAAATTCAGAATCAAAAGAAGCTTTTCGCCGTGCATATGGACTCTGGCTTTGACTCCGATACGACCCGGGTTTACTCACCGGGCTTGAGAGTTGAGTCGGCACTATAGAACTAAGTCCCGACGTCTGTACTTTTGCTGGTCGAAGGTTTTCCCTCATCCGAAGGCTTCGTGAATGCGTTGTATCAGGCGACCCAGGCGGCACAGTCATGGTTGGTCCAGGACGAGTGTGGCTTAGTTGAGCGATGAGTCCATTTCTTTCCTCTACGAGCCTCTGATTCTCTGCTACCAATTTCTCAACCAGATCCTCGTGCTCTCTACGGATTTCCTCAATCTCAGCAGCATGCCTCTCTCGCTCTGCTGCAAGCTCATCCTCAAACACACTCCGCACGTGCTCCAGAGCAGAATCCAGGGCCGCAGCCATGCTCATTCAATACAACACCCAAAGCCCAGGGTGGTTGGTTGCAACACTACAGATAAACTGATTCTGCAGCAATACAATCAATCCTTCTTTGAGCTCTCCGCCTTGAGCTCGATATGCTTGGTCGCAAAGATATCGATAGGAAATGCTCCGCGGACGAGACGACGGACCCGGGATCCACACTTGTCGTTATGCCCTTAGGCTAAAATAAATGCTTTTTCCCACTCATTTCCGAAGCAATTTTGTTCGTTCTATTGTATTAGTACGAGTACTCTTATTTAGGTATAAGTAGCACTATCCTATGTTATTTCATAAAGTTATGGAGTAGGTTAGTACCTAGTAGGTAGTACTAATGAAAGACCTGCCTCTTTAAGAACTGGTTGTCGGGATTATGGACCATAATTAAGCAAACTAATGATGGTATGAATAGTCGTCCGTTGGGACCATGTGCATTGCACGGATGGATTGCTGTGTCATCTAATTGGCTTGGAGGCAAAATAAATTGAGGGGCCCAGCAGCAACTCATGAGTCTGAGACAATTTGTATTTTAATGTTCGTGCATTGTGGAGTTTACGAGTTCGGACAATGAGTAAGAATGAAACTCGTGTGAAGATGGCATTGCAAATGAAGGAACCTGCGGCACCAGCTGAGCTCGACGCAGGGCTGCTGGGACTCACAAAAATTGATCTCGACGAGCTACTCCGATTCGAAGTGCAAAGAGCTCAAGATGCTCTTCAGCTCTGGGAGCAGCGACAATCTGCAAATCCCGATAATAAATTAAGAAGGCAATGCCAACTTCGCGAGGAGTGGAGGAGGAGGCATGAGGATTTCACGCTTGAGCGGTGCCAACCCGAGCTCCTTGCTCAATATAGCCCAACTGAACTACAAAGCCTCAAACAACATGTCAAAGTTGCCTGCGTGAATCGTGAAAAGGAGCAAAGTCACCTTACAGACTTTCTATGTTTGCATTGTTGGCCGAATTTGAACTCCACAGAAACTACAACAGAAGGTATTCTAGCTCTTGTACATACAAACAGGCTGTTCATTTCTAATTTACTGGAATTACAAGAAGATCTTGGTCCAAAGCCTGGCCAGATATGGACTCAACGCTGGAGACATCGCGTAGAGAGGTCACGAAGACAAAACAGTGCACAAATGATCCAGATTTATGTTCGAGGATATCTTGCAAGGAAGCGTTTCCAGCAACATAAAGCCGGAGCCTGTATTGTACGCTTCTGGAAGGGATTTCTTTACCGCAAATCGATCCTTAAGAGGCTCTATACACAAGGACACGCACGTGCTTTGCAGCGGTGGTGGCGGTTCGCGCATAAAAAAGGTCTCTGGAAGCGAAGTTCAACTCTTGGCATTGTTCTTGAATCGAAATATGCAGTGGATGGTCTTGTACGCATTCAATCGTTTGTCCGATGTTGGGTGGCAAGAAGAGAGGTAAAATATAGGCGCTGGGTAGCAGACAAAAAACGCGATGCACGAATTGCACGGGAATGGCGTGCTACGCGTCAGGGGTTGATTGGCAAACTGTCCAGAGACGGAGTGCTTGAACAAATTGCTGAATCAGAACTAACCTTGGTACGTGAGGTGCTTGAAATCGAGGCTCTGAAGCTTGCTGAGCAGCAAACGTGCGAGCAACAGATTCTAGCATACGAGAAACGCGTGACACATCACCTGAAGCGTGCCAAGCTTCCTCCAGGGTGGGTTCTTTCCGAAGACGACATGAGCGAAGAATCTCGTGAACAGCAATCTAAATCCAAAACCGGAGCACGATATCTTTGCCTAAAAACGGGGCAAGTCGTCGATCGCCATCCAAACTACACCAAATTAGACGATCTTAAACTCAAAGCAAGAAAAACGGCAGATCAAGCACTGGAGAAACGTGTGAACGAACTAGATCATTTAACCCATGCCATGCGTGCCCAGCACGAGCTTTTTGTTCGTCAAATGCTCTCTAATGCGTCCTAGAACACATGTCCATAAGGTTCTCTATAGCCTGCGAGGGATGGCAGTAAGTAAGAAACGCTTTACAAATGATTAATTTGTTTATTAACTATCGAGGGAAACTAGTTAGATTATACATGGTTGCCACCACCGTTTTGGCGGCCTTTATTGGTCCGCTGAATAGCAACACAATACTCGGAAAACGAGAGTTCTCCATCACCGTCCTGTGTTGATAGGTCCTCTCCGAAGAGGAGTTTCATTTGCTGTTTAAATATCAACCATATGCAAATTTGTAAAAGAAGGTATCATTAATCATAATAAACAGTCAGTTCCAATCTATCTCCCCGTTTCTTTATTATCCCAAAAATGACAAATAGCTGTTAGAAAATAAGAATAAAAACTTACGCCTTCGAGCTTATCTCGGCCATACCGGGTGTAAAGCATATGCATTGTTTCATCCACAGTAACCTTCCCACTACCGTCCTTATCATAGATCATAAATTGAATGACATTGAACAGCTGGCATGGCTCAAGCCCTGTCGTGTCAGCAAGATTCCGCTGATATGTCAATTTGAATTCGTCCCAGTCTACAACCCCATCGAGGCTCTCGTCAACCTCCCAAATAATCTCTTCAATATCTTTTTTTGTAGTTGGTTTACCAAGGGTTCTAAGACACTCGGCTAAATCAACCGCACGAATTCGCCGTTGTGGATCATTATCAAGTGCAGATACTTCCTTCTCTAATGCAGCAATTTCCAGGCGTAGAACCTCATACTCAGCATCCACCTCCTCAGGAGACATCACCTCCCCTTCTTTATTTGTGACGACAATGTTGTCCGGAGCTTTTTTATACGCGACCAGACGGTCTCTCCGCGCACGTTTTGGCTGAAGCCTTACAAATAGCTTACTTTTCGGATGGTAGCTACACAAGGTATTGTATACGCGGAGAAGCTCCTTCTCCTCATTTTGAGAAATACCCTTGGAGGTTTGGTCGTTCTCCATTTTCCCAGGTTAAGCTCAAGATAATGTGGGGAACAAAGTCTCTGCTTCAGACTTTGCAGGAAACGTGCTTTGTAATTGGTGAACGCGTGCCACAATAATGGCCTTGGATCACGCTGTTCACCAAGGCCGTCGCAAATGATACTTTGTAGAGACTCTTTGATGAACAAAAAAAATGCAGTATTGCTTAGCTTGGCGCACCTGTGCCAGGTAGCAATTCCCACTTCCGTAGATATTGCGCGCTTCTCGCAATTTTATGCTTTCTGCGTGCTAAGGCCAAACACTGAGCTCGTCAACAAACAGATTCAGCCAATTATATTCTTCCGCATAGATTACCAAGAAGGGTTGTTCTCTCAAAGGCGAATCTTGTACACACATGCATATTTTCTCCCCTTTCGATTTGAACGCAAGCTCTTATGACTAACTCTAATTATTAGTATCAACTCTACCTCCTACTTATTTTTATATTGCCAATGGTTTAATGAAGCAGCCTAAGGAAGCGACTAGTTCGGTTTAATACCCATATCTGATTTTGCACCTGGGTATCGTAACGGATACTTTCCCCTAAAAGCGTTGCGCAGCCGCGGTGTCATCATCTAGGCCCTTATAAAGGGTCGATTTTAAAAAGTTTTTTATTGTTCTTTTGGGCGGGTGTCAATTGTCGGAGAAGGTGACTGACTGTTTGTGCATCAGTTCTAAAAACCGGGCTCAACCACGCTCCGCTCAGTTCGGGTGGACCTGTGTGGTGGCGGAAGTATCCTGCTCTTGTAAAGGTTGCTGAGGTCGGTGCCACGTGGCGGACTTGTGCTAGCCTCCTGGTGATCTGCAACGAAGCTCCGGCAATATATCATTAGCCTGAAGCTTGCAAAGTAGTTGGCTTGCTTCGTCACCCTTTTCGAAAGTCTACTCACAAATACAGATAGGCCCCTTGGAAAATAATTGAGCTTTCTTTGGTGCATGAACTTTCTTCAAGGCAAGATTCTTTCTCAAGAAGATATGTCCAGCCGTCCGCGTAGAGTGCAGTATCAGCGGGTGAGTGAGACACCTAGTGAAGACGATGTACAAAGCCAGGTCAGTGGTTCCAAGACTACCAGAGCAAAAGCACGCGCAGTTCGTTCTCAGCGAGCCGAGGAATATGCTGTGAAAATGCATGCTGCATTATGGGTACTTGCAGCTGGCTTCACGGGATGGTACTCCGATTTCATCAATGTGGCACGTTCTGGGGAAAAACTCAATCAAATATCGTTCAGTATTGGACTTTTCTTTTTTATTGTGGCAGCTTGTCTCATTCTCTATATGGCTGTGTTTGTACCGCGCGTGTTAAAGAGCGATGTGGAACCATCAGTTTACAGTCCTCAAATGCTGCCTGTTACAGGCGGCATCTCATTGTTGAGTGGTCTTTTTCTCATTATTGGATTCTGGCCTGCATTTGGGCTTCTTACGCCAGCTGTTCTTGGTGTACTTTGGCTCGGAGCGCTCATGAGTGCTCACTTTCTTCCTGCTATGTAAACGATATTTGTGTCTACTAACTTGATGAATTGTTTTTTGCTTGAGTATTATTGTATGCCTTCTCAAATCGATGGACTGCTTACTACCTATCGCTTGAGTCATTCCTCAACATATGCTCTAAGCATTCGAATTCCTTGTAAGCTTATAAGCTTGTATGACATACAACCTTGCACCGCAATATCTGCTCCTTTTGGTCTTCCTTCCCCAAACTACTCTTTAGCAGAAAATCCATAAGTACCATGAGATAAGGATAAGATGATTCTGAATGTTAATTCTGTAGTACAGTTCGCTTAGGTGTGCTTTTGAAGAAGCAGTTGTATGTGCCCTTGCGGGACGTATAAAATGAAGATTTATCGAGTTTATACAGACATTTCCATCTTGATCGTTTTGTGCGGTTTGTAGCCAATAAGTTCAAAGTCCTCGTACTTGAACTTATCAATGT
The DNA here is from genome assembly GCA_004764695.1 of Schizochytrium sp. TIO01. Taxonomy (NCBI): domain Eukaryota; class Bigyra; order Thraustochytrida; family Thraustochytriidae; genus Schizochytrium; species Schizochytrium sp. TIO01. The sequence continues at coordinate 2,873,495 of SMSO01000014.1, read as the reverse complement.
CAGTGTTGTCAGTGTTGATTTTAAGCTTCGGGAACTCGCGGGGCTCACGATCAAGCTGCTCCTTAAGCGGCTCAACGTGGTTCTTGTAAATGTGGCAGTCACCAATGACATGAATGAATTCACCAGGCTTGAGTCCAGTACACTTCGCGACCATGTGAGTGAGAAGGGCGTAAGATGCGATGTTGAATGGAACACCGAGGCCGATGTCACCAGAGCGTTGGTACATTTGACAAGAGAGCTCACCGCGTGACACGTAGAATTGAGCAAACATGTGGCAAGGAGGCAAAGCCATCAAATGGAAGGCAGCCGGGTTCCAGGCAGAAATAATCATGCGACGGTCGTTCGGGTTGTTCTTGATTGTATTGATAAGCTGCGCAACTTGGTCAACGCCCTGACCGGTGTAGTCATCGTGCATGGTCTTGTACTCTGCACCAAAGTGACGCCACTGAAAACCGTAAACAGGACCAAGGTCGCCCTCCTCACGATCGGTCAGGCCAAGCTTATCAAGGTACTCGCGCGATCCATTTCCATCCCAAATGTGGATGTTCTTTTCCTGAAGTGTCTTGGCACTGGTGTCGCCAGAGACAAACCACAGCAGTTCCTCAGCAACACCACGCCAAAAGACGCGCTTGGTAGTCAAAAGAGGAATTGTGTCGTCGCGAAGGCTGAAACGCATGGTAGTTCCAAACGTCGAGAGGGTTCCGGTTCCAGTACGGTCACCGCGGTCATCGCCATTCTCAAGCACATAGCGTACCATATCAAGGTACTGATATTCCTCATGGCGCAATCCATGAGGTGCAGCGGGGACAGGGCGGGCAACTGCAGGGGTGGCTGCTTCTTCAGGTGCTTCACTGGCTGCAGAAACTGGGCTTGCCGAACGAGATCCTTCAGCAGGGTTGTGGTTCTTCTCAAAAAGCAGAAACTCGTAGGAGATGCCCTCCTCCTCTTGACGCCCCTCAGGGGCTAGCTCAGGGTGTCCTGTGCATCGGAAAACAGCTTCGTCCATCTCAGGAAAGAAAGTATCGCACTTGAAGTCACCATAGACCCTGGTGAGATGCACACTCTCGCAAGACTCATGAAGAAGGGCTTCAGCATAGACGCTGGCACCTCCAATGACGAATGCTCGCTCAATATCAGAGCGAGACTCGAGCGCCTTGAGAGCGGCATCGAGGCTTCCGCAGACATCCACATCAGCAGGAATGTCGAGCTCCTTGCGGAGGCTCTCTACGCCGGTACTGTCAATGGCCTTGCGAGAAAGCACAACATTGACGCGACCCTCGAGAGGCCTCATTTTGGAGGGAATGCTGCTCCAGGTCTTGCGGCCCATGATTACTGCATTTTTCTTGGCAGCATCATTCACAGAGCACGTCATTTGCTTGAAGACGCGAAGCTCATTGCGGAGACGCCACGGGAGATTGCCATCGATTCCGATGCCGCCGTTCTCAGCCACGGCAACCACAAGGCTTACTGGCACACCAGCGGCCGCCTTGCTGGCGCTCGAGCTCATCTTGCGCAACGTAGTTGCGAGATACTACAACAACCTAGCTTCACGCGACCGCGATCGTGAGTCGATTCGGCTTTGGCAACGGAATCGGTTAGGTTTGTTTCTTTTGCTCTGCTCTTCTTTGCTCTGCTTTGCTTTGCTTTGTAATGCTCTGTCAATTTCCAATGCGGTGTTTTTTTTAACTTTAAAATTCGAGTTCCACACAATTCAATCTTTTCTTTCTTTCTTTAAACGCAATTAATGTCATCTAATCAAAACTGTAGGGGTAGCGGTAGTTAGACCCGCAGGGGTGGTGGTTAGAAACTTCAAGTTCAAGAATCAAGATGAATTGAAGATTTAAGAAGTTAGCCGAAGGAGCCCTTGAAAGAAGAAAGATGGCGACTTAAGGTTTCGCCGTTGGTGAAGAATTTGTAGATCAGCTTGTATAATGAACTCAGGAGTACGAACGATTACATTATTTCTATTTCTATTTTCTTTATATCTCCTCACTTCGTTTCTGGCCGGAATCTAACTACCGCGAGACGGAAAGAGCTTAATTTGGGCCTTCCGAGAGCAATAGCCAAAGGAAACTAAGACCTTCGTTTCAGATCTATGTGTTGAATAGCTTATGGAATGAACGATTCGCGGAGGCGCAGATAAACTGAGCACTGTCCTGCAAGTTTTGAGTATGGAGCAGCACGGCCGCGCTGATTTATTCGGCTTAGGATCGAGATTGAGATATTGGAGACGAATGTGGTTCCAATAGTTGTTGCAGCAGACGACCAGAAGACCAGCGACGATGGCCTCGGCTTCGATAATTTGTATGCAAATAGAAGGTAACGAAGTAAGGCGCAATCTTCAACTATTGAATGTCTAGGACATATATATTTATTATCGTGCTAGTGAAGCTAGGCAAGGCGAGATTTTAAAGCCTAAAGTTCAATTGTCCAGATTATGGTGCCGGTGAAGTAGTTGTAGAGTGATGAACTTTTGCTGCTTTCTTTTGTTCAAGGTTAAACGATATTGAGCTCGGGCATGTTTGGCTAATATATCTATGAGAGTGTGCAAGGATGTCAATTTCCTTTGCCGTGAGGTTATCCATATTGATTGGACCACTCGCAAGGTCTGAGTAGTGGAAGAATGCAGGCGGGATATCTGATGCTCGCTCGGGAGTCCAAGTTTCATCATGAGTAAATTGCATGCGAAGAACTGTATGTTGCTTCAAGGCAAATTTATTTCCATATAATTGTAAGCGGAAGAAATCTGAGTCTCGGGATATCCAATGACGTGGAGGCGAACGATTAAACGCAATAGCAACAATCTCATCGCCTTTGTCAACATGAATGGAGGATTGACAATTAATCGCTAATCGCTTATCAAAAACCATGCATTCTCCGGTTGTATTAACGTTTGTACAATCAAGGAGTAGGTTTGGCCTGACTTGTTCACATACAAGCTCAGCGTCTTCGACTTGCATAACTGCATTGAGAATCAATTCCTTAGCAGCTTCCAAAGAATCTCCGAGCTCTTCATGACAATCGACAATGAGGGGGAGGGGAAGACCTTTCCTGAATTTATCAAGCCTCTCGAAGACATTTTTCCCTTTGATGAAAAAGGTAGAATCTGAGAAGGTCTGATGCGTATGGAGTTCAAAATTATAGGCGGTTCCAGGGAAATAAAACTGATAGCGATGCCACCAAATTGAGCTGCTTTCGTCTGCGGGAATATCATACGTGCATGTACCTTCACCAAAACAACCATTGCTGATGTGAACATAGGTGCTTGCTTTCTCAGGTAATTCATCCCTCCATAAGATATATACATCCATATAAACGTCAACAAGAGGGGTGCTCAAAACGTTATTGAGATCGAAGTCGGCAGCGAACCCTGATCTCTGATCGTATACGACATACCCGAGCCCCTCATCAAGCTCAGCTAACCAGCACGCTCGCCCGCCATTCTCTGTAAAGCATTCAGTGTCTCCATGTGCCTGAAGAAGTACATGATGAATATCTGTCTGATACTGATGGTTACGCATGGTCTTTTCTGAGCGCTCCTTCAAGTCACTGTAAGCATAAAGGTGAGCATGATGAATATGCAGCGGTGGATAACCGATCTCTGTCCCATTTTTCATTGTTGGAACAAACATACCACCAAGAACAGAAAATGTTTTGCCGTAATGCGTATGCTTAAAACCCCCAACGTCTGACCAAGCGGCAGACCCCCAATCATAGTTTCCAGGAAGATTAAATGCACCAACACGTTCGAGAGTGATGTTAACATTCGGGCGTGATGGGTCAGCAAATGTACAGCGATATGATTTCAAGACAGACTTTGCGCCGCAACCCTTGTGAGGACCACCGCACACAACTTTTTCGGGGGCTTGCTCGTACTCCTCAGGTAAGACCAATTCCCAGTTCCATGAGGACTCCGGTATCGTTGTTGAGTTAGCTGGGAGTCCCCCCTCAAGGTTCAAGATGAAGGACTCAAAGTCTCCACAGAAAGTGTCACGGGCTGCAACAATTTCGTTGTAACGCTGCACTTTGCGCTCTACTTTCGATTTGTTATGAATGTCAATCTTGTATTCTGGAGATGTTCCGAGTCTTTGCAAAGATCGATCTTGAAAGAAGCGTGCATACTCAGACTTAATTTGATCTGTTAGTATCGACACCCCACGGATAAAATGGGACAAGTCTATCTGTACGCCGTTCACGCTTTCTTTCTGGGATGGAATCGATGTCTTTTCTCTGCTCTGCGTTGGTTGTCTTGGCTTGTTATTATTGAAATCATACTGCCTCGGTTCTGATATTGGTACACTTATTTCATTATCCGCTTCACTGGATATTTTCGAACCCTGCATCGAGATGTTTGTGAGACTGTTTTCATTTTTTTTCAGTTCTAAGTTTGATGCTATTAAGCTCATTGCCATACAGAACATAAAGACAGTGCAGGTGAAAAGAATAGTTTCAATGTGTCTATTCTTCCCCCGTCGGTATTCATTTTTACCAACATCAATTATGGCCTCATTGTGCAAATCAAGCAAATTTCCTACTTCAAGTTCTTCTGGCATGTGCTCTTTCTCTTTCAAGTGTTCATAAGAAATGTGCTCGTAGCTTCTCGCGGCAATTTGGTTATTTTTCATGTTAATATAACAGGGCCTGTCCAGCTTCTCCACCTTCAGTGTTGTTGTCACTTCAGAGCTAGATACCTGAAAAGTACCGGCCTTTGTAATTGGGGTCTGCTCGATTATTTTGACAAGTAAATTATTCAAGCAAGATAATGAATGATACAGAGTGACCCTGGTTATACGAGTGCGAGTGGCCATTACCAAAAGAAGTACTAGTTAGGCACTTACTGCTAACTATAAGCTCACCTCCCTAAACTAGTTTAAACCTGGATCGTTTTCATTAGGTAAGTACTCCTCGTATTAACAAAAGGAGAGGTAATACCTCCTTCGCATGCGATTTCACATTGACAATGGTAGGTACCTGCTATGGTATGATCCTCTCAATAATCAGAGCAACTCCTTTATCAAGTCTTTTAGCTTGGATAAAACTTTACCCAAAACCATTACTCATTACTAGGTGATCATTAAACACAAATAATGACTCCTGGTATCTAGACTTGTGATTTTCATTGTTTCTCATACAAAATTGAGTCCAAATCGCTCCTTGGTTGAAATCCTGCAGTAGGCGAGTTGCTTCTGTTTGATAAGCAAGATAGTTCTCTCTGCTTGGAGGTGGTTTCAATTATCTCTCTTTTTTTTTCTACTATTTTTTTAAATTAGAAGAGAAGAGAAGAGAAGAGAAAAGAAAAGAAATTGCTCGTAATACAATCATTGGACTTAAAACTTTGACTCTGACGCGGTGAAGCAACATGCTATTGCACACACTAGATGAATTGATGAGATAGAGCAAATAAACCTAGGTTTACAACTCCATGTCGTCAATCCACGTATGGCACTTGTAGCAAATGCGTTTCAGGAGTCTCCAAAGTGTGCACTACCTACCTTCATACCTAAACAATAAAGATTGAGTAAAGTGCACCATTTAAACAGGCTTTCACTTAAGTTGAATTCCGTGCACCGAGATCAATAAAATTTGAGGAATACGCGTCTACGTGAAATCATAAAGTCTGGAGTGTTTTCTAATCTTGTGTTCCCATGTTATAAGTAAAAGAGACTTCGCGTCCCATGTTGATGCATGAAGTAACTGAGATCATCCTTACGCACAAAGCGCAACCTAGAACGTGGACCTTAAGGCGAATAATTCCTGGCAAAGCGTTTGCAATGTATATGGAATACTGCAGATCCGTATACAATTATGAAATTCGTACAAAAATTATGAAAAAAGGAAAGAACTAGATAGCGTGTTCTTGAATTTTACAATTCATTTGGGACGCAGAATATCTATGGTCTACGCTTTGCAAACCCTTCCACGGTGACCAGTACCCTACAGATGATTAGATTTCTCAAAGGAAGAATCTTTCCCTACGAAATACTCTACTTGTTTGTTTGTTGGTTCCATAGCACATGTTTGTCTACCGGCAACAACCTCATGAACTTGCACATGTGAGCATACAAATATTCTTATCAGCGAAACCCACAATTCCAAATTATGGGTTCCGCACTTCACTTAACCATCATTTGTCATGATTGTCAAACTTTAAAAAGCAGAACTTTGACTAACTAAGCGATGCCTTCTCACGGCGGCGGCCCATACGGAGACGAGGAGGGCGGGAATGATGCCTCACAGGCGTCAAACTTCTCGTATGGAAACCTTTCTTTTGTAGAGTCTCAATCTAAGGGTCAAGGTAAAGGAAACGTCCATGGCAGTAGCAGCAGTGATGCTCGACGGAACCAACCTAGTTCGCGGACTGGGAAACGAGACCGAGAGGCGAGCTCGCACGAGCGAAATAACGAGGAACCAATGTCGGCTCCAGAACCCCGTATATCGACGTCCCATGGAAACCAAATCATTAATGATAAATGTGAGGAAGTGGACGAGGAATCAACTACTCAAGGTCGTAAAATTCGCAAATCTCATGTCTTCTGGGCATCCCGAGCAAATGCTGCAATTAGCAGTGATTTTTGCCTTAAAGTTTCTTCGCAGGAAATGGCATCAATGGGGAAAATCTCAAAGCTTGGGTTAAGACATGAGTTCAAGCCTCCAAGACAGGTTCAGCCTGCGCAACAAACAGAATCTCGAGTCCGTGTTGAGCTTGAGTCAAATGCACAATTAAGAGGAACTATTTTTGAGAACGACTCTAGCTCACAGCGGCAAAGGGCGTCTAACGCAGCTATGGGCGCATCACAGAGAGATATCGAAAATAGTAGATATGCTAGTAACGACAATGATCGTGATCGTGATCATGATCGTGATCGTGATCGTGATCGTGATCGTGGAAGAGGCTTAGTGCAAACAACAATTAATTTTGGTGCAGCTGATCTACCTGCTGGTCAGAGTTCATCACGAAAATTTCGCACAAGCAGCTGTTTTGATGTTGGGCAGGCTACGGATGATATAGAAGAACTAAGGGGTGGCGAGGTAGAATACTCAAACGATGGATTTGGACCTGATAAAGAAGCTCATCGCAATCCATTCGAATCTGCTGCATGGACAATGGTTGAACGCCGTTATCCGTCTGTCATCGAGGATTACTCAATCAAGGCAATACTAGAAAACCGATTAGGTAATGCTCGCAAGGTTCCTTCCCTCGCTGTGGTTGTTATTAAGTCTCATTATCTTGAAGAAGGAGCAATGTGTATAGTTGCAGATCCAACAGGAGAGATGGAGTCTGAGGTCCATCCTAAAGTTCTCAGTTCAGATGAGTATGACTTTTCTGAAGGAGCTGCTATAATATTAAAGGACTTTACTGTTTTCCGTGCTCATTTCAATCGCGAAGGATACGCAACTCACTCTATTATTATCACTCCCCGCAATATTGAGCGAGTCTTTGGGGCTCATGAGCTCACAGATACTCAAGACATGCGTGCTTACGAAGAAGAACATGGAGTTAGACAAGATGGTCATACGCGAACGTTACCTCGCAGACGTGCAGCAAGGAATGGTGAGGAGGACCTCGAGGAGGACGAAGACCTGGTTGGATGGCTCTCTGGGAATGCTGCTGAAGACGATCGTGAAGCACGCGAATTAAGGGCTACCCAAAATCGTCGAATGCGCAAACTGGAGGAGATATTGTCTCAACAAGATAGCATTGCGAGTGACCCCAGCAAAGAACGCTCGGAAGAAACAAGGAGGAAGTTTCATGTCCAGGAACAACGTCATACAAGTAGAAGATCAGCAAACTCTGAGAAAGATTATTCTCAAGATTCCGTTGCATCAACTCGGTCCTCTCAGTCCATTTCCAACCGCGTGGTCTCTAGCACGAAGCGAGCGAGACAAGCTACTAGCGATGGTGATGGCAGCTGCGAAGAAGGCGCTGCACAAACACGCACAGTGACAGAAATAAAAACTGTGGGGTCTCTACAGGAGCCTTCCACAGATGTGAAAAACTCACAATTATCCCAGCGCACCAATTTGTTTGACAATGCTGGTAGTCAAGAAACACTTTCTCCAGATGTTGACTCCACATCGCAACCATATCAAGCCACGAAGCAAGCTGAACATGCTTCTTTAATAAAAGACACAATGAGATCCCAAAATGCGAAAACAGTGCATACGAAGTCAGATCAGGATCTGGAAGCGCAACTTAAAGAACTCGAGGATTCCTTTTCGTCTCAGACTTCCCCTGCCGTCCCCTCTGCCGCTGCTGCTGCTCAACAAACCAGTATTTCTAATAAGGAACAACCTCAAAGCCAAGATAATCCCAAGGAAGTTGATCGTCAAAACGTTTTAGAAGAAAAGGGGATATATACTCAGATGAGTAAATCAGGTTCATCTGCGTTTTCCCAGCAAGAGGACATTGACATGGCTTTTACTTCGCAAACTGGTGAACGCTCCAAAGAAGCAAAGAGTAACCATCTAACGACCTCATCTTTTAATGATGACCGATGGCTGGATGATGAGGATGATGAGGATGATGGGGGTTTCTTTTGATTCATTAAACTAGAAGGAAGTATCAACTTTGTAATATCATTAATTTACACATACACGAATTTTAAGAACTGAGATTAACGTAGAATTGCGTATGGAACATGCTTAGCGGAAAGTTGGGTTTTAGACACGAGCCAAGTTTGCGATCTCCGCGCGCTTTGATGCATCTTCAGGAAACTTGATGTTAAAACGAACGACAAGGTTTCCCTTATTACCAGTCTTAGAATTGGGCATGCCGTGCTCGCGCAGAACCACCTCTTGCTTGCTGTCTTTCAATGCACTAAAAGGAACTCTAATGTTGTGGTTGTCGAGCGTTTTAACAATTGTACTGCCGCCAAGGAGAGCATCCTTCAGGCTAATATCGACAGTTGTGACCAGGTCGTCACCTGTACGCGTAAATGTTTCGTGAGGTTTTTCCTTGAGTTTAAAGATCATGTCTGCAGGTTCGTAGCCTGGCTCCTCGGATCCCATATTCTTGAATGTAAACTTTGTGCCTTCTTTCATCTGCGGCTTAAGTTTGAGTTCCACAACCTGAGCAGCGTCTGTGTATCGGCCACTAGGTGTATCATACAGCTTCCGTGTAACTTTGAGTTTCTTGGTGGTGCTGTTAAATAAATCTTCCAGCGAAACGGCGAAGTCCTTTTCGATAGCAGGGCGCTTCTTCAAGGGTGCAGCCTCTCGACGGTGGCCAGCTTGTGGGTTGGCATCAAATCCCATTCCACCCATGCCACCCATGCCGCCCATGCCGCCCATACCACCACCAAAGGCACCACCTCCCATTCCGGGGCCTCCGGCATTAAACATGAAGGTACGACCTCCCGGGCCTCTGGACGCACCGCCAAAGCCACCGGCATCTCCTCCTCCCCCAAAGAATTGAGCAAAGAGATTCTCCGCAAACTCAGGCGGCATGCTAAAGCCTCCACCTCCATGACCTCCCATGCCGGAAGGCATGCTTCCCATGTTGTCGGCCTGGTCTCCTGTAATTCCTGCCTTGAGGCCTTCCTCACCAAAGCGATCATACACCTTGCGTTTATCCTCGTCAGAGAGCACTGCGTATGCTTCTGCGATTTCTTTAAACATCGTGTCATCGCCCTTCTGCTTATCGGGGTGGTACTTGAGCGCAAGCTTCTTGTACGCTTTCTTCAGCTCGGGTTCCTTGGCATCGCGCCCCACGCCGAGGATCTTGTAAAAGTCGCGTCCGCTGTCCTTTGGTGGCATCTTTACTTAATCTTACGGCTGCCTCCTGCTCTGCTCTAGTGCACACAGAACAATCTCCTGCGAGAACCTCAAGTCCTGCAAGAGCTCCAAGTCCGTTCGGGTTTTGCCGCTCTCGACGACTCTGACTGACGGATCCTGAGCTCTCTTGGCCTTTTGAGGGTTCTTCTTAGAACACTCCTACGCACTGGGCTAACCAGTGCTTAGGAGCCTACTACGCCCATCTACGCATTACGAGAAGAATGTCATCGAATTTCCAATTTTGCTTTCGCTCTCTTGTAATACGAAAGCCGGAACCGGATTTCCTCAGAACCCAGACGGAACAGTTTCCGCAGAGGCTCGAGCTTGCGAGTTCAGCCGCCAGCTACGTGCTGCCCCTCAGCCTTGGGTGCTTTTGCGGAGGCCCTTCTTTGAAGCTCCTGCGGCTTTTCATCGATCATTCGCGCTCTTCGTTTGCTCCATCCTTCAAGCACCTGAAAAGCCTCAGTTTAAGTCTGTTTGTTCTTTATGTGTTTGACTTTGCTTACTCTCCATTTCATGAGCGATGGATTTCTTCGTTAAAGCTTAAAAAGAAACATTGGAAAATGAAATGAAATGAAATGAAATGAAAAGAAATGAAAAGTGAGAAATGAAAGATTGAACATGAAAATGAAAGCTTTAAAAGAAACATTGGGAAATGAAATGAAATCTTCGGGTCGTCGATTTTCCTTCGCTCTCTGGGCTGTACGCAGCCTCTCGCAAGGCTGTTTAAATGGGCCTCGCCTCGTCAGTCAGTGGTCTTCCTGAGACCGATGCCAGGATACGAGTCATATGACACACTCCAAAGCCCTTTCGAAGATCCTGCTTTCTATCTCAAAACCTGCCCTCAAAACTTATGAAGCGTCCCGGTTGTTCGCGACTAGTCTCGAACACTCGGGAAGTTCGGGTGCCCCCAAAACTCCCCCCTTGCCCATTTAAGACCCCGCACCTCCGCCACAAAAGTCCCCTCCGCGCGTCCAAAAGGGGCTACTCGGCGAGTCTCAAATCCCCCTTTCTCGAAGACTCCAGAAGAGGCCGCGAACGTCCCGGACTTTTTCTTTTAAACCCCACAGTTGCAGGGTTAGCAGTAGATGATGGTAGCAGTTGCTAAGAGCTGGCTTGACCCAGATGGAGCAAAAAAGATACATTTGAAGGTTGAGGATGTTTGAAGCAGAGGTCTAATCGTGTATTATCTTCAGGGTTCAGGCATCTGCAAAGAGCTTCGGACAGACAGCTATCAGTGCCTAGGAAGCGCATAAGTTTGAGCGAGGTCCTGTAGGGAAAGCCCAGGTAGCTGCTGAGGATCCATTGCAGCCTGCAGCAAACCCGCAATTCCTCGAAGAGGACTCTGAAGAAGACGAACGAATAGAAGTACCCTGCTAGCTGCGAGCTACAGGTGAGTATATCGACATCGATAAGTTTACCGAGAGGTTGCAGAACTAGGTCGGTGGCGCTGCTTGCAAGTGTATATTGAACATGACGGACTCCTCAACATGGTCCGACGAAACTGTTAAGGTGATCAACGCCGCCCACGAATTGGGCGTGAGCAAGGGCCACACTCAGCTTACACCGCCCCTGGTGGCGCAAGTGATGCTAGAAAATGCCTCGTCACTTGCTGCAAGACTGGTGGACCGCGCTGGAGGCGATCGCACAATGCTGCTGCATGAGATTACCATGCTCGTAAACAAAATGCCCTCCCAGTCGCCCGCACCTGATCAGCTCTCACCCTCTAGCGCGATGCTTAGCGTGCTTCGTGCTGCTGCTAATTTTCAAAAGAAGCAAGGAGATTCCTTCCTTACGCTTGACAGCTTGCTCAAGGCCCTCGCGAACGATCCTAGCCTTAAGGGCGCTTTTAAAGCTGTTGACTTGACTCCTGCCAAAATCGAAGAAGCCGCAAAGGCTGCACGTGGTGCTAGCGGACGTCAGGTTCATACTCGAAGTGGCGAGCAAAACTTCGAGGCACTCGCCAAGTATGGCCGAGACCTCACCCAAGCTGCCATGGACGGCAAGCTTGACCCAGTTATTGGCCGCGATCGCGAAGTGGCTCGTGTTGTCCAAATTCTTTCGCGTAAGACAAAGTCCAATGCCATCCTTGTGGGCCCTCCCGGTGTGGGTAAGACGGCCATCTGTACCATGTTTGCTATGCGTATCGTCCAAGGCGACGTGCCTGAATCCATTTCCAACTGCCGACTTTGGGAGCTCGACGTGGCCGCTTTGCTTGCCGGTGCATCTCACCGTGGTGAGTTCGAGGAGCGCCTGAAGTCTGTTCTCAAGGAAATTGAGGATTCCGATGGCCAAATCATTCTCTTTGTCGACGAGGTCCATCTCCTTATGGGCGCTGGCGGTGGCCAAGGTGCAGCAGATGCTGCCAACATTCTCAAGCCTGCGCTTGCCCGAGGCCTCAAGTGCATCGGTGCCACCACTCTCGATGAGTACCAGAAACACATCGAGAAAGATAAGGCTTTCTCACGTCGCTTCCAAAAGGTGGACGTACTTGAGCCTAGTGTCGAAGACACCGTCTCTATCCTTCGTGGTATCAAGGACAGCTACCAGTCGCACCATGGTGTGACGATTCAGGATGCTGCTGTAGTCCTCGCTGCTAAACTCGCCAAGCGCTATGTAACGCAGCGTCGTTTGCCTGATTCTGCAATTGACTTGCTTGATGAGGCTGCGGCTCACGTGCGTGTTCAGCTTGATTCCCAACCAGAGGAGATTGATCGCCTCGAGCGACGCAAGCTTCAGCTTGAGGTCGAGGAGACAGCTCTGAAGGAAGAAAAGGACCTTCAGAGTAAGGAGCGTCTCAAGGTATGCCAGAAGGAGCTTAGCCAAATTGAGGAGGAGTTGCGCCCTCTTCGCTTGAAGCATGCTGATGAGAAGAAGCGTGTTGACGAGCTACGCCGCCTTCGTAACAAAATCAAGGAAGTGCACCAGAAGATCGCCCAGGCTGAGCGTGACCGCGACCTCGCCCTTGTGGCTGACTTGCGCTATGGTGCAATCCCAGAGCTTGAGAACCAACTTGAGCGTCTTACGGTGGAGGATGCGAAGCGCAAGCGAGAGAACGCTGATGACCGCCTCCTCACAGAGATCATTGGACCCCAGGAGATCGCAATGGTTGTCAGCCGCTGGACCGGCATCCCTGTAGATCGCCTGCAGAGTTCCGAGTCTGAGAAGCTACTCAGCCTTGCTGCACGCCTCAAGGAGCGCGTCGTTGGTCAGGACACGGCAATCGATGCTGTAGCAGACAGTATCATTCGTGCACGTGCCGGTTTGGCCCCTGAAACCCGCCCTATTGCCAGTTTTCTCTTCTTGGGACCCACTGGTGTAGGTAAGACTGAGTCTGTCAAAGCTCTTGCTCAGGAGCTCTTTGATGACCCGAATAGCATGGTTCGTATTGACATGTCTGAGTACATGGAGAAGTACTCTGTTTCGCGCTTGATTGGTGCTGCTCCAGGCTATGTGGGTTACGAAGAAGGTGGCCAGCTTACAGAAGCTGTAAAGCGCCGTCCTTACACTGTGATTCTTCTTGATGAGGTTGAAAAGGCGCACCGTGATGTTTTCAATGTGCTGCTTCAGGTGCTTGACGATGGTCGCCTTACTGATGGTCAGGGTACTCTGGTGGACTTCCGTAACACAATCATCATCATGACCTCCAATATTGGTAGCCAATATCTGATCGAAGCTGCTGCTGAACAAGTGATCAAACGCCGCAAGGTCACACATCGCCCGGAGGCTGACTCTGACTCCGAAGACAACCACGCTAGTAGCGATGCTGCTATGGAGAAGGCTAAGCAAAACGTCATGCGTGATGTGCGAGCTCACTTCCGCCCTGAGCTTCTCAACCGCCTTGATGACATCATTGTCTTTGAGCCTTTGCAGCAGTCGCAGCTCCATGCCATTGCTCAGCAACAGCTCGATGTGCTTATGCGCCAGCTCAAGACTGACCGCAACATTACCGTCGATGCGACTCGTGCCACACTCGATCACATTGTCGATGTGGCCTTTGAACCTGCCTACGGTGCACGCCCCTTGCGCAGATGGCTTGAACGCAATGTTGGTACTGATGTCGGCAGGCTTGTCCTTTCCGGTGCCATCCCGGAATCCTCAAATATTACCATTTCCACGAAGGATGAGCCTGTCAAGGCTGGCGTAACCAGCTCGAACCCTTCCCCGGGAACTTGTGGTTTGCGTTACGACATCACTTCCCCCCCTGAGGAAGATGCAGAAATGTCTAGCAACTAAAATGATGCCGTTTTATTGTCCTAACTTAGTTAATCCTATCATGTGATTTAGAATATATTTCCACCTTCTAAAGCTACACTTATGTTTTCATCCTTCTTAGATGCGTGCTGCATCTACTTTTTAGATTAAGATAAGAACCTGAATCTTGTTCTCTTTTTTTTTTTTTTTTTTAAATGTCCTCTCTTCTCCCTACACATGAGAATGAAGAGGCTAGCATAGTAAGTTCGCCAAAAAAGAAAAAGAGAAATGTCTTTCAACATCAATATATGAAACTTAAACTCCTTCCGGTTTACAAGGAAGAATTAGACGAATAAGTAACAATGACTAAAACTATGATTGCATCCTTCAACTTCCTTTTCCGATAGAATATTGTAGTTTTGAAAATAAATAAGCATAAAGATGAAAAACGATATGGTATTTTATTTATATAAACACGAATTTTTCTCAGCGCTGTTCCCGCTGCTTAACAACTAACTTGGCAAGTTCGTCAAGGCTTTGTGACATTTCGCTTGTAAATGCCTTAAATTCAGTACGAAGTACCCTAAGATCCAGCTCAGCTTGTTTTACGCGAGTCTCCAGACCTTGTACAGTCTGAGCGAGGTCAGAACCCAGTTTTCGGCTCTCTCGCTTAGATATAGGTGTTCTTGGTGATGAACTCTGAGGTGATGACTCGGACTGTATACGTTGACCTGGATATTTTCCAGGCGTATTGGCGTGGCTCAATCGAGTAGTCTCCCTTGTCTTCGCTCGAACTCCCGTCTGAAGTTTCGGAGGACCTTTCTTGGGCGGTTTAAGTATTTCGTTTGATTGTTTTGTGTTTGCTGTCTTCTTCGCTCCACCCTGTGACATGTTTGCAGACGAGCTCAGCGTCGGCTTGTTCGCACCTTTAGCATCTTGCTCCTTGTTTGCATGAGTCGGTATGAAAGCATTATTGCATTTTGAAGATTTGACTTGATGAGAGCGTTCGTCTTTCCCCTGAGTGATCTTGTCATCATCTCCTACGATGAAGAAAAATGAAACGCCAACATCAGTGAGAACTGCAACCGCAAATTCAGCGCTTGATGGTGCTTTGAACTCCAAAGCCCAAGCAGGCAATGTTTTTGCGTCAAGTCTACAGATTGAGCATCCCAGAATACTAGTTCCCGGGATAGTCCACATGCCCCTTCGGAGTATGTCAAGAACCGCGCTAGCTGGTTTATCAAACCGTTTCAGTCCGTATAGCTTAATCGTGTTTTCTCCGGTCGTAAATGCGCCAATGACCCACGCATTTCCATCCTTTGTTTGGGGTCTCACAGGTAAGAGCCACTGCGAATCTGCTTTAGTGGAAAGTGCCTGGAAGGATACAAGTTCCGCGCCCGACGGGATTGCAATCAGCTTACGCATACCGTCTTTACGGACTGCTAATACTGATTCTCCCGGCACAACCCATTGAGCAGCTACCCACTGGCGACCTGTTCCCAGTGGCGGTGAGAATCTCTGAACGATCTCGCGTTCAAGATCAGCAATAAAGATAGCACCATCAACCTTTGTGGTAAATACAGCACCCATCCCCCCTGGACCAAAGGCACACGAGGCGACCTCAACGCCAATGTGGACTTCCTTCAATTGCACCGAATGGGCAGCAAGTTGTTTTGCAGACATGTTATATGGGTAGACTGCCCTCGTCACAGCTCCGCTACGGAATGCTACAGCGACCCATCCGTCTTCGTCATCATCTTGTCCCGTTTCCATCGTGATGACTTCATCATGGGAGAGCGTCTGCACCAGTTTTTGAGGCCTTGCATCACCACCATGTGCTACTGCAAGTTGCTGCCCTAGTCGCACCCTCATCCGTAATTGCCACAACACGGGCCGCGTCGCAAGCGCCTCAGTAGCCTGAGTCTCAACAGAGGGCAAATCCACAGCACCAAACCATGCGCGAAACGCGAGCTCAAACACTCTTATCTCCCCTGCAACAACCACAGCTAGCACTGGCATTTTCTGCAGAAAGGAATCCAAGCGCCTGTACGCCGCTGCCCTCGCTTTCTTCCTCGTCCACCATGCGCCTGCTCATGAGGAAAGGCAGGCGAACTGCAGCCTTGACATCGCCTCCTTGAGCAACGGCAGTTTCCTGGGCATCTTGGGAAGGTTCAGCAGTCGGCAAAGAGCTCAAGGCTGCAAGCGTGGGTTGAAGCGAAGCTCGATCAACGTGAAAGAGATCAATGAACGCGCCACCACGTCGAGCTGCTGCCAGGATGCCCATGCCAGATGAGATGGAGAGAAGGCAGCCCGGACGAGGGCTAAAGCGCTCGCCGGAGTAGGAGGCGGTAACTACATGAGGGCGGAAAGACAAAACCTCATCATGGAGCTCGCTACCGCCGCGTGGCACGCTTGGAATGCCGTGCGAGCGCATGGGTTTGACGATTTGTGCGCAAGGGATCCCAACTTCAACAAAGTTGGCAAACTTTTTTTTTTGAAATTCAAATTCAAAAACGGAAGATTTTTTATTCAAACTCCAAAGAAGAATTGAAAGATGCCAAATGCCAAATCACACATCACAAACCACACATCGCACGCTGCACAGCATGCTTGAGAGTGCCTGTGCTCGTGCCTAAGGTGTATCACGCTTACCATGCCCTCGCTTTCGCTGTCGAGTGGTCTCGGCCTTCAAAAACGAACGAGCTCTAGAGAGCAAACGCACATAACCACGATGGCATGTTTTTTTTTTCGTATGATATTCTCCAACGAATTTTGAATTCCCTTCAAATGGTACTAGTGACTACTCCATGTGAATGATATATTTTATTAGTTATAGGTCTTTGTTTTGAGAAGTTGAGGTTAGGTAAGAATATGGCATGGCCAAGGAACCACCAAGCTCCTAACAGAGCAAACCTTCAATTAAAACGATCCAAGTACTTCAACCGGAGGTTTGGCATCTCAGCAAGATCCCTTCGGGGGCTCTTCTGGAGGCAATCGCATGCACGCAAGTGAAGACATTGAGCGCACCTTTGGCTGCGGTTTGTTCCGGCTGCCACGAGCAACGCAGCACTGACCGCAGCTTATTATCTACGCCATAGTGTCCTCCGCAAGGCAAAAAGAGTTCTACAAATGCCAGATTGGTGCCTACCCAGCGTGACTATCCAGAGGCCTCCACCGTCTACAAAGACATCGGTAGAGGAGTCAGGTTCAACAGGCCTGCACTTTGGCTCTGTAAAACCTATCGAAGTGCCTAGATTTGGAAACTCCACAAGTCAACAAGATGGACCAACATCAAGACCGATAGAATGATGTGTCGTTCGTTGGCTTCTACCAAGCGCTCATTCACAAAGCCGGGATTGCCAACCCTTGGCAGCGGTGTGAACTGTTTATTTTCTGAGATGATTGCACATCAAAACCGCGCAATGAATCTAATACCATCCACGAGAAGCTCGGAGCATCCAAGGTTTTCAAATGCCCCTAAAAAATGCGAACACGTAGTCGATTGTGATATCCACGCCGCCAGAGGCATCCTTTTGCACTACCTATCTATCCAAGGACACGATTTAACAATTGTCTTTGAGTCGCGAGTTTGGTTTTTTAACTAACCTGCGATCGGGCTTTAGCCCCTCTTTGTCACTGTGAGAGATGCAAGTTTTGCAAATTTTATAGGATAATGATAATTTCTAAGGAAGAAATCAACCATGTAGGTAGCTTTTAATTCTGCTTCCTATTATAGGTAAAGACTCAAAGTTTCATGACTCACTAATTGTTTATTCAATCACCCAACCTAACCGCCGCAGGCGCCCGGTCAAGGCTGGTTGCCTGGACTTTGGGTGCCTAGGTGCGGCAGCAGGATCGCCGATACCAGGTATTAGGATCAAAGTTAGCAACATAAGCAACGGAAGCAGGGTCGATGACTCGCGACCAGGGTGATGGCGCCGGAGACCCCGAGGATGAGCTGACAGCCGCCATGGCCGAGCTGGAGTCCCACCTTGCCTTTGAAGAGCCCATGCCTCCATTTTTCAATACTTCGGGAATGGACAAGCGAGCTGACAGAGGGACAAAGGGAAGTCTGCAAAAATCTAGCTTGAAGAAGGCAAACCCCACCACAGGCAATACTTCAATAACAAAAACTTCTCCGTCAGTGGCGATTAAGACAAGAGAGATCTCGGAAAGCGAGCTCTCCGACCTCTTCCATGGACGAAACGCGTGGAAAAACATATCTGCGGTGGTAAGGCGCAAAATCTTCTCTTTGGCACAGGCGTCAAAGGCTCAGCGGGCAGAAATTGATGAACTTAAAGCGACTGTAGCATCGCTCTCGGCCACCGCAGGACTCGCCGCTCGCCAGGACTGGGTTGAGGAACAACTGCGCGGACTCGCTGCGAAGCAGGCGGCAGGTCTTGAGTTAATTGGTGAACGCGTGGCACAGGCGCGGCGAGACATCGACCTCAAGGCTGATGGTGCATACCTTACAAGCTGCCTACTCACAAAGGCGAATAAGTCTGATCTCAATGCTGTTAAAACCGACCTTGAACGAGCTGTAGATCGTGCAGAAAACGCCTTACGGTCTCAAAATGAGACCAGATGGGACGAAGTTCGCGGTGCTGCAGAGGCCCACAGAGACGGCCTTCAAATGCAACTCCAGGAGGCCGTGAAAGCTGTATCTAGCGGCGGCCAGTCTCGGATCCAAAATCAGAACTATGATGAAAACCAGCTACAAATGTATACCCAGGACCGCGGCATTCCAGGCAAAGATGCCAGGAGTCGGGGAAAAGGTTTGGAAGATAGACTATCAAAGATTGAAGAATCTGTGCAGAGACTCAAAGCACGAGCTAAGGGACAACGCTCAGAGGCGGACGCCAATGATAGTGACGAGAATACTACGCAGCGAGGTAGAGTAGGAACCACGGCAACACGCGAGTTTAATAACTTAGTACGTCAAGTAGAGAAACTGGCAGCGCTGCAAGCAAACATGCAACAGCTTATGGCTACGCTGGAGACTCGCGTGAGCTTGGGAGTGGCCAAGGATGAATTGAGGAGTCTTGCTGCTGAGAAAGCGAACAAACTATCAGTGGCAAACGCCATACACCGCAAGGCAAATAAAGAGGATATGGATCGGGCCATAGAGATTCTCACAGAACGTCTCCAAGCGCTGGAAAAAACGAAAAAGACACCTTCTTCGAGCGGTCCATTGCAGCGAAAAGCTCAGGCGGTGAGTACGGCAAAGATCGGTCACTTGAGGGCCGACCTGGATAGGGTTCTTGAGACAGTGCGTGGGTTGCCAACTCAGGATCAGGTTGGAGAAGCTCTTGAAAAACTAGCTGGGGATCTCAAGCCGCAAATTGAGAACGCTTTACTAGGTCTAGATCAGCTTAGAAGCCGTGGAGCAAGCGAAGCTCTCGGTGGAAAACCTGGTATTCCTGGGGCTGCTGCTTATGGGTTGAGCGGCACCTCTTCGATAAGTGCACTGGAGGGCCGAGTTCGAGCGGCTACTGAGCGTTGCTCCACGCTTCAATTAAAACTTGATCAAAACCTTCAAGACATTGATCACAGGCTGATTAATGTTGAAAAACAAGCAAAATCCGCTCTAGAACTTGGCAAGGAGCAGCAGCAGCAACTAATTACATTTCAGCAGGAACAACAGGCCCAGCAACAGCAGCAGCAACAACAACTTTTTCAGCAAAAGCAGAAAATCTCGCAGTATGGAAGCCAGCTGATCCTTCATGAACTTGATGGTATCGATGAGACGGTTGGAGAAAACGATGAGTTGACTGAGGGTGATAGAGGCCAGGATGACACAGGGTCAGAGGAAGGAAGTCAGGCTTCAATGCCTTCCTCTTCACAAATTTATGTGAATATGCAAGGCTGGGAAGACGAGGTGCCCAGTCGACATCTTTCTAGGTTGAGTGCTGCACGACATCGCCGTACCAAATTGGAGAAGAGCGAGTTACAACAACGTAGTGTACTAACTGAGCTAGAAAGGTCAAGTCGATTGAAGAAGAAAAGTACTAAAGCAGCCGCCTCTATGTCTTCGACAGGCCCTAGACCCAAAAAGAAGACAGTTAAGCCACGTGTGTTAAAAGAATCGAGCCGCCACTCTTGCACGACAGGTACTCGAGCTCGGGATATTGTGCGTGAGCGACTCGAGAAACAGCTTGCTGCAAGTCAAAGGCTTCAAAAGCATAGTTCGCGTTAGACTTTGTTAGCCCTTTTCTTGTAGACCTCCGTTCCTCATGGCGCTTATTGACTTTCATTCTAGACCTGCTTCATTGCATGTTCTGACCAAAAAAGTGAGTTTTGCTCTGTGGACGAGCGTTTTAATTTTCCTCCGTTGTGCCTTAGGTATAAATTTTAAACCATTTGAACTTTTTAAAGTGCGCTGTACTTCATGATTCTTTAAGGTAATGTATGATTTCAACTTTTGATTTATGCTCAATGTGAAAGTAATAATAGTATATCGCAATCAAAACCTTTTCTTAATAAATAAGCAGCCAATAGTTGTAAACAAAAGATAGACAAATTTAAAATCCAAAAACTACATAAGCAATGTGTGGAGCGAGGGGGGGTACCCGGATTAAAACAAAGACATCAAAGAATCATAAACAGCAAATCACAAGTTTTTCATCTTCTTTCATTGCTGTACTGGACAAGAGATTTGTGAAATGCAGTAAGAAGACGTACCCCGCGAGCTTTAAATTGTTGCGCATCGAATCCATTCACGGTGTAGGCAAATGAAGCTTTGAGCTCGGGGTTAAACACAAGTACACTCCCACCAGCCCCAGCCCAGCCATACCAGTTTGGGGCTCCCCAAATCTGGGTCGGGGCACCATTGACACTGTGTGTCTCGAAATGTTCAAAACGATCAAGACCAAAGCCACAATCAGAGATCTTCAGGGTGCGACAGAGAAGCTCATCTTTGATCGCGGGCTGATTTACGTCATCCACCTTGGTTGCAGCTTCCATGCCTTCAGCAGAGAGATAGTCACCCATTACAAGATTACTTAGGAGACGTGCTAGAGAACGAGCATTGCTAATTCCTGTAGCAGAAGACAAAGGCAAAGCTCTAATGTCGCGGTCATTAGCCATTGCAGTTGTTGAAGGTACACTGCCTCCCAGAAGTGTCATGGCACGCAAGTTCTCTCGCTTGCGGATGAACGAGCGCACAATTTCCAGTTCAAACGGTTGGAGCTGATCTAATGGTTCATACACATGTGCCAGGAGCCAAGCGGGAATCAAAGAGTACGCCAAAACTCGAAGCACAACAAAGATTTTAGACTGAACCATGTAGTGCTCTGCAACACGATGTTGAAGTTCTTCAGGGCAGCCGATGTGAAATTCGATTTCTGGGTCCCCGGCTACGATTTCTTCTCGCACAAACTGTGACATGGTGCGTCCGTCAACACGGCGTACAATCTCACTCGCGTACATGCCACGAGTAAGGGCATGGTAGAGTTGCCTACGAGGCTTTTCATCAACTGACCACTCACTTTGATTTACCTCCAAGAAGGCGCATGTCTTGTCTGGATCCGACAAGATTTCAAGGCCTTCCTCCCGAGTGGGAGGTACCCGTAGAGAACTCAGTCCAGATTGATGTTTCATGAGATCTGCAATGGTAGCAGTGGTGGTTTGTAAAGAGGGCCAATACTTAGAGATCGAGTCATCATATTGTAGCTTGTTGCGGTCCTGGAGCATCGCAATTACGAGTGACTCAATGACCTTTGTGCAACTGAAGATCACGACAAGTGATTCGGGCAAGAGCTGTTTTTGCTCGTCAGCTCCACCTGACAGGTCAATGACCTTCTTTCCTTGGACATAGCAAACGAGTTGTGCACCAGCCTCACGACCCTCTTCAAAGTTGGCTTGGAAGGCTTTTGCAACAGGCTCAAAGCCCTCACCAACTTTAGTTTCTCGCACGATAATGCGGGTTCTAGCATCTGTTTTAAACTTTTCGTGCCCTACTAGTGCAACAGCACCAAAGACAGCCGATGCACCAGCTAGCCATGCCCAAGTGGGCAAAATGCTCCTTGAGGGCATTGTGCAACGTTAGCAGCCCAGATTTTGTCTACGCAACCTCAACATCAACAAGTGTTCGAGCTCTACTTCAACATGTCATATTTCACAATCACAAACACAGATTTCTTGTCCAAGTACATAACATATACACTTGGTCTGGTAAATATTCATGTTGCTAGATTGTTCATTACCTTCCCAATTTCTGGTGTGCTAAGCTGCAAGCTAATATCTTCAAGAACTTAGCATTGCTGTGTTTGACGTCACGGTAAGATAACTTTGATCCTGAAACTTGGGGGAAATGTCAGATGCTCAGCTCTTTTGGGCACCACACACCCCTACCAGCATGTTTTATATAAGTCATTATTTTTATTTATAAAGAAAAAAAAGATGAAGCAGTCATTCATGAAAAAAATACTACCATCACTAAATTTAAGGAGCTGTATTCCATGCTGAGAGGTTGTAGTTCACATCCGTTGGCAGATTAGAAAGTATGTGCTTGATCAAGAGCCAACCAAGCACCTTGCATCGATACTTGGTAGCGGGGGGAATGCGACTCGCCTGGTTCCTGTGATTTGCCTAGTTCCTGGTCAGCGCAGAAGATTTAGTAAGAGTGTAAAGGTCCTCCAAAAGCTGGGCGTGATCATGCCAAGCAGTAGTAATTTTTTTTCGATTAAATACTTGGTGATGAACCCACACTTATTGGCCTGACTTGACCTCAAATTTTTTTAGCTCGGTTGCAAACTGAAGCCGGAACAGTCACTCATTATAATCAGCCAGTAAACAAGCAACCTACCCACCTACCCACCTACCTACTACCTTGAGAGTCTGTCAATTCTAATGCCCAAGCGAAACCAAATACGAAAAAAGTTGCTATAATATTGGATTATTTTGGGCACAATTTTCGTTTAACTGTGTTTTAGCTTTTAAAACCGTGAAATATGTATACGCGCCACATTTGCACCAGCACGTAGTAGTAGGTAGACTCGAGACACAAGCCGAATGAACCATCACTGAAAATTAATCGCAGTCAAATCATCTTAGAGACGATGGATGCTTGAGACAGTTGAGAACATCCATGGAAGTTTTAATTCTTAGATTTGGAGCTCGTGAGGATCTTATTCACCTCGTGAAGAAGACGTACGCCACGGGCTTTGAAGTTCTGGGAGTCAAGTCCATTCACGTTAAACGAGAATGAGGCTTTGAGTTCTGGATTGAAGACAAGAACGCTGCCTCCGACACCACCCCAGCCAACCCAGCCTGGAGCCTCAAAGATCTCCTTTGTGAGCCCCAGCATGCGGTCGAACTCAAATCGCTTGTAACGGTCAAGGCCCCAACCACAATTTGACATGGTAATTGCGCGATGCATGTACCCATCCACATGCAGAGGATGGAGTTTTACGTCATTCGCCAAAGCAGCCTTGAGACCCTTCTCAGAGAGGTATTCACCCATGACAAGGTTACTAAAAATGCGCGCTACGGAACGAGCATTCGAAATTCCAGTAACTGAAGAGAGCGGGAGAGCTCGGACATCGCGGTCATTACAAATGTTCAATATACTGGCGGGGAGATCAGAAAAGAGCGTAAGCGCGCGAACATAGATTGAACCCTTCTTTTGCAAACTGTCAGCAATCTTGATATCTGCTTGCATCATTTGATCAAGGGGAGCATAGAATAGGCTCAGAAACCAGCGAGGCAATAACGAATAAGCAAAGTAACGAAGAACAATCCACCAGCGAGGTTGTGTCAACGAGTGATGTGCAACCTTGTCTTGCTTTTCTGGAGGGCAACCCACAGTAAAGTCTTTGATTGAAGGGTCCTTGTTGACGATTTCCTCAGCGATGAACTCCTTGATCGTCCGTCCATCAGTACGCCGTACAATTTCACTGGCATACATACCTCTTGTAACAGCATGATAAAAACGACGCTTCGTAGGCTTTTCTGGAATCCACTCAGGTTTGTTGTTCTCGAGATACTTTTGTGTCAGATCAGGATCACTAAAAGTTTTCAGTCCTTCGGCCTTCGTTTGTGGATTTTGAAACACTGGGACACCACCTTCATGACGCATGAGGTCAGTTACGCTTGCATGGAGACCTAGCGATGGCCAGTATTTGCTTATGGGAGCCTCGTAATCAATCAACCCGCGATCTTCGAGCATAGCAATTGCCAAAGACTCGACCACCTTTGTGCAGCTGAAAATGACGGTGAGGTCATCAGCTGCAAGCTTGCGCTCTTTATTGCGGCCTCCGTTCAGATCTACTACAAGCTCGCCGTTCACGTAGACAGCAAGCTGCGAACCTTCTTCACGGCCCTCACGATAGTTCGCTTCGAACACATCGCGAACGCTCTCAAATCCTGGCTTGAGTGTATTGACATCAATTTCCATGTCATGAATCCTCTTGGCTTTTTTCAAGGCTGCTCGGCCCAAGATCAATGCGCATGCAACTCCAGCACCTGCGCCTGCAAACCACTTTGCATCTTTATCCTCAAAGTACGAAGTCATTGTTGAGTTGAAGGTCAACCCAACCTTTTCTCGAGTCTTGCCCAAGTTAAGCCTTCCTCCCTAAAGACGTGGGATTTAGTCAAGCTCGAGTTGATCGCAAACTTTCTCACCAGCGCCAGGTCCACGCACCTCCAGAGCCCCAAGGAGATCTGTCCTGTGGCTTTTGGCGATTGGGAACTGCTGGATTCCGGACTGGATGACGATCCCGAATATTTCCTTGTCAAGTTTATGGATCTTTATTTCTCGTCTTATATTTCTACTAAGAGCTGATAGTGATGTCATAACCAGCGAAAGATCGTTTTATAAAAAGGGAAATCCTAGTTTTTATTTTTTTATTTTTTTAATATATATTATTTTTTAAGATAGAAAGGAGCAATTCAAGTTCTATACTTTGAAGACAGAATCAAGATGGCAAATAACCATTCCGAACGATGAACTAGCAAATGAGTCTGGTTCTGTTCAAGGGGGGGGGGGACAAGGAGCAGGATAAGTCCACTCCGTTCAAAGTCGATGAGAACCAAGAAGTTTGTTTCATCTCATGATGCTCTATACCAACCGAGGGTGAAGGATCCCATTGAGTCACCGTCATACCGTATACTATAACTGTGGTCCAATGTTTGAAAATAGAAATAAAGGAATCAACAAAAGGTAAACAAAAGAATAGTATGGGTTTATCTACCTACTACAACCTACCTAGGTACTACGTACCACCATAATCTAACACCTATGAACTATTTGTATCTGCTCATGAACGAAAACGTATCAGAAACGAGCAACATGATTGTTCGATAAGAGCAGCTCATTAGACATACATGCGCACAATGCAAGGGAGGTGCAGTACAGATTACGATTTATTCATGAAGAGCTGCTAAGGATTGTAGTTTTTTGATATTGAAGAGTTGGTTCTTTCCTTAACCCTCCACGGCCAACAATCAGTACTTGCGCCATATCCATTTCTTTCTTTGTAGAAAATACAGGCATGCTGAGGTGCGTTACTGTTTCACTGTTTCTGTTTTACAGCTTGGCCCAGCTGAGTGCGGCGGCATCGTTGAGCAAATGTAAGTGAACATAAAGTTTCTTGTGAATTCCATTCCACGGGAGAGACGTTCACAAACATCAATACCTTGGAAGTACCACAAAGAGAATCTTGTAGTAAGTAAGTGAGCTTTGAATCACGAAAAGGTACGTGATCTTTCTTCTCGTTGCCAAGCGCTTGAATAACGTTTCCAAGAGCCGAAAGAGACTTGTTGATGGCTTTTGCTTCAGTTAGCATTCCGCCAGATGCATTGGTTTTATCAAGGCGCTCAGACCCAGCAAGATCAATCAAATTTAGCTTAGATCGAGTAACAAGCGTTTCGTGCTTGGCGACCAGAGTTATTGTTACCACAAGGTGTGAACGACTGGAATGCTGATTAACATTGTGTTGACCGACAGTGCGATTCTGAATGCCCTTCTTCATGAGCTGTTCAACAAGCTCGAGGTTATCAATTGAAACTTGCTCAAGGCCAGGGACATGCAGACCGTGCTGGCCTTGGCGAACTTCCAGTTTCCTCCGCACTTGGTGCTGAGGAAGTTGTTTGGGGTCCACTGGTGGTGCAAACAGATCACGAATCGTCTCATTGTAAATTTCAAGCATTGACATCTCAACAGCATATTCTACGAGACCCTTGCGTTCCTCAACCGTCTGGAATAAGGTCTCAAAAGTACGGTGGATAACACCACGGTCCGATTCTGTACCGTCCATGGTGTACGTCTTACCAGATCCAGTTTGACCGTAAGCAAAGATACATACATTATAACCGTCGAGTGCAGACTGAACCAGTGGCTCGACCTGGGAAAAGACCTGCGATTGCTGAGCAGTAGGTTGAAAGACCTGGTCGAACTCGAAGGCATCTTCCTGGTCACGGCAAGACAAAGACTGAAGTAACTTAATCTCACCTTCATTGGGAAAACGCACAACGACATCTGCACGACCAGACTTTGTCTCGTGAACTAGCACAGGACGTACTCTACAATAGACGCGAATATTACCCTGTAGGTCGACAAGCTTGTTGTGAATAGCGCGGCGCTTTCGAATTTCTTCGGCAAGTCGCTCCGAGGCTGCGGCAAGTTCTTGCTTTGTACGCTCAAGCTCCATCGGATCAATGGTTTCTGCACTTCGAATGACTTCAATTTCATGTTCGAGAGAGGCAATCTTCTTTGCTTTTTGCTCCACAGCCTCTGTTTGGCGTTGCATCTGTGAATCCCTTTCGCGAAGCTGCTCTTCAAGATCGCGCACCCGTTCTTCATTGGCGGCACCTGTGCGAGCATCATGCGCTCGAATGACAGTGTCCATTTCATCCTTGCAGCGAGCCAGAGTCTGCTCAAGAGTTCGGACCTTCTCCTTGCTACGGCGCAACTTCATATCCATATCAGCTAACTGTTGCTCATGAGCTTCTTTATCTCCTGCCTGCTTACCCATCTCTTCAATCTTCACCTGTGCTGCTGTGAGCTCGCGACGCATTTGAGCTGCAAGGGCAGACTCGCGTGCAAGATCCTCCTTGGCAGTACGAGCTGAGTTCTCCAAAACCTCACGTTCTGCAGCATCACGATCGCGGCTACGGGTTGCGCTCTGTGCCTGTTCTTGAGCAGCCAAAAGATTTGCATGCGTATCATCAAGTTCACTATCCTTTTGACGAAGGGAGTCACGCAGCTTGTGAATTGTGTTCTGGAGATCCTCAAGCTTGCGTGTAGCATCGTCATCCACATTATCATTCTTCTTGCTAGCATTCTGGACATCTTGCAACTCGTCTCGCAAAGATTGAATCTCGCGTTCGTGAGAGTCTACCTTGTCCTGCAACTTTTGAGCCTCTTGACGCAAACCAGCAGAAGTTGTAAACTCCTGCTGGAGCTCAGCCTTGACTTGGGTAAGAGCCTTTTGAAGAACATCTCGCTCATTCTCAGCACGAGTTGCTCGTCGCTCTGCAGCATAAAGACGTTCTTGCGTATTGAGTGCCTCTGATTTCTCGTGCGAAAGTTTATCCTGTAATGTTGAGATTTCCTGCCGTAAGGACTTGACCTCGGCGTGCTCTGCGTTGCTTGTAACTGACTTAGATGATGGGGATGTGGACTTTCCAGGGGATGCCTTTGCAAGGACTGTGTTAAGGTCATGGCGTGAGATTTGCAATTCTCGCTCAAGGGTGTCTGCACGATCCTGAGCTTGTTGAGCATCTTGGCGAAGGCGCGCAGTGGTTTTGAATTCGAGATCCAACTCAACTTTAACCTTGTCAAGTGCAGTTTGCACAACATCACGTTCATTTGCAGCACGATTGAGCTGACGTTTGGAGGCCTCAAGAGCCTCGGTAGCTTCGAGACATTCATTTGATTTCTGAGACAGTTCAGTTCGTAAGCGTTGGATTTCAGATTCCAGGTCTTCATCCTCATTATCTGCAAAGCCCCCAGCCCTTGACTTTGCAGGGCTGTTAGCAAAACTGCGATCACGCAGACGTCGCTCAGCCTCCTGAGCTCGCTGTTTGGCAGCCTTGTGATCGGCTTGTGCTTGATCGCATTGACGTTTGGCCTGCTCAAGCTCAGCCTCGAGAGCAACGACTTGCTTACGCGACGCAAGATTGGATGCAATCTCCTCATTAAGCTCCTGCTTCACCTGACTAAGTGCATGCTCTACGCTACGTTTTGCAGAAGCCATGTCCTCAAGCTGCTGGGCCATGGCCTCGCGTTCTTTGAAATCTCGTGGACCCTTGCTAGCGCTGTTATAATGCGATGCAGAGTCAAAATTATCTAGTGCATTTCTACGCTCTGTATCGAGTTCTTCCCGCAGCTCTTGGAGCTCCTTTGCAGATTGCGTACGCTCCTCCTCCAGTGTACGTTTAAGTGCCGCCACGCGGGCACGCTCTTCTTCTAGCTGAACTTCCAACGACTTTGTTGCCTGGGCCCTCGACGCGAGAATGCCATTGTTGTATTCGTGAATAAGGTCGGGCACCTCTGAAAACATCGTGTTAGCAGAGAACCAGTTCGTATTGCCGTCGTTGAACTCTGCTAGATACTGCATGTCCACCTCACCATCAGCCATGGTTGCTGCTCTGTGGTCAATGATATTCACAATGCTCGGCTGGTTCGACTGGCTCATTGCAGACGTTCTCGAGCTCGTGTATCCATCTGCCTGCGAACCCTGAAATGTTAAAACCCCACCGCTGCTCGAAGTGCTACCGGGCGCGCTTGGAGGGTCTTCTCCAAGATCCAGGGGGTGAAGCCCAAGTTCTTCCGCCATTTTTCGCTCTCTGTCAGCATACACAATATCCTGCGAGCCCTGTGCCGCGGCAGATGATTTGCTGATAGAACCAGCACCCAAATTACTTCCATTCCAATTTCTTGCTGCCGATCTGCGCTGTTTCTCTTCCCGCGCAATCTCAGGATTGTTGCGCAGTTTCAAGAAAAGCCTTCTGTACGGCTCGTCAAGCGGGTTTTCCCACGAACTCTGTCCTGTACGACGGTTGTAGTAATACTGCTGACCATCGGACTCCACAGGTTCCCACTCATCGGGAAGTTCTGCTGTCAATGCCTCTTCAGCAAGCCAGAGGAACCCTGCATCTCGCTCGGGGTCCATGCCCAAGCTCAGGGCGTGGTCCATGATGGCCTGCCTGAAGACATCTTCTCCGGCCTGGTCCAGGTCCATCCCGCCACGAAAGCTGGCCCTGAGGGCTTCAGAGCGCGCCTTCGTTGCGACGACCCGATGCCGCAAAGCACTTGCTGAGTGGGAGTTGCACGCACCCTCGGTTCGCGTTTGCTGTGATAGTTGTACAAACCCAACCTAAGTTTGCTTCTCTGTTTACGAAACAGAGCCTTCGGTGGTAGTAGTATTCTCTATCTGCGACTATGCTTTGTTACCGCTAACTAATTGTCATGCGTAACATTGAAATTCGGGCGCCAGATCAGCCAACATAAACAGCAGCAACTCCGCAGCTGTTGATATCCGACGAATGCCCACGAGAAGGTCGACTCGCTGGCCTTCATAATCTCCTTACCGTGCAGGCTTGCGTGGCTTGAGGCTAGATTATGCGATGTGGTGATGGTATTCTTGAGGACAGCGGGGCATTTCTAGGACCGCCCTAGGCGAGGGTAGCCCCGTTTGCTCTATAGTTCTTGCATCCTATAACCCACTTGCACCTCTAAACTCCCACTGTATCCCTCTCTATAACCCACTTGCGACCTTCAACACAACTGCGCTTTTACTTTCCCAGATGGAGGGGGGGTGAAACTCTGCTTTTAGTACGTACAGGTCATGACCGTTTCACTCGCTCACTCCATCGCTCACGCGTAAGAAGCACTAGCAAGGAGTGAGTGAGGCCTCCGTTCAGCCGCCGTGCACGGTGCTGCAAAGCGCCTCAGCTCTTCGTACCTGAGCAGCTGAGGACCCATTATTGAGCCTCCCTCTTCGAGGTGCCAGAGTTGGCGAGACGAAGCTTGGACTTCGCGCTGTCCTCAAGGTCACGACTAAAGCAGGAAGAAAGGCACGGGTGGAGGCTTAGCGTTTGAGGTATGCGGGTCGTAGAGAGCCGTGTCGATGCTCGGTTATGGAAAAATTGGCATTGCGTAGGACCATTTAACACGTCAGTAGGAGTGGTGGTAGCACGAGAAGGGTTGAGATCGCGAATTGTGGCAGAAAGAAAGCAAAGCAAAGCAAAGCAAGTGCATGCATGCATGCATGCATGCTACAAGTGCCGGCTTGGTCTGGAGAGGTTGGCGTTGAGGCTGCCTGTGTGAGGGATGAAGGACAAGCCTCCCTGTGTTGGGGAGCAGGTGTGTGATCTAGATGATGGCTGAAGAAATAAATTATGGTGGAACTTGTACAACAGGGTGCAGGCAGCTAGCTACCAAAGGCTCATTCATGCATTTTCTACTCGATGAATGACAAGACTCATGATGAAACTTGAGGTTTGCTCTTTCGTGTCTTGGGTCTGGAAGCAGCAGCAGGAATAAGAGGCAAGCTAACCATCATGGTAGTGTGCATGGTATGCGGTTGCATCTTCTGAGACGTCAAGACCGAATCAAGATCGTCAGGACCACGGCACGTGGGTATTAGAGGGAATCGACAGGGTGGTTTACAGTGAAGCTGGACAGTAAAAGAGGGATATCAAAGAAAGAAAGAAAAATACGAAAGAAATGAATCAATGAGTCACAGTTGTTTACGATTGCGTAGCAATGGTGTGTTTAGAATGAAATATAAGAAAAACGGAACTTGGTATTTCACGGGCAGGATGGTACGTGCATAAAAACGGGTTTGTGGTCATACACTAGGTTGGATTTATGCGGTGAAGGCGTTGACAGACTCCTTGAAGATGCCGACGGCCTTGTTGATCTCGTCAGAGCTGACAACGAGGGGAGGGATGAAGCGGACAGTCTCGTAAGCAGAGCAGCCGAGGAGGATCATGTCACGGTCAAGGCAGCCCTTGGAGACGGCGCCCTTGATGCCCTTGAGCTTCGGGTTGAACTCGACACCAACCATGCAGCCAAGACCACGGACGTCAGAGATGACATCGGGGCGCTCCTGCTGGAACTCACGGAGAGCAGCCTGGAGCTGGGCACCACGGTCAGCGGCGTTCTGGACGAGGTTCTCCTCGCGCATGACCTCCTGGGTGGCAATAGCGGCGGCGCAGGCGACGGCGTTGGCGGTGTAGGTACCACCCATGCTGCCGGGCTCCTGCTTGTCAGTGATCTCCTGGCGAGACCAGACGGCAGAGAGGGGGAAACCAGAGGCAATACCCTTGGCGGTGACAAGGATATCCGGCTGGAAGTTGTAGTGCTCGCAGGCGAACATCTTACCGGTGCGGCCAAAGCCGGTCTGGACCTCGTCCATGATCACAAGGATGTCGTTGGCCTTGCAGAACTTGGAGACGTGGTCGAGGTACTCCTGGGTCACGGGCACGTAGCCACCCTCACCGAGGATGGGCTCCATGATGAGGCAGGCAACGTCCTCAGGGTGGAGCTGCTGCTTGAAGAGAAGGTCGAACTCCTCGATGGCACGCTCGGTGGTCCAGCCCTTGTGCTCGTAGGGGAAGGGGGTCGTGGTGACACCAGGCATGAAGGGGCCAAAGTGCTGACGGTAGTAGCGGCCAGAAGTGGTCATGGCGGAGGTGGCGAGGGTGCGACCGTGGTAAGATCCCTGCATGACGATGACACCGCCCTTGCGGGTGGCGTTACGGGCGATCTTGACGGCGTTCTCAACGGCCTCAGCACCAGAGTTGGTGTAGAAGACGCTGTCGAGGGTCTGGGGCACGACCGGGCGGAGGGCGTCGGTGAGCTCGAGCATCTTGTCATGGTAGGAGATGTTGACCTGGGCGTGGACAATGCGGGAGATCTGCTCCTGGGCGGCCTTGACAACCTTGGGGTGAGAGTGACCGGTGGAGACGACACCGATACCACTGGCCATATCGAGGATCTTGCGGCCCTCGTTGGTCTCAACCCAGCAGCCCTTGCCCTTTACGACGACAAGGTCAGAGAGGCGGCCAACACCGCGGTTGATAGCTTGCTTAGCGGCCTGGGACATCTTGCCTAGGTTTGTATTGCTTGCGACTGTGCTGCTTCTGCTGCTGCCTCAAGTTTTGGTTTTGCTTTCGTGTTTTGGGTTTGATGATGTCCTGGTTGCTGCTCTTCTTCGCCCATATGCTTCTGCGCCACTATTGTTCACTACTACTCTTTCTTTTTACTCTGCTCTTTTTCTCTTATTCCTTTTAAAAAGATCCTTGTGCCCACATTTTTTGTTTATTATTATTATTATTATTATTATTATTATTATTATTATTATTATTATTATTATTATTATTATTATTAAATGAGCCATTTATGCACTCCCACATACATTAAACTTGGGCTATCTGCGATGTATAAAATGTATAAAACTAGGTAGGCAGGCACCTACTGCCTGCCACCTCTTTTGCTTTTCATTCTGAGCCCGCCCACTCTTTTATTATCAATTCACGAATAAACTTCAAAGAAAGTAAACAAACAAAACTGGAGATTGTTGCACAGTGTGAACCAACAAAAAAGAAATGAAAAACTAAAAAATGGGAAGAAGAAGCGCACAACACAGACAGAGTATTCTCTCAAGTTATGAGAAGGCGTCCTTTTCTTGTCCTGGCAAATCGAAAACGGGTGATGACTGGTGCTTTATTCCTGAGAAGGAGCTCCATCAGGTCGCAAAACCCGTGCAAAGGCTCGCCTTTGAGGCGCTCTGAGACCAAGAGGAGTCGCCGGTTTTCCCGGCATGTGTTTTCGTTGCACTTTCCCTCTATACCTATCCCTTTCCATGTGCCCAGTTCTACGATAGAGTTTTTATTTTTATTTTTTATTTTTTTTGTATTAAATAAAGTAAATATATATTTGCTATTTTATGTAGTATTATTATTATTGCTTTATAAAATTAAAGAAGAGTGACACCCAAGATAGAGTTAAGTCTATAAGTGAGCTAATTGCGCATCCACGATCTTTTGCCAAACAAACAAACAAAAAAATGCAGCCGTGTGACTCGCTCGTCGCCAGGACGCCTTTGCATTTGCGAATATGAGCAGCGATAGGCTAGCCGCAACGGTCCAAGCGGAGACGTAGCACAGTCTGCTCACTATTCGTGGCTGCCTCTTGAGGTGTAAGGGACCGCACAAGAATAGAAATGGAGCAACGCTCAGGCCTTGGATTTTCTTAACCAGCCAGCGCCACCCTGCACTCTTTCTTTCTGTTCTTCTTACTTGTTAAAACTAGCAAACTCAATTTTTTTTTATTTTTTTAGTTTCTTCCCTTTAATTTGTATGAGAAATAGAAGTCGAAGAATAAAGCGAATTCTTCAAACCAACTTGAAAGAAAAAGAAGAAGAAGAAGAAATACCCAATTAATTGAATGTATGGAACGAACAGGAAAGGAAAGAAGGTCTGAGAGTCACAAGACCGAGGCGCAGAGCAGAGAGAGCCCAGGCCCTTTGAAAGGTTTCGACGAACACGTCAATAGATAGCTGTCGCTGCCTCGAGAGCATGCCCTCGAGCTGGCCGACTTTGACTGCTGAAAAGCCAGGACGCAGTAGTTAGTACCTTCGCTTGCCAAAAAACAAACAAAAAAACAGAGAAAATCGACCCTTTTCCTAAATGGATAAAACCAAACTTATTTTATTTTTTTAAAAGCATAATTTAAAAAAATGAGTCATCTGTGAGGGGGCGTTCAGGTTTCCTTTTAAAAAGTTTTTAAAATTTGTTTTTAGTTTCATGACGAAGAAAGTGGTGAAGGAATAGGATGGGTGTAAAAGAAAGTACACCAAAAATGCCCCTTTGCTGGAAGATCTTGAGTACCTAGTAGGTACCTACCTACCCTATACTTACCTTCCTACTTACCTTTAGAGCTACAAAGGAGAGAAAGAATAGCTTTAAATGCAGTTTCGCTGAAAACATTTTGTATTCTTCTGTTGGAATGAACCTGAGGGGATGGGAAGGATGCCTTTTTTTAACACCACCACCTGAATGAAAAGAAAAGTTCGCCTTGAGTTTTCCAACTTTGCATTATTAAAAATTAATTAATAACAAC
Source organism: Schizochytrium sp. TIO01 (assembly GCA_004764695.1). Lineage (NCBI taxonomy): Eukaryota > Bigyra > Thraustochytrida > Thraustochytriidae > Schizochytrium > Schizochytrium sp. TIO01. The sequence continues at coordinate 2,839,453 of SMSO01000014.1, read as the reverse complement.
AATAATAATCATCAAGCGCTCAAGCACACAGCAACAAGTCTGTCTGTCTGTCTGTCTGTCTGTCTGTCTGAAGAAATAAATGCCTTAAGGCAATTCATTCCAAGTGCGCTAAACTGGACGCCCTCGATTTCATCATTCATCTCGTCGTAGCCCAGCCCCGACCCGAGTTTTGCTGCCGGCGGGCCGCTCCTCTCGCCGAAATGCATGCAGAGTTGCCAAGCTAGCTAGCTGCACAATGGACCAACGAATGCTGCACAATGGACCAACGAAATGCTGCACATTGGCTGCTACGAGCCCTGGACTGCTTTTATGAGCCGACCGCGAGTGCGAGTATTGCGTTGATTTGCATTTTCTTCGACTCCCTCAAGTAAGTTCTCAAGTCTCGGCTCCTCGCCAGTGGTCGGTCTCTCTGTCTGCATGTCGTCTGTCAGTCAGGTGTCTCCGTTTGGGTCTCAGCTGTCGCCTTCTTCGCATCGAGTCGAGTCAAGTCCTGCCCTGTCCAGTTCGATTCAGCCTTGGAGCGCAGAGCAATTATTCTTGGTGCCGCCGGGCGCCCGCGAACCCGACGCAACTTAGGTTCACAGATGCAGAGGGGGTGAGATAGATAGATAGATTCCTCTGCTCTGCTCTGCATGCAAACCTGCACGCTCAGTGAGCGAGCAAAGCAAAAGGAGTCGGAGGGCGCCACGAAAAGGCGAGCGAGTGAGCGGAGCGAATAAAACAAAACATTGGGCGGGGGAAAGGCCCGCACGAGCGCGATGCGAACAGGTCCACGCCTCTTCTCTGCTTGTTTGTTTGTTTGTTTGTTTGTTTGTCTGTTGTAAAGAGGCAGGCAGGCGAGCGAGCGAGCAAGCAAGCAAGCAAGTACCTACCCACCAACTTACCTACGCAGGCACTCTTGAATTCGCTTTTCTGTTGGCGGAGCAGTCGAACTGAAGAATCTTAGCTTGAAGGTAATTCAGGCGAATGTGCTACAACCTGGTTGTAGCACCATCCCCGGCTCAGAGGGGCAAAGGCAGTGAGTGAGAGAGAGAGAGAGTGTGAGTAAGTGAGTGACGTGGCGAGCGTGCTACCACCACCCATTCATTCACTTTGGGAACTGAAGGCAATGCAAAAGGGGGCCGTGGGAACTTTGCTCGCCAATGCCGCCATCGAGCGCTTGTGATTTCTGCACTCTTCGCACACTGATCCTTTCTTGTGATGTTCAGCCCGAGGGCATGCTGCTATGGTGGTAGCAGCAGCAGCAGCAGCAGCAGCAGCGGTGCTTCTCTAAGAATTCTTGGAGTTGCCCGCGGAATGGGACACCTAGGAAAAGGGCGCTCGCTCTCCGCCGACTTGCCTTCTTCATGCGAGTTTTTGTTCGTGTACGTGGGATTGGCAATTCACAATGCTGTGCCGGCATGGTCGTGTGGAAAGTAAATGGCTTCTTGCTTGCTCCTGGGCCCTCCTCCCTAGACCCTAGCGAGGGCACGCTGCTGCAGCTCCAGTGATGGATGAGTTTCTATCTGCTTTGGTTGGCTGCTAGCTAGCCTTTATCGCAAATACTTTGCGGCCAAACAGTTCCCCAAGGCGATGCGCACCTAACCTAACCACCGCAGAGACCGGTCAACATCAAAATCATGTGACAGTCGATCATGTCGATCATATAGAGTCCGGGATAACAAGGTTGAAAGATTACTACACTAGCGTCGTTCGTTATATTGCGGCACCTTGAACTTTGGGCAACTAGCTACAAAAGAAAATCAAAACACTCTTTCTCGTCTGCACCAAGGCCTTTTTATATTTAAGTAATTTTAATTTTAATTTTATATTTTTAAAAGGTATGAAAGAAACCGGACGGGAAGAAAAAGCTGAGTACAAGCACTTCTCCGAAGCAGTAACTCCTAGGTTTGAACATTAAATGTCTAGCAAGGTCTATCTGCAATTAGTGAGGCCGCGATATTACACAGAATTTTTAGGGCATCTTTGCAGACTGATACGCCAAATGTTAACGCCAACTCAGGTAAGCGGGACGTCATGGAGAGGCGACTCTAGGTAGTAGCTCTAGGTAGGGCTCAAGTTACTAAAAGACGAAGTCCTGCATTTCGCTGACTTATAGCGCAAACATAAAGGATTAATACACACCCTAGTACTTGACGCCTCAACTGCAGCATCAAAAGTTCCACTTTGAATACCTTCACAATATAGCTTAGTGACCATGAAAGCAATAATTCGAGAGTCTTTTCTCGCGGATAATCGTTATCCTAGAAGTTGTCAATCATCTCATACTAGGCCATGTTCAAGATGGGATGAGAAAATACAAGAATGCATGTAGGGTCATAGTGCTACATCTCGCGATACACTACTGCGCACCCTCGGGTTTTTATATATTGAAAAGCAAATATAGAAAGACCTGACCTCAACAGGAAAACATTTGAATGATAAGAATACCTTTCCCTCGCTCATGCGTTCCGAACAACTGGCGCACTTTTGCTGTTCGTGCAGCATAGTTAGCGTATCGATTGCCTTTACTTGTTCAAGCAATTAAGTCAGTGGTTAGCTGCACAACTTGCTTTTTTGTACTTTGAAAGGTTCTGACTCACAATGGTTAGAAGCTAAGTACACCTATCAATCCTTTTGTTGGGTAATAAACCAAAGCCAAAAACATAACGCCACGACTATTAAATTTAATTTTAAAAGAGTAGCTTTTGAAGTGGATTCAGCTTTTCACTGCAAGCACAAACAGTAGCACCAAATTTTGTTTTTATTATCAACATTTAGCTTTACCATAAGACTAAGGTTCTTCAACTTTGTGTACTGCGCGTGTGAAGCTAGCTATCTTGCTTTACGTGTGTAGCTTATCGCGGGCATTCAAACGCTGCCACGGTTTGAAGTCCATAAAAAAAGACAGTCAGTGTCGCAGACACTATAGTTGCTACATTGCGTTTATGCTACAGACGCAAGTGGGATGGTGATACCAATGACTTTGTTAGTAAAAGACAAACTCATTATTATAGATTGCTATCAGCATTGCCGTCCAAGGATGTACATGACGCAATTGAGGTTGCGGAAGCGCAGATGAAAGAAAGATCGGCTAGGCAGCCAGGGAAACGCTCCTGCATATAATATACATTCTAATCAGGTATTCTGTAGGTAGCTTGGGTGTGAGTGAAAGCGGGAACGGTGAGGATGGGAAAGCACCATGACAACTTCCACAAACTGATAGTGTGTTTGTACACTATCAGTCAGTCTGCAACAAATCGTTTTCGTGGTCTACTACATTCGACACCAGCAACCATGGGAGTATGACTTGACGAAAAACATACAGCGCTGCGAGTGGTTTAGCTATACCTACCCTTTCTAACTAAAAATAAAATAAGAGAGATACTCTGACGGCACCTTAGGCTGTTCTCTAAAACAACTCGCTTACTCAGACAGAGGTGCTAGGCGGGTAGTACCAAGAGTTATATTTTCATACACCGCACGCGGCATGGCATTCACGAACCAGGAGGCTCCTCCGCCAAGGCATGTAGCACGCTGACCTCAATCCGCGAGTCTCCAGAGAAAAGGCACCGAATATTCTTTTAATATTAAAAATGACATTTTTAAAAATACTAATGTTAGTGATGGTTTTTTTTTTTAAAATAATTTACTTCGTTCAAAATCAGGGTGCCCCACTATATATAACTTGCGAACTTTCAACTTTATGTTTCCTTCCATTTTTTAAAATTTTAATCAAAAACAAATTTTAAATTTGGCAAGTTCCCACTGGCTTTCAAATATTTTAATTTTAAAACTAGTTTTAAAGGAAACATTCTGAACTTTAAAAGGAAGAAACGCTCAGGAAGTCAGCGATGGTGCTACAATGTCAGCTAGCGTTGGCGGGACTTACTTGTAGTTCTGAGTTGAACCTATGAAGGAAGGTAGCATTACGATCATTTCTGGCCTGTTCGAGGAAAAGATTTCAAGTTTCAAGACATTCGAGCCTGGTATGATGATGTAGTCCCTAGCACAAAAGAACACTGTCAAGCTTCGCGGTTCGTTGCGCAAGATCTATTGAGCCAACCACCGAAAGTTATATAGACAAACGAGCTATCTGAGATCAACATCCAGGCGAAGTGCTCCTACCAGTACAAAACCTCCCTGTCTATAAGATCCGCTGGTCAACACTCTTTCAAAGAGTTGCCCAAAGGCACTCCCGGATACCCCCAGTTTTCAAAGTTGGTTCATCGAACACCGTCTTCATGTGTGGAGGCACGTGGGGAAGCTCCCAACGATTACAGCGAGCAGCACATAACCTAGACTAAACTTTTTTTTAAAGACAGAGGTGCTACGAGTTGGAGTTGTCAAAACTTTTGTTTTATGATGATTTTAAAACTATACATTAAAAAAAAGAAATCGATCAATCCTCTCATATTAAGTTTTTGTTTATGATCAATCCATTGACGATCAAGTATATAAAATGTGGATTTATATCATAATGTACCTTCAGTAGTTATTAAAAAGAAAGTATATTCTTTCGCAAGTAGCTTCCCATGACAGGTCTTTGGACTATCAAACTTGGTATTAACGGTTGTAGCACTTTAATTTAATTGCCCAAACAATACCACGATATATGGCACGATCAGTTGATTGTAGCACCTAGCTTGAAAGAATTCGTATTTGCATGATAATTTATTTGTCAGGTAGTATTGCAATAGAAGTGAAGGAAACGAACAAACTTAGTCAGCCTCGTTTGTTTGTTTTGTTTCCGTTTTTTTTATTTTTAAAGGTGACGGCACTTAGTCAATACTGGCCTCAGTCCTTACCGCAATTGCAACAACTTGTACTTGGAGTAAATTATAATGTACCGTACCATAATCACTGCTGATCTCATCTAATACAGAAATATATTTTTATATTTTTAAATGGAATTTCATGATGTGAAACCAACTGCAATATGTCACCTTTATGTACGATGTTCCAGTCAAAGCCTCAACGAGAAGTGTCTCCTCTGGAGATTGAAAGTTTATGCAAATTCATAGTTAGTCGTAAAACAACCAACCCACAATAAACTGTGCCATAACATGAAAGAGGCGGTGCATGGCAGACCTTATTTTCGGAACGGCGCTTTTCGTACGCTGGTTAAATGTGAATAGTGAAAAATCTGCCCAGTAAATAATTTTGAGGGTTTTGATTTCTTCTCATCAACCAGAATATTTTAAACCAGCTCACTCAATATCATAACCTATTCAAAAGAAAATTCGTTAGAATGTGGTGAGTAACACAAAAGTTATTCATCGCGATGAGACGTAGTGAATATTAGTTTGATTCGTTACGGTCCACTCCTAGTCTCTACCACCTTGGATAAATTATCCCCATCATCTTCTGCTTTTGTCTTGAACAACCCCCAGCTTTCTCTCTGCATCTCCTAACCTCAACAGCCCCAGATCGCATCACACCTAGCTAGTAGATATAATGTAAAGGATCAGTCTCTCCGCAACCCTTCCCCCAAATGAGTTGCGGTACCAGTACCAATCATGTTGTTAGTACCCACCGTGGAGTTGGTATTATACAATAGTATATTGAGGAATCATTAGAAGAATTATCTGATTGGATACTTTGATCTTCAACCACAATCCTAAAACCTACAACCTCTTTCCTCCTACGCTTTCGCCGCCGCTAGAGGCTTTAGATCAGGCGACCCACACGCCTCTCCTCGCCCAAGATGCCGCAGTCCTCGTGGTCTACGCAGTCCGTCGTCGGCATCGCGGTTGCTGCTTCTTGCGGTGCTGCTGCCGCCACCGCCTTGGCGCTTGTGTGGCATTTGCGTCGCTCGAACCCCGTTCTGGCAGCTCGTCTGGGCGTCTCGCACGGAGGCAACGCCAAATCAAAAGGTCCTCGTGTGGTGCTCGTTGGCGCAGGCCCCGGCAGCGCTGACTTGATCACAGTACGAGGCGCCAAAGCTATCGCCGAAGCGGATTTCCTTGTTCATGACCGCCTAGTCTCACCAGAACTCATTGCAATGACCAAGAACGGCGTCACACTAGTGAATGTGGGCAAGGCACCGACTAAGAAGCGTTTCCCGCAGTCTGAGATCAACAAAGTTCTCGTAGACCTTGCTACGAACTCCCATGCTGATTATGATGTTCCGGAGGGCTCTACGATCGTCAGGCTGAAGGGCGGAGACCCCTTCGTGTATGGGCTTGGTGGTGACGAGATTTTGGCGCTCCGGGAAGCTGGTGTGAAGTGTGAGGTAGTACCAGGTTTGTCAAGCTCGATCGCAGTGCCAGCTTGCGCCGGGATCCCTGTGACCCAGAAGGGAGTAGCCACCTCCTTCATGGTCCTTACCGGACATGTAGCACCTGGAGAACCTGGAGCGGCTGATTGGGATCACGTCCCGCGCCATGAAGCCACGCTCGTGGTCCTTATGGGAGCCAAGAACATGCGCAAAATCTGCAACTACCTCGTATCTAATGTAAACTGGGCTCCCAGTACACCGGCAGCGGTCATTCAAAGCGGAACTACTCGTGGCGAAGTCGTGGTGCGTGGAACGGTTGCATCGCTTCCGGATAAGGCAGAAAAGGCTGGTGTTGCATCACCGGCTATTCTTGTTATTGGTCAGGTCTGCGACGTGCTCGACCCGGACGCAGTCATCCCCTACGCGGAGTCTGGAGCCACCACGGACCTTTCACCCTTGGCGTCATTGCCTCCCGCTCGCGAGATCTGGGGCATGGCTCGCGCGCCTCCGTCACAGTAGCAAGCGAATGAATAAGAGTTCGGGTACAAGACTGTGGTCATGATATCATGATACGCTTTCGGTTCTAGAAATAAGAAAAGACATGCCCTTATTAAGAGTTCTCTCTTTTCTTTGATGTAAAACTCTTTTCTGTTGTTTTCCAGCTGTACTTCTCTATGCTGATATCAGACCAGAGCCACCATCACTATGAGCGTTATTTAAAACTTGCTTTGAACGAAAGCGGATGCAAGTCACGTAGTGCTCGGTATTTGTCCTGTTTCTTTTGCTACATAATACTAAATTGTGCTATTTTGGAAGTTTTAATCGATTTATTTGATACATTAGCAGTATGTTGCAATTTAATGTAGATGATGTACTTGAATTAACACGCCAACATGGATTGATATAAGCTAATTTTTTAATTCTAGAGGCGGGGAAGATTTAACTATTGTATTCAGAAGGTAGAAAGAATATACAACCAGACACACGAACACGTTCCTGACACTTGGTGCTGTACAAAATGCTAGATGAAAAAGCCATGGGGACAAACTTTTTATGTCTGGTGCACTGCAGCAATGTAAAGGGCTATAGCGACAATGCTGATCGAAGCTATTGCAATGTATGGTCCATTGCCACCTGTTTCAGAGGACGGGGTAGATTTCGGATCAGACCCAGACTTGAGCGCGCTAGTTTTAGAACTACCATTTGTTAGCTTAGATGCTGAAGTACCGGGTGCCGAAGCAGAAGAAGTCTGTGCGGCCATGGAGGACGAGTTTGTGGTTTTTGGTTGCTGACGAGCTGCCTGTTGTGCAAGCTTCTGCAAGTTCACAAAGTTATCTGCAATCATGTTGGTGGTGTAGTCATCTACTGTGGACCTATATGAGTCTGGAACACTGACCCTTGCGTCAAGGTTGTTTGCAATAAGCACAAAGCAACCTGCATCAGTTGGTTGGAGCACCATGCCGCCAAAACTCTGAGTTGCGCGTTTACGGTCTCCGGCGTCCGAAGGAGGTGGGACATCTGGGTGCTCATTGAGCCCGAGATGAACAATGACCTCTGTCCCATCTTCTTCCTTCGTACGCTTTACGATCATAACCACATCCCTAGGGCGCATGAACATCATGGCTTTCATAAGGATGTAAACTACATCCAGCCCACCGACGGGTGAGACCTTTTCAATTTTGTCAATGTTTGTTTCCACAGCAGGCAGCTTATTGATCAAAATGTCACCAATGATTTCTGGTGAAGAATTTTTAATTATGCCGAAAACACCGCGTTTTCCCTCAGCACTATTGTTACAGCTTGTCATGCCATTTTTTGACGAGCACAATTTCCACCCCTGTGGAGGCTTCATGTCAGCATCCTGAATATCCTTTGCTAACGATAAAAGCTGCTGACGAACCTTAAAAACATTTGCTTGTAGACCATCCTCGTCCTCGGGAATCCTTAAAAATCTGTGTAAACCAGCAGATGTTGGTGCTTTGAGAATGACTGCTTTTAAAACTGCATTCAACCCTTTGGATCGCTTGCGAGGAGATTTGCTACCAAAAATCTTGCCCGGGAGTTCGTCGGCTCCAGCACCAACCTCCTGAGTAAGCCCGTCGAACTCTCGGAAACGACGCCAAACCGTTCCGCTCGCACCGTCATTCGTGTGCCACTCCACCTCATACTCAGCGTGGCCTTCGTCAGCAGAACGCCAGTTCTTCACTGTCGCCGAAGCGACGGCGCGTTCAGGTTTCTCCCCGCCCATCACCTCCTCCTATACCGTTCCACAAAAGTAGCAAAACGCAGATGCCGAACTAGCCTCAGAACACTGCTGCCTTCGATATCACCGCTCAAGAAGCTCTCGGCCGCGACGGAAATAGCTCTGGAAACAAGCTCGTGACGGGAATGCTCAACTCAAGTCGCTATCATCTACTACCTAGGTAGGTACGACTTCTTAGTCAGTTCTCAGACGAGCGCAGGTGCTCATGATACCGTACCTCTGCTTATATCTATCTACTAAGACTCTGTGCAAATTGATAAGGACTGCAAGATCTTCTAAAGCTGATCCACAACAGAGTGAGGGACTCAGAGCACCTCGAGGTAGGCTTGGGTAGGCGAGTTCAGGCCAGGCTAGGGATGGACCAGAGCGTAATGATTGCTGTCACGACGAGGTCTTCCGATCCGAAATTATAGCAGAGAAGAGATCTGTGGGTGACCTGGAGCCCCGAGAACGGGTTCTGTGCTGTGCTGACATGAAACATACAAACTACTCTGGCCCGTACTAGGTGTCGAGTAGAAATAATAAAGCCCTCTAAACGCTATTGGGGCCAAGCAAGATAACCTAAAGAAGGGATCTGCTGCCACGACGCTAGAAATGTTTTGAAGACGCCATGTGGATAGTAGATTAGTCTAGCGAAGTAAAAGTCGCAGTCTTTCAATGGTGCCATCTTGGTAAATGCGAAAGGTTTTCTAACTGTTTGAGGCTGCAGTAGTTTAGCTGGCGTGTGCATACTTAATTCCCCTTGAATTGCCATGCGATCTTTTTCTTTGGAAAGGAAAGCTTATTCTCTCTGGGCTATAAGAAGATCACCAGCCTGTCGGGCTCAAAATCCCCAAACCCCGATATTGAGAGTTGCTGCACACGATTGCAATAGAACTCATTAGTGCCGACCCATGTTCCCCTAACCTCATTATTTTTTTCAATAATTCCCAGATACAAAGATTCGGGACAAGTTAAGCATCCAAATTATTACTTCTATTCTCAAACCTAGCACTTTATTTGTATGTCCACGTGTCAATGTGGCCATGCTAATTCCAGCAAAACATTGAAAATAACATAAACTTAAATAAACATGCACTATCTCTACAGAAGAGTACTGTTACCCGACATCACACGCATAGATCCAAAATTACTAGCTAGTACTTCCTCCTTTGGTGTGTGTGTGTGTGATACGAATGATGTCTGAAATTAAGACGTGATGCCATCAGTGTCAAAAGTAGACAGCCTGTTTAGAGACAAAACATCACGATACACTATAACGACGACGACGACTCAACGCACAGTTATCCCTAAGCGTTGTTTTGCTTTGAGACAGAATACTCTCCACAGCATCACCAATCAATTCATCATTCACATTAAGCAATACGTTTATCATGACTCGTCTTCAAGTTAACCTCCAGCAACTACTCCCAACTTGAGAGGATTCTTCGAGATCCTCCTCAAGTTCTACTCAAGTCGGCCACCTGCTCTACCTACCTACCTACCTACTACTTACTACCTCTCGAGAGCGCTTGCGCTTTCTTATACTATGGTTTCCACTAGCACCACCTTACTGATCTCCTCTGCACAGCCCGCCAGGTCATCCCCGCCGAAGCACGAGTTCTTCGAAGTTCGCATTGCTTTCCATCATCATCATCATCATCATCATCATCATCATCATCACCATCACCGTCTTCGAGCAGTCAGCCAGGCAGGTGCTGCTGCTAGAACAGCCCTGTGGCCAGCCACCCTCGCGAGAGTCGCGAAGGATCGTCGTTGGCAACGCTCAGGCAATAATAACTCCAGTCACCAGCTTGCTCTGGAGCACAAACTTTTGCAAAATTGCACACCCGTGTCAGCTGTTGCTATTCACGTTGACCCGGAATCTACTCGAGCACGAGCACCGACACCCTCCAGCGCAGAGCCTCCTCCCTCCAGGCCTCCTGCCGCTCACTCCACTGGGCACCACGACCTCTGCGCATGGCCATAGCGATAGCGCCGCTCGAGATGAGCGCGTTGCCGTTGATGGACTCGTACAGAGCCCCTATCATTAATATGGAAGGCGGACGATCCGAGCTTTTTCGGATTCTCGAACACTCGCTTGACCCAGCGACCTCAGTACTTGACTGCTTGCTTGGCTGCTTGCTTTGCTGCGGGCCAGCCAGGCAGGCTCGCCACGGAGCGGGACGCGCCGTTCTCGCCTGGCCGCCAACGCCCGCTTGAGGCAGTTCCCGACTTCTTCCTGGCGAAGAGGGAGAGAGAGAGACTGAGAGCGCCGCGTGCGCGACCGTTGACGTTGCGGAACCCCAATTTGGCCTGAAAATGCGTTCTGGAAGACCGGCGGGTTGATAGGAGGGTGGGGAGAGGGCGTTTTCGAGAAGGATTTGCGCATGTTTGAAAAGAGGGGAGCCAGCCTGGAATACCCCTCCTTCCTTCGAGAAGGATCGGAGCGCCTCCTTGGGTGTTATTTGGGCGATATAGGTGCAAATGATTGGGGGGTAGTTTGTGAGTAGGTGAGCTGGGATGGCCGAGCAGCAAATTGCGGCCAGAGTTGCAGCAGACACCTAACTCGCAACGGCAGGTACGTACTTGAGGACATACATCTTCAGCCGCGACTATTGGCCTCGACTTCGCTTCTTCTCGCTCCCATCAGTGGAGGTGTGCTTGCTTTGTCATCTCGCAGCGAACTCTCGCGCTTCACTCCGCCGAGTGCGTCTTGCAACTCGGCTTGGTGGCTCAACGGCGGCGGCTCGGATTGTATCTTCTTCTTATTGTTATCTATGCACTTACTAGTAAATAGATAGAGAGGAAGGGACAAACGGACGGTTGCGAAGCGCAGAAGTTTTGCAGCGCAACGGAGAGCTTGCGCACGGCCTTGGTGGCACAGGAGAGGGAGTGAGATTGCACAGTAGACTACTTGCATTTCCATCTACAAGAAGTCTTTTTTGTGTAAGAATTGCTCGAACACAATAAAACTAACTGACAAACTGTTGATTCTGTTTTTGTTTTTTTTTGAAACTACAGACTATTTTTAGTACAGCCAACCCAACAAGCACAATGAGCGACGCCGAGACATTCTCGTTCGCGGCTGATATCAGCCAGCTTCTTTCGCTGATCATCAACACCTTCTACTCTTCCAAGGAGGTCTTCCTTCGTGAGCTCGTCTCCAACGCCAGTGATGCTCTCGATAAGATCCGCTTCTCCTCCATCGCAGACCCCAAGGTCCTCGAGGCCTGCGAGAAGATGGAGATCAAGATCATCCCCGACAAGGCCAACAAGACCCTCACCATCTGCGATTCCGGTATTGGTATGACCAAGAAGGACCTCGTGACCAACCTCGGTACCATCGCCAAGTCCGGCACCAAGGCCTTCATGGAGGCTCTCCAGGCTGGTGCTGATATCTCTATGATTGGTCAGTTCGGTGTCGGTTTCTACTCCGCTTACCTTGTTGCTGACCGCGTCGAGGTCCACTCCAAGTCCAACGACGACGACAAGCAGTGGGTTTGGTCTTCCTCCGCTGGTGGCTCTTTCACCGTGACTGAGGATACCGAGTACGAGCGTATCCCCCGCGGTACCCACATCGTTCTCCACCTTAAGGACGACCAGGAGGAGTACCTTGAGGAGCGCCGCATCAAGGACCTCATCAAGAAGCACTCCGAGTTCATCAGCTTCCCCATCTACCTCTTGGTTGAGAAGGAGACCGAGAAGGAGGTCACCGACGACGAAGAGGAGGAAGAGGAAGAGGAGGGTGATGCCCCCAAGGTCGAGGACGTGACCGACAAGGAGGAAGACGGCGAGAAGAAGAAGAAGACCAAGAAGGTCAAGGAGGTCACCTCTGAGTGGGAGCTCCTCAACAACCAGAAGCCCATCTGGATGCGCAAGCCCGATGATGTCACCACCGAGGAGTACGATGCCTTCTACAAGAGCATCTCCAACGACTGGGAGGCTCCCCTTGCCACCAAGCACTTCTCCGTCGAGGGTAACCTCGAGTTCCGCGCTCTCCTCTTCGTGCCCAAGCGTGCTCCCTTCGACATGTTCGAGGGTGGCAACACCAAGAAGAAGAACCAGATCAAGCTCTACGTTCGCCGTGTCTTCATCATGGACAACTGCGAGGACCTCATGCCCGAGTGGCTCGGCTTCGTCCGCGGTATTGTTGACTCTGAGGATCTTCCCCTTAACATCTCCCGTGAGACCCTTCAGCAGAACCGTGTGCTCAAGGTTATCCGCAAGAACCTCATCAAGAAGTGCCTCGAGCTCTTCGCTGAGCTTGCTGAGGATGACTCCGCTGATGGCAAGTACGCCAAGTTCTACGAGGCCTTCTCCAAGAACCTCAAGCTCGGTGTACACGAGGACTCCCAGAACCGCCAGAAGCTCGCTGAGCTCCTTCGCTACCCGTCCACCAAGTCTGGCGAGGAGATGACCTCCTTGAAGGACTACATCTCCCGCATGCCTGAGAAGCAGCAGGGTATCTTCTACATCACCGGTGAGTCCCGCAAGGCCGTCGAGAACTCTCCCTTCCTCGAGCGTCTCCGCAAGAAGGGCTACGAGTGCCTCTTCATGGTCGACCCCATCGATGAGTACGCCGTTCAGCAGCTCAAGGAGTTCGATGGCAAGAAGCTCATCTCTGTCACCAAGGAGGGTCTTGACCTCAGCCTTGACGACGAGGAGAAGAAGGACTTCGAGGAGGAGAAGGCCAAGACCGCTAAGCTCACCGAGCTCATCAAGTCTGTGCTCGATGACAAGGTTGAGAAGGTCATCGTCTCCGACCGCATGGTTGACTCCCCGTGCACCCTCTCCACTGGTGAGTACGGTTGGTCCGCTAACATGGAGCGTGTCATGAAGGCCCAGGCCCTCCGCGACAGCTCCACCATGGGCTACATGGCCTCCAAGAAGACCATGGAGATCAACCCGTACAGCAGCATCATCCGCGCCCTCCGCGAGAAGGCTGACGCTGATGCCTCTGACAAGACCGTCAAGGACCTTATCTGGCTCCTTTACGAGACTGCTCTCCTCACCTCCGGCTTCTCCCTCGACGACCCCGTCCAGTTTGCTGGCCGTCTCCACAAGCTCGTCAAGCTTGGTCTCAGCATCGATGACGGCGCCGAGGCTGATGAGGGTCTTGATGACCTCGATGACCTCCCTGCCCTTGACGAGGGTGGCGATGAGGAGGACTTCTCCGCCATGGAGAGCGTCGACTAAGTATGCGACTTACTCCCCAAACCTTTTGCTGTCCTGAAAACAAATACCTTCTACCACAATAATTCAACTATCTAGCGCAAAAAGAGAAATCGATTTTCGCTCTGACACACATTTTCTGGCTGTTTATTTTCTCCCTACATTCATTCAATTCGTCCCGAATTTCTTGTATCCGTTTCTTGAGATAGTTTAACATTGAAATTTGTCCTGTCGTCGATAATTGCATCAAATCATGATCTAAGAGATTAAGCCCAATCCAAAATCGCTTGTCCTGTTCTTATCCTTATCTTCCTTGTCCATGAGACTTCACTTGTAATTGATGAAGGCAGTTTGAATATCTTGAAGATGTCGCTGTTGAACTAACTAACACTGCAACTTTGAAATAATCTTGGTCTCAAACCTTTATCTAAACTTCACAGCAACGCAAAGGTTGAGATAGTATTTCTGTGTTTCTATGTATTCAATTTATCGTACAAGAACGTCATGTTCTATCAAGGAGTCAAAATACATTCATTGAAATCCATGTTAACTCTCTTCCTATTATCATGAAGCCTATGAAGAACCCCCAAATTTATTCGGTCAGTTGGCAGCGCTCGAAAGAAATTAGGTCTTCATTTTGTATTTTATGCCAAGTATGTCCTATTCGACCTCTCGTCAGCAAAGAACCCAATGCGTCAAACCTGAACGTCGTTCTCGTTGCCGTCATCTGATTATGTATGATTACATTCTTGTACCAAAGGTACCCTGGTGCTACTATCCCTTACTGCTATTGAACAATACATACTGCCTACTGATTAGATAGTAAAAGCAGAGAAGTGAAAAACCAAAAATAATACTTTGAGCAAGAGCCCAAGTCAAAGTTATCCACCCCTGCGAGGAGCTCCCCTACGCTGTGGATCCACGTCAACCCGGGCGGGAGCCTCGGCATCGAACCATCTCTTGTACTGACCCGTGCCTTCCAGCCCGTGTTTAACCTAACCTCTTCTGTTGTGGTGGTTCATTCGCTGGAATTTGTCCAGGCCGACCGCCATGACAACGATTCGGATCAAACTGCCGCCTGGCGGCGCCGCCGCCGCGTCGAACGTGGACGTGGACGTGAGCAGCAGTGACGAATCTGATTCTGATTCCGAAGGTCGCAAGTCGCTTCATGATCAGGAAGACCTCGACGACGATATCGCGGAGCCGGTGGACAAACGCGACGCTCTCGACGCCGATTATGAAGAACCTCAAAACAGATCGAGATCGAGCACACAATTTCGAAGCTCTGCAGGTTCAGGGACTGTAGGGAGAGTGGTTATATCAGATGACGACGATGATGACGATGATGATGCTGAATCAATTGAGGCTAGCCAAGCTGCAAGCGCAGCCATGAGCAGCAGCGTGTCAAGGTTGTCTGTGCCGGAAAGGTATCAAAATATTGTGCATGATTTGACCGAACAAGAACAAAGGCTGCTGGTTAAGTACGTGCATTCGAAGAAACTTGTTCCCAAGTTTTCAGCGAGAGTGGAACAAGTAGCGGCCGCACGGAGAGCTCAGGAGATGGAGGAAAACAAACGCAGAGGAGGCGTATTTGGGGATCGAGACCCTAGAGCAGGAGTGGTGAAGAGACCAAGAATCAATGCTACCCTACCAGAAAATAGCCAGGTGCTTCAATCACCACAATCCGCGATTACACCAGCAAGTGCATCGCATGCTTTAGCTCAGGGCCAGATGGACCGAGGCAAGTCCATTAGTATGTTGAGCTCGAACTATGATGATGCAGGAGTGCTAATGCTTTCCGACTGGAGATCAACGGAGAGCAAAGAACCACTGGTTATCAAACTTCCTGAACTCGAACATGAAGCGCCGTCTAATACTCCAAGAATCACAAATGTTTCTGGCCAGGGTCCACAGCAGGGCAATACGGTTGTCATCTGGGGTACTTTTCCAGATGCATCGGAGCGCTTCTCCATCAATATCGCACCCTCAGCCTCATACAAGGAGAGAGATGAGAAAACTATTTTCTTATATCATTTTAACCCGCGTGATGGCTGGGGCAAGAAGCAGATTCAACAGAATGCCTTTGTAGGTGGAAAGTGGGTTGATCGGGCAAAACAAAGCAGCATGCCTATCACAAAAAATAAGCGCTTCGAGTTGCGCATTACAATTACTCAACGGGACTTTCTAGTTTTTCTCGACGGAAAACATTTCGATACTTTCGGCAATCGTGCCGACCCTCGATACCTAAAAAACGGAGAAAGTTTATACTTAATCGTTCCTCTTGTGGAGGATCACTACGGTGATAAGGAGGATGTCATTATCCACGGTGTGTGGTGGGGCCACCGACCAGCTCAAGTACGCACACCGTCTGGTGGAAGCTCATCTGCACTCTCACCGCAAAAGAAGTTCCATCATATGAATGGGATGCGACCGCATGCTAGCAGCTTCGGAAGTGGCTATGGTGGTCATCACGGAGGGGGGGCGCGAGGTGGACACACTGGTGGGCACAGGCGGCCACGTGCATCGCAACAACTCGAAGAAAAAGTCCTCTTTGTATCGGGCTTGCCAAAAGAGAGTACATCTGCTTTCAATGAGTGCCTCCGTCATTTTGAACAGTTTGGTATCGAGAGGGACCACAATGGCCAACCTCGCATTCGTGTTATGGAAGGTAGAGACTTTGGCTTTGTGACCCTTCAAGACGAATCTAAGATTCAGGAAGCAATAAAATTTCTTCATGGTAAACCTGGCCAACCCGGACTTATTTTATCGGTCAGCCGTGCGCGGAAGCGACCCAACAGCCACCATAGTTAATTAAGCGAAACATTTCGAAATATATGCACTAACTTGTGTCATGACTTCTCAGATGTACACCACTTTGCTATTTTGAACACTCATCTTATGTTTCCATTCATTCTATTACTCAATGTGACCAAATTCACATGGTCCATAACGTTCTTGAGAGTGAATGAAAGTTGAAACAGTCAGCTCTATTGCAACATGCTGTCTCCACTTGTATATCTATGTTAAAGCAAGAAGCAGGTCATGTTTGGATTACTCCTTAAGAGCTTAAGTGAATTAGAACGTGCATATAGATATAGAATTTATTCGAAATATTATGATTATTGAGTTGGCACTAAGTTGAGGGACGAAAGTGTTATTGTGTCAATTGTGCGAATGGGGGAATATATTGAGTTGGGACAAAGAATAGAATACTATATAGTATTATGTAAGGATTTTTATTTGGCTTTAGTGCATTTGTGCAAAGTTAATGGATTGCTCAGTTTTTTGGTGTGCAATTTCTCTTTACAGTCGAATTACCATCTGCAGAGTGATTTTGCTTAGTTTGTATGCCTGCTGCAATCTGATCATGAATGTTGGTTTTTAGAGCATCATCATACATACAATAGATTTTATGTTTATTTTTTCTTCCCTTTCTTTTTACTTGCCAGTTCCGCTTCCATAAATGCAGCATGCCGTTCATACGCGTGGGATTTGCCTTCTTCGAGTTCGCGAGATCGGTCTGCCTTCGCCTGCTCAAACTTTCTCAGTCGTTCAGCTTGCCTTGCTGCTGCTCGATCATGAGCAGCTTGCTCTTCCCTCAAGCGGTCGTCTTCTCGTTTTTGCTCAAGTTCAATCACTGCTAATTGTTGTCGTTCTACTCGAAGCCTGGCATGCGTTTCTGCCATCGTTGTCTCGTACAACTCTTTATTCTCGTCTAGCTTTTGTAAAATTATGTCCATATCGCTCTGCAAAGGGAGTCCATTAAATTCTAAATCCATCGAACGCACAGTTTGATTTTTGGTCATCCGTCTTGCCAGGAGCGCAACGCCGCGCTGGCCTAGATTTGATCTTGATAAATTGATGCATGTCAAAGTGGAGTTGGAGACAAGCGCTTCGCTAAATGATTCAATGCCTGTCCAATCATGTCCGTCATCTGTAAGGTTATTATCCTCCAATATGAGTGTCAGTAAAGTATCGTTTTCTGAGAGACCCTCCCCAATGGAAACCAGACCTTCTGGACCAATTTCTGATCGGGAAAGCTCGAGACGACGTAAATGAGTTTGGGGGTCTCCTAGTGCCAATCCCAAAGCACGAGCACCTTCATTTTTCACTTGGCCATTTGATAAATCTAAGGCCATTAATGAGGTGCAATTAGGTAAAGCATGCGCAAGAACACGTGCCATTGCCGGACCACCGATAAAGTGAACTTCTGGCGCTGTTTGGTTGTTCCTTGCAAGCTGAAGAAAAAGCCGCAGCTTCCCGTTATTGGCTACCAATTGCTCATCTTCACGCTCGTGCACAAGTCTACGCTGTTCATCACGAAGACGATCCTGCTCGGCCAAAATGCGCTGAGCTCTTTCTTGCTGCGCGAGTCGATATTCTTCAAGCTCTTGCTCATATTCAGCATCATATGCCTTTTGCAGTGTTTGTTCATCTTCCCCTTGAATTCCAATAGCTGGTAAGTCTCTGAATTGTAACTCTCGACGCAAGTCTTCGCGCGAAAGACCTTTGCAGTTGCGAACCTTGGGCGGTTCCAGAGAAATTTGCTCCTCGAGATCCATTGCGATGAGGTCCCTGCGACGTCAACACTCTTTACAGCAGCTTGGTTGCTCACTACTCCACGACTGACGCTTTTTAAGGCCACTGCCCCAACTGAAGCTGCGTCCACGTGCTCAGCTTTTGCGCCGTCCTAGACAGTAGCAATGAATAAATTAACAATTTGACCCCTTTATATGGATCCACGCGAGTGTACACCTAGCAAAAAGAACAGACAAAATTGAGTGGACTGTAGCAGTGCTTGCAGACCCGCTGTTGCAAACGAGTTCACAAAAATCGCTCCCTATGAGAACAGGTGTTAAGTCTACGTTCTCATTTTCCCTTTTTCAACTGCTATTCAACACGTGCGGCACCTTCCTCATGGCACGTGAAATTCCAGGTCACTGGTCAGTTCACCCAAAGTAGGATACATTACTTGATGATATAGCTATTTTTTAATTATCTTTCGCATTAACCTTTCTGTGAAAGACACTTCTTGCTACTTTGTCGCCGCTAATTTACACAAAAGAAGAATGGGAAGTGGTCTAACGGACCTTTATTTGGGCCACTTACATTAATTTCAAAATTATAATTTTGTCACTTTAGAATCTTCCAACTTCAATAAGCTGATCATTGTACATTTGAGTAATGCTAGATGCATGAAGTTAGATATTTACACGACTAAGCTTTTCATTCAGCTGATATACACCCTATTCTCGTGATTGCAGATGAGTCAATGCATTGCGAAGCTCCGGTAAAGTCATCATATACGCATCTCGAACTAAGACATATAGTCCAGCTCTTTTGGCTTCAAGCGATACACGATGTTCAAGTAAGAGCTCACGTGCAATTCTGGCGTCATCAATAGCATGGCGGGGAAATCCACATGCTTCCGCAAGGCGAATTCCATAATCACTAGGAAATCCTTGCGCTTCAGGTTTTTCCATTTCGGACGGATGAGCTTGTAGTTGCTGTTGCATAGTATGACTGAGGACTAAAGCTTGAGTAACTTCGTCGATCTCCACAGAAAATCGAACCAAAGAAATTCCTGGCAGTGCCTCGATCTCTCGAAAGTGTGTCGCGAATATAGTTAGTGTAAATTCCCTACGTAAGAGGTACTCCGAAGCAGCCCAAGCTAGAGATAGTCCTTCTTGTGAACTAGTCCCTCGACCAAGCTCGTCGATGAGGACAAGGTGATACGCGCCAGTCTCTGAAGATGGACTAGCGGCTCGAGCGATGTGAGCAAACTCTGTCATCTCTAAGCTAAAAGTGGATGCGTTGGCCTCAATATTGTCTTCAGTACCAATTCGGGTAAGAATCTGGTTGATAAGGACAATTTCTGCTTTCTCAGCGGGGACCCATGCCCCAGCGTGCGCGAGAATCACAATAAGTGCAGTTTGTTTAAGTAGCGTTGATTTTCCTGCAGAATTGGGTCCAGTTACAACCGCCAAGGAAGATAGATTAAGATCATTGGCAACAAAAGTCCAATCTCTGGTTTCACGACGCGAACTACTCTCATCTTGAAACTGATGTTGTAGTTTTTGTTGTTGCTTCTGTAAGCTAGTCTCTACTAGTAGATGCCGCCCTTGTTTGATGTTGACTCCATTAACATGTTCCTTGGACTTATGATGGCCATGGTCATCCAATTCGAGAGGCTCTGAGGATGCACCAAACTTGCCGGAGTAGACTCTAGGACGAACTACGTCGTGCTCTGAGGCCATTTGAGCGAAACCTTGAAGAATATCCAAAAGCGCGATAGCTTCAGAAATTGCGTAGAGAGCTGGCAACGCAGTTCTTACCTTGCCCCTCACGTCTTCAAGATGGACTTCCGTACGCCGAAGTGCCTCCCGTGTAGCTTGATCTTGTTTCAAGTTCAAACTTGCTAACTCTTCTGTTGTACAATCTACCGTCTTCTTGTGAAAAGCAGGCCGTATTAAGGAGAGACCCTAACCTTGATGGTGTGGCATGCTCCCTAGGAACGCGTAGGTGATAGCCCCGTTTTACAGAAAACCATAGACAAGCATCCAAATCAGCATATTGCTTATTAAGCTCGGCTACGTAATGCTTCATTGCAGCAATCTTTTCCGCATAGGTTTGTCGTGCAACGTCAAGCACACCATCAATCCCTGCTATCACGCAATACACAACTTCAATTCGTTGTTCTTCTGGATTCCGCTGAAAACCAACACCTGGTTGAAGCTTTTTTGCAAGGTGCTGTTCAAGTGTTTTCAGGATAGGCAGGGAGTTGCGAATGCTTCCTAGAAGCTCTTTTCCCTAGAGTAGATCCGACACGGTTACCAACAGCTTCGTCAAGAGCCAACAATTCACGGACTGTTTCGAGCAATCGAATTGTGTTATCAGCTTCGCGTTTTAGAGTAATCATGGTGAATTGTTTTGGTCGAGCTGCATAATGCGATGTCAGTTGGTCCAAATCATGCAATTTACGAAGATGCTCAACAAGAAGATCACAAAGTGTTTCATCTTCTAAAAGTTCTTGCACTAGGTCCTGTCGGGCATGAATTTTATCAAGTAGGCAGGGAGGAGCGACCAGTTCCGCTCGAAGCCGACGGCCACCACAGGGGGTCACTGTATAATCCATGACACTAACTAGTGAGTGCATACTTGCCTGGCGATGCTGCTCAAGAACAGCTCTGCGGTCTTCGAGGATTTCCAATAAGGATATAGTTACTGCATCTAAAGTCATTCGTGTATGGTCATCGTCGTCAACGCAGACACGAAGTGAACCTTGAGCGAACCTCGCATCTTGAGTTAGCTCAACATTAGCCAGTAGTGCTGCAGCAGCCCCACGGCATAGGTACCGACGATCAAGTTCGCGAAGATCCAGCTCCACAGCGCTCAATTTTTGAATTTTGTCGAGTCCACAATCCTCAGAAAACACCCGTCGAGGTCGTGGAGAAACAATCCAAGGGAGCTTATCATCTCGCACAAGAGCTTCATAGAGGGCACTCTGTGTATGTGTCGAAGGGAAGACTATTTCACTAGCGTTGCACTCGCGCAGTGCTGTAATAGTAGCTTCATACAGCTTACTGTCGCGTAGCTGACCGAGATGGAGGACTGGGTTCGCCAAGTCGATCCAAGCAAGCCCGACTTCTCCATTATTATTCCCAATAACCCCAGCTATAACAGACCCATTTTGCTTTGGCATGACCTCGAAGCCTCAATTATAATCTTCAAAACTCCCGCAACCTTTTCTTGTTCCAGATTCAACTTGAATATTCAAATTACGCAAGATGTGACACCAAGTCTTAATTTCACTCGTTCAATAATGCAGGTCGTGAGTCTGCTAAGCAACACCCAATCAAGATATCCGCGATATGCACGCCAATGGCTTCAGAGTCGGTATTATTACGGTAAAGAGTCCAAACTCTTTGAATTGAACTGATGATTCTGATTCCCTATCCCAATATCGTTTTTGCAGTCGTTCGGGTCCTAGGTAGTAGCATCTAATACTACCTAGTTCAAACGCAGAACATTTCACTGCACGTACAAGAGTCGCTCGATTGTACCTGGTCGGACAGGGCTTTTAAGAATAGAGGTTCTAAGATACTAGTATCTAATATTTTAGATCGCACGAGAATCCATCTTTCATAGTTGCTATCCCAGATGCAATTCTTCTTTCTCAAACTACGCTGTAGCAGAAGCGAACACGCTCTAGGGGACAGCTCTAACCTCTGAGGGTTTTGGAAGGCTCTACTTTTGAGCCATTCTCTATAGCTATTCTTCTCGAGGCAGTGCGGAGACTACGAACATCAAGAGATCCCTGGTTCTGTGCAGGAGCGGAAGGGTAAGACTAATCTTCATCTCATCGCGCTCTTGGTGCGATAATCTCCAGCATACATACTTAGAAAGGGATCTAGCAACGCTTTGTGCTAGGTAGGAACGAAGATTGTCATTCTTTGAACAAAAGTAAATTGCTATCAGATCTGGTTCGGGGAGGGAGAGACAGAGAAAGAAAGAGAGTGCGCACCCAATATGTCGCATCCTGGAGCCGCATTCCTTGCGAAGACTTTCGATGTCTCAAAAAGGGCAGTGCTCATTACTGGAGCTTCGAGCGGATTTGGTGAGCATTTTGCCCGGACTTATGCTCAAGCTGGGTGTTCTGTCCTCGGCCTTTTGGCTCGCCGAACAGACCGCCTTGATACTCTTGCTGAGGAGCTCCGGGCTGATTTTCCTGGCATAACTGTGGCAACAGCGCGATGCGATGTTGGTAATGTCCAAGATATCGCACTTGCATTTGATAGTGTAGAGCAATCTACAGGACGTACTTTTGATGTCATCATTAACAATGCTGGTGTTGGTCCTGTGAATCGCGTTCTGCAAGAAACCCCTGAGTCTTACAACCAGACTATGGACGTCAATGTTCGCGGCTGCTTCTTTGTAGCTCAAGAGGCAGTTCGTCGTTTGAAGGACAAGGGCATCAAGAATGGAAGTATCATTAATATTTCATCGATTTATGGCCTTCGAGTAGGCCATGGACATGCTGTTTATTCGATAAGCAAGGCTGCTCTGACTCAAATGACAAAGGCAATGGCCATTGAGGTTCTTCAGCACGGTGTTCGTGTCAACTCGGTGCACCCTGGCTTTTTCCGAACCGAACTTACGCAAGATTATTATGATTCTCCCAAAGGTGATGCGTTCCTAAAGAAGCATGTTCCAATGCAGCGTCTTGGACTTCTCGAGGAACTTGATGGTGTCATGCTCTTGCTTGGAAGCGATGCTTCCAGCTTTATGACTGGATCAGAGATTCTTGTGGATGGTGCTCACAACTCTTCAAGCTTATAAACGCTTATGCAATATGTCTCAGACCAAGCTTATTGGTCGTAAATAGTCATCAGTTAATATTGAAATTCTTTACAAAGATTATCGTGAATGAGAGTTGAAGTATCCTGTTTCTGCAATAGAATATTGCAAATTACCGTTCTCACTGCAATCCTCAAAATTTAATGCTTTGGACCATGTAAGCCAAGGGAGGTGATCGCCACATCAGCTCTTAATCCATCGGTAAACAGTACAAAATTTAGGAAAAGTATACGCCAATCCGAAATTTATATAAATAATATTTTTGCAGTCCTGATATCAACATCTTGAGTGGATTGTTTCGAAAAAGAAGTTCTTTTCACGACATGTATTAATAAAGTAGTGTAACTAGCAATCCGAAGTTTCTTGCCAAAATGTCTACTACATTATCTCTATCAACGAGCAGCCTCGCCTTATTTGATCTACTATAATCAAATCTCATCCAAGCGAAATCTGTCATCTTTCTCGCATCGTCACTTGTTAGTGTTTTTCCAAGCGAGCTCTCTTCAGTGACTTCTGTATCTGTTTTCCAAGTTATCACCCGCTAAATAAGTCTTTCTCGACCAAACGATAAATCACAAAACTGCAATCTGGTTGACAATCTTAAACTTACTCTCGTGGCTATTTTAAAAACATGAAACTCATTCCATTCCCCCCTTCTACATCTTCATGATCCTCGTCTTACGGGCTTCTCTTCATCCCAATCTAACTATCTAAGCCCATCTTGCGCTCCACACTAAATAGGTATGTAGTTATCACCGTCTTAACCCTCAAACTTCCACAACTTATCACCGTTTCCAACCTCCTCAGCCTGCGCAACCCATTTTACGTTCTCTCAGTGTTCTATAGTGCGAAGAACGCAAGGTGCCAGCATCGGCGCTATCACGCGCCGAATTATTGAAAACCCTAGACACCCTATAAGGTGTATTTAGATTAAATGGTAGGAGTTCCAGCCGCCTGTCGCGCGGGCGCTCCGGAGCGGAGGCGAATGAAGGGTCCAGACAAAAAGGAAAGCCAAGGTGAGTGACGGCGACTTGCTGCGCGGCAGCGGCGACGAGCGTGAGCAGGGCGTGGGAGCATCAGGAGCGCGGCGCGACTTTCTCTGGACGGACTCGTGCTTCCTCGATCAGTTTAGGGGTATCTCTGTGCGGGCCTGGTCCTCATCTGGGTCGTGCAGATGATGGCATTCTTCGACATGGCCGCCGCGAGGCCCATAGAAGTACCGTGGATCAACGTGGAGACTTGAGCACAGCAGCGCATTGTGATCACAATTGAACGTGGATTACGTACGGGGCCTTGGATTTACACAGCTTATGGTCATCATGGAGCCGAGTTTTTGCACAAAGTGCATGTCTTGGTTGTCCTTTCTACTATTACCTGGACTTTGGCGGTCTCGATGTCTGCACTTTGCTTCAAGAATAGCTCTCTTTGACTTTCGATTACAATGCGTCTGTTTGCACAGGACCACAGTGCTGTGAGCAGGTTGTATCGGGAAACGCTGTGTACATCTTGGGCTAGTTTGTTGTGTTGCTTCTCCTTATAATATGCTCTCCTCTGCGGTGTTGGTGGTCTTACATTTTGAAGATGGACGAGAAAGACTAACTTTGGATGCTACGCTGTATGCTTTGCTCCTGATCTGCTTGCATTGTTAACTTGTGTTGCGTTGTATAATTTACAGCAGTCTAAAAACCTCAGGCACCATGGGTCGTGTTCGTACCAAGACCGTCAAGAAGTCCGCCAAGGCGGTGGTGGAGCTCCACTACTCCCGCCTGACTCTTGACTTTCAGACCAACAAGCGCCTTTGTGAGGAGGTCGCTATCCTCCCCTCCAAGCGCATGCGCAACAAGGTCGCCGGTTTCGTCACCCGCCTTATGAAGCGTATTGAGCGTGGCCCCGTTCGTGGCATCTCCCTCAAGCTCCAGGAGGAGGAGCGCGAGCGCCGCATGGACTACGTCCCGGAGGTTTCCGCTATTGCCCACGAGACCATCGAGGTCGACAACGACACCATGGACATGCTCAAGGAGTTGAAGGTCAACATCCCCAACGTTCAGGTCGCCCGTACCCGCTTCTAAACCGTAAAAACACCATTCATTTGCCCCCTGCGTTTGCTTTTGTGAACCTCTCCCTTCTCTCCATTCATTCGTCTCATTTCACAACTCATACTCTCTTGGCCAGTCTTGTCCATAATATTCTTGAATTATCAAGAGTATCGTTTTCCCAAATTGCAAACACACTAGCAGCTCAAGACCTAATCAGGAGCTCAAAGAATGGCCTTATTACACTTCTTCACCTTGACTGAAGTAGTCCTCTTGTGGTACGCTATGTGCCTCAAAGCTTGATCCTATGACCTTAGGCACATCTTCAGCCTCCTATAGCTTAGTTGAGACACAAATAAAGCAGTAAACCAATGCCTTGCTAGCACAAGAACTAAAAACGTAGGCTTCCTTTTTGTAGTTGAAAGTGCATGTAACAAGTGAAGCAGACAAACGAAGAAAAAAGTAATTGACAACTACTAACCAAGCATAGTCCTGATTCTCGAATGATCTGATAGTACCTACCTAGATCATTGTAGTATGAGTTCCTGTTCTTTATTGCAATATATTCTGTTGGTCTGTTCCTTTTTCGTCATATTACGGGTAGTGTTACCTCTAGTTCTCCTACTTTCACGTTTAATTTATATGACCTAGGCTGATCTTGTTTTTCTGGACAGCGCTGGTTCTGAGAGACCTATGCGGTATGAGAGGACTGCCTGTGGCAAAACTCTAACTCTTGAGGCCATAGATCTAGCGGAGACAGCTTTGGCAACAGTTTGGTACTGAGGCATTAAATTGGTTTCCGTAGTACAACAAAAGTCTCCGATAGAGCAACGTATTGCCTGTTGTCGTATTCTCATCAAGCATCATGAGCTCTTCTGCGCCGCTCGTGTCTGAAGGCAAGACTGCCATGGAGGAGCTTAAGAAGAGGAACGGAGGACGTGGAGGGGTTGATGAGTCTGAGCGTGATGTTGTGGCAGTTCTTGTGCCGGCAGACCCTTCAAAGCCTGTGCAGGAATTTACCCTGCACCAAGCCAAGGGTAAGGCTCTCGGGTGCTTTGTTGACTACTGCAAGAACCACTTTAGCAAGCAAACACTTGAAGGTAGCCAACTCGACACGTACAAAAAGCAGGTGCAGGAGCACGCCAAGGAGCACCAGATTACTGATGAGATGTTCAAAAACCTTGCCGCACGTACCATGGTAGACATGATTGTGCTGCACCCCAACCGCGCCGACACTGGTTTTGTTTCTATCAACATGTATGTGGATGACAAGGGCATGGCGAAGGAGCTGACACCAAATGTGCGTGCTACGGCAATTGTACAGGCTTGTGGACAAGCGACCCAGGTACTAGGTGATGCTTTTATTGGCAAACAGTTTGACGACGAAGATGCATTTTACCGTCTTGACTTCAAGGCAGTGGAGTTGGATGCCTCACAGCCGTGGATGAAGTTCGCGAAAGCTTATAACGAGTCACACCGTGGTCAGCCCTCGTCAGCGGATCAGCTTAAGCAGTTTACTGCGCAATATAACGCTCCGAAGCCACCTACTGCAGAAGAGAAAGCGGCTGCACACAAGAAGCATATGGACTCTCGTAACGCTGTGATTCTTAAAGAGAAGGGCAACCGTCTTTTCATGGCAGGCAAGACCGAGGAGGCTCTTGAGGCTTATTCTGAGTCATTGAAACTTGCAGGTGTAACTGAGCTCTTTGAGGACATGTCCCAGTTCTCCTCGTCCGCGATCGTGCATGCTTTACTCAGCAATAAGTCAGCATGTTTGCATAAGCTAGGCCGCTTCGACGAGGCTCTTGAGAATGCTCAGGCATGTGCTCGTGTGAAACCTCAATGGGCCAAAGCCTATGGACGAGAGGCTGAAGCTCTTGCTTCTTTGGGCCGTACGGAAGAAGCTTGTGCTGCTCTCGAAAAGGCAATTTCTCTCGTCAAACCTGAGGATCCTGGCAGGAAGGATCTGCAGAACCGTCTTGACCAGCTTAAAAACTAGTCGTTGTGTCTCTTAAGTTAGCCGTCGTCCCTTACTCTCCCTATTTTACCTGAAATGGTGTAGATTAAAATTATACATAAGATCAAACGAAATATAGCTTTCTGAAACCTCAAAATAACTGGACTATCTGGTCACATTTGATGCCAATGTGGCATACATGTCCTTTGACATAAAACCATGTGGCCCTCTTGAAAAAAACTTAAACGAAAAGAATATTTGGTTTCTAAATTGGTGCGGCACATCTAGTCCAGACTTGAGATATCCATGTATGACTTTTCAAAGAGCAGTTTCGATGACTTCCAACTGCAAAATTCAGGGTCACCAGGTGTAGAAATTTGAGCATATGCATAGATACAAGACATACTCAGTTCGGCAAAATTAAGCTATTAATTAAATCTAGTTGAAGCAGTCAAAATGAGCAAAATGAGAAGATCGAGAAGGGGTACCTACTTTAGATGGAAGAATAGTAATATAAATAATGAGGGTTAAAATAACTTAACACTAGGTACTTAAGATTTTAGGCTAGATTAACGTTCCGAGCAATCAGTGGCTACTACTGATGTAATAAAATAAAAGAGGATACATTCTGCTCTTCTTGATTATCTAGCGCAGTTTAGCCGCCATTTCGAATACTATACCAAATTTTGTCAAGCAATTCAGAGATCTTGATATTATAATTAGAATTAAAATGTTGGGTATTATGCAGTGGCAATGCTTTCTTGCCCGTCAACCAAAGGGTTCTTCTTGTCTTTTAGCACGTGAGGTACCCACAAGGGCTGATTCTACGATTCTCATGAGGCAGAAAGAAAAATTATCAAGCGAGAACAACTATTTCTTTGATGGTCACGGTCAGCCTTAGCCAACCACAAGAATAGAATGCGACACCGTCACGTTTAGGAGTAGTCATAACAATGTGTTAGCAGGAAGAGGAGGAACTGTACTAGTCGTTACCCAATGACTTATGATGGGAAATGGAATTCAGGGCTAGCGCGGCTTATCAGAACAAACACAGGGCTTTTGACCTCATTCCCCCCTCACAGCATCATCTTAGAAAGGCATTCTTTAGCAACTTGAAGGTAAGTAAATACTGCCGATATCTGAGAGCGTGCGATCGCAACGCGAAAACCCTTCCAATATCATGAGACCCAGCGCGACTTTTAAAGCGAGCAAAGTTTTTGGCCTGAGCCAACCAGCTGTCACTGTAAAGCAAGTGTACCAATCAAACTCAACCAAAGAGGTAGGTCTCGACCATTCATTTCGGGCTCGATATGGTAGCGAGACCAGGAGCGTTATAGTTCACTTGAGTCCCCAATTATTCACTTGTCTCGACAGTATACTGTATATACCCCTACAAATTACTATAGGGAATGTTTCATTAAAGTCTAGTTTCGCTAAAACTTTGCACTTCTGGTTTCACCCTCGTCCATTCTTGGTCTATGGGAACGACACGAACGGAGCACATAACATATCATATTATAACAATTAAAAATGGCGGCCATAGAACGAGCGAACGAGTCAACAGCTAAGGTAGGGGAACGCCAATTCTTTTTCAAAGGCAAGCCATTTACAAATTCATGCATCGCAGCCCAAAGTACGAGACGGGATTCCTGATAGAACTTAGTATGTGGTACTGGGCAGCTCTACCAAAAGCCAATGAGAATTGGAAAAAGGCACATTGGTTTTCCTTTGGCCTTGCTTTTCCTCTGCTCCTTGGCCAGCCATCCGGGTGCCGGCAAGTCAGCTTCTGGCCAGCCACTCAAACCTCAAGGCGACCTTAAAAATCACAACAACAACAACAACAACACCAGTACAGGTGGTTGGTGCTCGAAGACATGATGGTTAAGCCCCCATCCTCCATCCATGTCCTTGTCATCGCCCTGAGTGACTGATTAATCTGATTAATCAATCAGACAGAACTAATCGATCATCAGTCGCGCCATTCTCATTACCCATTTCCATTTATGTCTGTCTTTATAGTCCTATACTCCTAAATTTTGTTGATTCTGTATATATTGTACATCATAAGCAGCCAAAGAAAGCACTCCCGCGCCGAGAGACTGCCTGCGATAGTGCTATCCAAGGGTTAGGGACTCTTACGCGGTGGCACCACTTTGCTTTAGCAACAACCATTTGCAATTAATTGATTTCTCACGAGAATTAGTCAACTCGCCCGAAGACGAGGAGCGGCAGCTCGATATTGAAGTGGGCGAGCTCGCCACTTGGCCTGCTGGTGTCAGCTGTTTTCTCGCTTTGCTCGCCTCGAAGGACTTACGCCCAAGCAAGCATTTTGAAGGGTTAAACAGCAGCACCCTCAAAAGCAAAACTTGGGTTTTATGGGTGGTTACTTTGATGGAAAGAGGGGCACCACCCGGCATTTCCAGAGCAGAAGAGCACGCAAACTCGTGGCATTGGCCCATATGCTGCCACTTTCCACGTAGATTTCTGTCTGCACCGCACCGCGCCAGGGCCCTGCTGATTGCATGGCGTTTTCACATTGTGCTTACCGCGACATCCTCGAGTGCCTGTCTTGTCCTTGGTCCTTTGGGTGAGCCAATGGCGGAGGACGATAAAGAAAAAGCGCAAAGTAAATATTATTATGCAGAGACACTTTTATGTTTGTTTACCATAGCAATAAAGTTTACTTTTATTATTTCGTCGCCAATTTTTCAGACACCAAACAAATAAGCAGTGAATAGTTAATTAATCAAAGGCACAGGTGGCGGCAAAGAAATGTAAAGGTAAATTCTTCATGGAGACCAGAAGGCTGCAAAGCGCGGAAGGAGCGGGAATTAAAGAAAAGGAGAGGAACCCCGCCCGCCTGCTCGAGTCTTGTTCTCAAGATACGTGGTGGTCTAACTCTCACCCCCATTTAGTCTTCTTGGTGGTGGCGATTGTTGTTTCTTCTTTTACCCCTTTCTGTACTGTGAAGCAAAGCAAGCGAGGTTGTTTTTTTCAACTATTTTTATAATTCATAATCGATCAATGAACAACAACCTGAGTGAGCTATCTATGTATATGTTTATGGTATGGTGTATATGTTTATAATTGTATAATTGAAAATAAAAGTTTAGTTATTGAGGAGTTTATGAGTGATCATTTGCTTACGATCTCTTTCCATTATATTGGATCAGTGATGATGGTAGTTAAAGGAGGAAGAGTGAGAAAAGAAAAAGGAAAGGAAGGCTCCAAGAAGGGAAAAGGAAGACTTAAGGTTGGGTTTAAAAGGGCCTAAAATTGTTAGAGCGACGCGACCGCGCACAAAGCGAGCGTGGCCAGTCGTGGGCAGCAACGCAGACTCACTAGTCGTGGCAGCCTCGGAGTTCGCCGTGCGCATTCAAGTTGGAGTTGGCTGGAGCAAAGACCTTCGCAAGGAAGCCGTCGGTAGTCCGCGGTATATTAGCTTTTCTTGTGGCTCTTGCAGGTCGCGTTGGACAGACGATTGATTGATCTATTCATTCAATCCTCCAAATCGTTCCTCCTTCTTTTCTCTTTCTCCGCTTCTCTTTCTCTTTCTCTTGCTTTCCGCAAACCCTTCGGAGTCTGCTCGATCACTAGACCGAGCACTACCCGGATATCCCGAGGCACTCTCCCTGGGACGCTGGACTGAGATCTGAACGCAGCAGGTCCATAGAACCCGAGGTCTTCCTCGTCAAATCCGGTTCTTGAGCCTCGAGACGAACGATTCGATCGACCTCGAGACCAACCAACCAAGGAGTTAAAGAACTCCGCTAGTTTCGCCATCTTCCGTTAGATCTGATCGTTGCTGTGCGTGCTTTGTTCGCGTAGGCCGGTCTTCTTTGGACATTTTTCACGCACTCTTCACGCTCTTTGCTTGCTTTCTTGGCCCAGCCATTCGAAACTCAAATCAGTAACAACTCGACATCTTCAAGGTTTTAAAGCCTTTACTCAAGTGGTTGTTCACGAGTCTTCCTTGGACGGAGACGTGCATAAAATCACCACTTAGACTTTTCATTCAGATCCGATTCGAGGCGCGAAGAGGTCTTTTATAAGAACCTCTTTTGATTAGTACATACAAGTCCGAATCACCAGATACGCCGATTTACGTGAGATTGTACGCACGCGTCTTAGCTGCTGCTTTCTTTCTCCGCCTGTGATCGTAGTATCCTCATTTAGTTCACACTTGGAGCACGAACCTTGAAACTTGATCTTCAGTGACCAAGCAAGCGATAAGATGTCGACCTCAAACAACATTTTCGCGGCTTTGAATGCTGGATCCAGCAAGAAGAGCAAGCGCAAGGAGAAGAAGGCTCGCGCTGCTGCTGCTGAAAACGTTGATGACGCCGGTGTTGCCGCAGACAGCCTTCTCGCTGGTGAGGAGCCATTGGCCGCACAGACGCTTGAGGAGCTTGCTGACCTGGACCTGAACCAGAACTGGGGAGACCTGAGCGACGACGACGACATGGGCGGCTTCATTTCGCCTACTCGCACTGCGGCACCGACCATCATCAACGACAAACCTGAGGATGAGGGCCTTGAGCACGAAGACACCGACGACAGCGACTACTCCGACTCTGAGTCCGAGTCAGAAAGCGAGGACGAGGACGACACAGACGCACAGGCTGAGGCCGATAAGGGTGACCTTTCAGACAGCAACTCGACACGGCCAAGCGAGCGCGGCGAGGACGCTAAGAAGCCCCCTCTCAAGGCGCAAATGTCGCAAAAGGAGCTCAAGCAGAAGGAAATGGACGATCTTGACGCATTATTGAACGAGGTTGCAGAGGAAAACAAACGCCAGGCCGCGAGCGCGGAGGCAGCCGTGGACGCCGCCACCGGCGCAAGCGACGACGCAAGTGCGACAAACGGTGTTGACGACGCGGCTGCTGCTGAGGCAGCCGCATTTCTGGCCAAGGAGATGGGCCTAAGCGTGCAGACCGGAAACGGGGCTTCTGGTGCCGCTTCAGCCAAGAAGAAGAAGAAGAAGAAGAAGGGCGGTAACGGAGGACCTGACCGTAGCACCACCTCCTCTCCTGCTTCGGCACTCCACGCGAGCGCCCCATCTCCTGTGCCGCCTTCGACACCGACCAAGGGCAGCGCTGGCGATGATGAGGATGATGAGGATGTGGATATCAAAAAGCTCATCGCCTCTCGCACAAAATCCAAAAAGAAGACGCCTAACGCATCTGCTGCACAAAAGGCTGCTTCTGCGGCTGCTGAGGCCAACAAGGCTCGCGCTTCGGCGACCAAGAAGAAGAACAAGAAGAAGGACAAGCCTGCCTACGCGCCTTCAAACTAAAGCTTAACTGCTGTTTGACTGCCGTGTTTTATCTTTATGCTGCTCACCATTTCAGTTCCTTCTCCAATTCTACATTTCGACAATTATTCTCCATCGTTATCTTCAACTTTTACTACTTTGTCAACAACTACAAACAACAACGACGACGATAAATTCGTTCCCTGACCCAAATTTACAAACTTTGC
Organism: Schizochytrium sp. TIO01; assembly: GCA_004764695.1. Lineage (NCBI taxonomy): Eukaryota > Bigyra > Thraustochytrida > Thraustochytriidae > Schizochytrium > Schizochytrium sp. TIO01. Next base: position 2,807,009 of record SMSO01000014.1, on the reverse strand, counting down.
GTTCATTCAATCCAAAAGAAACCAAATTACGTATTACTTTCTTCAGAACCCATGCACACATGACTGAGCGCACATCTGTCCCCCCCCCCCCTGCAGAGCCCGACTGTGTGATCGCAACTATCAGAAAGGTAGGCTCGTGGAGACCTATTTTCTCCAGAATGTATTTCATTCAACAGAATCGTACACCACGATCGTACCCTCCCTCTAAGAAAACAAATCAACAATAAAAGTTAAACCCGCAAGCAAAACTCTTGTTGCATTTTACGTCTTACATAAATATTTTTTCATTGCAAGTCAACGATCTTTCTGCTTGTGTGTGAATGTCTTCTTTCATGAAGCCCACGAAAGTATCCGAGCTTTCCATTGAACTTGGAAATACTTCATTTGTAAGATAAATTTGCTTGGACAAATTAATGGATAAGCATGCGGTCCTTATATCCAAGATAAAGCTGACGAGCCTCAAAACATCCCACAACCATCAAAATCCTTCAGCATTAATGAAAACATACGCGAAGAATGTGGCGTTGAGAATGAGTGATTCACATAAACATTTTCGTTCCATACATATAATACTAGCCAGTCGCAGAAACTTACTTGTCTCTAGCTTCTTCCGACAAACTGTGTTTTATATATTTTATCTTAACAAATATGTATAGCCTAAACTATAAGAGAGCCAACATGCAAAAAAAAAAAGACACCCCCTCAGCCCCATGAGAAAATATTTTTTGACCATCGCCACAAAGGGTTTACTCCATCTGACCACCCTACATTACTGTCAAATTAGCCTGTGTTTAAATTAAGGGGGGTCTTTAAAGGCGGCTCGTGTTCCTGTCAATCTTGTTTTTCAATTCAGCTCATAAGATTAACCAGGAAACTATTATTTTCTACGGCGCTGTTTGTTTATTTGATTATATTTATTTTATATAACATATTTGAAACAAAAAATTGTTCTGTGGGCTCTCCCGACTATGGAAACGCCAGGATCCTTCTTTTGAGACTAACGTGATGAAGGATGGGACAAGACATGAAGGAATTGAACGAGCTGAATGTTTGCAATGAATGCACCTGCAAATGAAGATTTGCTTGGAGTTATCCACTGCAAAATTCTAAATAAAATGTGACTAAGAGCGTCCTAAGTTATCATGGCATGGAGAGTAGATGGTTTAACATCTGCTCAGACGTTTACCTGATACAACGTACAACGCAGAGCGTACATAAGACACGTGCACAATTTTACTATATTATTTCAATTTATGATTACATATTTTATCTTCGTGAATCAACAGAGTATATAAGCATTAACTCAAAGTCTGGATTCTTATGCACACAGCAGGCCGCCATCCTTAGTTATTTCTATTTTTTATAGTGAAAAATTACACCAAATAAATCTGCTTCAATATGAGATAATTGCATTGGGATGAGAACAACATACTCTCTACGGAGGCTTTAATACTGTTCATGTAGACGTAGACCAGAGAACCCAATCCAAAAAATTAGTGCAACAGCATGTACAGAGGTTATGCTCCCTCATTAAAAGGAGGACTTACAAACATATAAAGTTCTCGAAATGTTGAAGAAGGTTTGAGATCAGGATAAATGACATGTTCAATGAGCGGAGCCAGTCAAGAGAAGACAAGATTTACCGCAATAGGGATTACCAATCTAGGTCACAACAACCTCAACGTTGGACGATAACTTATGTAGTTGGCCCTGGCCAACTTGTGGACACCAGCGAACACAGAGGCGCCGCAAGGCTGGAAGCTGGCCAAGCGCTGTTATTTCCTTGAGACTGCTACAACGTGTGAGATTTATAGTTTCCAACGAGTTGCACGCTAGGAGGGGTGTAATTGACTTTAGACTCGCGCAAAAGCCTAGCTCCAGATACGAGAGCTTATGGCACTGACCAAGCCCCGAAAGATCAGCGAGATTTGCGCAGCCAGTAAGATTTAGATACAAAAGAGAGGTACAACCCCTTAAATTGGCCTCCACAAGGCTAATACATCCATTTAGCGACAAGCGTTGAAGCTTGGTACATTTGCACAACACAGCTGAATCCGAAAAATTATAGCAATGGCTCATGTCCAAAAACTGAACAGAGCGAAAATGCATCAACACCTCAAAATTTGTGAGCGAATCGCAACCAGACAAAAAGAGTTGTCGTAGTCTGTTAGCACACGAACGGATCTCTGATATATTAATAAGTTGATCGCAAGAACTCAAATCAAGGAACTCAAGCTGTATTGGCATCTCCGGGCAGCTCAAAAGCTGCGAGCAGCCTTGCATGATAAGGCGGCGCAAGCTTCGAAGTTGCCGAAGTTCGGTATTCGCAGTAACATAATCGTTGAATAGCGAAAAACATAAACTCAAATCAAGTTCCTCCAGATGTGTGCAATACTCAAGACCTCGCAAGCTCACAATACGCCTACATCCGGCCAAGACAAGATGGCGAAGCTCTTCACAAGAAGCGAGGGGTTCCACCGAGACGATTGACTCGCAACCTTCAAGACGGAGCTCTCGAAGATCTCGCAGCGCTGTGAGGGGTGCAAGGTTTTCAATGGTGTTAAAGCTCAAGTCTAAGGTTGTGAGCCAGCGACAAGAGCTGAGGCCATAGAGTCCTCGCTGCCCTGCGCCGCAAATAGCGAGGGATCGCAAGACCAAAGGTTCAAGTGCAACGTCGAGAACTTCCGCAACATTTGCGTCGCGGCAGTTTAGAGCAACACCTTGAATAAGCCATCTACGGCGCACACTACGAGAAACAAAACAACGTGCCAATGATGTGCGTCCAAACCATCGCCTTGGCTCCATGTCAAGAAGATCGAGATGTTTGCCCCAGAGTTGCATACTTACCTCCCGGCATGTTACTGAAAGCATCGCAATTGACTCAGGGCGAAGGTAGCTCATAATCATTTCCCAAAGCCCGTATTCGTGCGCAAGAAGATCTACAAGACGTGCTGAGCCAACATTCGTAAGAGTTGTTTCATCCTGATCCTCAGGAGCGAGCATAATTTCGCTTGCATCAGAGTCGTCGCTAATCCAGTTGTCCTCGTCATCATCTTCTTCTTCATCCAAACTGATATCCACTCGGTGGCTTTTGATACGAGTGTCCTTGACGGACTTGCGTTTACGACTCTCAACAAACTTCCGCTCTGCAAACTTCCGCTCTGCAAAGCCCGCTGCTGCTGCTGCTGCTGCTGCTGCCGCTGCTGCGAGCGGAGAATTAGGTTTTAATTGCTGCTGACATTTTCGAGGTCAGTACGATTGCGGGTGATGTGGACCCGCTTGCACCGCAGTGGAAACAGTATGAGTTTTCATCATCAAGGACTCGTACAGTTTCTCCATGTGGAACCCTTGCCACGAGGAGTGAGTCCCAGCATTCGCTGCACACCCCTACGCCAAACTCCGGGTCCAGCATAATTCCTTCTTTTGAATGGTTCCTAATTTTTCGAACTACGTTCTTAACTGCCTCTGCGAACCCCTGTTGTACAAGTCCACGCAAGAGCTAGTTCCAGTTTCTGATTTGCTCACAGCACACCCGCACAGAGCAGTATTCACACCCGCAAGCAACCGAATGTATTTATTTGTTCGACGAGTAGGTACCTACCACCACCGTATATAAAGATGTACAGTAAAAATGAGGCTGATTCTTTTTTACGCAAAGCGAGGCAACCTTCTGGCACCTAGGTACACTTTGATTTGCCCGACGAGAGTATCGAAGCTTTGGGTGTACCGCGTTGTTGTTCGTTTACACCTCTACCCACGGTGTTTACTAAATCTGGTTAGTTAATTAGTAATTTGTTCTTTCACTGTTTTCTCCGCGAGTGTGTGAGTCTGTGAAGTGTTTAAAACAAATGAACAAATGAATGAAGAATGAATGAATGAATGAATGAATGAATACGTATTCGAGCCGCTTGACAGAATCGCTGGAACCGAGGTTCCACTCCGAGTTTCGATCGTGCTGCAGGGCCAGACTGTGCCTGTTGAGCCACCCGCTGATCTGCGTGCCTTCAACCGACCCAGCTTTGGCTTTTAAGGTCAGTGCCTTGGATCGTCGAGTGAGTCGATGGCGGAGTGAAATAATCCTACACCTACTTTCAAAGCAGCTGCAACAACGGCGGCGTCTAGACCCGCTCGCAGCGCCAGAGGTTGGAACGCTCAAGGTTTGAGGTCGGAGCCGGTGGAAACCTAGCTGCCTTGGTGCCTGGGTACCTAGGACGTCCCACGCCAGGTCTGCCGAAGACAGGCGAGTGGACGCGGTTGAGGGCCGACCTTGGCTTTGACTTCGAGTTTGACTTCGAGTTTGGTTTCTGTCTGTTTCTCTCTCTTCCTTTTCTATTACTTCCTTTCCTCTCTCATCTTTTAAATTAATTAAAATTTAATTAATTTTTAATTTAAATGTAAATTCTAATTTATAATAATTACAATAATATAATTAAAACTTATAAAAATCGAAGAAGGCATTCAGTATATGCTAATACTAAACCAAATGGTACCTACTATGTCTCTCTCTCCTAGTTTCCAATCTGCCGGTCAAAGAGACAGAAAGAAAGAAAGGGACACCCAGTAAGCGACCGCTAACCATCGCTAGCACGGCACCCTCGATGAGAAAGAAAAGAAAAGGCAATCAAAACGAAGGCCCTCCCATACTTAAGCTGTGCTTGGGTGTTTCTTATATGTAGTACAGAAAGAAAAGCTGAAGAAAAGAAAGAAAATAAGAAAGAAAGAAAGAAAGAAAGAAGACATAAGAAAAGGATTGCGATAGACTAATGAGAGGAACTTTTGCAGTCGGGGAAAGTCAATACCGGTGAGAAGAACAAAGTCAGGAGAAGGGAAGGCGCTTTTGTGGTGGTTTTAGCGGATGGAGCTCTTCTCATTTATCAGCACCAGTGGCACTTTGTCTATTCGTACTGCGTTCTCATTATTGGGCTGAGGCGAGAGCATCAAATGGACGGCAGAGGCGGAGTGCCTGAATTGATAACTCAGCAGATCGATGAAGAATTAACTATTCGAGGTAAGTTTATTTGTTTGTTTAATTGTTTGTTTGTTTATTTCAGGCGGCTCTCCGTCTTTTTTATTCTTTCGTTGAAATGAATGAAATAGAAGAATGAATTGAATTCAATCGCAGAACCGCACTGGGATAGAAGGAGGGAACTGGACAAGGTGCTGCTGGGTGGAACTTCAAGACCGCAAACGCGGCCGCAAGGGACATCATAAACGTGTGCATTCGCATTCCTGAATTACGTTATATCGTGCTTTCTTGCTTTGCTGTTTCCAGAGTCGATGTGTCAAAAGGAGACAGCAGCACGAGTTTTCTTTTTTCTTTTTCTTTGAGAGAAATCAAACAAACAAACAAACAAACAAACAAACAAACAAAAAGAAGTACCACTAACACTTCTTCTATTCAGCATAAATAGCGGAATACATAGGAAAGGTGAGATTAAAAAAAGTAATCCCTTATACACATACATACACATGAAAGTGAAGAAATGAATGCACAATTGCAATGAAAATCAGAACAGTAATGATGCGGTTCCGGAAGAACTCGATCTGTTCGCTGTGGATCTCGTTGTCCTCCGTAGATGTGAGCAATCCAAGAGCTCCTCCCGAGTTCTTTCTTCCGCAGCTTCGCCCAAAGGCCTTTCCGTGCCTCGAAGCTCATTCGGTCACTCGATAGATGGTTTCAACCTTCTTCGACGGATGATGATGATGACGACGATTCTTGGAAATAGCACATCCCTCCTCTAAGACCTCCTAAACTCCACTTAGCGCTACCCACCGCCTCCCTGAAAATTGCAACACGAGTTATCATTTCCACAAAAGTTATTATCTCCAACAAAAGGGCAGAAAAAAAGGTAATGCAATAGCTCTGGAAAAGGTTTCGTTGCTTTTCTTCGGCCGCCGTGAACTTCGAGTTCCCTGCTGCTCATCCGCACAGCTTTCCCATCTGTTTCCGGTTCCCCCCCCCCGCTTCTTCGCGCCTTCCTGCTGTCCAAAGGCCTTTGGAGTCTCGTCAATCAATCTCGAGGCCTAAGGCAAAGCGAAGCAAAGCAAAGCGAAGCGAAGCGAAGTGAAGTGAAGTGAAGCAAGCCATCAGCTTGACCTTGGAGCACAGGACCTTCTCGCGAAGCCTCCTGCGCCCTGGCCATGAGCGGGCGGAAGGTAGCACGTAGCTGGGTACGCATACCTGGCGACTTGCGAATTGACTGGCTGGGTGGGTTGATATGAAGTTAGTTCTTTGCTTCTTCCTCCGCGCAGTGGTTCGAAGCGCAGCATGACGCACACGCGGGTCCATGCGAAGAGCAGCAACGTCTCACGCGCTGCCGCTGAGGATATGCCACGCTCTCGTGCCCAGGCCAGGTATGAGCCAGCCCACGGCCTCCAAGACCTTCTTCGCTTCTCGCGAGCCAGCAGCCGCTCGCCTGGCTTGGGCCTGCTGCTGGCTGGGGCTTGAGCTTGAGCGTGGGCCTGAGCATGAGCGTGAGCATGAGCATCTTCGAAGATGCTGCGCAAGAGGTTGGTTGATGGGGTTCGAGGCGACCCTGGAGACCCAGGTTGAAACCCTGCATCGACGGCCTGGTGGCGAAGGGCTGCGCCGGACAGCAGCTGCACTGAGGTGGCCGTGAGCGGCTGGAGCGAGAAAAGAAGAGAAGAGCAGCACTCAGCGCCGACGCCGAGCTGGAAGCAGTCTCCCTGGACCGCTGAGACGTCGCGAGCCTGGCGGGGTCCAGGAGCAAGAGCGCGGCCTGCAACGCCCACTCTAGCTCTGGTAGGTCCCGGCAAGCGTGGAGGCCAAGCGCATCGGCATCCCAGGGTCTGGGTCGAGCGGCGGAAGGCCAGGCGCGCAGACAGAGGCGCTGCAAAGGGCGCCAAGAACCGCGGGTTCTACGCGATTCCACGCAGTTCCACGCAATTCCTCAGTGCTGCTGTGGAAACGAGACATTTCCAGAGGCCGAAAGGAAACGAACGCGTGCGGAGACGGGCTGGCGAGCGGCTGCCACCCAGAAGGGGCCGAGCGAGAGACCACGCAGGGCCTGTCGAGGTCTCGAAGGGAGCGGCGAACCGATCATTTCGAGCGTGCCATACAAGATGCATGCATCTCGTAGTATATGTACATTTTATTGCTCGCTTTAGTTTGCTTCTGCTGTTGTGTTTGACGGTATTTTGAGGAGGGCCACTACAGCGTGCCATCAGGGCCTTGGCGATCCAGCAACACGGCCGTGGCCGGTGCAGTGACGAAGCAAGGCTGCAGAACCTCTCGAATGCCATCATCGCCAGCAGCGTTGGAGCGCCGGGGTGAAAAAATAAATAAATGGCGATTGGACGAGTGTTATAATTAGCGGTAGTTATACATTACAGGTCACGCGCGACCCGACGCGACCAGCACCTCGAGAAATGGAGACTCGTTGGTTTCAGGGACACGCGAGTCTTGGAGGTCGCGGTGGATGGATGATATAGAGGTGAAGGAGGACATGAGACCGTGGTGGATCCGCTGTGGTTTGTCACTGTCAGGGTGACGCGACGTGCGCACACAGCACCGTAGGTAGAAGAGGAGGGAAACAAACAACGTGCCGGCGGGTGACCATTTTTTCTCGATAAACTTGCACTGTTATTACTCCTTTTTCTTTTTCCCCTTTTTTTTGCTCTTTCAAAGTTTTTATTTATTTATTGAAAATAAAAAAGTTGAGACCTGATTTTTAAAAATTCTTTCCTTCTTCTATATTTACTTAATTTGTTTTAATTTAATTTAATTGTTTGTTTGATGAATAAATTATAAGAGCGATAGACAGGAACTTTGGAAAGGTATAATTTGGGGTGAACACGAAACGGAATTGAAGAAGGTGATGAAACATCTCAGGCTTCATTGCTGAGCCCATGCGTTACCTTCGTCAGAGCTCAGCCGTTGACATCTTTGGCATCTCCTTCACTCTCTGCGGTGGGCGGTCTCGGTAGTGGGGCCCGTCCAAACCTCGCGACCGTTAGCTGTCTCTTTGTCTATCGGGTGTCGAGTTTACTTGAACGAAAGAAAGGAAAGGGGGGTGAATTGTGTGAGTTGTGGAAACCGAGGAGGACCTCTAAAAGTACGTTGATCCCCGCGCGCCGTCGAGACGGTTTGGGGAAAGGAAACAGAACATTGGGGCTAGCCTTTCACTTCCGTTCGCGGAGAAAGTTTGCGAGAATAACGGGCCTCCCTGCTTCAGGACTGGCCTTTGCTGTCAGGGAATGCGAGGCAAAAGTTGCTGCCGTCGGACAAGCAGGGAAACAGTACTAGGTAGGCACAAGGCAGTACATACATGAATTGTACGGCTGCGAAGAGGGACTGTGCTAATTGATAGACTCACTTAGTCAGTCAAGGAAGGCTTGGCTTCGAATACTTCTCGCTAACAACAATAGAGATGCAGGCGGATCAAAGAGACGTGTGGGAACCTCTTGATTTGATTGAGAATCAGTATAACAGCCGACTTAATGAACGCGGACTTGCGTGTTTATGATGACTAGGAAGGATCGCTGTCATTGTGACCCCTAAATCAACGCCAGCGACATAACAGCAGTGTTGCATGCGTAGAATAAAGCGGAAGAGGAAGGATTGCCAATGCAGGGATTCTCGAATACTAAAATAAAGACAAAATTGCGCGATGAGCATTCGGGGCTGAGAGGAAGTTGCAATACAACTGCCTTATAATTTCTTTTTGCCACATAGTGCCCGAAAAGAGGAAGCATATTGAGTAAATTGGTAGAGTAGCTTCCTGCTTATGTTTCAAGTGCCGCTACGTACATATATTTGATCAGTGACAAATAAACTCTACAAAATACAAATGCCGAACCATCTCCAACTCAGGAAGAAGTACCATGACCTGGTGTGCAGTGGGCTATTTGATCTTTAAATATGAAGGTAGAATGCATCTATGTATACAACCCGCCTGCTGTTAACTGATGATGACCAAAAAAGTTGGAGTAATTGTCGGAAGCAAAATAACAAAGCAAAATAGTGTTTTTTGACTTTTTGAATGCAAACAAAGCATACGCGACGTGGATTTATCTTGGCCGAGCAATGATACGCCATGTAAATGTTGGATTTGATCAGAAAGAGGAAGATAAATTTGTGCAAGAATAGTGCCGGAGATGGAAATCTAGAGCTAGCCAAAATTAGACAAAGATAAGTTCCTTCAAGATGGACACTTAGAGACGCACGTGTTGGCTTTGACCTTGGAGCTAAGCAAGCAAGTGTTCCTCTCACTATGATTATATTCTTAAGACTGAGTGTCAAACGGCGAGCTTGTTGGAGAAGGAGTGGAGAAGACGTTTAAACCAGAAGTGGTTGTGCCATCAGTAAATGATGTCAAATCACCGCTAAAACAGGTGCAAGCAGAGCTTGCACAACACTTCTCAAAACAGGCATTTGGGTTTCGCTGAGTTCCTTTGCAGATGCCATCAGCAGTCAACTCTCCCATGCAACGCGTACACCCAGAACCCTGGATAGGATATGCTTCGGGGTTGGAGTCTTGAACGTTCCAACATTGTGCCAATGAACCTGTTTTGGCGTTTTGACATCCTAAAATTGTGTCCGGATAGTTCTTACACCATACGCAATCATAGTATGGGTCAGTCTCAGATGCAGAGCTACAACTATCCTTCGTGAAACGGTTATTGCATGGAGATAAGTAGCAACCCGGGAAGTCTTTGCCTCTGTAAGCAAGATTTTGCTCCTTCGTATACCACACACACCGGCCTCCTGTATGTTGGATAGTGCAACGGCCATTATTGATACGTGCGCACATGTCAGCCATGCAGCGGCCCCGATGCGAACTATCGGAAGGACCACCACTTTGGCCATTTTGCAAATCATTGTACCACATACAACCATCAACATCAACACATTGTTCGGCATCTGTGTATTGCCCACAGTACTGGAGCCGAAGCATGCACTGCGGCTCAGTCCCGTTGTTAGGCGTACCCCAATAGCATGCATCCGCTTTATCTGCATTACACTTTTTCTCGGTAGAGTAGTTATCGCAATGCTCATTTGTGACGGCCGAAAAACATATATTATTTTGGAAAGCACAGCCCGAAGTCCCGTAGCAAGTGCTTTCACCTAAAGAATTGCACATGGCCTCTGTCACATTTGAGGAAGTCAAGTCACTAGACGTTGTCTGCGGCATCAAGTGTCCAGGAATATTAAGTTCGTTAACACATGTGGACAATGTGCCCGTGCTTGACCCCGACACCCAATCGTAAATCTTGCGGCAGAATTGCTTCGGGTTCATAAATTCAGCAGATCCTGTAGTCTCATCAATTGGAGCCATATAAAACCCGTACTCGTCTTTCTGTGCTTCATCATTAACTGTCATATCTTTTGCATCTTTCTTGGCGAGAGCCATAGCCTTTTTTTTGCATAAACGCTGTTTACTGATGGTATTCATTAGTTCACAAGACCTGCTGTAGTACTCGAACAGCTCAGCGATGCGTTCCTTCAGCTCAGTAGATATGAGTGCTCGTGAATCGGTTACATTGAACTTGAAGGAGGAGCTCTCAGCGGATGCAGCATCAGCATAGCTTTGGGCGGCGAGAAACCCCGCCAGGATCACCATAAAGGCAAGAATGCGTGCTTCTTGGTGCAGACGCATTGTTGTTTAAAGGATCTGAACTGCGAAGTGATGCACTATCTGTATGTATTTGTTTGAGTTGATGAGTTTAAGGTTTGCTGATAGTACCACCTCAGGCAATCATCAAATTCCGACTCGACCAAACTATATATATATATATATATATATATATATATATATATATGATGTATGTATGTAACTATAATTGTTTTATCCGAATCCCTGAATGGCCAGAATCGGTATCGCAATGCATCCTATAAGCAGATATGCTGAGTTCTTGAGTTCTAGCCATCACATCTTGACTAGAACGTTTTCTCCTAGTTTGGCCAGGGCCCTTTAGCATTCTGTGTCTCCTACGACTAAGTGCTATTAGTTTTATTCACTAGTTTGAACATACGATCCAACATGGGCTCTCAAAGTTTCTGCCACTCTCTTACCTCCACTTGAAATTAGGTGCGATCTTCCCGTGTTTACTCTTAGTCCTTGTACAGCAAAGCAACACGAACCCGCCATATGCTGTAGAATTTTCCGAAGCCTTTCACTATTGCAAATACTTGAAATGCCTGGTCTCGCTCTACCTAGATTTTCTGCCCAACCAGTGAGGTTGAAAGACGAAGATCTACGAAGTCACATGTTTAGTCTTTTATTCCATTTTAGAAAGCGAAAAAAAGAAGAAGAAAAAAGAGAGAAAAGACGCAGAGTTTCCCTGTTTTTGGTGTTGGAGAACAACGCAAAGTAATAAACGCATGCCAAACGGACGCGGACAGACAGCTCCCGCATTATTTATTTATTTAATTATTTATTCATTAGCATAACTTTGGTTCTATCGTAGTTTACGTCCCTTCTTTTGCGTACCTGTTCGTGATAAGCGTCTATCGTCACTTGAAACTCCCGGCGAAAACTTAAAAAAGTCACACTTTCCCATCGTCGTTGCCAGTTCCAGATCTCAAGTTCTCCTGGCACGGTGACCGTATGTTTCAAGATCATCTGATCAACCCGGAATCTGAAGAAGATCAACCCGGAGCAGTCTTCAGATGTCGGGTGATCTCCGGCTCTTGCGACAGCAAAAGACGACGTCCTCGCGAGCCTTCGACTGTTTCCAATGTTCACTCGCGTACTTTCACGGACGGTGGTCCTCCTGCTCATATACTTGAGGCATAGATTTTTTACCCACAAATACGTGCTTATCGTGCGAGATACTATTGTAGTACGCGCGCGTACCACCTACCTACCTACTGCATTCGAGGTATCTAGTCTGGGAAACGACGAAGGGATCAAAGCGCAAAAAGCTTTCAAAGGCCTTTACCGCGGACCGCCTTAACTGTCCTGGCCCGAGTCTTCTTCTGTAATTCTCAATCAAATAGACAGATAGTGTATTTTTATGTTGTCATATCAGTTGAAGTAGAGCTTCTGCTTCGATTCCGATGCTGAGGGCAGCTTAATCTCGAGTCCAGAAACATGCAGCTACTTTAAAGGAATGTACTCTTTGGGCCCATGGGGAGAACGGACATCCATGGGAGGGCTATACATCGCGCACGCATGAAAATTGTGGAGTTTGACTTTCTCAACGATACGGATGGACCCTTCCTTGGCCGGAGTGGACCGTGGAGGGATCGCTCGGGCCGAGTGGTGTTCTTTGTTTCTCTGGGGAGTCGAAAATGCATGTGTCGATGCCGCAAGACTTTTTCTAGGATAGAGGTACCGTGGGTTGCGCGTTGATATAGACGCGTGCTGGTGGGGTAGAAGAATAATCGCGAACACCTATGTTTTTGTCATAGGCTTTTCCGGTGGTCATTCCTTCACAGTATATGATATGCACACACACACAAACGTAAATCACGCTGATTGAAGTTGAGAAAAACCAGAGGTAAGTGGAACAAAAACAAAAACTTTATAATGAAAAGGTAAGAGAATAGATCAGCAGTAGACACACAGATGGTCTCTACGATTTTAAAAAATCAGAACACAATATTACATCTTTGGTGTGTATGAATTTATGCACGAAAGTATGCATGCATTTTTTTTCGAGGGATGGTTTAGACCCCTAGGAGAAAGGTTATGAATTGTTTGAGCGTAGTCGATGATTGACGTTGGAAGAGCGCATGGAAAACATTCTTATACCCATTGGTCTTCATGCTCAGGAATATCGGTATGGCGCATCAGAACGCCTAATACGCCCGGATGGACATTGGGGACCGAAGTGGCTTTCTCGTAAACCTCTGCAGCAATATCTTCATGATCCGGGTGGTCCTCAATGCATTTGAGTAACATCATGGTAAGATCTGCCCACTCGGGGATTGCTGAGTTGCGAGCAGAAGAATCAATGAGTTTGAGTAAATGCTCCGGACTCGCAGCAGTGCGAAACGACTCGTCAAGGTCGAGTACAGTAGCAAGACTGTACAAATTGGGTTCATCGCAAGACACAGTTCGCATGATGATATCCTTGACATCATCGAGAGTAAAGCTCATATCAGCATGATGCATGATATCGACAAGAGCATCGGCAGACTCCTCCATATATGATGGTTCTGAGCAAGCATACGACATAGCTTGCACAAAAGTCTCCTTATCCTGTGTCGCCCCTGAATTCATGATTAAGTGGGCGGTCTCCATAGCCTCAGATTCTAAAGCAACGACCAGAGCATCATCAAGAGACTCCTGAAGCGCACCCTCATCCATATCATCCGGCATAAATTCAAGCAACATTTTGAAGGTGTCAAAGTGATTCTCTTTGGCAGCCACTGTAATGAGGTTTGGAACAAGCACACGAAGATCAGGACGGGCACCCGATAGCAAATGCTGCACAATCCATGTATGACCACCCTTGGTCGCAGTGATTAATGCTTTTGCTTGTTCGTCCCCAGAGGCTCGACGTGGGGCACGTTCTTTGTTTTTAGATGATGATGAGGATGAAGAAGATGTTGTGGGTACCTTGATTTTCTTTAGCCCAAGACGCACGCGCCCCCAAGCGCCAGCAGCTAGTCGACTAAGGCCCGACTTCGAAGACGAACTTGTCCCAGAAGAATCGCCGTTGATATCGTCAGAAGTTTCTGAAAGGCTATCCATTGAACGTACCGACTGACCTTTTCGATTACGCCACTTGGTAGTTGGTGCACCAGGAGCAGGGCCATCAAGGTTTAAAAAGCTCTCAACACCAACGTTGAGCAGAGTCAGAACACTATCTCGTGCATTGATAGGATTTGTATCCTCAAGAGTGTTCAGGAAAATCTTATAGAGATCTTCCACGCGGCGAGAAGTAGTGATTGTGGTTCCACACCTATCTTGCTCGATATGTGCAAGACCCTCAAGGCCGCGCACGAATGCATCACGGTGCACATAGCCTGGTTGAGTTGCTTCATCGACAAGAACGTCAATAGCATGGGCTACTGTACTTGTCACAAGGTCTTCAGAAGCAGCGAATTGGACTTTTGCTTGGCTTGGCTGACGTCGGTGGAGACCCTTGCGACTGCCAGTATGAATCTCCTGTTGCAACTGTCCATGCGACGCCGTAGAAAGTGAGCGTCGTCGTGCTCCGTACTCGCGCATACTGGAAGCATTCAAACAGGAGTTCTCATTATCAAAGCCAGAGTCTCCAACAAGACCATGTTTGTTCAAGTGGTTCCGTGACGCAGACGATGAAGATGATGAGACAGACGAGCTTGACTTTTGTCGAATGATTTGATCATCTTCGTGCATCTCTTGCAGCGCTTGCGCGGCAGCTTTAGCTGTTTTCATTGTCCAGCCTTGCGAAGTACCAGCTCCAGCTGATGCAAGAAGCGTACGCCGACGACGAACACGCTTTGTCGCATCATCACCTAGAGCGCCCCAGTCCTGGCGCAGCTCCAGTTGCTCAATAATCCACTGAACAGATTCTGGATTACCTCTTGATGCAGCAGCTTTCAATGCCACAGCACAGGCATCACGGAACTCTGCTGAATCTTCAGGAAATTGCCGCAATAAAAAGCTCAAGCACTGATGCATAGGATCTTGTACAACTGCGGCTTCAGAGATAGCGGCATAGTTGTGAATAGAGGGCCTTGCGCCATGTTCTAAAAGCAAGTGAACCATTGCAAGATCATTATTTCTAACGGCGGCTGTTAACGCAGTACTTTTGGCAAAAGTTGAACGGAGCACTGGCGTTTTGATCAATTGTACGCCCTGAATCGACATTGCAATTGCCCAACGCATACATTGCGCTTCACCATCACAAACACTGAGGTTTGGGTCAATACCACCCTGCAGGGCCAACTCTACCATTCGATGCGAACCTTGCCGGGCGAGCGTGACTAAGAGAAAACCTGGGTGCCGTCCGCATTCGCACGAGGACAGCTCTCCTTTATTCTCGTTGAAGACTGCGTCTGCACCTTTGACGGTTGCACCAACGCCTTCGATAAGAAGAAAAACCATCTCCTCATTGCCGCTCAGCATGCTGTATAAAAGACTTTCGTCAACCATTTGTTGTGTAATTCTCTTGCGTATAAGCCCTGCTCCAGAATCCATGTTGAATTTCTCGGCGACTTGCGCTAAAAGTTGTGGGTTATTTGTTTTGCGAGCAAGTACAAACTGTGCTTTCACATATTCTGCATCCTCCGCAGGAGATCTTTGGTCGATTCGTCGACGCGAAGAAAGGGAGCGACGGCCTTTCAGCTTAAATGCGGGCTTGATCCCTTCTATAATAAAACGTTTAGGTTCATCTCCCGAAGTACCATCTTGATCGCTATTTGATGCCCCGGCAGCCATTGCAGCAGCAGCAGCCATAATTCGAGCTACTTTGCTGTCACTTCCCGACGATATATTTCCGGCACCTTCAAGTGCCTTGGCAGCCTGCTTCTCCATATGAAAATCCTCAAGAGTAGCGTCTGGGTCTCCGAAGATAGAAGCCATGTTGTCATCCTCTGGAAAATGTACCCGCCTCCGCCGCCGCCTGCGGAGAGCAACTTCGTTATCATGATCGCTACCGCGGTCCTCTGTGAGCATGCGTGCCCCGTACCTCGAGGCAAACATCATGTTGGTCTACACGACCGAGCCCGAGAGCTCTGTGCTAATTTTGTTTATAAACTGCTAGCGAGCCCAGGATCACTCAAACTAGATCTGCAATAGTAGAGCTTGCCAACCGCCTCCCCTATTTGGATTGCCCTCGTCTAGTTATAGTTATAGCTGAGGAGGAGCTGGAGCGGCACCCGAAACGCTCGTAGCCGCGTAAACAAGTACTGCCAAGAGAGACTTCACTACTCTCGGCTTCCGAAATCCTTGGCCCTCCCCCCTCCACCAGGAACAAAAAAACTGAGCAGCGAGTAGAGCTTTCCTGATTATCCCCCGCACCACCACGGAAGCGTAGCAAATTCTCGCCGGCAACTGCTCGCCTGTCCGGAAGAAGATGATCAAGGCAACTTGAAACCGAAGCTTTAGTAGATTGCCACTACCCAAAATTTGTTGAAAACAGAAGATCACCAAGAGTAATAATGATGGCTGAGCGAGCAAAACCAATCCTTAGGTCCACAGCCAGCGTTCGAAGCGACAACGAAATCAACCCACGCAGAATGCTGCCACACCAGCCAGCTCGATCCACTACTACCAGCAATTCGCCTTTTTTTTTTGTTTTTTCTTCCCAAGACAGAGCGCACAGCGCGTGCCGCAGAGAATTAGGCCTACTATCTATGTCGGAAACCTACGCTCTGCACTCTAAGCAAGCGCGCGTCTCCCTGAGTCCTTCGAGAGCGCTTCTATCGCTTTGCTGCAGCCTATGTGCGTAATGCAACAACGATGCAGCCTTGCAGCCGTAGTATGGTGATATGATTCACAGAAGACAAGCAAAGAGTTTATTGGCGTGTCTGCTTGTCAATAGAGATGCACTTAACGCGGCCGTAGCAAGTGTTAAACTAAGAGCAGGTGTAACAATAAAAGTGGAGGATGCAAAGAGTGTGGATGATGCTGATGAATCAGTCCTCGCACAGCTCAAAATGAACGCAGCGATTTTTATTAGCTCTAGTGGTTGACTGCTTGCAGTGCAACACAGGAAGTCCGAGCGAGCTAGCTTGCTTACCAACTTAAAGAAAGAAGCAAGCTCACGCGAGCGCCCTTCGTAGGTCCTATGTATATGCTAAGAGAGTCCTAGACCAAAGGCGGCTTCTTTGCCTTCTTCGCAGCAGGGTGTGCGCGAGTTGGAGGCGGAGATTCTGCCAGCTAGGCGCTGCCCAAGCCCACGCCAAGGTTTGCTCTAGGTAGCTTGAAAGGATTAGGCGGAGAAGAGCACGCTCGCTAGCCCAGGCTGGTCCACCCCGTGCGTCTCCAGAGCTGCTCCGCGGGAACCTGTTCTGTGGAACTGTCTGTTTATATATGAGCTTCTTGATTTGGCACGTGAAAATGCAAACGCTATATGGCCAGGCCCCAACTAAGGACGCCCTTGAGCAGGCCAAAATATCTATAGCAAGTTGCCAATCGTTTGGTCTGTGCAGCCAGGGTGTCTTCTCGTGCGTCGCTCAGCCGGAGTGGAGGCCTTCCAGAGAGTGAGCGAAGCTATAAAAGGTTGAATCAACTAAAATCAACGATGGAATTGAGTGAAAAAGTGGAGAAAAGTGGAGCTCCGCAATGCACTCGTGTTCCGTTATATCCTTGAAAGTGCGCGCGTGCAGGCAGTATAAGATAGAACAACAAAAGAACGGGGAAAGAACGCACTACGTCTTATTTTATTTCTCCTCGTTCTTCCGCGTACCTCGGGAGCTTGTGCCTTCCGCGGCGAGGCTTGAGCTCTGCTTCAGAGGCACGAGGGGTTTATGGGCTGCTTCTTCGGTTTCTTGCGGTTACTTTCCTCCCACGTGGGGGTTTCTGGGTTTCTGTCTCCACGTAACTTTCAAGTTTGGGGAAATTGAGTTGCAGGACTAAATGGTTGAGCGACCTTGAACTCGATGCCGATGGACTCCCGAGTTCCTGCTCACTATCCCTGTTCACCAGGCCACAGCAGCAGAGGATCGAGAGGGGAAGCGATGAAGGGGGAGCCGTCGAAGGCTCAGGTAGTTTGAGAGAGGACCGGAGTTAGTCCTGGAGCTCCTGTCTGTCAGCAGCCGCTTTCGCGACGTCGTTTTGTGTTTGAGTTTCCAGATAAACAATTATTCTTTTTCAACTCAAGATGACTCCTATTATTTATGTTGATGTTTTACACTGATGTATTTTCATTTGAGGTTTTGTGTATTTTTCTTCTGCTATTAGAACTATAGGTTTAAGCTAACTAAATGAACGTTTAGAGATCAAAAGACTCTTCTTCAACTTTCTCGATTTCTTTTACCTTTCTTCCCGTTTCCCGTTCAGTCCTGTCTTTGACTATTGACGAAAGATCCTCGTTTCATACTCATAAGCATCGAGGTGATACAATCAATGATCAACATTATAACCATCGTCGGCATGATTGGCGCAGCTATAACTGCAGAACGCTGTATTTGCCTGAAAGTCCCATCAATAATTGAGGAGGAAAGAAATCGAAACGTTTCCGAAAACTAGATCAAACCTTATTAGCGGTCGTTTCGTGCTCGCCGCACCTTTCCTACTCATAGAATATTCACGGCAAGATCATTAAGGTTAATTGGGCAGACGTTCACCTGTTTGAAGTTTGAGTTCCTGATTAAGTTTGCTCAAAACTTGAAAAAGAGCGAGAACCTGAAAAAGACAAGTGCAGCGTCTTCATTTCTGGCTGGTTGTAGAAGAAAGCCTTCTAGTAAAAATTATAGAAGTATCCTATGAGCAGCACTTTACGAAAGGATATTCTAGAATAGGAGGGTCGAAGGTGACCCAAAATTGGCGCCTGAAAACGCGCGGAGACCTCGGACATTCAAAGGTCCTTCTCTACCAAGCGGCTGCCACAATTATATCGTATTCTGTCAGTCAGTACTCAGAGCTATAAATTCCATCATGTCGATAACCTGATGCCGAGACTTTTGGTTTGAGATAAGAATTAGTATTTTAAAGTCATAAGTGGCTCCTCCAAAATGCTGGAAACAAGAGCTATAATTCATGCAGATATAGGCTATTAAAAGAGATCATAGCCTGAGGTTTACTCGAATTCTAGCTACCAGGGTACCTACCTACTCATAAAGCTCGGAAGAGATCTTCCTTGTGTGCTACCATCTTCTTGCATGGCTACTAGCGATGTACTGCCGAGTGGATACTTGTCCGAAGGCTCATAGCCAAGTTTTATCCCTGTGGCTAGGAATTCCAGGCTCAATAAAAGCTTTCTAGCTAGTCTGAAAATCACTTTCCCTGCAGGGGTTCTTCAAAACGTGCCCACGCCACTGCTCAATAGTAGGCGCCCAGGCACTACTGCTATTGGAAGGGCCTGAAACAGTTGCATCAATGCAACTTAAAGTTATGCTAGGAACCTCAACCCCCGGCATGAGATTAGCTTTGACACCAGCCTCAAATAAATCCGAACAAGGTAAGGCGACGTTCAACCCGCTCAGTGCGTAGGAACTAAAGACAGGGGCAATTAGCCAAGTTGTGGCTCTCTAGCTAGCTCAAATTAGGGCTCGAATACCTGCTCGTTTGAGTGAGTTCTCTCTCTCTGAATATGCCTAGACTTCACCATGGGTATTGGTGTAAGTAAGCACAAGGGGGAATGTGTGCGAGGTCTTTTGAGTTGGCATGCTGCTTGCCATATTGTGACAAACGACAGACGCTCGTAGCTTCAATATTCTACTATGCTCTACAAGACTCTTGGAGTTGAGGCCCAGATTGTAGGTTTAGGCACCTCTTTACAATAACTTTCTCGGCGGCGACGCTCCATCTTACAAGAGCAGGCAAGATGGCGCCTCGGAGACTTTGCAAAATGTGGCGCGTGGGTACGTCCTATGAAGCGAGGGTACTGTGAATCAGAGGAGCAGTTTCCTGGAAGGTCAGCGAGGAGTACTATACAGCATGTCTTGCCTTAGTTTATTAATTCTTGAAGACAAGTCGCGCTACCGGAGCAGCACCATCCCTGCATCATTGTACCATCTGTCAGTTGCGAGAGATGAACAAAACCAAAAAGTTGTATCTGGTCTCAATGAAGACAATGAATGGGCCACTAAAATGAAGGTTTCTAGCTTTTTCTCTAGTTTTCTTGTTCTTGAGATTAAGTTTCGACTCGTAGAGGAGAAGCACGATATCGTTCAGACTTTTTGCCTAAGATTCCAATAACTTCCGAACTTGCAAAATCCACGATACTTTGATTTCAAGAGATTTCCCAGTTTCGTGAACTTCAATATCCAAATTGGAGTTCACCTCCAGAAGGGGTGAGCGCGCATGAAGTATATATGGGTACACTCCTTAGAGGTAGAAGAAGCGATGGCACTCAAACAAAACCTCCCAGGGAGACTCTCATAGAGGAATTACTACGGCAATCATAGGGTTCTAGGTTTCAACTCCTAGGAAGTATGATCAGATTACCGAAAGCCACTCCCATACAAAAATTATGGCATGTATCTTTTTCTGTAAATTGCTTGCTATCGATTCTCACAACGTGCTCTAAAACTCGCAGAAACATACATTTCGAAAATGAAACGCTAGGACGATAGATCTGTTAATATACTACGAGTACTATATAGAAAAAAACTCAGCGAGCACCCAATCATTTTCTGCGGACTGTATTGAGAATGACAAACACATGGACAGGGTTACTATCTTCCATTTCAAGTCATATGGTCCTCATTACAAATCTTTTCGGTTGTTCTTTTTTTTGGCTTTAAACAGTAAGTTAAGCTAGATATTGAGATTGAACTGCGTGTCACAGATCAACGAGAGTAGGTGCTTACGCGTGTGTCGTGGTCAAAGGCGCGAATCTCAATGAGTATAACACCCACCATCTAGTCAACTAAAAGAAACTAATCGATGTCCTTAACAATAGTTCTACAGTATAGGTTAGAAGACGCATCATCAAGGCTTCCTTACCCAAAGGTGTGTACTCTTCTACCCTAAGCGTCGAGGAGCTGTGGGAGGGCCGTCCTGATGTCAGCGTCATTGCTATGCTACGACAGTGAAAAATAGTTGATGAGACATGGCTCGGACATTGACAAAAATCTAGAGGGATCAAGATATTACTGAATGTGCTCAAAAAAGAACCTTGAAGTTCTATCTCCAGAATGTAAAAGTTGGAATGTAATTGAAATATACCCCATGTGCACGGGTTTGGAAAGTATCCTAGCATCATTTCCGATGCTATCAAATGGAGCTACTTACTGTTTCCAGTCTCATGAACATGGTTTAAGTGAATCAAGATACTTGCTTATTTATTAATTTGCCAAATTTGAAGACAAAACTAGTAGGAATAATAGGTAGAAGGTACCTAGTTCCTGAAAACAATTCACAGCCTGAAACAAAAGGCATCGGGGTGCTGTTTGTTCTTCATACGATAATTGTGAATATAAGGTCGTTATAGGTAGAACTTTCATTTACCCTCTGTCTCATTCGTTAGATTACATATTTGTTATAAGACAAGTAAAGCTCACATATGCGAGCTGAAAATGTCGTTTTTGGAGATCACTTGCTGCACTCAGTGGGTAATCGAGATAATTTGAGGGCATCGTTCTTCAGAAGACAAAATTTGCAGGAGAGTGACTTGCTTTTAAAGAAACAGCTGGATCAATTTTTGTAAATTGGCATGGCAAATTCATGTTTGTCTCAATAACGTCATCTAAACATGGGTGGGTGATCGTCAAAATGCCTCAGATTTTGAATTTAGATTAAGTATCAGACGCATGTTATACATAAGGGAGAGAAGGAGCTTATCACTGTAAATCAATCACGTGCAAAGCTTACGGAAACGATGATTCAGAAAGATGATGGTTCACCCCCAGTTTAGCCATCATAGGGGAACTACCTTACTTACCATTCTGTATTGAGGCTTAAGATCATTGCAATTGCATGAGCTGCGTGCTTATACAAGAGTGGTGAGATGGGAAACCTTATTGACGACCTCAGCAACAGGCTGAGGTAAACTTGATGGGATTAGATTATGTTCTTTCTTCTCTTCTTCATCTTCGCTATCCTGAACATGGCCTTCAAGTGCTTCGTCATTATGATGTTTCGGGTCTTCGTTTTCTGGGACTCGTGCAGAGGGAGCTGTGTCAATCAGGTGTAATGCATGCTCGTAAACTTCAGTGATCGTTCCGTACTCTACGCTAGATGTTCCAAAGGATGCTTCTGCGTTAGCATACCATTGATGAATGTGATCTTTAACAACAGAAGCCCGATCTTGATGGTGTACACGAGCAGCGATTGCTCCGATATCACCTAAGAAGTACATGGCCCGTCTTACCACTTTGGCATCACCTGCACCATAGCAGCGAATTGACTCCATGCAAATAGAGAGAAGAAACGCGAAACCTCGAACAGGTGCAACAAGACGAAGACATTTGTCAGAGTCCTTAGATGCATTCCGTGAAAATTTAGATACTGTGAGGCGACTAAAGACAACACTTAGGGAGTCCATCGCCTGGATGGCTGTTTGCGGGTCATTTACCCCAGGTGAGAGAGCCCTAGTTGCAATGTCTGCAAGTTGTTGCACACCAAGAGAGACATCGTTCTCTCTCGAACGGGTTGCCGACAAAACAACCCCATCATTCGCCAATTTCCAAAGAACCCGTGCGATGTGATTTTTGGCGTTTCCTGCACGTTGCTGGTCAGTGACGTGGGTTTGCATGCTCCCAGCAAAAGGAAGCTTGTCTGTTTCTTGGGGGTAGTTTTCATTAATTCGTTTTTCTAAGGCACTGTGGTCACCATCGCGAGGCCAAATCCAGGCAAGCAATGTACCTTCTGTTACGAATTCGCCGTTATGGCATGCGTATCGTACGATCACGTCCAGGCTCACAGCCTGATTAAGCACAGTCTCAAAGCAAAACGACGAAACATATCCACTACTATCAGCTAGAGCTCGATGCGCACCGGCTGGCACGTCTGGAAGGTGGGTTTCTTCGTCTGTGTCGTCAAGAAGGCGAAGACGCAAGACCGCGCTCCATGCGGAGTCTGCGGCTTTCACGAGGATACTTTCCAGGCGTAAGCTGTTTACAAAATACTGGATGAAGTAAATGAAGTTGCACATGACCGCTGCAACATGTAGCGCCAAAACATTCACGGCAATGATTGGTACGAAACCCTCAACCTCATCAGTCGCAACATAGACATTGTTGCGCACTACGTAGCAGTAAACCCAGGTTCCAAGGTTGATGGCAAATGCCTGTTTAGAGATAGGGTCTTTCAAAAACTCATCGAGAAGTCGAGGCGAGTAGTTTACCGAGGCAAGCTGGATGGCAACTACAGTTAGTGAGAAAGTAAGAGTTGAAATGGAGATACATGCCGACGAGACCATTCCAAGCAAATCATGAGCATCCGAGGCAGATCCCGAAAAGAATAGTACGCAGGCATGGCAAGACGGGGGCATTAGATCTTGCACATCATCTGCGGTGATATCTACTGACGCCAGGCAAAGCAGGGCCGCTACGCCGGCGTTCAAGATCATCGACGTGAGCGGCATCAGGTAGAACGTCGAGAGCATATTCTGCAGAATAAAGCAGCGCCCATTCTGCGAGGGCAGCACCGAAGAAATACCGTCCATGGTGGACGCTTTTCTCTCGATCCTCCTCCAAGGTGCTCCAAAGACCTGCCAGAGATACCTCAAGCTATACGCATTTGCCGCCAAGAATCATTTCACAGTCGTGAGGCCAAGCGGAAATGCCTCGAGGGCCTTCACATTTAGAATTAAACGAAAAGTCAAAAGTCAAAATTTATATAAAATTGCTCATATGTACTATGCAAAGCGCTAGGCACTTCTAGTGCCCCATTCTTTGATGAGGAAACAAAAAAAAGAAAGAAAGAAAACACTTTTAACTAACAAAACAGCAAAACCTCTTTATAGGAAGGTACCATTCTTTCATACGAGGAAAAAGAAGAAGAATAAAAAAAAAAAAAATTTAAAATTTTAAAAAAAATAAAAAAAATAAAGAGGGTAAAAATGTTACAAGAAATCATGGAAAGAGACCCAGAAACAGACCGACGCAGTTTATGCGCGTTCATTTACTCCTCGAGGCAATCAATCAATCAATCAATCAATCCACTTTAACTCCGAGGCGGGTCGACCAGCACGTGGGCGGCCCTCTCTCCCTCAGGTCTCCGGTTTGCTTTCTCTTTCGAGACGATCTTCAATTTGAGACGCGCTCCTTTAGGCCTCACTCAGTTCTTCCTCCAGTTGTACCAGAACTACTTACTTCCTCCAGGGTGGGTTCCTAACGGGCACCTATCGTAAACTATACGATGCCCTCACGGGCTCTCGCAAGTGCTGCGCTTCACGCAGTTCCTGGAGCAGCGATGTTCACCTTTGGAGTTCTTCTTTCAGTTGGATGTCCAAAGGCACTTGAAGAAAGCGGATGCGAAGATATGACACGGCTCATGACTCATGGCGCATGAGTCAAGACTCGTGTCATGGTTGTCGTGACATGACATGGCCGCTCCTTCGTGTCACTGGAGCTGGCGTTCGGCTCAAGGCGAGAACCGCAGCACGGTACGATCCTGGCGGAGACGAAGTTGCCACCCACTCGGAGAGCATCGCAAAGCCACGTCGCGGCGGCGCAGCCGGAGTCAGCCAGGCAGAGCTGAGCTGAGCTGGTCGAAGAGCGTCGCAGAGGCCAAGCAAGCACGCTAGCACGCAAGCACGCAAGCACGCAAGCAAGCAAAGCATGCATGCAAGCATGCAAGCAAGCAAGCACTGGAGTCAGGTCCTGCCTGCCGGTTCGCCAGCAGCCGTCAGGACCTGACTCCAGCACCTCGAGCTCTGCCTCTCGCAAGGAAGGCAGCACAAGCCATCCGCCGCCTGCGACGGCGGCTGCGACACGGACCGAGGCCATCCAGAGCCCGAAAGCGGCTCACTCGCTTGCTCGCTTGTGGCGGATGCAAGCGAGCGGACGGCCACGCGAGGTGCGGCAAACCTCACCGACTCGGGCACCCGCCCGCGCGGCAGTTTGGGCGCAGGACCTGGTTGGTTGGAGCGCAGCAGCGTCGCTGTGCACCAGCGAGCGAGCGAGCCCCTTCGAAGCTTAGCTGAAGGAAAGGAGACATTGCCAGTGCATCTCGAGGAGAGAAAGAAGAAGCGGGAGCGCCTGAGTAGAGACGATGATCGAAGGAGCTTCGGGGGCAGCCAAGCTCGGAGAACCAAGGAGGTAAGTAAGTAAGTCTCCATTTGCTTTTGCACTTGCTTCTTAGGGAGGCGGCTTCTTTGTAGGAATCGGGAATTAGAAGTACTGCATGCTTCGAAGTTTGTTCCTGAGCAGCGAGAAGTGGGGGGTTGGTTACGCGGGATCGCAGAGTTGGCGCTGCCAGATGGAGCTGCACGAAAGCCACCTGCTCGTGTACCGCACCGTTGGGCCGAAAGGCGGGAGGCGCCCATCCCCTCTGTAGAAAGAGTCGGTAACAAACAGTTGTGTGATGTGGGATTGGGTCAGACCCACCGTTTCAAGATTGAGGGGACCCCACATGACGGGGAGTGATATTCTGCACGAGCGATTGTAAAACATGAAGTGCTGCGGTGGACGGCGGTGGAAAGTCTAGAGAGAGAATAGATTGGTGAAATGGATCTATGAAGAGGACAATGAGAATGTATAATTTTTTTAAATGTAGGTCTATGAATACTATTGCACGGTCTAAGTACTTGGTTCTTTATATGCCTCATCGACTGTTGTGTCGGCTGGAAACACAGTTGCTGAGAGAGAGAATATTAGTCCAAATCTTTCAACTTGTTGTATTTCTCAGTGAGGTGACGAGTAATGTTGTTATGCAAGAGTTGTACTTTACGCGGACTGTTCGGAGGCACTTTGTCCGGGTGATATGCAAGAAGAGCTGCACGCAATGCTACCTTCCAACTCTCTGTTGACAAGTCCTCAGGTTGCTTACGATTTGGCACTGGGTGATGCTCATAGATATGTCGAATCAAGTCGGACCATGAAGCCCGTGCTGCCTTTTCTATAGCCTCAAGCTGAGGTTGTAGTTCCTTTAAAATGGGCTCATCAAGCTTTGCTTGCTTACGGGCCTCTTCTGCTTCTTGCTCTCTATTTCTGCGATCGCGCTCTTCAAGAATCTTCAAACACTCCTGATACCAGGTTTCGTGATTAAATGTCCTTGGAGCACAAGCTTGCGCCAGTTGCGTGGCCGCGTATGCATTCTTGTGTGCCTTTTCAAAAATTCCTAGCGCTCTAAATGCGATAGAAATGTTTCCCGCTACAGCAGGGTGTAGCTCAAAGGTGTGTTCTGGTACATTGCGGAACTGATCGATCGCGTCCCAGATCAATTCAACATTGAGCTCTTCAGAATCGAACAAAGCCGTGTTGAGAGCACGTGTTGCGTTGTCAAGGGCAGAATGCCCCCTTGCAAATTCCAAGTTCGTATCTATATCTATCTGGAGTTCTTCACGAATAGTTGACAGACTACTGTCAACCTCAATTTGCCGGAGAAGCATAAGACCGTGCTCTGCATGTTGCAGAATTTTCCCTATCTCCCCTTGGTTCTCGCGAATCTCCACCATTGCATGCAAATGTTTGCGCGCAAGCATGAGACAAATTTGTGAGTACACCACCCAGTTCGAAGTGTGCCTCAGAGCGCTGTTGAGCTGCGCAATACTCAAAAAGGGGGCGAGTCTATATGATATCATCTCAAACTCTGCCACATTAACAGAATGTTGAGGTACATGATCTGGAGACAGTACAAACTCGTCAACTTCCCAGCTTTCCAACCAATCATTCAGGTCTGCTAGTATGCTCGCAACATGGAGGCAAATGCTCAGATAGACATCTGATTCAGAATTGTTCTCACTAGAATGAGATATGATTTGGGCGCAGAGATTGAGCCGTATATATGCAGCACGCTTTGCTAAGCTGCGGCTTGAGCCGATTTTCGTCAATTTACGAAAGACGTCCTCGTATGAGCGAAGTTTATGAAGGCTTACACTACCATTCTCGCCATTCGAATTTTCTAAGTAGGTTTCTACCTCTTGCAAAAACGAAGATAATTGTTGAACCTGTACCCTACGAGCATAAGCGATTCTTGCTGTATAAATACTTAGATTCTGTATTCGAGAAGTTAAATCTTCTCGATTGTTGAGGCCATCAAGGTTGAGTTTTCTGAAGACATAAGATTCATGCACTTGAGAAAGTTTGCTTGAAGCTAGCTTCATCAGCTCCGTTGCACGAGATGGTTTATCACTCTTTTCTTCAGCTAGGGCCTTGAAGTAAATTGCGGCAAATGTATAAAGTTGAGCGCGCCGGGAGCTTAGATTCGATTTCAATCGTTGGCCTTGGAGATGGTTCTCAAGTCTTCCCGCAAGTAGCAAACAATAGCCACGTAAACTTGGTGTCCAACAAGTAGATACATTCCCTTCGATGACCTTTCTCAGCTCAGCAAATATAATTTCCGGATCATCCTCTATTGAGAATGCCTTCGAGTAGACTTCTCTGACGCTTAGGCCGGACTTTGTTACCCCTGCGTTACTGGATGGTGTGCCACCCATGATTTGTTTGTTTCCAAGGGTTGAGGGTTTGTAGACGCGGAGTTTGGCGCTCCTCACGGAAATACCTTTACTATAAACTCCTAACCCAATGGAAAGGAGAAGTATTATTTGTGCCAAATAATGCACACATAGACTGATTGAGAAATTCTTACAATTCAAAAATACAAAGAAGCAAAAGCTTATATGAGTGATGTACTTTTGCTTTGAGCTTTTATCTAAGTGCAAGGGTTTCTGGTACTGAATTCTATCTAATGGGAGTGGCACGGGGCAAGATAATCAAGCCAGTGCACTTGTTAATCTCTACATTAAACTAAACTCTCTACTGCAGAGTGATGTTTCTTCGACATACTTGAGCTTTCATACTACAGCAGAGAATATTTCAAAAACGTTCTGGCGCGTGCTTAAGAGTCTCGTGCAGTGAGAAACTCTAGAGAATGCATCCCTCGACTGATGAATCGTCATGATATATAGGCCTTCTGAAACCAAACACATCGATTGACTCTACGAGTAACCAAGTACTAATGGTAAAGCTCTCTGAACTCTTGGGAGCGCTCTCAACACATGGATTTAACACTTCAATTTTTTAAAAAAGTTTTAATATAAAAAAGTGTTCTTATATTTATTATTATATGTATATATATATATATGTAGTATTGATTTTTTTATTTTTTATTTAAAATTAAAACCTAAATTTCCTAATGTGAAATATATATGTAGCCCCACATATTTTATAAAGGCTATTTTTTAAAAATAAAGACTGAATGTTTCTCAATCAGTGTCATTTCCAATATTTTCAAGCTACTTATTGCGATAGTATAAAAAGACGTGCCAGCAGCCCCCACTAGAGTTTTGCCATTCGAAATCAAAAATCAGATTCTACCGTGATGAATGTATTTCGGGCTGCTTTGAGATCTCAAGGTACAATTGATTAAAAGTGTGACGCATACACCATCTCTCGCTGAGTACTGTCCTTAATTTCCAGCATGTGATTAAAAAATAATTTAATAATAATAATAATAATAATAATGTTTTCTTTTTCTTTCCAAAACGTGCAGGCCAATATATAAATACCTAGTATTAGAAGGAGAAATAGTAATGAATAATTAGCTGCAGTGGAGTTGCCCCTCTTTTATTTTTTGACTCTTATTTATTTTCAAGTTTGTTACATTGTCTCAGTCAACTTTTCAAAGAAAAACAAAAGGAAGGTGCAGATCATTTCATTTGAAACTATTTAAATGTTTTGCAATTCTTAGCCAAATGCTCGCGTCCACCCCTGACAGGCTTGGGACGTTCCAGGCTTTGTCAGGATGATACGCTCTAAGTGCGCGCAAAATTACCTTTCTTCTGTCTAATGCCTTATCTCGCTGCTGAGGTACACAATACTCCTTATTGATGAAGTCCACAAAGTTTTCCCAGCCTCTGACTGCCGCTTCATCAATCTTCTTCAGGCGATCTAACACTTCAGCATCCGCCTTTATCTTCTTTACCTTCTCTTCTTCACAGCGGACCTTATCTAATTCTTTGAAGTGTTCAATTTCCTGCATGTTGGCCTCTATCGTATTCTCAAGTTCCTCTATTCTGGCTTGGTAAGTCTTCTTAAATTTGGCGTTGCTCCTTTCAGAAAGACCCATTTCTTTACGAAGGGCTGCTGCTACATGCTCCTGTTTGGTTGTTTCAAGCTTCGAATATTCGAGCTCTTTGTGTAAATTCTCTAGCTGCTTTTCAAGATCTTTGAGGTCTGCTTGGGCTCTAGTTAAGTCCATTTTTAAATAATCAGCTTCGCTCTTCTCGAATGTTTTCATTTTTTCACGCTTGATTGCCTGCTGCTCCGAAGGAGTTACGGATTCTACACGAGAAAACTCTTGGCGAGCGGATTTGTATAGGAGTAAAACATCAAATAATGTCATCAGTAAAATACTCCGTGAGTTTAGGAGCCACGAAACCAGAAGAAGTGCACATGCGTGAAGAAAAAATATATTCACGTGTTCAGAGTCCATAGGAATTGATCCCCAACGTGCAGTGGGCAAACGTAGTTTGCAAAGAGAATGTAATATATTCACTTTCAAGAATAAATGAGGTTTTGATGGAAGAATCACCTTAACTGAGTCTTGATTCAATTTATGTAGCCCTAGATCTTTCTTCATTTGGTACGCCAGCTCCATATAAGCCAAGTGGTCTTCACTACTGATATTCTTAAATATGGCTTCGTAAAGCTGGAAATAATGTTCCACGCTATCTGATTTTAAGTTTCGGTTTCGAGTTTGAAGCCCTTTGGAAACCTCCAAGCCGAGTAATGCAATGGCACGAGCTCTCCGAGGGTCTTCAATCTCATAATATGCAATCACAACGAGTCTGAACGACTCAATGATGCTTTCAAAGCTTTTAAAGTCGAGAACATCAAGATTTGCAACAGTCATGCCAGTGACTGCGAAGAAAGATCTGATTGAGTCACATAGTTGGGCGTGTTTGTCATCACCCTCCTCCTTAGACAGCGCATCTTTGATTTCCTCGCATATGTTGAGGGCCTTCTCAAGGAATTCCTTCGAGTCAACTTTAGCGGAACCAAGGCAAGAACGATGTAGACGATCGAACCATTTGTACTGACCCCTCTCTCCTGTAGCCTCTTGTTGCTTTCCCTTGGCAAACATCTAATCGTTGTAGCCTCTTCCGAGCACGCTTGCTTGGGCAGAGCTTGTCAAGCCTTGAAAACCCTGATCAGGGTTTGTGTTCGTCTGCATTTGATTGCAGTGCCTTCTAGTATGCTCATGTGAAAGTGTTCTACAATCACTCCTGATTGACAAAAGGCTATCACTACACACAGTAATCGGATAAGAGTAACTACTACCATTTACATATGTTACATAGTGAAAAACTGTACTGCTGCGGCCGATCACTCTACCATACTAATGCAAAGCGTCATACGTCATCAATAAATATATAGAGAACTCTTCCGAGGAGGGATCCCTCATAAAATGTCCAATTTGCCAGAAGGCATTCACGAGGTTTTAGTCGCAGCGGAACCATGTCTCCTCCACTCAGGTTAATCTCTGAAAATATAAATAATGACAATTAGCTTAAACGATAATAATTGGTTAAGCAAGGTTTATCACCCATCTAGTACACTAGTCTAACACTATCCTTATTTCTCCCACACTCATTGCATGTTTTGGAAGTGTAACTTTCTTGGCAAAGAACAAGCTTGCACCACGGGAACATCTCAGCCTTATGAATGAGAGCCTGGCGGAACCCAAAATGGGACCAACGACACATCATTCGAATAGACTTCTTGGAGATCCGTCGCTCCATCCTCCTGCTCATCTTAGAGGTTTCGAATTTGGGCAGGAGAATAACACGATAGTTTTCACAAAGCCAAAGCGCGAGCTTGCGGTGAATCTCAGTGATCTTGTTCTTGATCTTGAGTTGGGCGCGATAGAAGGCGCGCTTCAAGGGGGTGTTGAAATTGTCTTTATCACTGGATGCAGTTTTCTTTTTATCAATGCTGCTTTGGATCTTATCAACGCGGCGACAGAGATAGAATATGGTTCTAAAATCTTTCCCTGTGCCCCATTCAATGGCGCGGCCATCGGCGTCATACATCGTCTGAAACGAGCGAACACCCGGGTCTAGAGCAATGACACCATGGTGCGCCTTGGGTGCCTGGTCCATTGGACGCTTTTTTTCTTCTCGTAAGAAGCAGAAGTAGACATGCCCAAGGCGATTCATTTGCACACGCATGGCGTTCGAAATCTGGTCGGGGAACTTTTCTTTACGTATTCGGAATTCTTTTAGAAAGTTGGAGGTCTTTGATTTCTTCGCATTCCAGGTACGTGCATTCACTTCGAAAATCTGTGATTCATCACGCTTGGTCCGAAACTTATAAAAAGATTGCTCATGGACTTTCTTTTGTACAGCGAGTTCTTCGTTTTTGGCTCGTCCCGAGTTAATAGCCTTGAAGAAATCCAGAATCCCGGAATCACGGATAGCCTGTGGGACCTCGAGAACCCATTTAGGAGCAGCATTCTTTTCTTTATATCGGACGGCCTTCAGTTCTCCACCAAGTGCCCCATGTGTTTTTGGATTCCCATCTTCATCTACCAAAACCTGCTTCGTCTTACGATCCTTTTTGATGCACGCTTCTTGATGCAATCTGATGGCTTCTTCCTCGCCCTTCGCCATGTCTCGGTGAAACGCAACGCCAATATTGTAGGCTCTTCTAGTGACACCAAACCATTTAAGCAACTGTGTACGTTGATCTTTAGTAGGATATACCCTAACCTTTCTGGTACGGACAAGGTTATATTCTTTCTTGATGGTCTTGCGCGCCTTCGTGCGAGCTCGCTTCTTCCTCGCTGCGTCGTCGCCGTCTATTTTGCGCTGCTCGTTTTCCGTGATGCGATGCCACAAAGACGGTGATGATTCCGAGGAGGTCTTTGGTGAAGGTGTCTGAGTCTCCGGCATGTGCATCTTGGCCGTGTACCACGAGTTTGACATTTTATCTTTCGAAAAGGTGTTCCAAGAGGTCGACTGCGATTCGCGCAAGTCGGTCGCGGTGCATGACCACAACTTGGCCGATTCCGCCGCGGTCACAGGCGTCCAGTAGGGAGCACAGACCTTGGCGTTTGAAATTGACCCCGCTACCGATGTCTTTGTAGACGGCGGAAGCATCTGGGTAGGCGCGCTGGAGATCGCCAACCTGGCGTTCGAGGTCCTCCTTTTGCTTGACCGAGGACACTCTGGCGTAGATAACGGTACATCCAGAGCTGCGTTGCTCGCGGCCGGTGGAACCGCAATCAAAGATGCGCTCAACATCGTCGCTGGCATAGATGCGCTTGCCTCCGGGGAAGCGCGCGAAGCGCACGCGTCCGCCGTCGGCCCAGCCCCGAAGGGCGCTTGCTGAGACCCCAAACTTCCTATTGCAGAGTAGCCTGAGCTGTGAAGCGTGGAGAGGTAGTCTGACAAGGATGACGAACTCAGGAGAAAGAGAAAGAGGATGATATATGAGTTATTGGGGTTTCAGGTCTGGATACAGGCAGGAATGAATGTATGATGTCAGTCCGATACACAGGATGTGTCGGACATGAGGGCTTGGTTAGGTTAGGTTAGGTTAGGTTAGACAGTAGCTGTATATTACTTCAATACTCCCCCGCAAATCACGCGTCAGCACCTGAAGCATCAAGTAAGCGACTAGCGTGTTTCCAATGAGATGGTGAAAGAACTTTGCTGGTTTGTATTCGAGGTTTGCTCCACTTGCAGTGTTTGGAGCTTGTCGGTTCCTCGGCCTCCCCATTTTCTTATCTAACCTCTACTTCTTATTAATAATCTAACTAAACATAATATATGGTTAATATGAAACAATCACATCGAAATATAAGTTATCGAACTTTTACGTTTTTTGATCCATCTGTAATGCTTCATTAATTTTATTAGTTACAAGAACCATTTTTAGCAAAGAATAGAAACGATAGCATGTCTTAAGTTGATTCCATGACAAAGAACCCAATGATCCAAAGATGGTTTACTTGTCAAACATATGATTACGCCTCGAGACTCGTTAGGTAGTGCGAACCAATCCGATGGGTTAAGCTGTACATTTACCTTATAATCTAGCTATCTATGCTTTGTGGATGCGAGTCGTGAAAAGAAAATATTCAAAAAGTAAAACATATGAATTGGTGCTAGTCGTTTTAGCACCATCGATGGAAACTTGGAACTGAGAGTTAAGATAGGAATCGAATATACAAAGGCGAAAAGAATACTTATTTTCCCTCTGGAATACGGGTTGTCCTTTTTCGTTTCTACCAAGCCAATAGTATATTCATGCCATTATTATCAATCTCATCCAACGTATGCACTTCCCTTGCATAACTGTATCTTTGTGATTTTCTACTGCAAAGGTTAGGAGCTTTCAAGTCCTAAGATTGGGGCTGATACATTCATATACCCGATGAAGAATGAATTATGTGAGCTTTAGTCTTCTGTTTTTCGTTATCAAGTAGTACATCTAACCTCGTATCTTACGTCAGCAATGGAAACCTTTTGATAAATTTGGAGGTATATGAGAACTCTGTAGAAAGTATTTAAGTAATGCGGGCTTTGTCAACATTGATACAGAACTCAAGAAGCTTGTTATTCTTCTGTGCGAACTCTTTGGAGTAGCGTTCCTTGCTGCAAATTACAGCATCCTACCTTAATCACCGTCAGCTTCACATCAATAAACTTCCTAAACATTCTTCTGTTTGGTATATATTTGAACTAAATACAGACATAGATTTCCTGAAACGAATGCTCAGATATCAGAGCACCATCTCGTTTTATACAAGGAGAATGTATCACATATCATAAATAAGCGTAGGTATCTAACTAAATTAGGAGCATTTGGATCATCAGGAACTTACGGAACAAATCGCATCTCCAGTTTAGTCTAGGTCCCTACTACAGTTCGTTCTTTGTTTCTTTCTTTTTTGCCAAGCCAATTCCGAGACTGCCTTGCGCACGGCGTGGCCCCAGACGCGAGTCTCTCTCGCAGGGAGCACGCCACGAAACCGGCTCCCGTACCATACAAGGAACGAGCTCTAGAGAGCTGCGCCGGTCCTGGAGTCCTGTGCCAGAGTAAGGTTGTGCGGCAGGAGCTGGCCTCCAACGACGCCTTTGCGCCCTTGATTTTCCTTTCTGGTCACATCTTCTTCACGCAATATTAACCATCCGGCACAGAAATAGAATGGCAGATCCTTCTGGGAACGTCGATATTGGCAATCTCGATCCAGCCGCATCGTCTGTGCAAGCTTCTGTGGATCCCGAGGATGTTGAAAATGTGGAGAATATGGAGCACATGAACGATATGTCAGAACAAGCGCAAGCTACGGGTGACAATAGTGTTGTTCAAGACCACGAGGAACACCAAGTAGAGCAACAGAGTCTTGATGATGGTCAGCAGAATGATGGAGATGAAGAAGATGTTCATGAACAACAGATTCAAATTGAGCAAGAGCAGCAGGGGCACCAAGCACAGGAGGAGGTTGAGCAATTAGAGCAGCAGCGGGAGGACGAGCAGCAACATCACCAACATCATCTTCAACAACAACCAATTCAAGATTTGCAGGATGATCTTGATCAACATGGTCATCATGAGCAACATGTTCAGCAGGATCAACAAGACCAACAAGACCAACAAGAACGGCACGATCAACAGGATCAGCACGACCAACACGACCAACATGATCAGCAGGAACAGCAAGATCCGCAAGTTCAGCAAGACCAGCTCGATCAGCACAACCAGCACGATTCACAGGACCACCACAGTCAGCACGAACAACAAGATCAACAAGAACAGCCGGGTCAGCAGGTTGGGCAGGAACATCAGGAACATCAGGAACATCAAGACCAGCAGAACCCACGTGATGAAGAAGAGAATCAGCAGCGGGAGCAGCAGCAGCAGCAACAACAACAGCAAGATCAGGAGCAGCAGCAGGAGCAGCAGCAGGAGCAGCAACAACGACACCAGCAACAGCAACACCAGCAACAGCAACAGCAACACCAGCAACAACAACACCAGCAGCAGCAGCAGCAGCAGCAGCAACAACAACACCAGCAGATGCCCCCTCCACCTCCTCCATTACCCATGGGAGCAACCAGCTCGCAACCCTCCGCTCTAGTTACGTCAAAGGTCCCGCGTTTAAAAAAACGTTGTCTGTGTGACAGGGACATGTGTAAAGTTTTGACTAGTGTTTTCTCACAGCTTGGTGATATTAGAGGAGGCTTTGTGGAACTCCCATCAAAAGATGCTAAAAATCAGAGGGAGCTTAATACCTTTTCCAGAACTAGATGGCTTGCAGCACTAGGCATTTCTGAGGACGAAGTGCAAAAAGGTAAAGACAAACGTCTGAGTAAAGCTCATTTTTCAAGCTCTCGATTCGATGGTAAACGTCTTGTGCGATGGAAACCTGCAACAAATGTTACACCACCTGAAAATCTTTTTACGAAAGATCTCAAAGATTATGAAATAACAGTGCCAGAAATCTCCGAAGCTGAGATGCGATCAATGTTAGACCAATACATGATTGAGCGTATAGTGATTCCCATGCCAGATGATCATATATCCGAACTCGCTGGCTCTGGGGGTGTGGACACTATGCACCAGGATGGGTCGCTTAATGATCACCATGGAAATCCACCGCCACCTCCTCCCCCGACTTCTGCATATGGTGGGCTGGGACCGGACTCACATGATGATCCTAACGCAGAGAGAAGTGGCGCTCCGCCGATGCCTCCATCAGAGGATGACCCTTCTGGTGATGGTACTGGTCAGGTTGGTCATGAAATGGATGAGCAACATCATAGCCACGGAGATTCACAAGGGAACCCAGGGGGGAGTGGCATTCATGAAGGCAGTGACCAAACTCAGGATGCAAACATTGATGGAATGCAACAAGGTTCACAGCATCACGTGATGCATGGGGGGATGCATCCCCAGTCTATTGTTAAATCACAGTATTCCGTATTAGCTTCTGCCCTGAATAGGCGCAGGTCAGGTCCTACGACAATTCAACTTCTTGATGTTGGTCAAGGTGCGATCAAAGAGTTACACGCTACCCGTCGCTCTCTACAAGAGATGGAACGTGAGAACAAACAGCTCAAGGCTGAGGTTCAACGTCTGACTGCTGCTTTAGATGACCGTATTGAGGCTGGTGAGCGTATAGCCAAGACCTTAAGACGTGAAATTTCTGTGCTCGAAACTAAATACGAAGCGTTAATGCAAAAGTCAGATAAGGACCGTGACCGCCTTGACCGCTACAAGCGTCGTCTTGACGATCTCAACACAACAGATTCTGCTGCTCCTCGATCAAAGAAGCGAATGTTTTAAATCAGAGGATAATGGGTTTGCCTTGAAACTAGTGTCTTATTTAGGTCGGCTATTGTTTTGTTGCTTTGGTCAGATTCCAATCGTCGTTTCTATACCACTTTAACTCAGATGTGCTCGAGGACACATTTGTCTCTGTGATAATATCAAGACAATAGGAACAACGACCACCTGTTCAAAGCACATTCTTAGAATTCATAGCATATCTGATTACACTCGGTTCAGCATTGGCATATTCTTGTGAGTCACAAACGAAACTTGTGATATTTGACCGTGTTGCATGAATCTGACTCCGCAAAACTATTTTTGATGAATCAGTATCTTGCCTATTGAACACGGTACTGTTCTAGTTGATAATGTTGTCACTTTATGAATCTACCTTGGTAGTGATTACAACAATGTGTGAATGGGTATCTAAGGAATCTCACTTTCGTAGTTACGAGGCGCTTTATTTTATTTTTATTTCTGTTTCTTAATTAAAATATGCTAGCACAATTTAACTAGAGTAATTAGAAGAAAGCACCACCTTTAAAACCCAGCGAATTATCTACCTCGAATTATCTCCCTCTATCTCTATATCTATCTTAATGGTTCCCGCGGATGCATCGAAGAAACCGGTATTTGTTGTGCGACCCCTTTGCACCCCGGCTGGAGAAAAATTTTCAAGTTCAAATGAGAGATCAAGTGTTAAGTTCGTTTTGCATTCTTGCCCTGGCGTTGGTTTCAAGAAAAACCAGATTCGACTTGATGGGTCTCCCATCAATTTCCCCTGACAAACTCATGTCTAAGCGAAGATTGACAATCACAAATACTCGATGAAATATTCGAAGGAGTTTCGATATCAGTTCTCCTAGCGAAGAAGCCTGTTGCAAATAAATTCCTTCAATTCTGTTTTAGGACATTACCCAATACGCAGCAGTCCTGAATTCGTTTCCAGAGATAAATTCTCCATAAGTACCTACTGTTGCTCCCAGAAGAGCAAAATGCTGAGGCAATTATTCCCTTTCTTTTGTTCTGTAAAGCCAACTTTCACTCACTATAACCAAATGTCCCATCTTTTGACAATCTTCGTCGGCAATCATTTCTCGTCATACCTCTGTTGTTACTCATGCTAACCACCGTATATCATTCTCAGTCATGCGGTAACTAACTCTCATTAAAGCTACGTGTCTTCTGAATAGAAAGCAATACATAAACGTAGGCTCGACTCTACTTGCTCCTAGAAGTGCCATCACCATATTGACGTTATGATTCCTTGTGCGTTCATTCACCATGAGTGTTGAAGAAAAGCGCCTTCAACGGACATCACCTCTTGTTTCAGTAATATTAAATTTTCTCGAACTAAGGCAATATAATGCAGTAACGAAGACTATTGAATATTAACAGACAAGAAAGTTTGTGAACAAGCAGAAACAGCTGCGAACTACCGGGCAAAGCTCTTGAGCAGCGCAAAAAGAAGTCTCGTCGCTGCGAAGAGGGTCTCCTTGCTTCGATTAGCTACTCGCGAAGGATTCGCGATTATTTCTCTGTCAGCCCCTAGCTTCTGCGTCGCTTAGCCCTACATTCAACGGGGCCGGTCTCCGCGGCAGTTGCGATTTTATCGCACTTTCTGGTCCATCGCGCTCTGGAGCCTTCGCGCTCCTCGAAAATTTTTGCAGCGTAGCCAAGGGCCAGCTCTTTGTTTGTGGAGATTTTGTTCATACGGCCCTTGCCGCACCTTCACTCCCTTTCTTTGTCCATCTATAATTTGGTGCCAAGTATAGTTTGTCTTCTACAAAGCATCTAAGTTATTGAAGGTTTCTTCGAACTCGCAGTTTCTCCAATCTTATTGTGTATCGGTGTCGATTGAAGCGAGTCGCAGCTTGCATTTTGTGACAGACAACTAAGTTAGTATTCACTATGGGCGATCGTCTTTACCAGCGACGCATGGTAGCACAGCGCGAGGCAGAATCTCGCCGCGAAAGTCTTTGCAGAGTGCTTAACGAAGACTCTCGTGTGCAGCAAGTGAACCGATGGCAGCAAAAAGCCGAGGGACAGCGCTACCGGTACAAGGTTGAGCAACTCGAGGAGGAGCGACGCCGTGAGGAGGAAATTCGCCGTGCAAAAATTGATGCTCGGATCCGCGAGCGTGAAAGTGCCCAGGAAGGCCGTCTTGCAGAGCAGCTTCGCAAAAAGCAGCAGGAGGACAACGCTGATGCTAAGCGTGTGGAACTCATCATCCAGAGTGACCCACGTCTGCGAGATTTGCAGCGAAAACTTAAACTTGCGTACGTCTCGAAAGAGCGTACGCTGCAGCTGAAGGAAAAGTCAGAGTTTGAGTACAAAAAGAAGGTTGAGGAGTCACAAATGGACCACGCTATGCTCGACTTTATGAAGGAACAGGAAGAGCGTCGAGCTCGCGAAGAAGCATCCCGTCAGGAATGGATCCAGAAGAGCAAAGATGATCTCTTGCGGCAAATGCAGGAGCGCAAACAAATCAATCGCCAGCAGGCCGCTGAAGAGTATGAAACCGACAAGCGAAATGTCGAGGCTGTCATTGAACAAATCATGCGCGAAGAGCATGCTGCAATGGAGTCCAAACGCAATAAGCAGCAAGAGACACGAGAACTGCTCCAGAAGTATCAGGTGCAGCACGAGCAGGAAAAAGCTGCTCGTATTCGGGAAGAGCAGGAACACGAACGCCGCGTGCAAGAGTACCAAGCAGCTGTACACGAAAGAGCAGAAGCTGAGGCTGCAAAGCGCGAGGAGGAAGCTGCTCGCCAAGAAGCTATTTACCAGGAAATGCTCCTTAAGCAAGAGGAGATTCGTCGCCAAGAAGAGGAGCTTCTGGATATTCGTGAGACCTTGTCGTTGGAGGAGGTTGAGCAGCGTGAGCGTGTCCGTGAGGCAGCTAGAAAGGAACGTATTCGCCAGATGAAGCAGGAGATGATTGCTGCAAACGAAGCACAGAAGCGTTACAAGTCTGCAATTCAACAACAAGAGGCACTCGAAGAGCTTGAACTTCGCCAAAAGATGCTCGACGAGTACGAGCGTCAAGCAGAGAAGGAGCGAGAGGAAGCGCGCCGCCGCGCTGCACAAATGCGTGCTCATCGCGATGCTGTCGAAAAGCAGCGCAAGGATCGCCTCGACATGTACTACAAAGCTCAAGAGCAAGAAAAGGAGGAAGCTACCCGTCAGCAGCTCGAGGACGAGTTCCGAGAGCGTGTGGTTCGCGAGGCAGCACGAAGGCTTCTCGAACAGCACAAGGATGTCATCGAGACATACGGTGGCGGCCTGCGCAACTTTCAATTTTAAAACACACACATGTCAGCTATATCACCTTTACTACTTCTACGACCCAGACTCCTTTGGATTTGGCTCTTTCAGCAACTTTGATTCGTATTGCCCCTTTACAGATTCCAGTTTGCTATCATTCATGTATTGTCTTCTTCAGGAAGCACTCGTACTCATTTTGTCTGTCTCTTAGCGACAAAAACTCCGCCCAACACATGTTTTATCCAACGTATTTCTGCAACAAAAGACAAAACCCATTTGTTCATTTACTTTTACTTTGTTTGATTTTATTTCTTGTGGCAAGAAGAATTTCTCCCCCCAGTGTACTGTACCATAATACGAAAAGGAACTAGGTCTGTGATCTATTATTAATAAATTGGGTTCTTGACTAGCTAGTAGTGACACCGAATCACTTCTCTTTCTTACGCCTGAAAGGTTTAAAACGAGGCAGAACAATCTAAGATATCAACAATATCAGAAATT
Organism: Schizochytrium sp. TIO01; assembly: GCA_004764695.1. Taxonomy (NCBI): domain Eukaryota; class Bigyra; order Thraustochytrida; family Thraustochytriidae; genus Schizochytrium; species Schizochytrium sp. TIO01. Next base: position 2,767,285 of record SMSO01000014.1, on the reverse strand, counting down.
TAATCATAATAAATTAAAACTGTGCTTTTCACTTACGCCGAGAGTACGGAAGACATGAAGATACGTTTGAGAACACGAGGGATATCGCTTGTTTCAAGTGTGATAAATGCACGATCAGCGGGAAGTTCTGACTTTAAACGCTGGGCCTGATCACCACTAGTGCCAATAAAGATAATAAACACTGCAACACGGGCATCTTGCTCAAGCAATGCCCGGAGATCTGCGGGTTCGATACCATATTGTTCTAGGTTTGCATCTGAGAAAAGGACAAGGAAGGATTCGTCGGATTCTTGAGCTGCGAGTTCCTTTATGGCAAGACGAGCGCTTTCTAAGGTATTATCACCAGACCCACACGTCTCGGAGTGGGCATTGATTTCCCTAAGCACACGTAGGCGTGCGCCATCATTCGGAGGAGGGGGTTTGAGCGGATCAACAAACACAAGATCGTCTGTACTACCACTATGACCTCGAACACTATAGCGAAACTTCCATTCAAATCCCTTGAGACTCTCAAGGATCATACAAACTGCCTCAAGAGAACGCTCAAGGCGCCCATCAAAGCCCATCGATGTCATTGATGAGGAACAGTCCATGAGAAAGCAAAGGTTCTTAGGCACTGAGAGGAAGGAGTACGGATCAGGTGGGCGATCCATCCGTCTCTTATAGATATTTCGAGAGCCCGTTAAGGCATCTACAATCCGTGTGTCATCAAGATCGCCGTTATCTCGATTCTTCACCCATGTCCGCTCGTTCTTCTTGCGTTCCATCGCTTGCAGCGTTGTACGAAGTTCATGAATTTCCTGACGCACTGCTTCCTTGTATCTCAGATAGATCTCACTGTCGTACTTTTGCATGTCAAGGGAACCCAGGACCTCGTTCCAGCGTTCCATTCCAATACGTTTAGCGGCTTCCTTGGCCTCGAGCGCCATTTCGCTGTTGTTTTCTTGGCGAAGACGTCTTGTTTCCTCCAAGGATTGGCGACCAGCTGGTTTCGACAGAAGCTCTTGCATTTGTTTTTCAAGATGTTTGATGAGTTCCTGCAGCTGGCTAGCTTCGACTTGTAAACGAGGATCTACATTGCCCTGCGAAATTTGTTGCTGTACACGTTCTAATCGACGGCGCTCACGTGTAAGACGCTCTGCAACATCATTATCTTGGCTAAGTAGTTCAGCCTCGTCTGCTTCAGCAAGGCGTTTTTCCAATGTCTCAAGCTCCGCTTCTAGCTTCTCATTGTGAGGAAAGAGCTTTAACATCTCTTTCAGGTCAGACATACGGAGATTCACTTCATCGCGTGCTCTTTGCGAAAGCTTTCTAGGCCCATGAATTTGCCCGGGTTCTGGTAGCGTGAGGCCATCACCCAAACCTCCGCCGCCTCCGCCTCCGCCGCCACCGCCACCTCCGCTGCCGGAGCCTCGGCCAGAGCCAGAGCCAGAGCCAGATCCAGAGCCCGATCCATTACCCTGTCCTTGTCCTTCACCCTGTCCTTCGCCATTTCCGCCCTGGTTTCGTTGGTTGCGAGGACCTCGAGGGCGAGCTCGAGCTCGAGCTCGGCGCGTAGCGCGGCCTTTACGTTTGCTTTGAGACTGAGTCTTAGTGCGTCCACCCTGGCCAAGCGCATCAAGACTAGAGTCATCTGAGCCACGGATACGCACGCGCTTGCCGTTGCGCTTGCCGCCCTTTACTTTTGCACCTCGCACAACTACTAATTGTCCTTCACCGGTCATTTCTCCATTTTCATCAAACTCAATTTCTCCTTCCATCTCGATTTCCTGAATGTTCTGAATGTCAACATCAGCATATTCACCATCTTCACTCTGATCTGTAGACTCGCCGTCCCATGAGTCATCAGAAACCTCTTCCATATTTTCATACTCCAGATCAAGATCGCCGTTGTTTGCAGGACTGTTGGTTCCAATCATCTTACGCCAATTCTCGTGGGATTTTTCAAGCTGTGCAGAGTCGATTTCGAAAACCCGCCCAACTCCAGTACGGTCCATGACAATAATGTTTCCGTCTTGTAAAGGAACCATAAAGAGCATTTTCCTCCGGAAACGCTCTGGAAATCCCCCAACCGCTGGTCCTTTGTCTTCCTGAGTAGAAAGCGAGTACTCCTGGTTCTCCATCAGCAGTGAAGCTTCAGGAGCATCAGTATCGTCAATTTCGTCTTCTTCAAATGTCGACCCCAATGTAAGCATTCTCTGTGCTCCGTAAATGGATGTGTCAGGCAACGCAAAGCTAATATGGCGCACCTGCTTACCCTCAAGGTCAACTACCTCGAGAACGGCATCTTTGGAATATCCGAGATATCCAGGTGCTTGAGATCCAGGAGACATTTTGGATTTCTCTACATCACTGTGCTTTTGCATAAATACGGTACACAATTGTGATGAAACATTCTGGAAGGTATTTCCAGCTAGCATTTCATCAGCAGGGTTGATGGTCGATGTTGTCGTTGTACGAAGATACGAACGGACCTCGACACCTGACTCACGCGCGTCGAAGCTAGAGATCTTACCTTCAGAGGCGAGTACAGCATCATTGAAAGCGAATTTGCTAGTGAGACCTGAAACAACTTGTGCCAGGGTACCTTTACTACACATACAACGACGATCAACAGACGCACTTCCATCGCGAAGAGGAAGTCGTTCTGAAGAAAGCGTTGATGCTGCAAGATAAGAATGCTCCGCATGCAATCGTGTAGGTGATTTAGAGACAGGCTGTACGTGCTCTCTCACAACACCTTCAACGACAAAAACGTCATAACGAATTGTTCGCATTGACTTAATGGTGTTTTCTAAAGAGCCTTGGGTTCCCAACGAGCCATCTTCTGCTACAGCGGTGGCAGCGTCTTCATGGTAGCTGTCCTCATAAACAGCGACATCGTCAGATGCCGACATTGAACTATGCGCTAATCCTGATTCGATTCGTTCACCTTCTGCATGAAGAATGTGAAACCGATTTAGTGGAATTTTAGTTGAAGCATTTTGCTGACTATACTCGAGAGAGGAGTCAAGGCCTGTGGTACATTCTGTAATGAGAAATTGCGTAGGAGAAAGAACCTCTATACAATCTACTAAGATAGGCAAGCGAACTGTAGTAAGTGTATTCATCGCTAGATTAAGAATCACAAACGCCGCGCTCCCGAACTGATAAAACATCAGGACATTGTGCGACTCAGACAAAGCTGAAAGCATTGTAATGCGTTGGCGTTCTATCCAGAGCCCTGGGCTTTTGCCTGGCTCATATGACATCTGAGCTTCGCGGAAAACGTCAATTGGTAAATGAACTAAAGACTGCGTATTAGACATAAGATCAAGCACATGTACAAATTGCTCATCATGAACATACATTGCAATTCGCTTGCCTTCCTGTAACGGTGCGAGACTACAGCGCGATGGGGCTGGTTTACGTACGGATGGTATGACTTCTCCACGAAAATTGAAATGCGGAAAGTCAAGCTCCAATTTTTCATATGAACGATGGTTTGAAGCGATTGCATACAAGAACATGCTATGAAAGGAGTCATTGGCAGTAACGAAAATTTCGCCCTGGGAATCAATCACCATGTCAGAGACTCCTGAATTGGGCCCACTCATCTGGGTACCCAAAGGTAAGCTAAAAGAGAAAAGCTGTTCGTTGAACACTGCAGTGCGGCCTTCAAAACGAGGTAGCTTTATATGCATTTTTCGTGCCCGCGACAAAGGGAAGTCGAAACTGGGTAACTGGCCTGCCTCAGCTTGATCTGTGGTCAAGTTAGCTTTCCAAGGTACGTCGGATACTTCGAATGAGCAACGCACAGCCTTCACTTGGTCAAACGGGCGGGACCAACGTTCGGTGAGGAAGTCAGCTGGTAAAGGGGTCAAGGACCCAAGAGTAACCTTATAAACGGCGTCTAGACCTACAGGAATTCCGTGACGTTGGAAAAGATTCATAATGATTTCTTTCTCCTCCACAGCATATTGGTCAAAGTCAAACACATTTCTCAATGTCGCAGCAATGCCATCATCAGGAAAGAGTTGCATATGGCGCACAACATTCACGAGCTCGCGAGTACTATATGGATAGTTGATTACTCCTCTATCTACAAGACCCCGCAGGTCTTGGAAAGCTACCGAGAGCCTACGTAGTGTATCTTCGGGTACTTCAGGCGCATATTTACGCAAAAGATGCATTTCGGACTCTTCATCAGGATTATCGACCACATAACAGCTAAAGATATCACCAATTTCACGGAAGAAGTCATTACCAAGAAAGGGGAATCCCGGACGATTAGCTAGAATGATTGCCCGGAAGTCAGGATGCACCCATATAGTCTGTTCTTCAGATGACGTTAGCTGAGTGCCATGCCGCACGAGGCGGCGACCGTCGGCAAGCAACATTTCACCGTCTGCGAGAAGCGACTTGAGGATTGCTGTGACATGAGTCGGAGCCTTATCAGCCTCGTCAATGACCAAAACATAACCATGAGAGGCAGCTTGTACAAGGGATGAATCTTCGTACCTTACAATGCCCTCTTCTACAACAGGTTGTGAAGTCAAATGATGAACCGTAGTGTCACGATCAAGCTGAATGTACTCTCGCGGAAGGTTCAATAATTCAAGAAAGCGATCAGCCAGTTTGTTTTTTCCAACGCCTTGATTTCCAATCAGCAGCAAATGTTCCCCTAGCTCGAAATCAACAAGCATATCTGCTAAAATGCTTGTTTGGCGCGGATTGTCATAAAACACAGTTTGGGGAACGAGTAGACGATTTGAGGACTCATGGATTAAAGTACGAGCATTCCCAATTTGCAATTCACCGATAACTGGCCTTTGCCGGCGAAGTTCTATCCCTGTTGGAGGGTCAGAATTAGTCTTCACAAATGATGATGGCTTAGGAGACTGGTATTGTCGTATGGTAATTTTGGGGATTTCCGACGGCTCCGCGTACATAAGCGCCTCGAATTCTGCATCTTCATCTTGAGCCTCAACAAGACCAGCAGTCTCTAATTCGGTCTGCAACACTTGCTGTGCTAGAGATGGCAGAAATCGCCATAAGCAAGCGTTTCGAATGAGGGTAGCCACACTTTCCTCATGATGGTCTTTCTCCCGTTTTGCTACACGTCGTGCTATGCGCAGCATTTGTCGAGTGGTGATCGTTGTTGCAATAGACCTGGCTTCCTCATCAGATCGGCCTCGAAGAACGTGAGCAAGGGCTAGCATTTTGCTTACATCAGACCCGCTTTCTAAAGCTTGACCAACCAAAGCGCGAATGACTTCAGCTTCTTCAGATTCCTCGAGTGCGCGCACCCACAAAAATGGTAAAAATGCCGCAGTCACCTCGGGGGTTAACCAAGAAGACATTGTAGAAGCTCCAGATGCAAGTGAGTGAGGTCTTGCTACTCCAATTATTCGACAATTGGGATGCACAGGAAGAATTAGCACCGGATCCTCCTGCTCATTCTCTGGTTGACGCAAATGGCCACGCTGCCGTAGTACCTCTACAGATTTTGCATCATGAAAGCGGGTTCCATCTGGAAGTGCAATCATTCGGTCTGCTAGTAAAGACTGAATAGATGCGAGAGTGGGTGGGGGAACTTGTTCGAGACCATCAAGAACAACAACCCCCCCGTGCAGACAAGCAAGAACAAGCGGGGATGGCAACCAATAGGTGTCACCATTTGGCTTCGTCGACCTTCTCTGCAATAAGTCAAGCGATGTCATGTCCTTGTAGAGAGGAAAATATAAGAGATTGCGGCCGGCAGCTTTGGCAAACTGGCGAACCAGTACACTCTTTCCACTTCCACGTTTGCCGACGAGACACATGTCTAGGCCTGAGTGATGAATCATCAGCATTTGGGTGAGTAATTCAACGTGATACGGAATTGGTACAAAAGCTCCAGTGGTTTCCTTGTTTTGTTGATCAGTGGGAACAGCGACTGAGATGCTAACAAAGGAAGGATCAGGGTGGGAAAGCACACCATTCTCAAGTTTGAGTTGATAGCCACATGTAGAAGTATACCCTTCACCAATAAGACGTGATCGTGCATTAACCTCATGGATACTCATGCCTACATTATCGCGGCGAAGGACCTCTTCGCGAATTTCTTGAAATTTTCGTCTTTCTCCTGTTTTAGGGTCGATTGAAACTGGGGCCCACCTCGACGCCAAAGAATCAGCCTTAAGTACATTCATAGGTAAAATACCTTGGCGTACGAGGAGCTCAACGAAAAGTTGGCCCTGGAGCGGATCGTACCAAGGCAAGCTAGAGTAGGGATACACAAAACCAACCAGAACTCGAATCGGTATTTGTGGGAAGTATTGCAGCAATGTCTTAACAGCATTCAGCTCTCGTGGAAATTCAGTCCTGCGCATCATACGTGCTGGTAGACCTTCAAGGCCTGCTGCTTCTGCAGCCATCATAGACGTTCGGAGGGCTACAAGCTTTGAAAAGGAGTGCGCAGGATCTTTGGCCACCATATCCTCGTGCAGGAGTTTTGATACAGGAACATCGAAAGCTTGAAAGCGCGAGCGGAAGGGCGGATCGAGCGGACTTCCATCATATTCAGGCACTGGTAGACCAAGGGCAAAAACACGGAAGGTATCACTGACACGGATTAACGGCACATCACCTCCATTCCCACTCTGGGATTTATTCTCTTCTCCCAGTGTCCCAGCTGCTTGAAGACCATCGAAACGCTTTGGGTGAGTCAAAAAGCGACCGTCGAGGAGCTGCATCTCACGGTTCTCCAAGAGATTATTTAGTACAGAGAGAATATTCCGCTCGGCTTTTTCAACGCCTTCGAGAATTAAAATGCGACCCTTGATAGCCGCCCGTACAGCAGGTCCATCAACAAAAATGGCAGAGCCCGCTCGGATCTCGCGGCGCTGCGTCAGGTCGCTAACTGTAATATCTTGCGAGATCGCCACAAACTCAACTTCGCGTCTTGTGAGCTCGCAGTATGCTAGTGCAAGATTTCGTTTCACCCTACCTGGTGCGCCGACAAGGAATGTGTCTTGGCCGAGTTTGTCTTTCTTCATTAGAAAAAGGAGACCTTCAAGACAGGTTTGCGAAATCTCGCCGTCATCCTCATTCCGAAATCGATCAAGAAACCCATGAGGTACAAGATCAGGTCTTTTGGGATCTTGCGTCACAATGGAGCATCTCACCGTTCCGCCTGAAGAGATCGTAACTTCAGAGGACAACTTTTCTGCACTTAGACTTTGTACCTGCAGCTGGAGCTGCAGTTCTGCTCCACGTCCGCCAGCTCTTGCCGAAGAATCCAGAGACAAGTGCTCCATAAACATACGCACGCGCCTCCTTGCCGCAGCTGCCGCTCCTCGTTTCTCCATCGTGCCTAAATCCATCGCAAGGGCTCGTCGTGGCCCTGAGCGGTACTGGAATTCCAGGTTTGGTGTTGATTTCGTGTCTCGACAGAACATTACAATTGGCGTAGGTACATATATATATATATATATATATATATATAGAGGTACCTACCCTCATAGAACTGCTTTCCAATATTATTGCCCCCTTTTACTATGTAACTCCGATCATGCCGACCTCCAAATTTGGACAATGGCCTGTCATCCAAGCCCTTCCACGCTGCCTCGAGAGGCCCGGACATCGCAGGGCGGGCCTTGCCACAAGCTCCGTGCTTGCATCGAAATCGCTGCGCGTTTAGAGCTTCTTGGGCCATGGTCCACGCGACGGAATGATGGCTTGGCATGGTACGGACGAGACCATGGGGGACTAAGGATTTTCATTTATTTTTATTTTTAATACATATTTATTTTCATGTCATCATGGTGTTTCTTTCATCCCATCTGGTTCTCATACGCCTAACTTTGATGGACTACCAAAGAAGAAACCAACCGACGACCATGTTTACAATCATCGAGCCTCGTCTGCCTTACCCGAACGGAGTTTGCTCTCGTCTTTGCGCGGATATGACCGCTGGTATCCTCTGTTCCAATCTCATTTGCTGTTGGATTCTAAAAGAACAGCTGAGCCTTCCTTGTTATTATTGCATATTCCAAGCAAGCTTTGAGAACTAGGTTGGTTACCTGCTGCTCTATTTCAGGAATCCTGGTATTCCTGAAGCAAATCAAGGCACATCCGCAGCCTCTTCTCAAGGCGATCTTGGACGCGAGCACAAGCCCACTCGTGCATTTGATCTGTCTCACGCCACGCGCAATTGCTGACTTGGGCTTACCCTTACTTGCGCATATCCGAACTGCTAAACCTGAGCTAAGCTTGGCTGCAAACAAAGGGACCCCTTGGTTCTCTCGCAATTACCAGGACCTAGATTGGGACGATTCTGGCGCTCCAAGAGCCCTGCAATGGACTCTTCTTCAATAGGCTGTATGTATTCAGGACATGTGGACCCAGCTTCTGGGCTGGGCCAAGCTGGGCTTGCACATTGGCAGTGCCATGAAGTCAGCTCATACTGACCGCGTGGACTTCATCAATTTGGCGCTATTGAGATGACATGCAACAACTCGTGCGGGTATCTGATGGCCTGCTGTTCTTGCAGGATCGCCACAGCTTTGCCGTCTCGATACCCCTGGGTTCAGATGGTTGCTTGCGAGAGTGGAAAGCGTCGGTGATGGGTGCCAGAGGAATAGAATAGTTCTGGTGAAGCTATGCTGTGGACAGCCACCTCAATCAACGCTTTCGGGGGTTTGCAAAATGTATGGTTGGTTGTAATGGCGCAAATCCTCGGACCAGATCAGGGGAAGCGAGGGGAGCTTCGCATGTTGCTATTTAATGGAGCATTCAAGCGGCGTTGTCTCCTTCAGGAGCGTTGATTGACCAATGGAGTCAGCAACAGCTGTCCTAGCTTAGTGAATGCTGTCGTGTTCCTGGCTTTTGCATTTCTTGCGGCTGTTCTTTTAAGCTGGTGAACTCCATTTGCGTACACTCCTCGATGATAGCCGATTCGTCATCGCATGGAGCGCAACCGTGCTCTCTTCTTAGTAGCTTTGAGGCAGCTTTGATTACCTTCCACGGTTCAGTGGTCAGATTTTACCAGTAAGCTGTCAAGCTCCCCAAACCAGGAACGCCCTACTCCTGCGTGGTAGTCAATCAACTTTAAGCCGCCATGACCACGCCCCACCTAGTAACTAGACAGTTGCAAACGATATTAGAGCCCCCGCTATCGCTTAATTTCTCAAAGTGCGGTATAAAATCGCTCGGGCTAAAAATAATCAAATTGTTCTGCAGCAGTGAATAGCACGTCGAGAGCCTCATAAACTTACAAGACAGGGAAGAAGAGCTTTTGACGTAGTTCTTGCCAGCAGAAGATTAAAATAAAGTGCTTAAAACAGTTTGGATTTGCCCTGGGAAAGCCGGCAGCTAACGCTTGTACCAGCGAGGACCAAAATCAGCTCTAACAAGAGAGGCTCAACATTCAAGAGGCAGCTTGTCTAACCTCGATTCCTCATCCTCAGGTTTCGTACAACTGAACAGCGAGGATCTACACACCTTACTGCTGTGCTGGCATTTCCATTGCACTGGCGCTACTGCACATGTTTCGACCTGTTGAGAACCGAATATGGTTCAGAAAGAGCGGCATCTTGAAGAAGTAGTAGTACAATTGAGCATGACGGTTTCCTTCCTCGCCGCCTCACCTAAACCCAAGCGTGCCAAAGCTACAATCAGCTGCTTCCGAGTGTTTCGAATGAAATCTCAGGCAAAGTACACGCAGCTCTGCAGCATGATGTCAATGGAAATTACGCATCATGCGCACACATTTCTCTTCTTAACATTAGGTCCAATTTTGAAGAAACAGACAGAAAGAAAAGACGAGAACTGCCGTTCAAATGCCCCAAACGAGCGTCTCCTGTAAAACGAAGTGAAATACAAATTGAGCGATTGCAAACTCGAACAAACGATCAAACATTCAATTAACCAAGAGCAGAACTAGAGCAGCAAACGAAGGTCGTGACAGCACAGAACAACTGTAGCAGGCCTAACAAGATGGAAACTTGCAAGCGAAAGTGCTGTATTATAGAAAGTAGAGAAAGAGAAATATGATTGTTTTATTTTGGTTTTCTTTTTCTTTTCTTTTTTATAGGCACTGTTTTGATTGCGCATTGTGCAAAAATGGAATAATAAATTATATGATGACGATGATGAGTGAGTTGCGTGAAATCTGAGAACTGAAAGCGGCAAAACCCGAACTCCGAGCTCTTCCTGGACATTGAGCGCGATGTCTGCGCTGCTGAGGCGGAGGGGTGAGAGTAAGCTGCCTTTGCAGACCGCTGACTCGTCCTCGAGCGAGGTAACCAGATCCGAAGGTGTGGATGACCTTCGCCCGGGGGACGTATTGCAGAGCAACGTTGGAGTGTGCAGGTCAATTGAAGGGAACGAGTCCGAAAGCGCTAATGACAACAATATTAAGAATGATAAAGAAGAAAACCAATCTAGGCAAAATGTGAATCCTACGATACAGGCCGATGGCCAGTCAATGAGGACTCTAGCATGGGTTCTGGCAGTGTTCTCGGTTGGTTGTTTTGCTTTGACCGATGGTGACTTTGCAAGGCAAACTCAGCACGAGAATATCGTCGCAAGAGACCAACTTCCTGTAGTGCTTGGCGTCCTTGGATTTTTGTGGAGTGGGCCGCTGACGATCATTGCTGGCACCCAAAAATATGGATCGTATATGTTTCAATTCTATCAGCCTCTTCAAGGTGGCTTTTCATTTGTGATTATGCAAGCTTTGGGCTGGACCTTCTACGCCATTGCTCTGGGCATGTGCATCCTCATTGCGTTGAATCCTAATGTACCAGAAGGAACGATGATGGGCATTGGCGCTCTAGGATTCTGCGCAAATGCACTTCTGAACTCGAGTCTCGATCGGTTCTCACCACAACGTCACGAATCCCGCATTCGCCGGAGGATCAATACACTGCTTGGACAACGTTCCTTTAAACATTCATTTTCACTACTTCTCGGTGGTGGCACATTTATAGTGTTATGCATTCTGGATGCTAGTTGGGCTAGCGATTCACGTTTGCGGGAGGACTGGATGGAGCTTGCTCTGCGCCTCGCGGTGGGGGCTTTTGGTGCCAGTGTCTTTGTCACACATGTTCTTTCAGGCATGGCGGACTTACACCAGGAGGGCTATCACTTTTTCCAGCCATTTCAAGGTTCAATGGAGTTCCAAGTTTTGCAAGGTATCGGCTGGGCGCTGTTTGGCGTCAATGTTTATACCTTCGTTCACCGCGATGCATTCGGACTGATTACCTTTCAGGGAGCACCGGCACTTTTTGGTGCATTTGGTTTCACTTCATCTACACTTATGGTTAATAGCATGTCTCATTTTCAGTCAACTCGGTCGCAAACCCAAGACTCTGCCAGTGTGAATCGTGAACAGATGGGTTCTTCTGGTCTTTTGTATTTTAGCTGGATCTTTGTATTGATTGTTTCGCTTCATTACTTCCTAGGGCTCAATCTGGTAAGCTCTGGTGGGATCCAGCTCTCCGCATATATTGGTCCACCACTCGTGCACCTAGGTGGGTGGGTCAAGCTGCGAGATGCCATGGGTTATCGCCTGTTTAAGCCGTTGCACGGCAACTCGTCCCACATTCTCGCTCAAACTTTTGGATGGATTCTATACGGTCTGCAGGTTTATGTCTTATTGATAACACACGGACGGCATGAAGAGCTGTATGCTCCATTGTGTATCATCTCATTTATGCTTCTCTATGCCTCAGTACGTCATTATACTCGTAGCTCATCAAAGGCATCGTCAGGCGGTTCAGATTCCGCCGAGCAGAGTGATAGAAGCCGATCAAGCTCTAAAGCTACTTCGTCTGAAAAGCAAGCCGTCGGCGTGAGCTTCCATTTTACTGATCTTCTTGCCATTATAGCGGCTGGCAGTAGTTTCCTCTTGCAAGTGTCTATCGTTGACGAGTGGGTGTGGTGGATTGTCCATGTCGGTGCAGGTTTCACGTGGTTTTTCGCTCGGCTGTTCCTGTACTTGCTTGCATATCATGGAAACCTTAGCAAATGGCGTCCTTTTGAGGGTCCTGATTTGTGGATTCTTTGCGAGGCTATCTCGTGGACATTATTTATAATTTCTGCACTTGGTAGCGCTGTAATTTTAGGAATCCCGGTAGCCAAAGAAGTTCATGTACGCATTTCTATTACTACATTAACAACTGCCCGGGGGTGGATCACTGCAACTACAATAGGGTATATCTTCTCTCATGTGCTCATTCCGCTATGGTGCGCTCGTGCGACTTGATGAAGAGCAAAAAATGGCACATGGAAAGAGGGATGATCGTCGAAGGAGATCAACATCTATGAGTATGCTTTTGGCTGCACAGCCACAAAGCAGCGGATGGTCACCTTGGGTAGTAATTGTTGAATCTATTGTGCAGGCGGTAATATTTGTGTGGATAGACCAAGCTGATTGGTCTGAGCCCAAATCAATCTTGCTGCTACAGCAAGCTTTTATAGCTGCCGTGAGCATGGCCTTGTTTGGAGTCTTTTTAACTCATATCTGGGTTGGACCTCGTACACAGCCTGGATATCGCTTCTTTCAACCTTTCCAAGGCGGATCGATGTTTGTTTTGTTCCAATCAATTGCATGGTCTTTGTTTTCTGTTTGTTTAGTGATGTCCCTTATTGCGGCAAACGCAGGTCTGGAGTATGTAGTAGCAATTCGAGGTTCTCTTTCACTCTTGGGCGCGGGTTTTGCATCCTCGCAGCTGATCCTAGTTTGGTCATTGCGCTATTACACGAAGTTGCCAAAGTTTGCAGCAACTATTGATGGTGGTGTTGGTCTTATGCTAAGTCTGTTTTCTGTCGCGTTATTCACTCTTGTAGATTTTGCTGTGATTCGCTTCGCGTTGCCATACTCCTTTGTCCGTCCAATTATCGCGAGCGCATGGGTTGCAGCTTGCGCCTCTGTTCCTCTTTCGGGCTTTGTAATGATGCGCTCAAAAGTCCGCAAGTCAGGATTATATTCTCCAACATTGGTCGTTCTTGGTTCTGCCATGTGGAGTTTTACAATTCTTCTTGGTGCGCTTTTGGTCATCAACAGCGTGTATAATAATCAGTATATCCCAAAGGCATGGTCGGCTACCCTTGCTGGTTTGTCTAATCTAGCATCTCATATTCTTTTAGCACTAGCAACGGTCTCGACTACATCTCCACGCGAAATGTTTGGTTCATTTATTGCAATCCCACTCTCAACAATCGTGGTCTACATTTTTATCCGCTTTTTTTCGTACATCATTTTGCCTTCAATCCGTGCTTTTCTGGACTACCCCATGCATATCTATGGCATTACTGCAAAACGTTGGAAAGGCTGGTTATCACCTGATGGCCTCCAAGCACTACAGAATATTCATTTGCAACGCAACATTGCATATGCCCCCTCGCGCCGTCACGTCTTGGATATTTTGCGGCCTTTACATATGGATCAGATACATACGAAACTAGCCAAGGGCGAATCTTTAGCCCCACTAGTTTATCTTCATGGAGGAGGGCACCTTGCTGTATCATCAGAGTTGCTCTTGCATTCGATGACACCATTCCCAAGAGCTGGTATTACTGTCTATTCTGTGGAGTATCCATTGAGTCCTGATGAGCAATACCCAGCTGCTGTATTTAGCGCTTTGCATGCGCTTTTATGGATTCAAGAGTTTCACTGCGGAAACCCCGAATGCATTTATCCTTGTGTTGCAAGAGACCCATTTACAGATCGCCTTGGCTCTCATGAGTGCCATTTTTCAACGTGCGGATTCTCTCCTCCTGTGCTGGATTATTCGAATCTAAAGCCTTCAAAAAAGGACCGAAAGTGTCGTTGGTGTGGAGGTACGCTAGGGACTGACAAAATCCAATTTCTCGGGGACTCTGCAGGAGGCAGTCTTGTTGCCATGGCAACAGCTCTGCTCACTAACAAGGAGCTTTACGAGAAGACTGCAGCTTGCGTCTCGCCAAAATACGAAATCTTCAAGCAACTTACGTTGGAGGATTTCCCCAAGGTTGAAAGGGTCGGTATTTTGTATGGACTTCTTGGTAGGCAAACACCGATTCGGGACAAGGTAGAGGGTTTTGAAACAAGTTCGTGGCTTTGGAAAATGATATGTCACATTGCAATCCTTCTTGTATTTCGACTATACGACAGTGGGCTGAACACTCCAGCCAAGGGTGCGAGTGGTCCAAGGTCTTCTTTGACAGACATTCCTGCCGAGGAGCTGAAGTGCTATGCACCAGAGACGATGCTTATTTGCGGCGAATCTGACCCTTTACTGCCCTGCAACCTTATTGCAAATAGATTTCTCAAGGATTTGGGTCACCAGTGTACAATGCATGTTGTGCCAGGCACGCATGCTTTCCATGGGTTTCCAGTGAATTGGATGCGCTACCTTGGAGTAGATTGGAAGACCAATACACTTCCAGCGACATATTGGTTATTAGAGTTCTTCACAGCTGGTCGATTTGAAAAAGAAAAGCTTCTTGCAAAACAACGGGAACAGATTGTGCTACCAGATTACTCGCCATTGATAATCTTTCCTTTATTTTTGATTGTGTTGCCAGCTGTAACCTTAACGTTAATGCTTCGTCAATTTTGGGTTGTGTGAACAACATGACGTAAATATAACTAACAAACATACATAATCAGTCCTGAAAGGGTATAGAGAGAGGTCTGTCTGTGCGCCTGTCTTTCCAGGAAAAAGAAGATCTTGTTCTGCCGCTTACGATTTCGCTCTTACTCTTTCTAACTTTTAAATGAAAAATGAAAATTTAAAATTGAATCCTGATAATGGTCGGAAGAGAATTGAAAATGTTTTGATGTTCTCAGTATGTTTATTTTTAACACTTTTAAAATGAACAAGCCAATGGCGTGACCTCTATGTGGGAGATATGGCATGTAAAAATAAAAAGATAGATTGTCAAAGTCGTTATTTTGATGTCAGTTTTAACAAAAAACCTCCTCTTTCATCTTCAAATCATCATTCTTTTCTTGTTGTTCTAAATGATACCCCATGTTAAACATATATTCGCTTTCTGAAGTTAGAGCACGCAGACAGTGGGGCTTATACTACTTGTAGACATTATTGCATTGGCACACATGAATTCATAGATCGGTGGACAATGGTGCAGATGCTGGACGGGACAACGGCTCCACAAACAATAGATGCTGTGTGAGCCTGGACCACCATATTAATATGGCATTTGGTCTTTTTCGATAAATGGGTAGATTCGAGAGGCTGGAACGGTGTGAAGCCCTCATTCATGAGTCCTTACGGCGACTTCTTCATTCCTGAGGTGAATTCCTCATAAGAGATTACACCATCATTGTTAAGATCGTAACGATCGAATTCCTCCTTCAAACTCTCGTACGATTCGGAGTCACCATACTCCTTTCGCAGGTCTTCCAATGAAATAACACCGTCGCTGTCGTGGTCAATGAATTCGAAGACCCAACGCAATTCAGTTTCTTTCGTCAGAAGATACTCGTTAAGGCAAGCAGCGCAGAACTCGTTCAGATCAATCATTCCGTTACGATCCAAATCAGAGTTGTTAAGCAATTTGACGAGATCCTCAGCTGTGGTTAAAACGTTGAATGAGTTCTCCTTTTGTGACTCTTTTACAATGGCCTGGGCCAAATCCTCAGCAGAAATTAATCCTCCGTTATCCTTTGCCAGACAATCGAAAAATTCACGTAGACTCATGATATAAGAGTCCATTTCATCATGGTTTGCACAAGAGGCTAGATGTTTGGCCACAAGTTGAAGCGCGATCCGTTTGATGCGAGCAAACCTATCAAATGCGCGGAGATTTTCCAGAGCGAGCAAGAGTGGGACTTCTCGGCCCTCGCCAAGTTCACGAATCCACTTGTGATGGAGACATTGCGATGCCGACATTCGCTTTGTATGGTCTTTGCATACCATCCCTTGAATTAGCTCTTTTGCGCTATCGGAGATTGAGTCCCAAGCTATGTCATCAAAATCGTATTGTGCACGAGCCACGTTGCGCATGATTTCAGTGTCCGATTCGCCAGGAAAAGGAACGCTGCCACTCAAAAGAATATACAGAATAACACCAGCACTCCAGATGTCACACTTTTCGTTGTAATTACCATCTAATACCTCTGGGGCTACATACGAAGGGCTGCCACAGCTGGAATGCATGAGCTCGTCGTTTTTAAAGGGATGGGCCATTCCAAAGTCACACAGGCCGAGGGCAGATTGCTCATCTTTATCCCAGAAAAGTAGGTTTTCTGGCTTGATATCACGGTGTACTACATGAAGGGTTTCGTGACAGTATTCAAGGGCCAAGAGAACCTGGCGAATCAGCTTTGCCGCATCAGCCTCAGTGTAGAATCCTTTAGCAATAATGCGGTCAAAGAGTTCGCCACCTACGCATAGAGGGCTGACAAAGTAAACTTTATCAACGTCCTCAAACGCCTCAGTCAGGCCAACGCAGTGTGGATGCTCAATACGTTCCATGATTTCTAGCTCTGTACGTAGCTCGTCGAGATGATCAACCGAGTCCTTGTGTACTACCTTAATAGCATAGTAATCCGCATTGCACTCTGTGTTGTGTTGCGGAAGTCTTTTGCATCTGTAGACAACTCCGTAACGACCACGGCCGAGCTCTTCAAGAAGCTCGAACCGATCATCAAGACGCGCGGTAACTCCAGTCACAGAGGTAGATTCGAATGGATTAAGTTTGCTAATAATGCTCCCAAATGAAATGTGCCGGCACTGTTGCAAGGGATGTCCTGCTGCAGTGTTTTCCACCTCCTGCACGCCACTGCTTGTCTTATCCGGTCCAGAGGTACCAGTTGCACCTCCTGCATAGCGAAATCTACCTTTGAGTAGTTTCACTCCACCCGAAGCTCGTACGCTCCGCATGAACAGACCTCTCGTTGCCAACATTTTCTTTCGTGTGTTGCTACAACAACACGGGCTCCTTAGTGAAGAGCGGTCCTTTCCAGTCCCGTCTCGATATTTTCAAAAAGCTGGCGAAAGTTAGTTGAAATTAGTTGAAGCTTGTGCTCTTGAGGATTCCTTGTCTGAAAAGTCAGATCCTCACCGTTATTGACTTGATCACAAACTTTGTGCAAACCAAAACCGAACAGGGTCTTCAGAGGCTCCTCTGCAAGAGCTTCGCGTTGCAAAGCTTGTGCGTGCCTTGACTTCACCCTTGCCGCTGATCGAACAGGTCTAAGTCCGTTCGAGCAGGCAGGCCTTCAGGGAGACTCGAACGGTCTCAATATACGCCAAGCTAGCTTTGCAATTCCAGTAAATCGCGGATTCTCCGTTACGATCCCGTAATGTTCTCGCCTGCGTTCCAGCGATGGTCTTTCGCCGCAGCCAACGGGCGCCACGCAAAGTCCAGTTTCTGCGCGCACAGGCGTTGGGCCTCTACTTCGCCACCACCAGCCCCCTCAAAGCCTCTTTGTTGTCATTTCCTGAAGGAACTTGGACCCATAATTTTTACTCTATTTCAACTCAAATATTTTGACGATCCCAATTTACTATTTTTATTCATTCATTCTTTCATTCATTCATTCATTCATTCATTCATTCACTTATTTTATAATACAATGTTCTATTATATTAAAATTTATTAAGAAGTTATTAGTGTCTTTACTTACTTTCCTGCGCTCTATTCTCTACTTACGCGCCGCCTTTGCTCTACTTTGCGTGCCCTCCACAAGTGCACTATTTCCTTTACTCCACTTACGTTTTCTTTTCTTTCTTGGTTCATTATTTTCTGCGCAGTCAGTAGTCAGTCACTCAGTCACTCAGTCAGTCAGTTCGCTGCCGCTCCTGCTGCAAAAGCTGTCGCCCCGAGCCCTCTCCTGGCGCCGGCCTCCTCCCTTTTAGCGCCAAACCGCTCTCGACCTCTGGAGCTGCGATGGTGCCAGCTCAGAGCCAGTCGAGCCAGCACTGGTGGTGGCGGCGACGGTGAAGTTGTGGCATCGTTCGGAATTAACTTAACTTCGTTTCGCTTTCTCAGCAGTTTAGTCTCAATTCACATCGATGTATGTTTCTTTCATTATATAGTTTTCCTCATATAATATTAAAAAAATATATTAAAAAACAGAACAAAAATAATATATATATATATATATTATTATTCATTATTTATTATTATTATTTTAAATATATTTGTTTATAAATTAATTGCGGTTTACTTTCTCTAACATAAAAATTTAGAAAAGAGTTGAGCTTAGTGGAAAGTGGTAAGTGAGTGCGTAGGAGTTTCCCCCATAACATAACTAACTAACTAACTAACTAACTAACTAACTAACACTCCGTTTATCGGCTTAAAGACCAAATGGCTGAAGGACTGAGAAAGCTTCACAGCTCAGCCTCGAGAGCTGGTTCGCAGTGGAAAGGTCGCCTCAGTCCAAGCTCTGGTCAGCCAGAGGCTTCCACAGTAGAGCGTGAGCGAACCTTCGATCAAGCCAGCGAAGAAACTGATCAACCGCAAACGAGAACAACAAACGAACTGAAGGAAGCTACTGAGTAAGTTGGCCTTTCGGCAGCGGGGACGCTGCGGGCAAGTGCAGAATCGGATGGTGTATACTATAGAACAAACTTATACCCCATAGTAACCGAGATTATCTTCAAGTGGGCTATTTCCCAAGTACAGTAGAAGTTTAAGGCAGCTTGCGGAAGTCCCAGCGCAGGTAGGGTTAGCTTAGGTGTAGATAGGAGTCCTACGGGGGAGTTTTCATTTATGTTGAATAAAATGTTTAAGTTCTCAAGGTTATGTTTAATAAATTAAAAGAACATTTATAAAAATGATGAATGTATAGACCATACTATGTGTGTAAATAAATTGAAGCTCGAAAATTATCATCTTGAAGCCAAAACAATTAATTCTTAACAAACAACGATTGTGATCGTAAAGCCCCGTTTGGGATCCGTCTGCGTTTCCAAGAACTCGTGGAAATGGCGAAGTGGACGGCGCGATCCACACGCACTCGAGCCCCTCTTCCAGCCAGAGACGCTCTCTCTAACAGTATCGGCAGAGCTCCAGGCTCTCGATGACGGCCTCAGAAGACTTGCAGCACGAACAACTTTCGAGTTATTGACTTCTTTCTTCTAAGGGAGCACAAATAAATAAGGAGGTACGAAAACACAAAGTGCATCATATAATCAGCACTTTCAGAAGTAAGAAAGAACCTGAAGGAAAGAAAAGGCGCGGGCCAGGATATCCTTGAATACAGGCAAATGAGGTGCACTTGCGGTAGACAGGAACGATCCGTTACGTGTAATTTACCCACCCATTGTTTTTCGTGGGAGCGCACGCACGTGCACAAGAACTGCTTGCGTGCGAGGAGTGAGCAGCGAGTGCAGATGCCCAAGGACAATCGTGAGGCCGTGTAGATCTTCGCGGGCGCGGGCTGAAGAATGGAGGACTTGCAGTCGTTTGCGAAGGTGCTGGTGCGCACCAGCCCGCTGACGATGGATGACATTGAGGACCTGAGGGCAGCCTTTGACTTCTTCCTGCATGCATCACACGGGAAGACGAAGGGGTACGTAGAAGCAAATCAGGCTGCGCATGTTTTGAGGCACTTTGGACTGCCTAACGTCGAGCTTACAGAGAGTGGCGGTCTTGTGGTGCAAGATCCAAGTAAACCTAAACTGCTACTGGACGAACAAGAGTTCCTTCTAGCAGCCGCTCGCCTTGTTCAAGCAGAGCATCGCGAGCTTCTGGAAGGTGACCTAGATATGCCCGAGGATAAAACAGCACTATTGCGTGCGTCAAGACTATTTAGGTCGTTGGACCCAAATGATACTGGCAAAATCAAATGCGGCGATCTTAAGTTTGCTGTTACAAATTTGGGTTGCTCGCCACCTGACTTAGAGGCTGTCAGCGACCTAGCAGATCATTGGGCGGAGCTTCGTCGGTACCTTGATCTTCCTGATGATGCCCCGGGGTTTGTGACATATGATGAGTTTATCGACTTTGCAGTACCTCTTATTCTTCCAACCATTCCAATCCGCGCTGTGCGATACTCTGCCGTGTCAGAAAAGCTAGAATAATACCTCAATACGTCCAATCAATCATATTGTTATCTTATTTTATTCTACTGGGCTATAGGCTACAGAGAAGTAAAGCTGCAGGCTCACGTGGTTTTGGGGGCTGGCATAAACCAAGACTCTAACAAAAAACTTACGATCTGAATTGGTTAACAAGAGAATTATATATGTATTATAAGAAAGCTTTTATAATGGAGCCGGAGGCATCATGCAGATGGCGTCTTTAGATTGTTTGGGGGCCAAGCCAAATTCAGAAAGAGGGATTTGCCTTTTACCATGCTTGCAAATGTAGCCCCAAATGCACCAAGAGGGGTTGCCATGGCACCGCCTTTAGGGCCGAGAGGGACCACCATAAATGGTGTATTGTGAGCTTTATAGCTTTTGATGACTTTCTTTCCTTGAATTGACGCTATAAGATTCTTCAAAACAATTGGAGCCATTAGACCCGTGTAGTAGGCCATCTTATTTTCTGCAACATCGCAAACATCTCCGAGTGCGTAAACGTTGGGAAGAGCTTCATCCCCGTTCAAGACCTGAAGCTTGTTGTTGACCTTGACAAGGGCTTTGGAATTTAGCCAAGCACTAGGGAAACCTCCCGTATTGGGGACTGTTCCAACGCAAAGGATGGTGAGGTCAGCCACCACATCATCACCAGTTGTTGTGTGGATTGTGCGCTCACCAGGAAGCAGTACTTGACCCTGAAACTCGCTCATGTCGATCTCCGCACGGGCCCCCATGACTCGCTTAATCCCAAGCTTGTCCATTTGCTTGTTGAGGCGTCGGTGAAAGGAAGCAGGTAGCGGCGGGGTGCTACCGCTGATCAGAGTATCACCAGAGTGGATGATTGTAATATCCTTACTGGGGAACTTGTTCTTGATTTCGCCCGAAAGCTCAACGCCCACAACGCCACCACCAATAATCGCAATCTTCGTTGCATTCTCAAAGGCCTCGTGACTCTTTGCATAGTAGGCCTTAAGATCTTGCATGGAGTGCGCGTTTGCGCTTGGTTCACCAGGTGATGCATTCAGAGCACCGGTTGCGATGACACAGAAGTCAAAATCAAGGGACGTTCCATCTTTTAGTGTAACGGAGTGGTCAGTGAGACTTGCCACTTCTCCAGTCATAAATTTGCCATTCTTAAGCAGCTTGTCACGTGGTACAATGACTTTGTCGGCCCAAGTCGTGTCAGTAGCAGCACGCAAACCACCAAGTTTGTGAATCATGGCATCGCGTTTATCTATCACTGTAAGTTCAAGATCTTCCGTCTTTACAATTTTGTCAAGGCCTCCTGCTACAGCTGTTCCTCCATAGCCAGCACCAAGTACAACAACCTTTTTGGTCATCTTCCTGCCAAGTTTAGTTATTGCCTTTTCCTTGCTCTGTTTTCAATACCCTAACCCCCTAGGTTTCCCCAAGCCTCTCTTATATCAAAATTCTGCGCCTCTTCTTCAATCTGGCGCAGCCTTATTTGGGTTTTGCTTGCTTTTGGTTTCTGCTTTCAAGTTTCGCAAAACCTCGCTCTCTTGAACACTAGGAAGAAAGGGAAACTTTATCAAAGAGGCAGGAACACACAGCTCCAAGAAGCACAAAGAGTCCAGAATTGATGCGTCGCCACTTGTCACTCTCCAAGTTGCCGAGTAATTCGTCTCTGAGTGGCCCGCAACTAAGGCCTAGCCCTACCTAGGAGCCGACTTATTTTCTACAGGCTATCATCTCATCAATCACTCACCTTTACCTTTTACTCTTCACTTTGCCCAAAACCCCGCAACCTTTCGCGTTTATCGCATTGCAGTCATCTTTAGCTCCCAAACAAATGCAATACGAATGGCCATCTCCACGAGTCAGCGATGTCACCAGAGATCATGTGCGAAGCGAGCAAATTACTCCAAGATGTCCCATCCGCTCAAATCCCGTGGGTGCGGTATTACACTCTTGAGACTTGGAGCCTATGTACCTTCAAGTTCTTAAACCGGAGCTTGGCTTTCGATTCCCGAATGAACAGTGAACCTTTTCTAGAGCCTTTTATGCCTTCTATACCCCCTTTCGACGGCGAACCTCAGTTTAGCAGAGGGTCAAGTCGAGCGAAGGGGGGGTTTTCATGGGAGACCTTGCGATGCGGGGGGGCTAGAAAATGCTGAGGTGTGCACTCCTCTCTGAATCCCCAAGTACCTGAACTGGATTGCGAAGGTGCACTTAGAGCAGAAGAGAATCAGTGAATGAACGAATGAATGAATGAATGAATGAATGAGTTTTGAGTATAAGATTGTAAGATTATAAAATCAGTTGATGAAGATTGAATGCGATTCTCTGTTCCAAGGTGTCAATCGACATGGAACTCGGGTCCATCTTCAGGTTCGCGATGGTACGACGGAGCTGGAAGGGTTTGACGCCACTGGTGACAGCTGAGTGACGCCTTTTGGGCGTACTTTAGCGCCATCGAAGCTCGGCAATCAATCCTCCGTTTGCACGATTGCATCGCTCACTCAATTCGTCTGCGGTCGTAACACCAAAACTTGCGAGTGATGGATGACGACAGTACAGGGACATCAAAGCGCAAGTGAGTGATACAGCAGCATTGCCAGCAAGTGCAGCAGAACTGGCCTCAAGAACTCGCTTCGCATCAAGTTCTGGATAGCGCAATTTCAGAAAGTACTTGTCCACGCGTGCGTAGTTCTTAAGGCTTAGGTAGAGATGTTTCTGAAAGCTTGCTCTCACAAAGACGGTAAGTTTACGGCGGCGTAAGTGCAGTTTCGCGAGATCCCAAACGGGCATACGCGAATGCCGAGTCGACCATTTCGCGTGCTTCGGTTGGAGCACTCGATTCGTGAGCAAAGCTGGCAGGTATACATACATACATACGTGCAGGGACAAAGTCTCGTGGCGGGTTGGTGCCACAGCGACAGCAACATGAGCATCGATCGTTAAAGTTTACAAGATGGAGAGAAGAAGTTGTTGATAAGCTGGAGCAATGCAATTGTTTCTAATCTAACTAGCTTGAACAGCGCAGCAGCGGCCAGCCCGTGCACAGGCTGTTCAATGGGATGCCAGAGCGCAACTCTAGCCCCTTACTTCTTGGCAGCGGACGTGTGCTTGGCTGCCTTGCCAAGCTCAACGGTGCGAGCCCGGGCAGCAAAGTTGAGCGAGCAGAACGACTCTTCGGCATTGGTTCTGACGGGGCTGACCTGTACGAACATCAGAGTCTTTGAGTCCTGCGACAAAGAGTCCTGAAGCAGGTACGTGAGCGTCGAGTTGCGGTAAGGGACATGGCCTTGCTTGTTGGCGCGGGCCTGGATAACATCTCCGAGTGCAGAGAGGGACTTGTTGATATTGGTGGCCTCCGTCAGCCTAGCACCCTGGACCCCAGATTTAGAAATGCGCTCGGAACCAGCAAGATCGATCAGGTGGAGCTTGCCACGCGCCTCCTCGCCAGTGATTGTGTTGCGCGCGAAAATGTAAGTGGACAGCATCGAGTGACTGCGCGAAGAATGAGAGTTCATGTCGGTACAAGCAACAGAACGGTTCTTTTTGCCAAGCTTCATCAATTTAAGCACTTGACTGTGATCGTTGACGGTAACCATCGTAAGGCCTGGGACGTGCATGCCATGCGGGCCTGCCTTGACCTCGAGTTTCTTTGTCTGTTGCTGTTGTTTCTTGTCCGTAAGAAGATCACGGATCTGCTCATTATAGATTTCGAGTAGACTGACTTGAACTTCGTACTCCCACTCCCCTCCTTCGTTACGCTCGCGCATGTTCGTAAAGAGGCGGTCCAAGGCGCGAAAGTTGACACCACGATCACCTTCCGGGCCCTCCATCGTGTGGGTCTTACCACTGCCAGTTTGACCATACGCAAAAATGCAGACGTTGTAGCCATCCAAGATGGATGTGCACAAGTCAGAAACCTGCTCGAAAACCTTGGCATTGTCGGCATTTGACTTGAATACGTGGTCAAATTCCCAAGATTTTTCACGTCCCTTTGAGTTTTTCAACTCCACTGTACCGTCCTCTGGGAAGCGTACAATTACGTCGTTCTCCTCGAAGTCTAGTGCTGGTCGAACGCGACACAACACACGAATATTGCCGCGCAATTCTTGTACCATATTAAACAATCTACGTCTTTCCTTATACTCTCGCTCATACT
Source organism: Schizochytrium sp. TIO01 (assembly GCA_004764695.1). Taxonomy (NCBI): domain Eukaryota; class Bigyra; order Thraustochytrida; family Thraustochytriidae; genus Schizochytrium; species Schizochytrium sp. TIO01. Next base: position 2,743,141 of record SMSO01000014.1, on the reverse strand, counting down.
TGGTTACAATGCCCGATACCGAAGCCTCCTTAGCAGCAACACGCGCTGAGAGTTCGTGAATAAGCTTTGCCATGTCAATATTTGTCTTTTGCGTGATCGCCTGTACCTCCTGAGTGAACTGAGACTTGAAGGCATGCAAGTCTTGTAGCTCTTTACGAACTCGTCCAAGTCCCTTGATAAGCCGCTTTTGCTTTTTACTTTGTGAATCCAGATTTCGCTGAAGCTCTTTAGCCCGGCGAGATTCTTGTTGTGCACCATGGTCTGCCTCCTTCCGGGACTTTTCGAGCTCTGTTGAGAGCTCTGCAATGATTGCCTTTGCATTGGACAGTTCGCCTTCACGAGCAGCCATAAGTGATTTTGCCTCTTCAACTTCCTGTTCTCGCTCCGCAAGTCTCTGTTTGAGCTTCTCAAACTTCTCCTTAATTTTTTCACCCTTATTCGACATGGCCGGTGTAGGTGGCGTTTGGGGACCTTGAAGTGCTTCACTCTGAAGCTGCAATTGCGGAGTTCTCTTTGGTGTCGCAGGAATGTTCTCCACCTGAGGTGCTGCTGGTGGAGTGGTTGCGACAGATGGTGCTTGAGACTCCTGTTGACGGCGCTCAAGTTCAGCTTGCGCTTCGTTCAACAAAGCAAGCATGGCGACCTTTTCTTGCTCTACGTTTGCAAGCTTTGTCTGCGTAATTTTGGCAACCTTAAGTGCTTTCACTAACTTGACACGAAGTGCTTCAACACTCAGACTGTTCAACTTGCTGCTCACAGATGATGGGGTATCAGCATTTTCTGTGCGAGGGGTCATGGGCAAATCCGTAATAATGCGCTCAGCTCCAGCATCACCATTTGAGGGCTTGGCCCTCATCTTTGGGGTCTCAGGATTTGAGATGGAGCCCGTTCGAGAACGCAGTAGCATGTGGCTAGGCCGAAGGTCGTCAAGTGACTGACGCAATATAGAATTCTCCGATTCAAGAGATTCAAGTTGGCGTTGCAATGAGTTAAGCCGATCTTCCACTGATGGGGAGATCTCTGCCTCTGAAAGACCATCAGACACATCGCTCTCAATAAAATTATCAGTGGCCAAACGCTCCTCAGCAAGTGCCCTTGCAAATCGTTCCGATTTAGTGTCTTCTTGACCAAGAGAGCTTTCGTAAGTCTTCAACTCTGCTAAGAGACGATGTGCTAAGGTATGGTGCTGGCCAAGTTTTTCTTTGAAAGATTTCTTCAAAATTGTAACTTGTGTCTTTGACATACGCTTAAGAATTGCCACTTGCTCGGCGGCACGGCGTTCTTTCTCTCCTGTCTCATGTAGCTCTCGCAAGGCTGTCATGTAGCGCTGTTGAAGCTGCTGAAGTTCCTCACGGATGACAGCGTCTGCTTCGCCTCCTTTGCACTCTTCTTCATCATCTTCACTATCGAGCAAAAAGTCATCGTCATCATCGAAGCCAAGTTCCTGACGCAGTGAACGTCGCTGGTTCTCTGCGATCCTGTCTGCAAGATCATGAAGATGCATTTCACTCTCGTATTCCTCCTGCGTTCGTCTTGCCAGATCTGGATCATAAGTTTTCGGGCGTGAGATAGCCGGTGCACCTGGGGAAGGAGAATAATACGACATAGCGAAGTACGAAATCAACGAGAGCGTATACTACTGCAACTACGATCGAGAAATATGCTGCTGCTAGGAAAATGAACGAACTGCACTCAGACTTTCCCACCAGCCAGCTTTGCAGTCCGGGAGTGCCGTTGTTATGGCTGTTGTTGACACGCAAAGTATGAAGGATCGCAAAACTTGAGGCTACAAAGGCAATGCCAAGCGACTCTACTTGATGTCTCACTCAGGCAGCACCTCGCAAAGTCGATTGTCGAAAACTGATTTATTTTGTAATAGTTGCAAGGCAGCTTATGGGTGGAGAACGTCAAGCACTTCAAGTCGTCCACGCCTTTCTGGTTCTCAAGCCCACCGAGGTGTGTCGCCTTCAGCTTAGAAGAGCAAAGACCACTGTTTCTGTTGGCCCGTTGAAACAAAATCGGGCTCGCCGCCCCCACTCGAGTAAGCAAACAAGCACGTGAGCTTGCTCGCTAACCAGCGGCGTGGAGCGGTGCGATTGTTTTGGGGTTTGCTCAATGCATAGTACTCTTCTACATTAAAATAGGAATTAGGGAGGTTCTTTGTACTGGTTCTTCTTTAGAAAATAAAAAACATCTACTGACAAGTAAATAGAGAATTAAGAGAAAAAAGAAAACTAAACACTTGACAGTAAATCATGAATAGGAAGGAGAACAACGTAGGCCACCTTGCAAGAAGCTTCAAGGGAAGATAACACGAATTTCAATGATAACCTTTGAACGTATGTGGAGAAATCAACCTTTAAATTTTGGGTTGAAGATCAATAAAGGTCTTCACGTACACAGCTGCTGTACCCTGTTACACTCAGAGCACTGTCTCAATCACTGCCACCGATAGAAACGTCAGTACCAGCAGTAAAGGTAGCCGTGAAAGGGGCGCAACACGCTGCTCTGTTCGTGCCCGGGAATAGCAGTAAATTTGGCGACCTGAAACTGTCGTGCACACAACTGGTGACCCCCCTTTGCGCTACAGTATTGTCAAATTCGTCCCCCCGATTGTCCGTTGACTAATCACAAAGGTGTGCACTCTCAAGCATTCCTAGCATACAAGGCCTAATAGTACTCCTAGAAATGAATTTCTTCTATATTCGTTTCCTTCATCTTTTTTTAAAAACATTTACTTCATTTCTCCTTTCGTCGTGTTGCTCGCACAGTGTCATGTATCTGCAATCACTTCCCCCTTGCGCATTGGCCAAATGGATATTACGTGCAATGCATACATTTGCTTATAACTCATTACTGCGGTTTGTTTCGCAAGAACAGAGACATGAGCCGATTACGTGGAGACGTTGTTGTACATGATTAAAAAATAAAAACCTAAATCCTTTCACTTCAAAAATTTAGAAACTAAAATTGGAGGGGTGCACAAGGTACTTCCTTGACGTTCTATCCCAGTACAGTGTGAATCGTATTTATTCACAAGGGGTAGCAATATGTGCTTTGAGCATCTGGAGATTTGACATGGATTTCTTACAACGGTGGCATGCCAGAGGGGCCTTGAGGGCCTCTTCACTATGCTGAAGCAGTTGAGAAACGCCATCATGACCTTTCGTTTTCAAGGTCTGTAATACTAAATCTACCGGGAGGAAGAACTGAGGTTGTGTGAAGGAATTCCAGTGCTTCTTAATCTTGAGACACGGGCTATCAAAATCCTGGGATATCACGTGTACATGAAGGTGGTGCAGAGATGGGACAGCATGGAATCCAATATGCACAGGGGCCGCATCTGCATTGACAGTTTGCAGAACGGAATATACATGAGAGGCAAGTTGTTGAGCAAAGCCGGCAAGCTTTTCTACTGCAGGTATGTGCTTAGATTCAAGTTCTCCAACCTGATCCACTTCAGCCAGGCCGGAAGTAGCCAGCGGCAAAATTAATAAGTGAACTCGAGCTTTGGGAAATGCATCGTAGATGACAGTATATTCTGAGTCTTGATAATAAATGTATGGCAGGTGGCTCGTGGGAACTGGCTTGTGGATATAGTCTTTAAGTGCATGCTTCCAAGACCGGGAGGCGGGAGGGACTGGCCCCGCGGGAACATCTATTTTAGACGGGAAAGATGTAATCTTTTTGCTTTGGGAAACCTCAGATAGCTGCGTAGCAGACTCATGGGTTGGGCTAGAGGCCACAAGTGTCTTGAATGTTTCAAATAACTGCAAATAGCAACGTTCAAGAAGCTCCTCAGCATATTGTGGTTGATCGGCTAACGAATCATCTTTCGCAGAATTCATGTTCGGTCCAAGGGTTAGCAAAACGTGTGTAGCTGAGGTTGACTTTCGCAATGGGTGGTCCTCAGGAAGCTCTAATGCTACAGGATTTGCTACTTCAGCAATAGTGCGACCTTGAAGCAATTCAACAAGTTGATTGGGTTTTGTTTGATTGATTGCAGCATGAATTTTGACGTTGGACTTATTTTCCCCAGGCCTTGTTAGACGCTTAATAGAACCGACGGCTAATGCCTTCACATTTACTTGAGATGTAATGTCCCCATCAACTATCTCCAGTGCTGGAATGAGGCGTACTTGTGCAGCAAGTTTCTCATCTTCCTGCAAGGCCTTAAGCACAGGGCTCCCTGGCGCCTCCACGAGGCGAAGGGTTTTGGGGCCGAGGTTCCATGATTGTGAGCATCTCGAGATTGTTCGGAGCATAACACCTACAGCCTTGGTAATATCAAATTTGAACTCCCCCGTGGAAATGGATGAGAAGGCCAAAACTGCCGGACGCTGCACCGGGGAAGAAGCGTTACTGTGGTCATTTTTTGCGCCAGACACAAGTGCTGCAAGGTCTGAATTATGAGCTAATTCCCATGCTGCGATATCGGTGCTTAGAGGTTGTCGAAGCACAGAGCATGCCCCAAATCCCTCCTTTGTCTGAGGAAGTTCTAAGTTGGATGCAAATCGCTGAACAACATTGAGTATTTGATCTCGGGCTGTAGGAAAGTTGCCTTCGTGATTCTTACGCTGTTGGCATCTCTGAACGCACTCCAATGGATGCACTTCAAGAAATACAAGCGCAGCATCAGCATTGTGGTCCTTTGCAAGATGTAACCACGATTCCCTCTGCCCAGGCACGAGGTTAGTTCGATCTACAATGACAAGTTTTTTCCCCTCATTGAGGGCTTGTGCACAGGCCTGTTCTACCTTAGGACGACTCTTGAGAACATCTTGGCTGAATCGAGCTGCTTTGGTCGCACCACCAACTGCTTCGCAAAGACGCTGTCCAAGTGAAGATTTACCTGAGCCTGGAAGCCCAGAGAGTACAAGCAGCAGCGGCCGCGAAGCCTTGGAGATGAGTTGCTGCCAGGCAAGGTCCACTTGAGAGCTATCTCCTGAAAATGGTGGCACACTCGCGTTTTGGGTTAGATTTGCTGAGGTCATTGAGGACTGAAATGGCTGGACCCCTGTAAGTCGCATAGCTGCACCGTCTCGCAAGAAGAAGTCTTCTGGAGTGTGAAAAGGCAACCCTATCTTCAATGCGAAACGGCGATCTCCATCACTAATATCTCCTGGCCGACCTGCTGCGTCACCGACATAGAATCCAAGGTTTGAGGCTTCTGGTGCTGACTTGCCAAGTTTCAGTGGGTCCGATTTCATGAAAGTCCACATTGCAATACCGCCATAGCCGCCCTTTTCAAAGTCCGCTGTGGATGGTTTGCGGTAGTCGTCATTGTGCGTTGCCAAGTATACTTCCATGGGTATCTTAACATACTCAAGGAAGGCATCTAAACGAGCTAGTTTTCGTAAGAGTGCCTCGCGGATTGGGTCTGGGTTTTTGAATCGTACAAGTGATTCATTTGAGAAAATGACGATGCGGTAGCCAAGTTTATGGAGTTCCACCAGCACGTCCTTAATATGACTAAAGACAAGATGCTTCTCAATATTGTTCGCTTGCATGATGTTGCTAGTGTTTGCGCCACGAGCAAATACGCACAGGCATCCATCGAAATCAAAGCCCGCCACAGGCTGTTGGCCGCTAGCTTTGGTCATTCCGGTGGTTGTCTCCACAGTTTCATACGCTCGAAAGATTACAGAACCTTTGGCCGCCGCAAGCCACGGTTGCGGGAGGCTCACCATACGGTATCTCGTGGAAAAGTCATCGCGCTCGTCTGCAAGCCTAGCTCGCTTTGACGGCGGTATCACTGCTGCTGTTGCTGCAGAACTAACTGCCGTTCCCGATGCAGAGGGCTCAGACGACGATGGCGTTTGTCCAGGCCCACTCCCGGCTTTGGCGCCTCGCTCGGCGCCGCACTTGCCGCATAGCTCCTTGCTACCGGCGTTGCCCGCAAATCCACAACATTGACACTTCCATCGCACAAAAGCGAGCATCTTCGCGAGCTCTCTTGGCTGTTGAAATTGGTTTTGGAATTGACCAAACTGGTTGATTGAATTGCTCCATCAATTTTTTTTGTTTACAAAAATAATTAGTCGGTACTACCCAACTCTATCTTAATCTTTGTGATTCTGATAAATAGGGACCATGGCTATCTTCTAAAAATACGATAATGAAGAGGACAGCAAAGAGATGGGATGCCAGCAACAGAGGAGTTGTCGAGGATAACGATTTCAAGAGAATAGCGACCACCCGTTCCTAAATCTAGCAGACAGGATTTCAAGTTGCCTGAGGCAGAGCTTTCAATTATAGCAATCAACCAATGAATGAATACTCACAAGATAGAAGCCATTTCCAAGGTAGGGTAAATAAAGTGAAAAACCTCATCTTGTGTGATGAAGGAATGTGTTTGAAAGACATGAATGAACGGTTATATAGTACATACATACTGCACGTATAAAGAACTAACGTTACATATACATTGATTGAAGATTGTGTTTTCCCTGTATACAATTTTAACACTAAATAGCTGTGAGGCTCGGGTAGGCTTCATCAAGTCTTCAATCTGCCATCATAAGCGAGATTCACACATCAGGTACTACCTTCTGCTTGCAACATCACCAAAAGTAGACCATCCCTGCTAAACAGAGGCAGTGCACTTTCTTCAGTTCAAGCGAATCTCAAGTTCAAGCGATGAAAGTTTCAAATGAATTTCTAAAACATAACCACTTCTTCTGCGGGATGGTATTACATGCAAGCATCAGATATCATGAGAAGTATTGACAACACAAAATCGAGATTAGATTTACCAAAGTTCGACAGCGAGGAGGGTAGTGGAGTGGAAACGGAAGCAGCAAAGAAATACGAAAGGGTGCATATCGGGAATACTTGCATTCCGATGATACAAATTTGGTCAAGCGGTCTAAGGAACCTACTTGATGTAAAACTTAATTCTTGGAAAACAGAGAGGAGGTGGAAATAATCTCGCAAATTTAAGCAGCGAGGTGCTCAGGTTCGTTCTCAGCAACACGCTTGGGAACGTCATCCTCATCCATAGGGATGCTCTCGGCGACCTTGCCAGCGCGCTGGAGGAAGACAAGGCCAAGGAAGACGATGGTGAGCATGAGGTAAGAGACGAGGAAACGCCAGGGCAGAGTCGGGAAGTAGGCCGTGGCACAGTCCGAGAAGCTCTCGAAGCGCTCAACATCCATAACAACGGACTCACTGTAGCAGTACTCTGATCCAGGCTCGGAATAGTTCTTGACGCGTACTGAAGGCTGATGAATAAAGCCGAATGCAGCAAGAATCGTAGTTGCAAGAGACCAGGCGGCAGCGTACACAAATTGACGGTTGCAAGTGTAAGTAGCAATAGCACAAGTCACGAGAGCGACGAGAAGAGGGCCATCACACATGGCGACGTAGCCGTAGTATGAGGATGGGTTGTCACCACCAACACCAGTGCCGGGGGTGTAAGCACCACCCTGGTTGGCCCAGTCAACAATAGAGGGAATGATACCAAGAGCAAACGCCGGGTACTCATGAGGGCGAGCTGCAACAATTGCCTCGGCGGTAATGGTGAGACCGACAAAGACGAGGATGGGGGAAACAGCAGGCATGGGGACAATAGCAGAGATCATAGCGAACATACCACAGAGTGAAAAGAAGAAGAGAACAACTCCGTTGAAGACAGAGTACATGGTGCCAGCATTCATGCGCTTGTAAGCCGGGTGGCCGATGTAAACAGAGGTGGAGAACGGGCAACCGAAGAGAGCGGCAATGATAGTTCCGATACCGTCAGAGACCATGGTCAGCGTAACACCGTACGAGTCACCAGCCTGTTCAGCAGAGTAGACGTTCATAAGGGTACCAGCGGCAGCAGCAAAGGCAACGGGGAAGACAGTGCCAATGGAATCTCCAACAGAACTCCAGTCACCAAGAGCGCTAAATCCGGTTTGAATACCCCACCATTTGAGGTTATCAGCCGCATCACGAATGTCTGCACCGGAGTGAACAGAGTCAGCCCAGCCGAGAATTGTACCAACGATAATGATGGCCAAGGACTTGGGGAATGCACCAATGGACACATCACCAAAGTAGAGGATGAAAACCATAAAGAGAGGAATTATTCCAGCAATAGGCTCTGCATAAATGTTGGTGAGCTGGCCAATAGTGAGAAAGGCCATACCAATTCCGGCAAGAGCTGTAAGAAGAGCAACTGGAGGTGTGAATTTGCGGACAGCAGGTCCAAAGAAGCCAAGCACGACAGAGATCACACCAACAAGAAAGTTGGTGGTGATACCTGCACGCCATGCTTCTTCCATGGCATTGATCACACATGCATCATCACTACAGCCGGCACTGTTAGCCCAGAAGACAGGGCCGATAATGCCAAAGAGAACGGCAAAGGAACCCGGGGTGTTGATACCGTACGGGAGAGCTGTGGCCAAGCGTTCCTCCTTGACAGAGAGCATGGCACCCTGGATGGCATAGAAGAGACCACCAATGAGCACAGAGACACCAAGGCCAGGAATGATACGCTGGTAGATAATGTCGTTGGCCTCGGCGGCCTGTGCATCAGTGGCCGGAGCAAAAACCACGGCGTAGGTCGTGGACATGAGAGCGAGAATGGTGCCGCCGTTATCGAAGAACAGCTGGACCATACCGTTCAGGTCGCCCAAAGTGGGCTTCATGTAGGTTGCAATTTCTCTGGGAGACACCATTTTGAGATATCCAGCCCCACCCACCCTTTTATAAAATTACTTGGAGAAGGCAAGCACAAGGAATGTTAAGCCTAAACGTTTACAGAAGCGGAATCCAAGTTCCGGTTTTGCTTGCTCGCTCTTCGAAGCGGAACTGGGCCGCTCGAGTTTATCTGTGGCCTTTGGCTTGGAGTTTGGGGTTTGCATCACACGATCATCATCAGTTGATCGAGTTTCCTCTTCATTCCAATCCTTACAATACTCTAAGTACTCGTATCATCTCCGCAGCCACGCGTCGCCATTCTCCCCAGAGAGGACAGCTTGCTTGTTTCTCCGCTCGGCCGAGACCGTCCTGGGCCCATTTCTGCTTTTTGAAGATTTGAATGATCGTTCCAGTTTACCATTGTTTATTATTTTTTCAATTAAAGTTTTTGATTTGATTATAATTAAAAAGGTTAATTAATACTCCTCCGTGAGTAGAAAGGGAGTGATGACGAGCAAATTCTTTAATCAATTTACATCGGAGCTTTGCTTTAAAGGTGATCCTTTAATTAAGTTCCCGAGCTGTCCTAAAGAAAGTGCAGGACGAGAGAAGCGGCAGTTAATCCTCAGTCTTCGCCATCATCGCGTGCTTCTTCTCTTCTACTACTCTTCAGCCTCTCCCATTCCTTTCTACTTAATTGTTTATTTAAAAGCTCATTTTATAAAACTCAATTAGAATTAAATTTAAAAAAAAAAAAAAAAAAAAAAACTAACTCGCTGTTCTATTTTTATTTTATTTTTTGATAGATAAATGAAAAAGGGGGAAATTGCATTTTAAATTTACATGTTCATGTACAATAAGCAAGCAAATCTGTTTGCAAGAATGATATGAAAGGAATGGGCTGTGCCCTTTCCCTTGCATGTACGTACCTCCTGTCCCTTTTCAATTTCAAGACAAATATCAGAAACTAAAGATGTAGAAAGATCTCTACTACCACTTTCTTACCTTACTTGCTGTGTACATCTAAAAGAAAGAAAGAAAGAAAGAAAGAAAGCTCTTTCGTCTTCTTTTACCACTTAGCCATATGTTAATCACTTACTCACTCACTTACTTACTTATTCGGAGCACAGGTCACTCAGGCATGCGATGAACCAAAGAATGAATGCACTGCACTGCGCTGCCTCTTCTGCCCACGCACGCTCTCTCCTCAGCCAGCGCTGCGCAAAGGTTGCGGAGACGCTCCACCGGGCGTCGCCAGAGCAGGGAACGCGAGGCGCGCCGCGCTTATCTGCTCGCCTCTTGGCCTCTTTCAGAAGCCTCAATTCTGCAAATCTTTTTCTTTCTTTCTTTCTTTCCTTCTTTCTTTCTTTCTTTCCTTCTTTCTTTCTTTCTTTCTTTCTTTCTTTCTTTCTTTCTTTCTTTCTTTCTTTCTTTCTTTCTTTCTTTCTTTCTTTCTTTCTTTCTTTCTTTCTTTCTTTCTCGATTCTGCAAATCAATCTCTCGATTCTGCAAATCAATCTCTCGATTCTGCAAATCAATCTCTCGATTTTGCAAATCAATCTCTCGGCTCACTTCATTGTGGCATATCAGGCTCGTATGCTGGATGAATGGATAAACGAATGGATGGATGGATGGATGGTGGCGATGACTTATCACTTCGAAGTACTATCTAACTAGCTAGCTAGCTAGCTAGCTAATTAATCAATTAATTAATCAATCTATCTATCTATCAATCAATCAATCAATCAATCAATCAACTAATTAATCAATCAACTAACTAACTATCCAACTATAGCAGGAGAGCAGACAGCGGCAGCAGCTGAAAGGCTAAAAATGGTAATATCCGGCCTCCCTCTTTTCCATATCGTCTTCTCGACACGATTACAATTCAATTGAAAAGCTAATCTGAAAAAGAAGCACAACGTGTAAAGATGCATCGAAAAATAACAGAAAAAAAATAACATTATAAACGCCGAAAGGAAGGGAAAGGGACATCTCAACCACCCGCAGGAAACATGCGGTCGGTCGGTCGGTCCCTCGACCTCTGTTCATGCGCCTTGCTTGCTTGCTTTCCTTCCTCTGGCAGACTAGTGACCAGCACGAGCTCGGACTCTTGAGTTCAAGATGCTCGCGTGGCGTGTCTCCAACCCTGTGTGTTTTCTCTCTGCTCTGTCTTCGTTAAATGAATGAAGAATGAATGAAAGAAAGAATGAATGAATGAATGAATGAATGAATGAATGAATGAATGAATGTCCATGAACCCTTCAAGTTGATTGATTGATGATTAACATTGCACCTCATCTCGATGGGTTTTGGTGAGCGAAAGAATGAATGTATGTACTTATTTAAAAGAAAGAAGAAGAAGAGGAGGAAGAACTCGATTTCATTTCATTGGAAGTTAAGGAAACCCACATGGGAAATAGAGAGGACGATTCGTGATTCCAAAGCAAAAGTGACTTTTAAAATAAATAACCTGATAATTAGAGGAGGCTCCAGATAGACCGGAGAAGGCCGCGCTTCTCTCGTCGCCTCGATCATCACGCTGCGTATACGCTCTGCTTGAGCTGTCTCTCCCTTGGCCTTCCCGGGGGAAACTTGAACTGCGAAGGCCTGCGCCGTAGAGAGCGTCTTTCCGGCAACCCAAGTTATAAAACCAATAAATTCTTGTCGCGACTTTAGCTTCTTTTCAAATTAAAAAACAAATCCCAACAACTTGAAGGGAAAAAAGAGCTCCATAAAATCAGATCAGCATCCAACCTGACCTGGGTTTCTTCTCTTTCCGCAAACCTGCGTACCTCTTCCTCTATGTTGGTGTCTTGCAAAGACGAGCCTTCCAAGCTCCTCCGTGGCCGAGGGTCCCGTCTAAACCCTCTCAGAGCTCCCTGCTTCGGCTCCAGTCTGCGATTGACGAGGCGCCCGATCTCCTTTTTTGCCGCGGCTCGTGCCTCTCTGTGGGTCGCGCGCGAGAGAACACCTGGAACACAGGCTCTTGAAGGGAAAAGTGCCGTCGAAGGTGCTGCGCAGGGTTTGATACGAGTGCAAGCAGGGCGGCCCGGCTGACGCAAGCGTGCGGCTCTGAGCACAGCACTTGGAGATGGGTCTCAGGAGTGGCTGAGAAGCCGCCTCCTGAGAATTGAAGGGCCGGCGTTCGGCTAGAGCGTCTGCGTTTTTGGATGGCACGGGCCGTGCCAAACCCGTGTCTTAACTGAGGCCCTCGAGAACCTTGGCGGCGGAAACCTCGAGTTTGTTTGGCCTTCGTATGTTAGCTTGGTGTTGCGTTTGCTCGCTGGGCTCTCGTGGGCTGTGAGAAAGCCATTAGGGTGACGTACGAGATCTGGAAGAAAGAATTAAAAAGAGTAATAGACAAAGAAGAAGGAATCGTGAATTTTGGATGAGATTTTGAAAGCCATGAAGGTGCTTGAAACCTGTGAGATGCATGAGAATTGATTTGGTTTGAGTTGAGTTGAGTTGAATTGAATTTGATTTGTTTGAGTTGATTTGTTTTGAGTTGATTTGATTTGAGTTGAGTTGAGTTGAGTTGAGTTGAGTTGAGTTGAGTTGATTTGAGTTGATTTGAGCTGATCTGAGTTGATCTGAGCTGATTTGATTTGATTTGAGCTAATCTGATTTGATCTGATTTGATCTAATTTGACCTAATTGAGTTTGGCTAAATTTGATATGCTTTGATTTGAGCTGATTTGAGTTGATTGAGCTAATCGGTTTGATTTGCATTGAATTAAGTAGGGGAAACCAAGAGACTTGAAAAGCTGCAAGCATTCGAAAGAAGATACTCTTCAATGTCGTTAATGAATTCGTCCCCAATTCGTGGTATCCGAGCGCTCTCGAAAGGGCCTCATTTCTCCACGAATTGACCAATTCTTCACAAAGCCACGAAATAATTCACTGCCAATCTCCTCCCAGCCAGCAACTCCAAGGTGTTTGTTATTTTGTTTGTTTATTTATTTATTTATTTATTTATTTGTTTGTTTGTTTGTTTGTTTCTCTCCTTTCGTCGCTGACGCTCGGTCTGCTCAACATCCAAAGTAGAAAATCATGGCTCCAAGCCCCGCAGTCGCAGGCATGAGTTGCCTCGCGTGCCCCGCAGCTTTCTCTGCTCTCCACTGGCGTTTCCATGAGGCAGTGCACAGAGGCGCGAGTCAAGACTTGAGCGAGATGGATCGCGCCAGCAAGCCCCGCAGTGCGAACCTGAAAGGAACTTATTTCAGAGGCGTGCACGTACATCATGAGCAGTCCTACCGAAAAAGCTATGCAGGCGCCTTGAGACCTCTTCGGCGGACTGATGAAATAGGCAGTTTAGTGGTTACCAAGGTACTACTGGATAGGTAGCTACTATCTAGCTAGGCACTACTATCCGGGACAACCAGAAAGGGTCCGAAGGACATTTCTTTCAGCCTGGTGTGCTTTCCTCCGCTAGCTATAGTTGGCGCAGCAAACTTCTTCGTTTGATTGATTGTTGATTGATTGATTGATTGATTGATTGATTGATTGATTGATTGATTGATTATTCTTCCGAACATCTGAGCATTTCTTCGCCAGAGCCGGTCGTTTTATGAGTTTTCCGCAGGTTCTTTATCGTGAAACTGCCGTAATATTCGCTTGGCTTTGCTTTTGCGCGTTCCTGATCTATCGCCTGTCTCTCACTTGCCTTTCCCTCCATGAAATAAAGCAAGTCCTCAGACTTAAATTTTAAATAATGATCGATGATAATCAGAAATATTATAATGAAGTTATACGTTTATATTCATAAAAAGAAAAGAAAGAAGAAGAAGAAGAAAAAAAATCTTTTAATTAAAACTAACAATAATTAAATGATAATAACAACAATTATAATAAAGATATTGATTTTGGGAAATTGCTGTCCTGAGCTCGCAGAAGCAGTTGCAGACGGCAAATAAGAGTGCGACGGCGCCTCTGACGCGCTGCTCGCAGATTGTTTTCCCCAAATCGAGATCAAAGAAGCCGCCGCCGCAGCGTTTGCGTTGTTTTTCAATCGTCAAACCACCACACACCAGAAAAGCAGGACAGCGCGCGCGTTCTTCAAGACACCTGAGAGAAAGAGAGAGACAGAGAAAGAAAGAAAGAACGATTCACGATTCACTCTTCATTCCACCCACCTGTGTTTTCCTCGGTTCCTGAAGCCTGAAAATTTGAATTTCGAGGAGGTGGTGATACCTATTCGCTTCGGCAGTTTTGGGCGTCAGCCATTCCAAAGGGCCTTCGAAGGCTTTGTTTGTTTGTTTCTTTGCTCGTTCTCGCTCAGAGCCGCTGCTTTGCGAAGCTTCGCGAGGGAAGGCAAACAGCAAAGAAGGACGGAGCGGAAACGAATGAAGGAATGAGGCCGCACGTGCCTGCGGATCGAAGCGAAGATGAGGCAGATAGACCGGCGCTCCAGAGAATAGGCCATTTCATAGTCAACTTCGCCTCTTTCGCGTAAGAGAGGAAGCGAAGAGAATGAATGAATGAATGAATGAACGAAAGAATGGATCAAGTACCAATTAATAGGCCAGCCACGCCGAATAAGAAGGCACGAGCCGGGTGACCTCGAGCTGTTCTCTGCGGGCGCCGCAGCGCCTCCTAAGCTAATCCCTAGGGTGGCTAGCGAGCTGAGCTCGTTCCTCGCCAGTTTGAATATGGAGGAGGAACAGGTAGGTTCCAACTGAATGATGTTTACATTCTTGGAGAGGCTCGAAAAGAACTTCTTTTAATAATTTTATTAAAAAAAATATGACTTTAAATAAGCATTCAAAACTGAATGGATGAACAAATGAAGATGTAATAAAGTGAAATGAAGTAAAACGTCCCGTTCTTGCTTTCCCTCTGCTTTGGCCGATCAGAGTTTCGAGGATGGGATAAGGAAGCTCGAAACCCGTGTCTCTGCTCTGGGAGACGGCCTCTTTCTCCTCGTGGCCCGAAGAAGAGCGAAGGAAAGCCGCGGCAAAGGCCCTCTTTTCTTGCCTTCGCGAAAGATTTCGATCAAATAGCATGCAATATACGTTTTCATCTAACAGCAGCAGTTTCCCCAAATCGTAAAGATGAGATTGGAATGAAATGGAATCAATAACAGGTGCTATCATTCATTGTTGCTTTTAGTAATGGGTAAATACGAGTCATGAAGCATAAGAACACCGAAGCGCCCAACATAGAACACTCCGAAAGAAAGAAAGAAAGAAAGAAAGAAAGAAAGAAAGAAAGAAAGAAAGAAAGAAAGAAAGAAAGTAAGTAAGTAAGCAAAGTCAGTTCTCGTGACGCAGAGCCAACGCACGCCAAAACCGGCTCGGAAGATATGCAGTGCTTCGACAGGCTTCGCTGAGCTCTTCATCGACGGTGGCCAAAGTCTAATCGGGGCGTTAATTCGGCGTCGGTATCTTCGCTTTCCTTTGTTCGCTCCGGGTCGCGCTTTGGTTATCCTCGATGGACCTCCGTTTTCAGTTGAAGTTTGGCCTTTCTCCAACTTTCAACAACTTTTTCAAGTTTCAAGTTTCAAGTTTGACTAATTTTAGTTTATCCATTTTGATTTATTTTACTTTAAATGAAAATAAATAAATAAATAAATAAATGTAAATAGTAGGTAAATAGGATCCCTCAGAGAGAGACTCAACGAGAAAGAAAGAAATCACAATTGACGTCAACAAGAACTAGAAACATGCTCGCTAGCTTACAGAACGAGCTCCGAGCGCCGGGAGACTCCCCGCGGACCGTTTGTTTATACGCGCGCTGTCAGTTCCACCTTGTCATTTCCGGCTGGTCAGGCTCTCTGTAACGAGAAGCAGAGGAAAGAGGACCTGGACTGCTACAGTAGAGCATAAGAGGCGGATAGCACCCCGTGGGCATGATAATTCTAGTACGGTGTTACAAGACAAGAACAAGAACAAGAACAAGAACAAGAACAAGAACAAGAAGAGAAAGTGTCCTCGACTTTCAAGTTTCAAAGGTCAAAGGCCAAAGTTCAAAGTTCAAAGTTCAAAATTCAAAGTTCAAAATTCAAAGTTCAAAATTCGAAATTCAAAATTCGAAATTCGAAATTCGAAATTCAAAATTCGAAATTCAGAGTTACTTGGATGATTTGAAATCGCGCGGGGATTCGAAGAGGTTTCGAAGAGAAAGCCGCTTCAAAAGGACTTCTTCTTCTTCTTCTTCGTCTTCTTCGCCATCGATCGCGCGCTCCGGAGCGCTTCTGCAGAGGGAACCTCGAGAACCCTCGTCTTCGAGCGCAAGAACCTGAGGATGGGCCGGCAGCGAGCTTGGACCAGGAGCGAGAGGTCCGCGGGAATCTCTGGCGATGGTCGCCAGAAATCTCAGACGAGGAGCCCGAGCTCCGTCTCCAACTCCAACTCGAACCCAAACTCAAACCCAAACTCAAACTCAACTCCAACGAAGACCACAGCACCTCAGCCGCCAGGATCTTCCGCCGTCGAGGAGAAGCATCGCATCTCTTCGCATCGCATCGCATCGCATCGCATCTCTTCGAGGCGTGTGGACCTGAGGCGGCAGCACAGAATTAGCTTCAACACGGACCCGAATCGCTCGAAGCGGTAACTCTATCACCGCCGTCATCCGCGGCCTCTGCCTGAGCTGCCGCTGCCGCTGCTGCTCGACGGCAGCGCCGGGCTGCTTGCTCGAAGGCGAAGGAAGATCCCATCCCGTTGAACCGCCAGAGCCTCCACGGTTTGAATCCTGGCGGCGACGCTGATGATGGCGGCCATGACGGCCATGGAGGGCACTTTGATCGATCGTCACGATGGCGGCGGCGGCGGCGGCGGCGGCGGCGGCGGTGGATGGAGACGAACTATTTCGTCCCGGCGCTGAGCAAACCGGCGGGGTTGCACTGCGGCAGGCAGGCAGGCAGGCAGGCAGGCAGGGAACTGGGGCCTGGCTCTCTCGCGCGCAGAGGCTTCGCTGTCGCGGCGGCGCCGAGCTCCGGGTTTCCGGTGAGCGCAATCGCCACTGGTCGAAAGTCTTTCATCGCTGGGATTACAAAGATAGCATTTCGAGTGTAATTCCTTTCGTGCGGAACTAACCATCGCTTTGCGAGTTGTTTGCATCTTGAGAGTAAAAAGCATCGTAGTTCCTGAAAACGAGCTCCCAAATTGAATGTTTTGTTAATTCAAGAAGGGAGACGAAACTTCAAAAATAACAACAACAACAACAACAACAACAACAAACAGAAAGGACCCAGGTGCCTGCCTACGTGTCGCCATAGATCGCATGGTCAACGTCTAGCGGCCTCGCTCATAGGCAGGTAGGTGCCTGTGTGCAGCATTCGCCCATGCGTTTTAAGCGCCTTTTTACGAATTCCTGTGGCAAATGAGAAAGTCTCACTAAGATTTTTCACCCAAACAGAATATTTGTATTTTGTTTAAATATCATTCGCGTCATTTCGAAAAGCTTTTTTTTTTTTTTTTTTTTTTTTTTTAAATATTTAAATCAAATAAATAAAACAACATTTTAAAATAAATTTTTAATTCAAATATGTTTCTTTAAGTATAATAATAAATGAATAATTAAAAGGTCATAAACTTGGTAATAGGGGGTGTGCACTGCCGTCATAACGCTGCATTTTGAGTGCATCAGTATGCACCCTGAAAACATGGACAACGTCTACCACCCAGCTTCTTCGCTTCAAGCCAAGCCAATGTTCAGATCATATGGACATTCGCAGATTATTCTGCAGTTTATGGCCGGCAGCCAGGCAGCCAGGCAGCCAGGCAGCCAGCTCCCAGCTCCCAGCTCCCAGCTGGCCTTGGTCTAGTTGTCATTTGCATCCAAGCTGAGCCAAACCTCTACAATCTTGAAGGTACCCATTGAAGAGGGTTGCAGTGATGAATTTTAACACGAGGTAGCTCCCGTTGCTGTCTGGTCGAGATAGTAATCACATGAAAAGAAGATCGCATGTCTCCAAATCAAAAGTGCAGGTTTTGCACGCGCGGGTCGCACGTGTACGAAATCGTACTTCCCTTTGTGTGTAACGCAGTGCAGCCTAAAGAGAGAGACTGCAGCACATGCCACAAGACGGCACCACATGCTGGATAGAAAGTTGGAAGACTCACCGTCGCTAGTAAGTTGCAAATTATCTGCTCGTAGAGTTTCCGTCGCAGCGCTCCGAGCAAGATCGAGAGGGATTCTTGGATCTTATAGAGTGTCCCTTATTTTTGGTGCGTCCAAGTTCATTCCGCAACAGGCAAAACATACTGCCGGGGGCGGCATGACTGTTTAGAAACTATTTAGGCAGGCGGCTACATCGTCGTCGAGAATTCTTTTAAACGATTTCCATCTGAAAGTTTTGCTCAGGCAGTTTTTCTGCTCATTTAAAATAAGTGCTTGTCGTTGTCGTAGTTGTGTAGATGAAGGGTGGAACATTTCCTGGGCCTGACGTGCATATTCGCCAGGTAGGGTACATTAAGACAAACATTCCGGGAGGACCCAGGAGGGCAGAGAAAGGGGGATTGTGAAGGTATAGAGCATTCAAAAAATACTGCTCGTATATTCCGCCCAGTCGACGGCGGAAAGACAAAACAAACACACAGCTTTAAGAATACGACAACCACAAGAAGCACCATGTCACATTCATCCATTTCAATTTCGCGCTCCCTTGTATATCTGTTTATAAATTAAAAGTAAACAAATGAAGTCAAGGTACAAGAAGGGAAAAAAGGAAATGCCGTTCTATTGCTTATACTCAATCTCAAAAATTTATCTAGTTTATTCCTTTTGATTGCTCGTCTATCCGACCACCTCATTCAAAGGAAAAATATCTTGAAAACATCAAGCTTGATTTTAATTAAAAATTCGTTTTATACCTAACATGACACAAACATCACTCTCTAGCCCATGACCACAGCAATACTAAACCATCATCACTAACCGAAACAAGTAGAGACGGATCCACAGGAGACCAAGCGACTGAATTCACAGGCTGCACGTGTTCATTGCCCAATGTGAGCAATGGTGGGATATCTTTTGTGTCTTCAAAAGATGCGAAAGTAGGAGCAGGGCGAGCACGGTCCCAGATGCAAATTTGACCATCGATTGTGCCCGTCGCAAGCAGGTTTTCACAAAAACCGCCCAGCGACGACCGCATTGTGGCATTACCACAGTCTGCCCCAATGTATGTCCTTTGCGGCATTCCAGTTTTCATGCTCCATTCTGTAAGGTTGCTGTTTTCGAAAGTAGTCACAAGAGTCTCCTCATCGCGAGAAAGTGTCATACTCACTACAACATCACAGTCCTTGCTCGACCCAAAGCTATTCGCTTTGCACGCATCTGAAAAATCGCGCAATCGAAATTTCCGTCCTGTTTCATTGGTCTCCACTGAGAAGACTCGCATCCGTCGACTGTTAAAGTTATCTTTGTGATGACCTTGGCATTCTTTAGTTCCGCCACAAGCAGCAACCAAGAGCTTTTGTGCGTTCGAAAAGACAAAATCATACACTGGATATCCTCCCCATTGTGCCAATATCGCGCCATCAATTGTGTCATAAAGAACAATTCCAATGTCTATGCTACTCGCTAAAAGGCGGGAATTTGTATTTCCCACCCAACAAAGGCCAGTTACTCGTTTCCGAAAGTTTCGAAAAACAAAAGCTGGAGCTGAATTTGGTGCATTACCACGCAGGCCATCCCACAATAGTATGTGTCCCTTGTCATCACCCGCAGCTAGCCATGTGTCATCTGGACTCCAGGCCAAGCGAGTCACGGGGCCACCATGAAGTACAACATATGGATGTAGAGTGAGAGCATCTGATCCGCCGTTTTGCATGCCTACGCCTTGTTTGCGTTCCGCTGGGTCCTTCTTCGTATTCCCACGAACTGAATAAACTCTTACACAACGATCTGTCCCTCCACAAGCTATATATAAACCATCATGGCTAAACTGAACTGACCAAATCTGACAATTAGTCCCATGCACGACAATTCGCTGAATAACTCGTGTAGGAACACGATTGACATCAGCAGGGGCTTCTGACAAATCGTACGCAAGTG
This sequence comes from Schizochytrium sp. TIO01, assembly GCA_004764695.1. Taxonomy (NCBI): domain Eukaryota; class Bigyra; order Thraustochytrida; family Thraustochytriidae; genus Schizochytrium; species Schizochytrium sp. TIO01. Next base: position 2,723,512 of record SMSO01000014.1, on the reverse strand, counting down.
GCATGCGAGATATATCACTCTGAACTTTTTTTGAAGAGCCGGGGGGGAACAGCTGTCGTAGTTGTTCTTGTAAACCATAATCTACTAAAGTTAGTAAACGCTGACGAGGTAAGACTAACGATTGTGGTAATAGTTCACGAAGACGCTCTACAACTTTCGCCCGGTGTTCAACTTCAGTTTCAGCTGTTCTACCAAGAATTTTATGCACAGCATCCAGGTCTTCACATAAAATAAGATTTGCATACCGTGCTGTATCTTTGCGATCAAATATGGGGGAGATTTCGTCGCGTAAGCATTCCAAGCTTGCAGCAAATTGTCCGCGAAGAATTAGTTCATAAAACTTCTCCTGTGCCAGCAGCACTTGGCATCGCCGTACAACCCTATCGAAATCTTTCCGCATGTTTTGCGCCGTGGATTTGCTTAATGTCTCTATTAATCGTTGTCCTGCATCTTTCCATTTTCCAACCAAGATGAGTTTCTCAACAGTAGCTAGCTCAGTGTTTTCTTCGGAAATGCCAGATTCCTTTTCGAGGGTTGTTGCTGTGCTATCCATGCCGAGGTCACGCAGGGATTGTAGCATGATGCGAATCATTTCACCACGATTCACGGTGAATCCGCTCAACGGGGTTGTCAGCAAGGCATCTTCAGCAACACCATTACCAGCGTTACCATTAACCTTCTTGCGTGAATGCAGCTTGCTAATCTTTTTGCTCTTGCCATTCTCAGCCATTTCGTTCTGCATTTTCCTCTTTAAGCTACGTCTCGAGGGTTTTCTTTCCTTTCCAGGTGCAGTCTCTTGCAAGGCTGGCACACTTGTTGACTTGGTCTTATGTTGACTACTTTTACTAGACACTCCTTTAGAGCTATCAACTATGCCTTGATTCTTTGGGCTGCCAGCAAATTTTCTGTCCTCGGAGCTGCCGCTGTTGCTACTGTTACTGCTTCTATTGGTGCCACGGCTGCCACTAATGCTCCCTCGGCTGCTTTCACTTGATGCTTTTCCAGTGACACTCCTACTTGCCGATGAGCTATGAGGTTCTCCAGCCCGAGACGATCTAGATGATTGTTTCCGTTGGCGCTGTTTTTTATTCGGCCTTGCCAAAGCGCTCTGCCCAGAAGCGCCTTGTCTGCCGCGCTTTCCTGATGAGCGCGCAATTTTTGCCAGACGAGCGAGCAAGCACAGGTGCCCGCCCGCGACGAGAATGGCTGGTCTTCACAAATAGACCAAGTTCAACAATTGCTTCGGATGAGATAAATCAAAGTCTCGTCTCAGCTCAATACCAAACAGTTGATACAATCTCGGTAGCGTACGAGTCTCAGCTTTGAAGTAAAGAATCCCAGAAAGCTCTAAGGGGTTCTCTAGTAAAGTTCTCAATAAAGTTCTGCCGTACGGTCTTGAAGGGAAGAAATCAACCCTTACCACTCAAAAAACTGCTCCACAAACTTTCCTATTTGGACAAGTTTGTTCCCATCAAAATCTGTGCGACACTCTCCTCCTCCGTAGTTGCGAAGATCGTCTCTCTGTTTCTGCCACCTCCTCTCAGGAAACTAGCCTGGGAACTTCTTGGCGAAGCCCTCTGCTGCCAGATCCGGCAGAACCCCGCGCACCAGCGGAAATGGAACAGCCGACCGCGCGTATAGGAAGAAAGCTCTCTTTGCAGAGAGGACTAGTGCCGTCACAAGCAGGTACGCCGGGAGACCGAGCCGACGGCCGCCAGAGTTCAAACTCGAGAAGCGCGTGGTTCTTTCTTGGTTTGCTGAGCGCTATTTAGCTCAATAAGAATATAGTATTCCTCAAGAAAGATTTTCTTCTTCTCTTCTAGAGTCACATAGTATAAAGTCTTAGGAGTAGAAAATAGAATAGAATAAATACTTTTCTTCATGATTCTCTCCTCTTCGCTTAATCAAATCACATTCTAAGATGCACAATAGAATTAGGTCTCCGTCTTCGCGAGAAGCGCAGCCAACGGGAAACGGCGTGCTGCTTGTCTGATTTATTGAGCTCAAATTTAGATACAGGGGAACTTCATCCAAGATGTGTCTTTGAAGTGCTTGTGGATTTGATTAGGTGTCGGAAAGCCAAAAGCTGCTGAGAGCTTGACAGCCGATTTGGTATCATCTTGCACAGACTAAAAGACGGGTGGCACATATATAGTTTGTCTCGCGAGTGGGAATCGACGAGCGTAAGGGGAAGGAGAGATCTCTTGCGATGGATGGTAGATACTTGCCTTAAAGACTAGTGATTGAAAAAATTATGCGATTAGATGAAGTGCGGATAACGCCAAACACTCTTGTGCTTGAATGACCTTTTGCCTCAGATAAGATGCTTCGTTGCTGAGATAGTATCTCATTCCTTCGATTTGTTTACTTTGTTTTGTCCGTGACATCAGAGGAAAGTACGTAGTAGTAATACCTATTTCCTTAGGTAATCATTTTCTTCTCATTCTTTTAGCTAAAGATAAAAAATGGAAAGTTCAAGCAGATGATGATGTGAAAATGAGATTGCGCCACAAAACGAAGCAAACCCTCAACTATACTAAGAATGATCGCGTGGTTTCAAACTCAGGCCAATCGGCTAAGCAAGGGCTTTGTGCCAGGACCGGCATCCTCTCAGGGTGTCAAGCGAGTCCTTCTTGTGTAAGTAGCTGCTTGGACGGGACCTACTTTGGGCAATGTCGTTCAACTCTTTGCAGGGTAAAGTCAACCCACCAACTCTTGCTGTGCACCTTGTTTTGGAAAACATACACGCTGAGAGAGTATGCAAATGCATATTTGGCTGATGCGCGAAGTGGTCCTAGCTCATGCCTGACTTTAAGTTTTATATACCAGACTAACCAGAAAGAAATGGGAACCTGGATTCTTGTGATCTATGATGCACATTATAAAACGAATGCATTTGCATTTATAGACATGCACACCCTGTTCAAGATTCTTACTCAGCAGCGCTTGCGCAAGCAGCGACCGAAGGTTTAGAGCGCGCTGGCCATGAAGTAGATGTTCTGAAGCTTTACGATGTGGATGGCAAAGGAAACGCTTTTCAGCCGTGCCTCACCGCTGACGAAAGAAAGGAGTACACGACAGTCTATCCTACACCTTCAAGCGATGTAGCACCAATTGTTGAAAGACTAAAGCGTGCAGATGCCCTTGTCCTTGTGTACCCTACATGGTGGTAAGTTTCATTTTACAGGGAAAGATCAATATTGGAAGACTGGAAAAGAGAAATGTCTAACCCCAGACTTTTGGATAATTTTCTATCCCACAATTGTGTGAAATTTGACTGAGTAGGTTTAATGTTCCAGCTATTCTAAAGGGATTCTTTGACCGTGTCTTTTTGCCTGGTGTTGGTAAGTGAAAACTTTAAACGTAAATAGCCAAGTTATACGAACAGACCCCACTCACATGACCTTCACCTCAATGGATTTTGCACACAGCTTTCCGCCTTCCCCATTTAGAGCCTGAAGCTGCAGATCAGCTTAAATTGAGAGATCTTGGACTTTTGCCAAATCTATCAAACATTAAAAAAGTGGCTTGTGTTACAACATATGGTTCACCTCAACACATTGTATTTCTTGCTGGTGACAATGGCCGTAGCATGATCTCTCGAGCCTTCGTATCGCTCATGGCTGACACGTGCACCTTGACTTGGATCGGTCTTTATAACATGGACTACCAGGACTTGTCTTCACGGCAAAAGTTTATTGAAGATGTACGTGACACCATGGCTAATTTTTAACTTCACTAGCATTTTGGAGAACCGGGAGCGCCCCAAGCACCAGGCAGCCGTAATCCATTGAGCAGAGATGTTTCCTTCTTCGTATTATCATCACGTCCAATCCCTACTTCGAGCATATTTGTATGAATCCCGGCATGACATGAAGAAAATTGACTTTACCATGTCTATTGCAGCAGTTAGCCGCTCCTAAAATTCCTCAAGTATAGACAAGAAAAAATGTTTAACAAACCTTTACATCTCTCATATCTTGTAGCAAGTCTTAAGCGAAGGTCTTCTTCGTGTACTGTGGTGAATCCACCAGCACTTAAGAGAACCGTGAGCGCCCCAAGTACCAGGCAGACCTAAGGAAGAATCCATTAAGCAGAAATGTTTCCCTCTTCGTGTTACTATCGTCGTCACAATCCATACCTCGAGCATATCTATCCATTGTTATGGTATGGAAGATTTCAACTTTACCATATCCATTGCAGCAGCTGGCCGCTCCTAAAAATCTACCAAGTATGGACAAGGACAATTGTTGACTAATCTTCACATCCCATATCTCGTAGCAGGTCTTGAGTGAAGCTCTTCATGTGCACTGATAAATCAACTTTCCGTACACCTTTGGGGCAAGCATTGCAATGCTTGGTAGTTTGCACTAAAGCTGCTAAGAAAGACTAGTATCGCCACCAGTAAACCATTATTTCTTGAACTTAGCACTTGTGAGTCAACTTTTTTTCTCCTACAGCTATTCATAAGTTCATACCGTCGAAACCTTCTTAACATTCGGAAAATTTTGTAAACACACAGATACATGATCAGCACACTCGATAGGCTCAGGCTTCACCGTAAAATATGCATGGCGCAAATCAACTTGAAGTCTTAACACGAACTACAGCAATATGTCAGTTAATTTTTAACACCACAACATTTTCATGGCCTTACACTTACCTAAGAAGTATTAGTAAGTGATACCAGTACTCTTGTCAAAGGATTCTGATCAAAGGATTCTGCAAGGATGAAATATCAAGACCCCACAAGCTGCGGCTAATCAGAAAATATGTAATGCTTCCAGCAGGAGTCTGGCATCGTACCTACCAAGTGGGCCAAGCACGGAAGAACAGCAATAAGCTCATGCGTCTCCTATCAAGGATCTCAATCAGCGCTGATTCGTAAGAGATCTCGCACTTTTCTTCCCATCCTAAAAACCTTATTACCAGCACCGGAGTATTAGACACCACGTCTCATTTTGCTATATGATAAGTTGTACTTTAATGCGCAGGTTTTGTATAGTTTGAGAATGCGTCGGTCTTACACTGAAAGAATAGAGGACTTGAAAGGAGTTAGCTGGTACTAGTAACTTGTATAGTAGTAGAGAAGTAAAGTGCGAGGAAAGCACGGCAAGATGGCGGATTCTGAGATAAAACGAGAAACTCTTGGCAGCGGTCGCGTGTCACTCAGAGAATTAAGGCTAGCATTTCCGAATGGGGTCGGGTTGTGACGTTGGACATCCATGATGGACGTTTGGATGCTGGTAAGCCTCGCGGCTCTTGTCTTGATAGGGTCCGAGAACACTGTTCTTGCAACTTCTGCGGACAGTGCAGCCAATGCAACGACGAACTCTGTTCAGGTGATCACTCATATTGTTGGAGGGCACCTCTCAACGCAGGATGGACGCGAGTTCATGGCCGCTTTGATGCAAGAAGAGTCTGGTACTGGTTTCCTTTGTGGAGGAAGTCTCATTGCGCCTTATTTCGTTCTTACAGCAGCACATTGCATCTCGAATGTTGCTTCGGTCAGAATTGGAAATGTCTCTCGTTCCCATGGGGAACTCTTCCTTATTGATGAAATTATCGTCCATCCTGACTACGATGCATCCACGAGTCACGCCAATGATATTGCATTGCTTCGACTGGCCTCACCCGTTTATGATATAAGTCCTATCCAACTAAACCTGGGGAATTCTTCATCCGAGCTTGAAATTGCAGGCATCGATGTTGTTATCGCAGGCTGGGGAGTCCTCGAAGAAGGTGTTGCAGGCACGTACGCCGAGCGAGACAACTTGAGAGAGGCTGACATTGAGATTATTTCTGACGACTATTGTGGTTCCTCTACTAGCTACGGAGTTCTTTTCGAGGCAACTTACATGATTTGTGCTGGGAACACGAGTGGCACAGAAGATAGTTGTCAAGGCGATAGTGGTGGACCAATGTTTTATGAAGGATATGTTGAAAGTATTCAAATTGGTATAACCTCATTTGGTGCTGGCTGTGCAGAAGCCGGTTACCCCGGAGTTTATGTCCGAATTTCAGCCTATGAAGATTTTATTAACGAGTATGTTGATGATCTTGGTGCAACACTACAATTAAAAGTTACTTCAGCACCCACAGGGTCAGCTGCACTAACCTCTGGTCTTCCAGGTTGGGTTATTATTATCATTTCAATCGCCGTAGGCTGTACACTGATCGCATTGATTGTGCTCGGCCTTCTGATTCTCAAACATCGCTTCAAGTCTCAAAATCAGCTCATTGCGGAAGAAAGTCTTAGCAAGGCTATCCCCGGGCTCCCACTTTCTCACAATGGCTCACGACTAGAAAAAACAAAGCGGCGGTCAAGCCAGATTTTGCCACAAGATGAAGATGATTGAAAGAAGATTCTCCAATCTTGCGCAAAATCTGCGGTTATATAAATCAAATATCTTCTCTCGTATTGTATATGATCTGTTTGAATTTGCAGTTGATATGCAATTCCTCACCCCGCCCGCTTCCTTTTTGACCTGCCCAACGATTTGCTTTCTGGTGTCATTAAGAACATGCCAGAATTAAACATGAAAGCTTTCAACTGTTGAGCTCGAAGGGAGTTTTTTTATCCTGCAGACCATTATTACATTAGATGCAACAAAGAGATGTCCATCACAAGGGTGATTAGAATTGAACTTTTGTTATTTTTATGCTTGCTATATTTTTGCAAATCAGTTTGAAGCTCATTTCTTTTGTTGTACTTTTTTTTTTCTTGTGGAGACAGGACAGGTCACCCCTTTTGGGCAATAATTTTTTCTAGTTTGTCAAGACGATCAGTCAGTGTTTGAACAACAGTTTGAAGTTCACAAACTTCGCTTTCTAAACTTGCAATCCGAGACGATGCACTTTCTGATTCAGGTTGCAGCGACTTTAAGGATGTGGATGCTTCAGCAAGACTACTCAGCATAGCAAATGCTTGAAGTTGCTGTTGTTGTTGTTGATGATGATGTTGGCGATACTGAGGTTGCAGGGGCAATTGCTTTTGCTGCTGGAGCAGTTGATAATGTTGCTGTGACATTTGAGATTGTGCTGGTGATAATCCTGGCAATTGAGAATTCAAGTGTCCTTGCGCATTGGTACTAGATGAATCTAGCGTTGGACGCATTCTCTTTGGCTCATCAGCATCGTCTAGCAGGCCCTCCTCCATGGATGTTCGCACTGCTCGAGAACGCTTTTGGTTTGCCGAGACCGCTGATGAAGTTAAAAAAGAAGCTGCTGAGTGCTCTGCTTTTGTCATTTCTGATAAATGCCTTGGCAACTGCAGCTGAAACTGTTGCTGGTGTTGAGGCTGGTACTGCTGCTGGATTTGTTGTTGTAGCTTTTGAAGTTGCTCATGGAATGAAGATGAGGTTCCCAATAATGACGTGGAAGATAACGAAAGAGAAGAGTTTCGGCTCGTATCTTGCGGCCCGGCTGCTACGGAAGCAAAAGTGGCTGTGCCAACCTTGTAAAGAGATCCCTTCCCATTCGGGGAAGATGATGCCACTGAGTTAGGCGACATTGCTGATGTGATAGAACCTGCCGATGTTGGTGAAGGGTTTGGGTCGCCTGAAATCATTGACGATGTCATATATCCAGATGACAATCGTTTCGGCACATTGGAGGAAGAACCACCCTCAGTCACAGATACCATTGATCCAGTGTCACTCGCTGTAGAGGCTTTAGTTGAGTCTGATTTAGCAGAATTTGTCTTCGTTCCGGAACCTTTGGCTCCAAAAATCTTTCGATGTGCGCATAATTTCTGTTCAACTTCGTTTACCGAACCAGAGCTTGTAACTTTAGTGCCTGTAGAAAACGTGTTAGATGAAGATTTTGCCGAAGGTTTTGCTGTTATCGTGGTTGTTGTAGTAGTATTTGTTGTTGTTTTTATTGATGATGATGAAGCACTGTTAGTTGTGGAAGCATGCTTGTTTTGAGCTGCTGTCGCTCCATTATTTGCGTTCGAAGATGATGAGCGAGTCGCGTAGCCCATATACTTCTCTAAAATATCCGTGTTATCTGGGAGTGCTGGCATGTTTGCCAATGCGGTCATGACGGCCGGTCGGGTTTCCCCGTATGATTGAAAATGAGCACGAGCACGGCGTACTCCCTCCATGAGATGGTCACGAAAGAGAATCTGACCACTCCGGAAAGCCTGATACTGTTCGCTTGTTGCGGTCTTGTTCTTAGAACGCAAGTTAACATCACGAGAGGTTACAGTGCCTCGAAACAATGGTGTGTGCGGAGCATCCCCGCTCATAAACAAGAACCGAAACTTCACATAGAAGTCATTGCTATAATCTGATTTGGCATCAATGCAGAACCGTCTCGATGGCCGCAAAGAAATAACGTGTACTCGGTCACCCCACCACCCATTTGGGTTCGGGGTGGGACCCTTGGCTCCATTACTCGAGACGCCCTCTATCTCCATAGTAAAATCCTTGCTACGCTCGCGATCCGGTCTCACAATGCCTCTTTGCAAGATATCAAGGCCCTCAAAATAGCACCTTGGCGGTTGTGACCCTGCCTCGTTCTGCTCGGCTACGATCTCTTGCGTCTGCAATTTCATTAATGGTGGTTTCTCATCCTGCAGCACTGGTAGCTGTATATTCTTCTTTGGTGTTGAAGACTCCTCTTGCTTCACATCAGGATCCTCAGGGGGCAAGACCACAAACACGAAATGCATTACAGACGTGTATGGATTCGAAAGCCCTACGAAAGCCTGGGCGGGCTGACTCACCAATATCACGCTCATTATGGACTACTCTCCCACTTCCAAAGCCCGCAGAGTCCTGGTGCGAAACAAAATAAATCAGCAAGAAGCCAGATGAAAGATATGCGCTACAGCAAAGCTCGTGGAAAGATGAGCAAGCAAATTATCAAGTCCAATGAGTGCCCCGAAATTGACGAAATGAACCACAACAATATATAATTCCCAAATCTCGCAACTTGAAAATTTTTGCACGTAGACAGGCAACCCCGTTTGCAAGCACAGAGGTAGCCCCCCGGCCTCCGTCAGTAATACTCACACTCGAAGATTTGCTTCTGAATGCGCCAGCGTTTGGAACGAAGCACTGAAGCGTATTGCAAAGTACAGCAAAGCAGCACTCCTCGAACAAATGCTCGATGCCTGATGCCAGGCAGCAGGGACCCGGCGTGTGACGGCACCAGCAATGCTGGTTTACTTTGATCAGCGCTGAGGGATTCTGGACCCTCGCAATCCCTTCACAAGAGCCCTGGCGGCGGAATATCCGCCGCGAGCGTAAGCGCATTGGACATCATCTGCTTTCTTCACAGGCACTCCAACTTGCCTTCGCGCTGTTCTTAAACAGCACAATCTTTAATAGAACGCATCCTAGAAGAACGTTTACCCCACATCGATCTCTGGAACACCTTAAGAACGCGCCCTGTGAGAGGCCTTCAGCCAACATGCACTGTATACGTAAATCAGCGATCAAGTGACGCAGCAGCAGTGAATGAGATCATGGACCCAGATACGCCTTCTACTACATCCAAATGGATTAAATGCCGTCCAAAAGGGATCCTCGACACCTTCGGCACCGGCTTCGCTCACTTTGGCACGGTTTGTAAACGCTGCCAAGCGAGTTCTGCAAGTCAATTATAGGATCTCTGCAAGTCGATTATAAGGTTTCTGCAAGTCAGTTATACGCCCTATAACCCACTTGGCAGCTCTATAGTCTATTTACACACTTCGAATACCCCACTTGGCCCGCCTCACCTACCATCCTTAAGGCCAGCTACGGGAAACATAGAGTTGGCAGAAGACCCTGCAGTTGCTATCATGTAAAGAAGCCAGGGGCCTGCTGCTTTGTGCTCAAGGTATTCTTGCGCCGATGTAGCGTTGAGTCACTTCAGGTTCCACGAGAGCAGTGCACGCTGCAGCTGATGAAGGTCAATGGCCGCAGTGCTATCTCTTTGGGGCTCGATGTCGTGTAGGTAATTAATTACACGAGTTTCTGTCTTACTATGAGGCACGTGGAGGTGTTCACTTCATGGGTACACCTGCGAACCTGGTACCTCCAAATTGCTTATTTCTTTATTTCTACTTATATAAATAAATAAATAAATAAATAAATAAATAAATAAATAAATAAATAAATAAATAAATAAATAAATAAATAAATAAATAAATAAATAAATAAATAAATAAATAAATAAATAAATAAATAAATAAATAAATAAATAAATAAATAAATAAATAAATAAATAAATAAATAAATAAATAAATAAATAAATAAATAAATAAATAAATAAATAAATAAATAAATAAATAAATAAATAAATAAATAAATAAATAAATAAATAAATAAATAAATAAATAAATAAATAAATAAATAAATAAATAAATAAATAAATAAATAAAGCGATGAATATTGTTTTTCTGACCAAGAAAATGTGCATCACATCACGATTGGCATAGTTTAAGGGAGGGGTGTGGCCAACAGAGACTGAAGGAGGTGTTTTCATTGCCCAGCGGCGTTTTCCAGGTTTCCTGCAGCAGCGTTTGTTGTATTTGCCGCACCGAGTTTCGCATCTTGGTGTTGCTTTAGCGGTAAAAAGTTCTTTCCTTCCTTTCAGGATAAGGACCAAAGTAATTTATTGAAACCAGACCCAAAACAGCCTGTCCGAAGCAACGTCCGAGACCCAGCGGACAAGCGAACGAGAGATAGCGCTCTGTGCCAGAGCTGAGACCTTCGCCTCGCGACCTTCACCAAGTCAAGTTTCTCTTTCAGGAGCCGCCATGACGCAGGGTCTTGACCGCCGGTTGCGCTACATGGAGCGGAGTCGCAAGGAGCCGCTGCCGTGGCTTAAGCACAAGCTGTACTTACTACGCCTTTGGAGCGGTGCGTATATGCTTGATGATTGGGAGGCAGGTATGCTGCTTGTCATGCTTTTACTGGTCGCCTATTTCATCTTCACGCTCGTCGCAGGCGGCCCTGACGCGGCCCAAAATGCAGAAACTGTTGCGGAGTCCGTTCAGAAGGCCGCCGCCGAAGCGGCCTCTGTTGACTCCGGACTCGATGTTGACTCTGCCATTCCTGAAGTCTTGTAGCTTTTGGGGTCTTGATACGCTTTTTACAATGTTTACAGAAGGTTTCAAGCGAGACTCTTGTGAATTCACCTTGACAGTGTGGCGATGCGGGTTAAATACGAATTGTGGAACAACCATAGAATATGAACGGTTTACGAGTTGAGTATTTTAAAAGGATAGCGGTTGTTGCTCATAAGTGTGCCCATGAATTGTTGGTGTAAGCAGATTTGCTAAGTTCTACCTGGAGTTGCTGCTCTGGCTAATTTTTAGTATAAGCCCAATACGGGTTAGCAATGATGAACACCGACCAATAACAGCGAATTGAGAAGAGAGAAAGAAATTATTTGTTGAAGAATCGCTTTGGAAATTGATCAGCTCTTCCGTTTCAGCGAATGAGTCTAGTCAATAGCTCGTCTGCACTTGATCTCAATTTGTTTTTGTTTTTTAAAACCAAGAGTCTAAGTGTACGCAAGTGTGTTTATTCATCTGGCAGTCTCTGCATCCTTTGATCTCTTCTAGTTGAGATTATTGTATGGCCAAACTCTAAATTATTTTGTGTCTTGTTTCTATCGCTTATAACAAGAAAATAAGAGCTAAATTGTGTTTCTAATATTTTTGGTTCTTCATTACATAGACATATATGTTGCAAAATCTGATTCTCTAGGTCCTGCAAAAATACAAGACCTCTGAACTGACTTTTATGATCTTTACTTTATTTATTTCTTCCCATCCTCATTCGAAATCAAGAAATGCAGCTACTATGTTTGATCGTTTAATCGGCCATGTTTCCTTCGGCAAACTCTGGTTTTGCGGTCTTGGTCATGATCTCCTCAACCCCATTTCCAATAGGGTAGCTTTCTGCCTTGTCAAAAAAGGAACTCTCACCGTCACACTCAGAATCGTTCTCTTGAAGCTTTGCGTCCTGGGAGTTGCCTTCTGATGTTATGCCATCCCCAACAGGATGCTCCAATTCAGAGTCTTCGCCAAAACCAAGACTATTTCTGGTCTCGACATGATCTTGGTCTTGATCGTGATCCTCTTTGCCTTCCTCAGGGTAACTCGAATTTCCCTCATGATACTCCGTATTTCCGAAAGCGTCTCCAACATCTAATGGTGCGTCCAACACATCCAGAGATGTAGCAATCGCCATGGCGTTGTCTTCAGCCTCAATGAGAGCATCGTCGTCATCCAATCGAATTAGATCAGCAGGAGCTTCGTCTGATTCGTCTTCTTCATGAGAATCGGTCTCACCAGGCAAATCATACATGGGGTCAGTCTCAAGAAAGGGACCACTGTTCGCTTGATCTGCGTGGTCGTTCTGAAAATCCTCCACGTGGTTTGGTTCCTCCACATGGTTTTCGAATCGATCTTCCTCCTCTCCATGAGCTACCTCAATTTTGGTCTTGAATGGTTCTTTTTGCTCTTGATCTTCTAAAATCCCATCTTCCTCATTATTCAAGTTTTTGTCTTGATCATAGGAAACAAGGGCGTTGTTTTGTTCCGCGTCACCTAATGAATTACTTTGGACAGCCGTTGCTTCGTCAGCAGCATTAATATCGGGTAAACTTTCAATAGGTTCGTCCGCAGCCAGAGGCGGCTCTTCACTCTCTGTTTTCACCTCTTTCTTGTCATTTACAGTTTCCAGAGCGTCACTCTCTGACACCTCTTGCGTGCCATTAGGATATGGATCCTCCATATCTACTTCTGCGCCTGCTACCGCTTCTGTTTCATTTTCTGCTTCTTCTGATCTTTCTTCAGTTTCCCCTATGTTTATAGTTTCTATTTCGGTGGGTGTTGTCGTTTCTACTCGAGATATCTCTTTATTCTCTGCGTCAACAAGGGGGAAAGTGGAGTTGGCAGAAGCAGCACCAGATCCTGCTTCATTTCCAAGACCCTGCGATTCATCCGGAACCATCTTTGGTACCTCAACAACGCCTGTGTTTCCGGAGTCCTCGTCAGCCTTTGCTGCATTTTCTGCCTTTGCACTAGCTACTGCGGCAGCAGAGGCTACCTGCTCTCTTGTTCGCGACTGAGACGCGGTCGGCGGGAAATGTTGGTTTATAAAAACATCGAGTTCGTCACCCAAGCCATGCGTTCCTGGAAGCATGTGGAGACAGCGAGAGAGATGATTCAGATCAATATATACTTTGACATTGCCCACCCCAGTTTTAGGTTGGACACCAGCATAGAGTTCAGGGACACGCTTGTTGAAGACCTGAAAGACCATCTCAAACACCTCTTGCAACTGCTCCGGGGGGAGAATTTTAGACACGACCCGATGCACAGAGCGCACACCCTTGGTAAGTTTGAGCATGTAAGGCTCTGGCTGTTCCATCTGCGCGTGATCCCAATTTACGGAGCTCAGAGATTGTGCGCTGCAGCAGTCATTCAACAAGCTCGTCAATAACTCGACAATCTTATCAAAGATTCGCTTTCTGTGGCGCTCGAACTCTGAGGAGACTTGTTCAAGTTGAAGTTGGATATCACGTTTGTCCCGCTCCAGATGGCGCGAGCGCGAAGGCAAAGAACTAGCAAGAATAGCCCGAAGGCAAGGTACCAGCGAAATAACAATGGACAGCGCCTGAGAAGCCATACCAAGATTTTTGGTAGTAATTCCAGAAAGCCCAGCTGTTTTCTCAGAGCAAGCCTCAAGATGCAGAACCAGTCGATTAGACCGCTCATTGTAGAGCCGTAGGATCTCTACAGTTAAGCCCAAGGTGTCATGACTAAGTGATAATTGCTGTGCGCATGACATGTAAGACTCAAGAGCGTGCAAGAGACTTAGTGAGCTTGAGACTGCCTTGTGTGGTTGACCATTGATGTTCAGGTTGAGAGCACCTGCGCCACGTGATCCAGACACAGAAGCTGATGCCTTTGTTCCTCTCCCCACCTCAAGCACCCCGTTGACGTTGATAGGGGGGCGGTCCATTCGCGGATTACCAGATAAGAGACGACGGACTGTACCTTGGACAGAACGAGGTACCTCAACAGCCTTCCACAAGTCTTTATTAAGGCTTTCACGTAAATTATCCATGGCATGCTTGTGTGTTGTTGTAAGGAAGCGCCGAGCTTGCGCTCGTAAACTTTCCAGAAGACTACCGCCCCGACGTAACCCAGTGAGGCGTTCAGCTTGAACAGTAAAAGCGCCGACCTTTTCATACAGTTGCTTGAATTCCACGAGGCTAACCTGATCAATACAAGAGTTCATGCGCAATGTATAAAGCTTACCAACACTAGACTGCGATAATTCAGACACCTTTGCCAGAATTCGTCCTGAGGACTCTACCACATTCTCACTCTCTATACCTTGTTCCTGAATGCATTTACGTAGAGCCTTATCAAGGCGAGCTGCTCGGGCCATTACAACAGTTAAACTCTCAAACACAAGGCCAATAAAAGTAAGGAAAGAAGCATGACTCATCTCAATGAGCTGCTTTCGATTAACGGTAACAGGTGCTGCCTCACCTCGACCAGCATCCTCAGATTCTGCCTGGACTTCTGCTAGGGCCATTGCAACACCATTCTCTACGCTAGAGCGAACTTCGGCGATGGCGGCCTCACGGTAGCTCTCTAGTGCACCCATGATTGGATTAACCCCAATTAAAGTTTTCGAGGATTGAGCCGATGCGTCTGATCCATTTGATCCATGTTGTCCTTGTTTACTCGCATTTTTATTCTCAAACTGGTTTGCGCCAGATTTTCCCTCCATGGCTTCAATACCTTTGTCCTTAGTATTTGCTTTATGTTTTTTGTCATTTGCTGCCTCGAGCTGGGATTGATAAGCGGTGAAGAGACCAACAACGATGGGCATAAGTTGCTCCTTTAGTTGCATGACTGCAGCATCTTCTTCCAACTCAGTTCCATCTTCACGTTCGTCATCAACCTCAAAGTTTACCGCAACTTCAACAAAACGAGTTTTCAGTTGGTCCACAATCATATCCTCAAAATCTGTCATTTGGCGTTGCAGAGTCTGCAAGCTGTGCACTTTGCGCAGATCAGTGCGAAGCACTCGTCTTGCATTTGCCAGTAGCGCAAGGGCGCCGCTATAATCATGAAGTTGCGTGAGTTTTTCTACTGTGGGAATACACGAACGGACCTCGCGAATCTGTGACATAAGTGTTTCCAACCGAGTTACATTCTGTCGTCTCCTCTTGTGATGAAGAACCGCAAGGTTGCTTTCTGCTACATTTCGCCGTGCATCCTGAATATGGCGCCGGAGCGCCGCGATCTCTTGGCAGGCACCTGCGACCTGAGAGCTAAGCGAGCTTAGGTCACTCAATGCTGCAAAGAACTCATGTGCCTGAGATGTAGTCTGGCTCCAGAGACAAACCTCTACCTGATCTAGCCATCCAGACAGCTTTTCATGCATAAGATATGCTGCATGTGAGTCATTATCTCCATCCTCCAACGAAACGTCCATTTTGGACTCAAAAAATTTTGACGGCACCAGGCGGAAGCAGGCTTCCAGAGCCTGCTTCCCATCTGACCCCCCTGATGCAAGCTCGCGCCGTTGTTGTTGCTGCTGCTGCTGCTGCAGAGCTGCTAGACCTTTAGCAAGCTGCAAGGTTCGTTTGACAGATCCAGAAGGGCTTGAGGCAGAAGTTTCGTCCACAGAAAGCCTTTCTCTGAGTCGAATTCGTCTTGCAGCAGCATTCACCTTTGAGAGTGGTGTTACGTCATGATTTCTTAAAAAAATGTGCAGAGCTGCCCTGCTCTTGGCAAGGTACTCCTGAAAATCTTCGAGCTCCACAGGTGCTATTACGGACGGCATAGGGGCTGTGGACTCAAATGTATCTCTACCCTCAAACATTAGTGCTCCGAGGCTTCCGAACCAGCCAAGATCTTCATTGTCTGCAAATGCGGCCCCGTGCATTACAGAACTTAAGTTGTGTTGACCTTGAATTCGCCGCAATTCGGCCCTAATGTCCTCTGGAATCGCATCCAGCAGCCTCGCGGGCCTCGCAGGGCTTTCCAAGTTACGAATTGATGTTTTAGCCTGAGGACCATTAGCTGCAGTGATAGCGCTAGTTGCCTTGCCATTACCAGCTTTTGTCTTGGAGGCCGTCGTGGCACCATCTTTAGACGCTGATGAACTCCTGCGGTCAGCCATGATGAGCCTGTCGCACCGTGTTAGGCTGAGACGACGCAAGCAGGAAGATTATGGGAGACCGGCACCCTCCCGAGCACCCGCCACCCCGGCGGACCTTGTTGCTCCCGAGCAGAGCGGCCTTGGCTCGCGCCCGAACAACGTGGCAACGTCGAAGCCGACTTTGCTAAGGAAGGTTTCGTTCTCTGCTTTTATATATCTTATAAAATGTTTTCTTCATTCCTATTTGGTCACTTATTTGTTGATCTACTAATACTTTCCTTAGTATTTGTTTGTCTATGTGCTTGTTATTATTACTGCGAACAAGCAGGTACATATGTTTATTTTACCCTGGCATTGTTTAGTTCGTTCGTGCGAACTTGGCCCTTCAACTCGTTCACTGCATTGCGTAGTGAACATGGCATAGCTTCTACAATAAGAAGTCCTTTGACACAGAGGATATCGTGCGAATGACACTATAAGATTGTATTTTTGCATCAAGATATTTAATGTGGCCTATTGAAATGGTGATGAGTATGAAGGAGATGTTCTATCTCTGTGAGGAATACTCAGAGAGGAAAGATATTTCTAAATTGTCGTACAACTAACTACGTTGACAAACAGGAGGTTAGTAGTGCAAAAGCGTTTTGGGGATATTCTTCATTGATCTTCGTACTTTGCTTGTTGCTGGCACGTACTCTGTTCTAACTGCTTTGATCTTTCCGGTAATTGCATGTCCTTTTTATATTTTAAAATTTGTAAATAGTAACCCAAATTAATTTTTTTAATCTAGTAATAATATGCGGTAGGGTATATACTACCAATCTTCTGCTTTACTCTTGTAAGTTTAGTGTGGATTTTCGATGGCTATTCGAGTGACCCATGAACCCGAAGTTGATCCAGAGAAATATGCCTCCTGGCAAGCTTTTTTGATTTTCAATATTGAAAAGGTATAGTAGAGAGACCATTTTCGGCGGCACGTTTCGGGGAAGTGTCTCGAGATTCTCTAGAGCGATAATCTTGCTATTTATTTTGGCAGAGGCTGCTATTCTTGTAGCTGTGTTCCTTGACTAAGAAAATCGAAGGGGGATGGGATCGATTGTACGGGAGTGTGAAAAATAATTCAAGTGTTTTTATCAACCATCAATCATTACTAGATATCGAGAACTAAAATAGTTCGGTGTGAAAAGCTCTACACCATCGTCAATCGTCAATCACGACGAAAGACAGTCTAGCAGATTATTCGAGAAAATCGCCTGCTAAGATTAACATTTTCACAACAGAAGCAAGTCAGGTAGCTGGCCAGGGCTCGTACAGCTGAAGTCTGTTATGTCCACTGATCGATTATTCTGCATGCATACGATGTTCAACCACAGTTAAGCAATAAGCAATTGACCTTATGTCCTTTCCTAAAAATGAAAATATGAAAGTTATGAATCGGTAAATATGCTCATTGTAAGGAACCCCTTGGGTCGCCGCATAAATACCCAGAGTATGCGTCTTGTTATTGCTGTTGTTGTGGCAGTGTCTATCTTGCATCTGTTTAAAAAAAAGGTTTTTTAAATGTGTTACACGTGAAAACGAGATCTAGAAAGTCGCCAACATCGTTTCTAGCCACGATAGTAAACATAGGAACAGCGAAAAAAATTCAGAGATACAAAAATCAAAATATTCATCGATTGGTTTACGTGTTGCGAAGACTCAAAAGTGTATCGAAATTGGCCGCGCCTAGCGGTAGGACTGCATTTTCCTTCACTTATAGCTTAGTCTAGTGACGAAAAAGGGACACCAGAGTTGGTTCGTGATGTATGTGACGTAATACTTAGAGTTCAATGTCCACCACAGTTTTTAATTCTAATTAAAGCCACTGAGTTAAGTCTGAAAAGGTTCGAAGTTGCTGCGACAGGTATTATGTTGCATTAAAATGATTTTCGCTTCACTTCACCTTCTTCTATAGAAGAATAAAACAAAAAGAGGGATATGAGAAGATTACGCAAAATTCGCAGTTGTTACCTTCACGGAAAGCAAAAGAGTAAAACGGCAGTGGTCTGATTCCATATTGGCCTAGTGGCTCGCGATAACGAGTGACAGGTAGACCCCAAGAGTCATTATGCCGAGACTAAAGAGTGCCCAGATAATTCCCCAACAACGAGCAGATGTGTGTGTCATCTCTGCAAATACAACAGCATCGGAGCCATTGACACGGCGACTAATTAAATCATCGTGACAATCATAAATGGCAAACCATCCATTCATTGTTCCAACAAACAACAAAAGATATTGAAGACCCTCGAAAATATGCTCTACCTGAAGCACCCAAAATGTCACCAGGAGGGCAATGAAAGCCAAACACAATAAGCGTAACGTATTATTGTCTGCGATCACGAGAACTGCAACTAGTGATACACCCAAGATAGCTGACGCAAACTGCGATGCGATATAAGATTGCGAGCATAACATAAAGAAGAATCCCCACAAAGCGGACCCAATGTACCCAGCTGGGACAATGCACCAAGGTGAACCACCTACGGTTTTTGTAACGCCGCCTTCATTAGCGTGAACCTCCATACCTTCAACTGAGCCGCATGTGATAATCGCAGCGATCGCATGTGAAAGTTCATGTAGGAAAACAGCAAGGATTTTAAAGGGGCGAATGATTAGCCATCTCCACAAGAACCAGATGATAAGCGTGTAACCTCCAATCAGGCAGCATAAAACAATTTGTCTCCGATTACAGCATGAGTGTAGTGTCCAATCGGGACCATCATCACCTGCAAGAAACCGCGCTGCCTCCGCATAGGCCTCCGCATCAGCGTCAGGACCTGTGCTGTGCCCAGCAAACAGCACGTGCACGAGGCCCTCGTGGAAATTAGCGACGCCCTCCCCAAGTCTGGTCATACTACCAGCCCTCAGACTTCAGCGAGGTTTAACTCGGCGACGGGGCCCAGGGGTATGTGCCCTCTTTAGGATATGCTGAGTGACACAGGCTGGGCCAAAGAAAAGCTTTTGTGAAAGTCTGAAGGTTGTGGTGTCCACGTGCTAACTTTGGTGTACACACGTTGAACATTGGCCTACAAATCTATTATCCCTAAGTGATGCGTGGTAATAATACTCGAAAGTGCAACTTTATCCTCTTTTTTACTTTGTGGGTGCCATCAAAAGCTTTTTGGAACGCGGTTTCTCTGCGAAGATCAGTTTTTGAAGTGGCGAGTTGAGGAGAGAAGGTCGAATTTAGTTTTCTTAAGTTGACTTTGAATCGAATATAGTGCACCATTTGTTTGTTTTTCATTAATAAGGTACTTTTGTGTGCTCGGGGAAAAGACCTCCACCAAGAAGACAACTTTATAATAATAATAAAAGCAGTGAGACCGAGAACTTCTTATTTTTACTAAACAAATTTCGCTCGGATCCATGAATGTTGAAGGGGATTAGAAAATGACACCAAGACAAATCTAGATGCTGCAGCATATACCGCGTGAAGTAGTCAAGAAGAAGTAGCAACGAAATAGTTGAATACATCAAGTTTTTTCAAAGTTTTATTTTATTATTCTTTTCTAGGATATTCTAATTATCAACTATTAATAATTGATTATAAATTATTTATTTTAAAATTAAAATCAATCTTTTAATTTAAAGAAATAACCAAGCCATCAAGGTAAGAAATATGCTAGCTCACCAAACCTCCCTAACTATGCAACTCAAGCTTGGGTTTGACGAAGTAACACCACACTCCTTGCGTTTCTCATTCACTTTAATGATGTCATCCTCGCGTTCGACATATAGACTTTGAGAAAAAGACATAAGAAAAAAAAATACATAGTATATGTTTAGAATCATGGACGCTGTCCTCGAGGTACATCACCGGTCGACAAGATGGTGAGCCACAATATGCGTCAATCTTGGCGTTTAGACCTGTCAAAGAGCGTAAACGAAGGCATTACTCAAATGTTGGCTCATATGAAATTAAGAGAAAGGTATACCATCTAGAGCTGGCCGTATTGAAAGTTATCTGACACGCCGCGAGAGGACATGTCGCCTCGCCCGTAACCCAGAACAGAGGTCCGCTTAACGCTGTTTGTGAGACCATCTTTGTAGAGTAACTCTTGTCGGTGTCGTGACGCTTCTGAGTTTTTCTGCTCTTGATAAAATTTGACTTGTCTGTATTCATTCATATTACCGCGTGTCTTTGGGCGACAATGCTCTTCATCAAAATGCCGACGCCCGCGTACTTCACGGACAACACCATATGACGGGTACAGCTCTTTGACACGAGCACCTGAAGTAGTTGATGGTCGGTCACCAGAGATAATATTGTACCCTGTACACTCGCCCTTAAGATATGCCAAAGCCTCTCTCCTCGCTGAGTGGGATGGTTTAAATGGCTCGCCTGAGTTATTACAAGATCGGTGCGGAGCTCCTTCGATGTTTTCATATTTTCTTCGCTCAAAACCCTTGTGAAACCGAGTCTCTCTTACACCTCGAGCCTGCTGCCATTGAGGCTCATTGGAACTCTGCATTTATGTAAATTCCAGTTTCGTTGTTAGCTTCAGCAAATCAACATTTCGTTGTATCTAAGGGCATTCAGTGCCTTTGATCCAACGCAACAGTGATAGCATGCCAAGGTCTCACAACTTTGAAGGCAATCAAAGTATGGGCATCAAGTAACTTACCTTCAGAAAATCCCACTCTTGATAAATATGAGGACGAGCTTGATTATTAACGCGCTTGCCAAAGTGATGCCGTGGAGGCTGCGACGCCATCTGAAAATACTCCTTTACAGTATCAACTTGCCCCGGCATTTTAAAGCTGGCCTCATCAAACCCGCTATTGCTGCTCCTCGACGTTGAGCTACGGCTTGACGCCGGTCTCATTGCCAGAGCCATGGTTGCTCGCCAAACTCAACTTCGAACTATTAGACTCCCTTTGTCTTGCCCTCAACACCAGCAAGAGCAAGGCAAGTCTGCAGTTCACAGCAGCACAGATTGAAAAGGCTCAAGATCCTCTATTGCAGTGCTGTAGTTCTGCTCACTTGCGCGCGGCGCATACAGGCAGCTGGTTATGATGAAGCAGCTTTGCTCTTCTGGTCACAGGTTTGCAATAATGTGTAATCTATCTAGGAACTCGCGGTATATCATGATCGATTCGTTTAGCTTTCCACGCCAATTTCAATGGTCACTTTCTTGCTTGCTTGCATTCGTTTCTCCGCCGCGGAATATCTTTCGCACACCATCTTTGTGAGGACTGTAAGAGAATTTCAGTGGCGCATCATTACTCCCAAAGTACTTTTATCGATCGCCAGAGAATATCTGTTTCGCCTAGTATCTCCATAGTGTTTCTTATCCATCAAGATGCAAAACTCCAGCAAGTCGACTCGCCAGCCACATGTAAGTTCAAGAATTCCGCTCTCGGAACTGCTCACGCCACGTGAACGGATTTCTTTTCCCCCACAGACAAGCCGTGGCTACCAGACCAGGTGTACAAGGAACTTTCAGAACATGCAGAACTCATGGATCAAAAGAACGCAAAACCTCTTTTTTGCTTCTAAACCCGAGTCTTAGTAGTAGGAGTAGTTAGCTATAGGCCATCTTGTTATATAAATAAATCTTTGCTTTTGCTTGAAAAAAGGCATTCAATCATTCAAAGTCCGGGACTCCAACACCGGCGTGGAGATATCCATCATTCCACTCGTCTGCTTGGTCGAGTCTTCAGCGGTGCGCAGTAGGCAAATATCGATTCAGCGAGGGCTGGGTTTGGCGAAAAGTTTGCGAGGCGCACAGCGAAATGGCCTCTTCCTCGTCGAGGCTGAGGTTTGTGAGCTACAATGTGAAGCAGTTCGTGGGCTCGACAGGGGAGTGCACTATTGAGGCAATAGGCCAGTCTCTTGCAAAGTTAAACCCCACGGTAGTCTGCTTGAACGAGGTAGACCTGAATCGATGGCCTGACACACTTGAGAGGTTTGGCCGAGCTCTTGGTGTGTCAAATGTGGAGTTCTATGGCCATGTGCGAAATGGGAATTATGGAAATGCAGTTTGCTCAAGCTTGCCTTTAGAGCAGTGCAAAGCCACACAGCTCAAGGGCGGCTCACGGATTAAATTTGAAGACAAGGTTCATCAAATAGTGCGTGGACTTCTTGTGTGTAGCATAGATGGTAGCCCAGTCGGCTTGCCCAAGTTTACAGTGGCTGCCACACACTTGGATCACATGAGCGAAGATGAGCGGCGTGTCCAACTTAAACATGTTCGCGAGGTTCTTGAAAGTGTAAAAACTGAGCGGAACGAGCCTGTTGTTCTTTGCGGGGACTTCAATGCTCTTAAGCGAAAGGATTATGAAGATCAGCATTGGCAGCAACTCGAGGATAGGCATCGCGAAAGAGGGTGGGCCATGCCTTCGCATGGTTGCCTGGACGAGCTAGAGAACCATGGTTATTTGGATTGTTTCCACTATGTTGATTTAGACACTCCTCCGACGCCAACAGCCAGTGTGGAAGAACCACTATATCGCATCGACTATTGTTTTGCTGGCCCTGGCTTTCTCGAGCATTTTAACCTGCACAGCGCAAGCGTCCAGAATGCGATTTGCCTCAGCGACCACTTTCCAATTGTAATTGACTTTTCCCATAAGTCATCTAAAATGTAACTTGAATATGCGTGATTTCTATTTTTCCTTTCCGATTAAAACTAAGAGTGATGTCGAAGATCAAACCCTCTTGATTTTTTACAAGCTGGAAGGGTGTTTCCATATAGACTAAGGGGTGAAATCATGTCTTCCGTTTAGTTTTGATTTTATACCGCTCTTCGGAAATAGATGATTTCGCAGCTACTATATGTTGTACACATGCTCTCTGCTTCTTCCGGAAAATATATGAAGACAAGCCAAGAGAGAGTAGACTATAAGAATATAAAGAGCAACAATTCGGGTTTGGGGTTTGTTAAATTGATATCTGAAAAAAATGAAAAGAAGAAGGAGCGAACGGGCTTGATAAGAAGAGGTGGGTAGTAATATTGAGAAGGGATTATGGTAATTGAAGGTCAAAATGAAAACACAGGCCTATCAGACAGTTAGGTAACGATGCCATTTATGCAGGGGAGTTCTCTCTTCATCCCCAAACTATTCAGAAAAGGAAGATTTAGGAAATTAAACAAGGCCAAAGTAGCGAGGATGATGCGTGGAGAGATGAAATAATACAAAACAGCCTGCGGTCCTCTCGAGATAATGTGTTGAGCTAGCACTCATCTCCTACGTGCGTGTAATAATGGTTCGTCTGAATGAGCATCAGTGCGTCTGGAATGAAATTGTGCGTGGTCTGTAAGCAGGAGGTTTAATTTGTGCTTCTAAAAAAATGTTTCTGGGAGTACGAAAAAGGAGTCAAGAGGGTTAGCGAACAAGCATCTATACACACATACACGTGTATTTGTTGATTTTATCTTTACTCCTCTGCAAAACCAACCGCTTCTAAAGACAATGCCTGCAAGATGTAGCGCTTAAGGGTTTGCTTGTTCGGATAGATAGGAAGGTCTATCCGGTTGAAGCATGTATGAGAGCGGGGAAAGAGTTTGTCTTGAGGAATAGAATCGATTGTAAAGAGTTTCAGAACACCATCGGAAGACTGCAGAGCCGAAAACCCCTGCACAGGAACCCGAGAAGTACCAGTGGCAAATTGCAAAAACTTTGCACGCTGCTCTTGGGAGAACTCGCCCATAACTTCCCAGAACCACTGAATAACCTGATGGCGATCACCCTTTTGCTGGTAAGCGCCGCGGTACATGGTGTTTTCGCGCCAGTCATCAACGTCGATATTTGGCAAACCACACATGAGAAGCTCAAGCTCCTGGTAGTCAAAGATAGAAATCAGATGTGCGGGGACAACCTCGTAAAAACCCTTCAAGAGCATCGCAAGCTGTGGGGCGAGCCGGTCAAACAAGATAAACTTGACAAGCAGGTGCAAATACTGCTCGCGGTTCTCATTTGTAACCTCAATATCAGCGCCACCGGGTTTAAGCTCAACCATTTGGGTCTCGCCAAAAACACGGCTTGCCGTGGTAAAGTCGAGGTACAGATACTCAACATCCTCGCATTCCTTGATGTCGGCCATACTCTTGTACACCACAGGGTCGACGAACTCAATATCAGCTTCTGTGATTGGGAAGCCGAGCAAATGCTTATACATAGGGCGCGTAAGATGCGCAGGGATAATGTGTCCATCGAAAAGAGCTTTGCCCATAATGCGTCCAAGGAAGTAGAAGTAGCGCATGTGCAACTCATTTGCGATACCTGAACTAGGGTTAATACTGTAACAAATGTTATCCACACCGGAGTACTCAAAGAGGCCAAAATCGACATTGAAAATCGAATCAGTGACAAGCTCAAAGAACTCGCGGGCTACACCACCAGCATCCAAACCGGGCTCTCCGAGGAACTCGAATCGGAAATGACGGCGCATATGTTCAGGAGTCAACTGGTTCAGGTTTGTAAAAGCGTCTCGCAGGAGTTCGCGGCGCCTCACCTTGACCTGAACATGCCCATCCTCCCAGGGTGTCTTCATTCCTTTCATGTGTTCCTTGAACCATTGAAGCTTGTCATTGAACGGTTGGGTGCTCATGTGCTCGAGTACCGACGCTGCAACGGGGCGCGGCGGTTTCGAGGGATCCAGCTTATACTTTGCCGCTGGAATCCAGTCCAACGAGAAGTCCTCAAGCACCTCACGTACGTAACCGTCGTCGTACAGTCCACTGTACCACACTGCTGTGATGAGCCTATCAGCAAGCTCAGATGGATCATTGACATCATCATAGCTCACGCCGAGAGTGTCAAGTCTGCTCTGGAGCTCTTCGATCGGGAGTTCCAGGAGCGTTTCCTTTGCATGTAGTAGGGTTTCCCTGAGATCCTCGTCGCTCTCGCATGCCTCCGTAGAAATTTGCATTGTCTCAAGCTTTTCATACAGCTGTTTAGTCGTCAGGTCCGGAATCTTGCTTGCAAACTCGCTCATGCACTGTTGCTCAAGCTTATATTTGCGAGCCTCTTCCTCGTCAGATTGCAAATTCTTCCATACAAGGTTGACCCCCGAGGCGTCCACCTGTCTAAGCCACTGGAGTTCTCCGCGTCTTTGCACAAGGGTTGCCATCATCTCCGCCATTTCCGGATGCTCTTGAAGCTTCCTCTGGACCTCGCTTTCGCCTCCTAAAGTACCATTACTCTGTCTTGAATTCATACCTGTTGCAGGGTCGACCAGAGCTCTCTGTGAGGTCTGCATTGTATTTATATTAGGCGCTCTCAAGTGCGTTCCACAAGGACACCTGAATATTGGAGCTCCTGGAGGCGGTGCCAGTGTCGTGTTACACGTGGGGCATCGCACATGTTGGACTTGATTTTGCCCCGCATTTGGTGGGCCGCCGTTTCGACCATAAATCGAACTAGGTCCTGAACCAGGGTATTGCGATGTGGAAGAGGTTCCAGATGACGCAGCACCACCACCAGTTTGGCCATTCGTGCTCGATGCGGCATTGTTGGCCGCGGAAGGCGCCATGAGCATTTGACCACATGGGCACAGGAAACGGTCATGATTCGCGGGAGGCTGCAACAGCCGACGGCATCGAGGGCAGCGCACGGGAGGAGGTTGTCCTGCTGAGCGCCCGGCACCGCCCGGATAGGGACCCTGCGGAGCGGCCGATGATGTAGGTTGAGAAGACGAGGGGGTCGCCGAATTTGAGGCCGACGAGGCAGCCGCCGAGGGGCGCGGGAGCGACGAGGCGGGTCTCTGAGAGTTCCCGCGGTGGCTTCCGCGCGAGCTCGAGCTTGACGACTTGCTGTTACCCATGGTGGTCACCTCGAGTGCTGCGGAGCTGAAGCGCCGGATGCCGAAGCGCACGGCCTTGAGCGCTCCTCCGACCTGGTTCCCGACCTATCGAATCTCCCGCTCAAGGAGCTAGACGCAAGCCACGCGCCGGGGCTCTTCCTCTCCTATTTTATCTACCCGCCCGATCCAAGCCTGCCTCCCTCGCAAACTCGGCCTCGCTCCGCTGGCGAGCGTGCCCGTGAGGACTTTGCTTGCTTTGCCGATCGCTCTTTCGTTGTTTTTCTTCTCCTTCTTCTCCTTCTTCTTCTTCTTCTTCTTTCGTCTTCTTCTTCCTTTCTCCACTTTCCTTATTATAGCCTAATTACTTTCTCATTACTCTACTCATCGACTAAGCACTTACTATGACTTTTACATACAAAACAAACAAACATGTTTTTCTTTTCTTTTTAATTATACAGTGTTTTCGAATATAGTATGCCTATACTACTTTCCTTATTTACCTATATTATGTTTTTAATTGATTAATTAATTCATTCATTTATTCATTTATTTATTTATTTTATTTATTTACAACATAATAAGCTTGAGCAAAAAGAAGTAGCTACCCAATAGCTACACCTCAAGTTTAATTGTTTTATAGCTTTAGCAACTTGAACTTAATCTGGAGATTGTAGGTAAAGCTCATTCTTCTATTTCTGGCAATGCTTCGACCTCTTCCTTTGCAGTGCTTTGTTTAAGCTTAGCTCCACTTGGCTTCACAGGAGTTGGTACCTACCTACCTATACCTACCTTCATCATGTAAAGCTGGAATGACTAAATGAATGAATAAATAAATCAAGGGATGCGACGAAGGAGGGAAGAACTAAGCGTCGACGATTTCTGACACTTGCTCGATTCATTCGAGATGTAGGGACGTCGAGATTCATTTTTCAGGTTGACTTTAATATATTCAAGCTAGACGCAAACTCGCTGGCATTAGAGACACGTATGTTTATTCAATTAGTTGTGCACTTGTGCTATGCACAGTTTATTGTTGAGCTGATTTTTAATTTGCGTTTTCTTATTTATTAGCTTAGTTGTATGTACTTTTTCTTCGTGCCTGTGTTTGTTTGAGCACTGAAGAGCTTTTATGGCGATCTGTTACGTTGGTTTCTGTAGACTGATATCAGTATTTGATTGATTGATGAGTGGATGTTCGCCCTCTTGGTCGAGTCGGTACATAATTGGTGCTACCTGGTAGGAATTTCGTGCTGAGCTGTCTCGCTCTTTGTGTGTGTGCTGGAAATTCGAGTTCATGTTAACACGATTGTGTTAGTACATAATTAGATATTACTAATGACACTATGTACTTTTTCTTTTTTTTTCAATAAATAAACTCTTTAGAATTTAAAAATGTTATGCCCCTAAGAAATAAAATACATAGTTGTGTACGATTTTAGTACCGTGTGTGTAATGACTACCCATCTATTCGTTATTGAATTGCGTTGTGGAGTCTCTTGAGCATTACGTCTTCGACGCTAGGTTGGAGAGCCTCAATGCTTGTTTCTGACTCAGAAATCCAAGTGCCGCTGCAATCATATAGAACAGCTTATCTTCTTGCGTTTGTTTGTGCCTCATGAATTATGTTTAATTATGCATGAAAGTGAATTATTGCCTTCAAAGAAATAAGCACCTATAATTCTTAAGATTTTAACAAAGTACCGATGTATATAAGTATTTGCTTTTTGTCGCTACTCATTTCATCAAAGAGAATAGTTTAGAGAGAATGCCGACAAAGAACCGATGGAGTATGTGACTATGTAAATAAGCAGACATATATGGAAAGGTAAAGAATGAGCATCGAGAACGTGACATGTAGCAGGAAATGACACACAAGATAGATATTCAATCGTAGCGAAACATAATAAATTGATGTGGGAACCTCGTCGAAATTAAAATCCAGAACTAGTGGAGTAGTAAAGCAAGCTGCTACGTCGAATGACAAAATGGTCAATGCAGATGCCACCTGCCGTACATTTGGTCTTTTTTTAGACTCATACAATCTCCTTGCCGTGGTTTACAATTGAATAAACCTAATCTATCGCAAGGGTGAGCGGATGTTAGTAGAGCAAGGACTCGATGGAACCTAAAAGTTTCAAACATAGATGCAAATTTTCTCTACTTTACAAATAGTCAATTAACAACTTAACGTGAGTTTTTCACCTAACATAGAGAAATCCACTGTAGTTCAAACTATTTCAAGTTGTTGGCACCTTACCAATACACATGGGTCAAGTGCCACATACGTGCATAAACGTCAATCTTGACTTTCCACTTCAATTAGCTGGCAAAGACGCTTCAAACCTGCTTCGGGTGTGACCAAGACCTGTTTTTATGATTAGAACAGGATCTAAGTCTTGGGCTGACCAGATTGCAAGTAAATAATTTCTACTTGTTATAAACCAATCTATCCCAGTGATGCAAATTTTACGGGTGCACTTCACAAAAGAAAATTCGATTCGGGCGAGGCCTATTTAGTACGAAAAAAATAAGTATTTAGAACAAAAGAATAAACATTGAAATTGCATAGCATTGGGTTCTCCATCTTCATTATCATTCACGAGGATCAAACTTCAAAATGGTTTTGATAAGGTAGTTTTCAGGGCGATCACATTTGTATTTTAGAGCGGAGGAGTTCAGAAGGTAGGCGATGACAAAGTTTGTGTGCAGGCTGCTGCCCCTTAACAACTTCTTTAATATAGACTCTTTTTTGAGCGTATTTATTTTAACAGTTGGTGAAAGCACTACAACGAGATGCGAACTATATGAAATGCAACAAAACGCTGTCACAGCTTTTGTGGAGGCAAAAGTGAATTATTTTGAAGGACTCCGAGGTGTGCTATGGAACAAGAAAAGCAGAATCACGTTTCTTGGCCGTTGTTGCTCACGAACTTTGGTAAATCGTCCAAAATTGATTTGATTAGGAATTTGATGGAGTGACCTGGATTAATTCATTACTTGTATCACCTTCTGTTGACCGATGGTCAATTATCGACTTGAAATTTGAAGACAAGCGTGGCCTTCGTATTGGACTAAAGCCCCAGTAGAGGCCTGGGCCTTCCTTCATAACCACACCCATATCTAGACTAACTGACCCCCCTTCAAGCAGCCCCAATTCAGAGCGCCTCCTCAAGCTCACTCCCTTCGAGTTTCCTTTTAGTATTTGGCCCTGATGATAGAGGAAACGAAACCTCTAGCAGCCCTAGGTTTTGTTCAGGATGTTGTCAAAGTTCAACTTGGTTTTCTTGCTGTTGGAGAAGAGAGTGAAGTTGTATAGATCTGCGAAATAACTTTGCTCGCCCGCCAGTATCACTTCTTTCTCTAACATTTTTTAAATACAGAAAACAATTACTATGTACGAAGGTACATTTAAATTTAAAAAAAAAAATAAAAAAATTTAAAAAAAGTAATTCGCTGTCAGGCGCTTTGTGTGGAGCTAGGCAATCTATAATTCTTGGAGGGTAAAGGGCTTCAGCATAGGTGTAACTTTGGCAAGATAGTCACAGTTAATATATTCAGGTTATGCTTTTTTTTCTACGTCAACTCCCAATCTTATACTTTTGATATTGCGATATGCGTTAAACTGAGTGAATGTCGTGGTTTTACGTGCGTGTTTTCTTGGCTCTTCGGTCTCCTCCTGGAATATTAATTATGCTTTTCGATCGACTGATGAAGATCAGAACGTTTGCGAGCAGAACAGTTGTGGATCTTCGAAGAATCAACTGGTACAAGCAAAAGAAAACTTACTCTTAAATCGGATACTAGGGTAGGTACAGGTTCAGAAGCTGAGAAGACGCAATGTAATTTTAAACACCAGTAAACAATAATGAATATTACATCAATTTCTGACATTAAATAAAAAATGTATATAGGCGTATTTGATGGAGAATGAAACGTCTTTCTGTATAATCTTTAGTTCAAAAGCTTAAAGTTAAAAAAAAATTGAAAAAAAATCACGAGAAATAAATATAAACTTAGCACTACAATAGCTATCACCTTATAACTTGAAATAACCATATTAAAAATCATCATATTTAATACTAGCAGGCAGTAGCGTAATAGAGTAATTCTAGTCGTTGTTCTGTCTTTCAAGATGGGTTGTTTCTTTTGTTGGAAACTGGTTCTAGGTACTACTCTTTCCCACCACAAGCGTGGCAGCACGCGACTTACTCATACGGTGCAGGCCTCAGTAAGCAAAGTGAAGCTGGTAATACCTGGTACCTACTGATTTATGGTGTATTCTCTCTGGGTTTCAAGGTTCTACCGATAGTTTTCAACACAAAGGTAATAAGCTAAGCCCAAACAATTACTACTGGTTTTTAATACATTTGTTGAAGAAAAAAATGTACCCTACGCGATTAATGTTTAATTATTTTGTTTCTTGACATTTCTAAAGGAAAAGAGAACGTCAACTTTCCCAAAGTCAAGTAGAAATAAGCACATTCTTAGTTATGCCATTTCTAGCAGCTGTCAAGCAAGATAAAGACAAAAATGACTTATTTACAAAACTTCGTTTTGCAGAAAATAGTACTTATACTTAAAACTTTTTGTTCTACAATTTGACTAAAAGTGCATTTCTGTCAAACGCAGCAACTCAGTACGTGGCCAACTTTCCACCAGGAGTTGGCCATCATGTTCGCTACGATTCAATGTCCATTCAGAAAACCCTTCGATAGGTTATAGTTCCTCACCGTGTCGACGGGCTCCAATCAACTAACAGCAAATATGTTATGATGATTAATCCAAACCCAAAGCAGTCGGAACCAACGTTTTTCTGGCCTGCTAGGAAGATATGTGATAAACAAAGCGAATAGTTCTGAGTTCTTAGCAGCCCCAAAGCGCGGCCAGCTAAACAGGTTTTATTCATTACTCTGAAGAGCTCTGAATGGGTTCTAAGCGTCCAAGAATTTTTTGTGTACCTGCACAAGTTCTTGCAATTGACCCTGTCATCACAAGACCTTGCGCATGACACGCTTCCGTTCAGGTGCGCAAAAGTGCTAAACCTGACGTGACCTGATCGTAGATAGGTGCTGTAATACCTTGAGTAAAAGAATTAATAGTTTTAATAAAGAGATAGCCTAGTAGGTGAGTGCTAGGCAGATACGCTCCGGAACATGGGCTTCAAGAACCGCCAAATGATACGATAGTTCACACCATATTTATAGTTGATACCTTGAATTGATAGATAAAGAGATCCTTAGCCCAAGGGTGCCGCCAACCAACCTCTTAAGCAACAAAGTCAATGTCTACTTCAAAGCGAAATAGTGGCGAGGAGAAGTACGCGTTCAGCGTTATGGGAAAATGGTGGTCCCGGAAAAATCCAACGTGTGCATCTGGTGCGCAAGAACGTTTGACAATTATCAACAGCGTCTCATTATTTGAAAACAGTATTTATATTAGAAGAGGCAAAGTATCTAGCCAAATTAAAGAATTAAACAAAAACTAGTAAAATTACATGAAAGTAGGAAGGCAATGCACACGCAACCACACATCTTGCACAATTTATAAAATCCCATGGGAGGACGCAAGCATTTGTCCATTGAGCCGTTGCCTAAAAACGTCAAGACCATGATGTATCGCTACATAAACTCTTAACAAAAGGTGAAGAGTAAGTATATTTGGTAGCTTACTCGTCATCACTTTCGTCGTCTTCGTCCTCGTCTTCGTCAACATCCTCATCCTCATCTTCGTCTTCAGAATCATCTTCATCTTCTTCGTCATCACGAGGATTACCACCCTGCCCAGTACCTGGCCGTGATGATTTAGCAGAATTTTGACGAGCGTTTGCTTCAGCTGCGGCACGGGCTGCGGCATTCTCTGCTTGAATACGCACCAAATTTTCCTGTGCTTGACGAGCGATAACAAAAAGCTCTAATGCATGAGGCCAAAATCGTTCGGTGACCTGCAACGCAATTTCTGCATGCTGAGCACAACCTGGAAAATCGTATTTGTGCAAGAGTCGCTCTGCTAGCGCCACTCGATAAACCTTATCCTCTGGCAACAAATTGATGCTCTGTTCAAGATAAGTAATTGCATCTTGCTTATTTGCTGTGACGTGGGCCATCTCGGAAAAGGTTTCAGCATGTGGAAGGTTGCGACGACGGATTGCCTCCAATTCCTCTTGGGGTGCCTGGGAAGAAAATTCCCCAATCCTCATGTGCAAGACTGATGATGCAATGCACCGAAAGTCAAGCTCTGATACTGCCGGGCTTCGTACAACTCCCTCCACCTCGTTGTTTTTACGGTACTCGTGAACCCCCCGATACACTGTCAGGGGTTTCAGCATGACAGCGATAGGGAATTGAGACTTTGAAGGCAGCACCCCTTGTTCTAATTCATCAAGCCAAAGATTTTCCTTTTCACGAAGATATGACAAAGTTTTATCACATGTATACAACGCGTAAGGTAAATTGTCATAATACAATGGTTCACTTTCCTTTCTTTCTTCTTGCATGATTGCAAATAGCTCAATTGACTGCTCGTCTAAGGTCTGACGCTGACCTACAGCCAGACAGAAAGTATAGAATTCTGCAAACGAGATGCTTCCGTCACTATCGAGATCCATTTGCTTTATTGCATCATGAAAAAAACGAGGTTCAAGAAGAGGTCTCAGTGAAGGCGTTTTCTTAATAAATTTAATTACTTTGCGATCTCGACGCAAAGCTTTCCGAATTTCCTGCATCGAAAGTTCGCCCGAGTTGTCTTCATCGATCAGATCAAAAACAGCTCGAATCTCTACCTCTTTGCTGATCGTCTTAGACTCCTCATCCTCAAGATCATTCTTGTTCTCTTCATCATTTTCCTCATTTTCTCGATCGGCCTTGTTAGACTTAGATTTGCTAGATTTAGGCCGCCCATTGCCTTTTGATTTGCCTGGCGAAGCTTTAGACTTTGACTTGGCTGATAATGGCTTCGTCTTTGATTTTGCTGAAGAAGGCTTGGTCACATTAGTCTTGGACGTAGGCGACTTAACAAGGTCTGTCTTGTCAGTTTTCCCTGTCTTGGTTGTTGGCGATTTCGCCAGCTCTGATCTCGCAGTCTTTACGGATTTTGCTGTTGGTGACTTCTTAGTTGGTGAGTTTGAGCCAGCCTTGGCTGGCGACTTTGCCTTGGTTGGCGATTTCTTGGCCATGTCTAGATGTTCTGCTGCTTAGTCCATGAACCCTGGATGTTTGTCAACCTGCTCCAAACCCTGCCTGAGTCTGAAGCTCACGTCCAACAACCTCTGGTAGTATTAATCCCGTTTTTTGGTTGCCTATCCCAAGGCAGTCCTCAGCTTTTGCCTTTCGCACAGTTCTTCGTTGCCTGCTAATTATAACGAAAGAAACCCGTTACATAATTGGCATACTCTGTTTCTCGTCACTAAGGGGTCCCACTATTTCGCCCCAAATTTTTCTTTTCTACCATAGTCAAGATCCACTGTCACAAATTATTGAACTCGCCATGTGATCATCCAAGCCTGACGATTGCTTCGCTAGGAACTAGCTGCTCAAAGGCCCTATTGGCACTGATCTCCAGAGGTGCTCCGGTGCTGCTGGAATGCCACACAGAGGAACTGCAATGAAGCTATCATTTTACGTAGTAACTCTAGGGTCCCTCCGTGAATGCAGAAGTTCCCTCTAGATCCACAAAAACAGCAATTACCTACATTGAATTCTTTCGTCAGTGAGGGTCACAACAATTGAGACCCAAATCAGACACGTCGGACGGAATACTGCGTGCATTTTGGCGTGCATAACCACTTTGAGCCTCTTGACTCCTGTAGGAAAGACCTTCAACAGTTGACGTGCCAAGATGCCGCGTTTGGCTCAGACAGTACGCGTGGTGGGATGCGGTTCGACGAAGCTTGGCAAGCTCGGTAGGTCTGCCAGCTCGCTCATGGCGGAAGCTCTGCAAGGAGCTTTATCCTCAGCTCGTCTGGAGCTTAATGACCTTGATGGTCTCATTGCTGTTCCCAGTCTCAGCGATCCTCATCTGATGGAAGCTCACTACCTTGCCACGAAAGTTGGACTTCTGCCCCGCAAAAATTTCCTCACTAGAACCATTGACACAGGTGGCGCAGGCCCCGTGACAGCTCTTCTTGAAGGCCGTCGCATGATCGAAGCCGAGAACTGCCAAGCTGTGGCAGTTGTTGCTGGAGATTCTGTGCATTCTCTCTCAACTGAGGAATTTCTGCGACGTGCTGACGCCGGAATCGGCTCGGAGCGCTTACCTTCGCCTTCGATTCCGCACGGTTACGGTCTCATTACAGACTGGCATGCAAAGACCTATGGTGTTACCCGTGAGCAATTCGCAAAGGTTGCGTGTCTCATGTCTCACCAGGCCTCTAAGCACCCTAAAGCAATCACGCGACGCAGATATAGCCTTCAGGAGGTGCTCGACTCTCCTCAAATCACCCCGCAACTCAACCTTTTGGAGTGTGCAAGGCGTATGGATGGAGCTGGCGCCGTAATTGTAGCTTCATCTCGCTTTCTTGAAAAGCGTGGTCTTCTCAACAAAGGAAACCATGGGCGTGGTGATGCTGTAATTCTTTCTGGTGGCGAAGCTTCTGGCCCGTTGTCACCCCCAACTGTTATTGATGAGACAATGTTTAGCTGTGAGCAAGCCGCTCAATCTGCATACGTGGAAGCTCAAGTGCGGCCTGATGAGATCGACTTTTTTGGCCTCTACGATTGCTTCCCAATCTGCTTCTTGCGTGCTATTGAAGCTGTCGGACTCTGCAACAAGGGCGAAGGTGGAAAGTGGATTGATGAGCAATATGATCGCATTCTTCAAGATGAAAACTATGTACTTCCTGTGAATACACATGGTGGCTTGCTCTCTTTTGGTGCACCATGGGAAGCCCCTGCTATCTTTGCTGTAATTGAGTCAATTCGTCAGCTAACTAATGGTGCAGCTGGTCAGCAGATTCCCGATTGTAGACGCGCTCTCGTTTATGGAAATGGAGGTATTTTCAGCTCTTCCGCTGTTGCTATCATGTCTAAGCCTGTTCAGTTCGACTCGAACAATACTCTTTTCTAAAGCATAGGCCAGTAACCACAATTTATATATGTTTGTTCATACCCTTTCCTATACGCGTCCCAAGTCTTTCATTCTTGCTTATCGGTCACAGATTATGGAATAGAAGGTATTATGATTTAATTTCTTTAAAAAAACATGCTCTGCCAGATGTGCAGAATACCAGTGCCTTAGCACCAATGTGAACTACATTCATTACTACAAATCGTCATCAATATCATGATGGTCATCCATCATATGATAATCTTGCTGCTGCTGCTGCTGCTGCTGCTGCTGCTGCTGACATTGCAAATCTGAGTTTGCACCTTCAACAAACCCTCCCACATTGTTATAACCCATACCCACGGGGTCTGACTTTGCGAGACGAATTGTGTTGGCGGAATCCATTTCGGATGATGAACCTGTAACAAAGGAATTTGTGGGAGGAGGGGTACGACTTCCTCCCATGCCCAACTTTCGATATGCAACATCTCGCATTTCCAAGACAGCCTGGCGAGCCCGGTCGCGAGCTTCATCACTTCCTTTAATGACTACACGAATATTCCCAGAAGCATCTGTCACTGCATCTTGGATTTCAACAGATGCACCAGATTCTTCTCGGATTTCATGGATACGTGCCCCTTTCTTCCCAATTAAAAAACCGAGGCCGGGCTTTGGAAAGTCAACCATATCACAAGGCTCTCCCGAAGACCCTACATTCGCGTAGTTATTATGAGTTGATACGGGCCCCGCAAATTGAGACAAAGTTGAACCAGCCATTACCGTGTCCTCCGATGCAGAATGCATCATGTGTTGCTGCTGGTGTTGCTGCTGTTGTTGTGTTCGAAATTCGCTTCTCATTGCTGCTAAATCTGTTGTTGGAGGTGGAGGTGGAAGAAGATCATAATGACGTTGGGAAGAGGTACTGAATCCTACAACCTTGCCTGTCTGACGCACAAACTCCTCCAAGCGGATAATATGATCTGGGTTTGGCAGAAACGTATCTCTCACAAACATAAAGCCAATGCGACGCGCATCAATCCAGTCAGGGTCGAGGTTTCGTTCGCGACGGTGATCTCGATATTTATCATTTGAGACAAGGAATCCGTCTGTACGGTAGCAGTAATCAAGAATATATAGGTCATCATGTTCTCCAGAAGGAGATGCGAACAGTAGTCCCTCCTACTCAGAGCAAATAATAAACAAAGCATGCATTCGGATGTAAGTGTGTGATTACTCTTCATAAGTTTGCCAAAAGACTGCACTCTTATGGTATGGGTTCAACTTACCTCTTGTAGGGCCATAAGCCTCCTAAAATCCTGCTCCTCCCAGGCGGTGCTGCCCCATATTCCCTGATCCTTTGTTCGGAGCCACCAAGTAGGACATATTGCAACAGGTGTTACTCCATAGCTCCTAAAAAACTCAATACAAAGAATCATACCAGACACTGGAGGTCTCTGCATGCAGATTACATATATTTGTATACACATGACCCCCCCACAAAGCAGTCCAAAAGTGCGACAGCAAATTTGGAATGACATATACCATTTCGTATTTTGAACATGTCATTTCGTGCAGTAGGTTGTGATGAGTTGTGAGTAGTGGAGCAACAATTTGTATTGATGATTTCACATATGGTTAAATTGAGTATTGTCGCATGCATTTAGTCGCACTTATGGCATCATGCAGAAGTTAGCCATTCGTTGAAGCCATTGCAAACCGCAGAAATAAAAAGCGATCTCGTCAGTGACCTTCTTGCCCAACCCAATGAATAGAAATCCTAATTGCATTGTATTTGCACAAGACTCGCGTAATTATCCGCACTTACGATTCCGCCACCAGAGTTGACGTGAGTCCATCCTGGCTGCGCTTTGACGAAGGCCCAACAAAGGTTTGCAGCGTCCAGAACGATCGAGAGCGGCGCTCCAGCTTGCGCCGCTGGACCAGCAAGCATCGATATTGTCAAATGCTGACCTTTACTTCGTCAACGTCTTCCCAGGGCCAGTGGAAGCCCTCCTAGCAATAGAGAATGACAATCGCTTCGAGGCAAAGCTTCTGTAGATTCCTGCTCAGCTTTCGAATACCTAGGTACTTAGCTGCCATAACGATTGTGAACTGATTTACTAAGTTATCTTATTATTACAATGGTAGAGTGAGTTATTGTCATTTTTATTTTATTTTATTTTCTTTGGGGGGCAGTTAATAATCATACGTAGTACAGTTTTTATTATTACAAACGAAGAAACATGCATAACTTCATTCGAATGAAGAATGGATTTTAAAACCAAACCTTTCTTGAATTGCAGCATCGAAGGATATTCACAGATTTCTCGCCAATGATGCGCAGATCATGATATACTTGAGTCCTTGACATAGCTTCGCAGAGGACAAAAGGTTTTGTGTTATTTATGGAAGCGTGGTTATAAAAGTTATGGTTGGTACGAATTTCCAAAGTACATATTTTCTCTTTATTTTTAGGCAATTGTTTTCCATAAAGGAATTGATAGGAGTGAATGGCGGAAGTCCAACCAAGTGATCAGCTCGAACCTTCAATCGCAGGGGAAAAGTTCAAACCAATTAGTTGTCTGCAGAGCTGATTGATACCTGTGTGTAAAATTGTCTTGTGTGGAGCTCGCTGGGGTGTCCTAGCATCTAGGGGCGTTCTTCTGACGATGTCTTCAGAGTTCTATGTGGAGGCCGTGAGCACCGTCCTGGCGGATGGACATCGTGCGCCGTCGCTTGTTGTGACGCATGGCCAAGAACGAGTTCTGGTGAATGTGCCAGAAGGATGTCAACGTATGTGCGGAGAGAACAGAATGCGAATCTCCAACATGGACAATATATTGCTCACAAGGCTGCACAGTGATGCCACTCTTGGCATTGGTGGCATGCTGCTCACACTAGCAGGCGTCTCGTCGATGCGGCTCGAAAATATGGATGCAGCAGACACCACATTTCTTATGAACGTTTATGGTCCTACAGGCCTCGGTAAACTTGTGCATGCTCATCACCACGTCTATAAACGCAACAAGTCATGTATCACAGTTCACGAGGTTGCCAACCCTGCCTCAGAGGTTGAGCTGAAGAGCGGGCTGAAAGTACGCCCTGTTGCAATTCGCCGTCACCCGTTGGCAACATGTGAAGACGAGACTAAGGAAGACACCAAAGAGCCCGAAATGAAACGAAGGAAGGTTGAGGAACAAGCAACCGAAGAAAACGACAACGCTGACGTGGATGGTCAGGCTCGCGCCGAAGATGAAGCGAAGACTACAGAAAATAAACCTTTTGCGGTACCGTACAAGTTTGGAAAGTTCAAGGTTTGCTCTACACGCCAAGGCCACGAAGCTGAAGTCGACGAAGATATTGCTCACGTTGACCAGGAGGATGTATGCTGCTCGTATATCCTCTCGGCACCAGCAAAACGTGGAAAATTTCTGCCTGCCAAGGCCATTGAGCTCGGTGTGCCCAAGGGCCCCAGCTTTGGGCGCCTCACAAAAGGAGAAGCGATTACCCTTGCTGATGGAAGAGTGATTAAGCCTGAGGACTGCATGGCTCAGGCAGAACCTGAACAGCACATTCTTATTGTGGAATGCCCAGATGAATCATTCATCCCAGCACTGAAAATGGAACCAGCATTTGAAGCCTTCTACGCACTCCCGGGGAGTCGATTTGTCATCCATTTTGCAAGCTCGGAGGTTTTTTCCACAAAGGATTATCAACTGTGGATGCAGAAATTTACTGCACCAAACATCGAGCATATTTTGTTTAGCGAAAGGGTTGACCCCCAAAATGGCCCCGTGTTCAGATCAAGTGCATACATACAAT
Organism: Schizochytrium sp. TIO01; assembly: GCA_004764695.1. Classification (NCBI taxonomy): domain Eukaryota; class Bigyra; order Thraustochytrida; family Thraustochytriidae; genus Schizochytrium; species Schizochytrium sp. TIO01. The sequence goes on along the minus strand of SMSO01000014.1, from coordinate 2,684,728 downwards.
CTGAGTTACAAAGCAAAGTTGATGAAGATTGCTTTAATATCGATTATTCTAGTTTCGAGCCTGAAGTCATTAACAATGGAGGTTCTCCTCTTGACGAAATCCCCGCCGAGCTTGTACAAAAATGTAAGATTGGCGTCGTTGGTTCTGCATGTGTTGTCCATCCTGAGTCTCGTCGGGGCTACGGGGAGTCGTTTACGGCGAGACCTACTGCATATCCAGTCAAAGTACCTGTAGATCCTTTAGTGTTAAATCCGCAAGTGCAGTTGCCCAAAAACGAGAATGATTGGAATTTAACATTTCTGGGGACTGGAAGCGCAATTCCGTCTAAATATCGCAATGTGAGCTCGATTCTTCTCCGAACAAATTCTGGATCGATGCTCTGGGATGCCGGTGAAGGCACGTGTGCCCAGCTCGCGCGTCTTCTTGGCCAGAAGGGTGCACACCAGCTTGTGGAATCTGATTTGAAGTGCGTCTATATTACTCACATGCACGCTGATCACCACTTAGGACTCCTCAATGTGCTCTCATGGCGCGCTCGCGCAAAATCTCCAAAGTTGCTTGTTGTGGGTCCGTCCGACTTAGCTGACTTTTTGGAAAAGTCACTTTATGCGCTCAAGGGCCCAATGCCAGAGTATGAATTTATTGCTTTGGATCACAAACTCGGGGGAAGACCATCTGGCCATGAAATCGATATCTCCTATATTCTTCCATCGGTAAACACCCTCACATCTGTACTGGTTTATCATTGTTATGATGCATATGGAGTTGTGGTAAATCTTTCAAGTGGAACTAAGCTTGTTTACTCTGGAGATACCCAGCCATGTGACCGATTGGTAATGGTCGGCAAGGGTGCACATATGCTTATTCATGAAGCAACCTTCGAGGATGAAAAAGTTGATCAAGCACGTGCTAAGCGGCACTCAACTTTGAGCGAAGCCATTTCCATCGGTAAACGTATGGGCGTGGATTATACTGTGTTAACACACTTTAGCCAGCGGTACCCGAAGATCCCTCCTCTTGTTACACAAGCGGACGAGACTGATTCAGTTGATACGAAAATTCCCAAGGTCGCCGTAGCCTCCGATTTAATGACTTTGAGCCCAGCTACGCTTGACAAGGCCTGTAGCCTTGGTTCTGCAGTACAAGCGATTATCGAGTCTCTGGATGCAAACAATTGAGCTGGGGTGAAAGATTATAAGCAATGTTGTAACATGTCATTGATGAGCAGTAAACAAGTTTAACAAAATTCACTATAAATTCTTAGTTATTTGACGTTTACATACATATTTGTAATCTCTGATCGTTATTTAGTCGTTTTATTAAAATACCACCTACCATTACCCCAAGAAAGGTGATATAGATGTAGAGAGTTGGTATTTTTCAGGTTTTTGCTTGTCCGCATTTCTTTTTTTGAAATGAAAGTAGCAGCGGTTCAATTTTGGCTTCATAGCATAGCACATACAGCACATTTTGTAAAGACGTCTATTCCCTTCTCGAGGAATTTTCTGAGTGATATGGCCTTTATTCTTTTCTCTACAGACACAATATTTTCTTTAGCCCATCCACCACTCTCGGAAGGCGATGAACGAAATATGCTCATCAGGAAAAGGCAGGAGGGCCTCTTTGAGCTCATCTTCATCTAATTCGAGATCTAGAGCTAGCAAAAGATGGACGAAATCTTTACGATGCACCTGCCCCGTGTGGTCACTCTTTTCTTTATAGACGTGCCGAAGAGAAGCATCGACATCAATGAGGCGGTCACCAATTCGGACGAAGAAAGGGTCTCTTGCAATAAGTTCCGGTGTAAGGTCAAGCTCCTTTGCTGACTGCCGACGTTGTTTTTCACGCTCAGCAGTAGAAGGTCGTGTCATTTCTTCAGCAAATGATAGATCGAGAAACTGTAAAGACGAAATAGGGAGGATCGGGCCAAGAGCAACAACGTCACGCATTGCTTTCCTTTCAGCATGAATCCCATGTCGCATCCAGGATCCAACAAGTCGGAATTGGCTTTCTGTGGCTTTTGTTTCAGATGTACCTTTCGACTGTTTCGCCTGCTCTAGGGAGACTTCAGAGAACCAATACGCCCCAGCCATCTCATCTGGATCTTCTTGATCTCCAAATGGAATCTTTAAGCTACCAGGGGGTTGCTGTCCAAAAAATACTTCTTCAGCATCAAGGTCGCCGCTACCCATGGCAGCATCTTGTTGCTCCTCACTAGCTGTTGCATTGGTCCCCGACGCTTTGCTCAATGACTTCCTCGTGCTCATTTTACGACCTGGGCTTGTAGCCTCAGGCTTGCTGATAGAGCGTCGCTCAGGAGCGAGAGTCGTCATCTTTCTGTGTCCTGATTTCTCCTCCGGGATGAATACCTTCTGGAAATGCACCACGCAGCAAAGTCTCTTTATTTGTTTCACTTAACCTTCCAACAATTATGGTTATCTCGTAAAGAGGCTGTTTTAAACATGGTTTTTCTTTATAAACAATCCGAACTTGGGAAAAATGCTCACGTAACCATGTATCCTGATATCAGAAGGCTGTAATGTACTTCTCTTTGCTTGGATAAATGTAATCTCCAAAGTCAAGTGCAAACTTAATTTCACCATAATGTGTTATTTAAAGTCACGAGGACACAAAACAATCATAACTGCTGATGCCAACGCGCAGCTTTTTCTCTGGTTGATCGTGAGCATTCACTTGGATAAAATGTTTACCTCTTTCGTTTCCTTTTTTTTAAAAAATAAAAGAATAGAAAAATATTGGAGCTGTCAACGGCTCTAATAGTAAGTGTACTCGAGGTGTGCACCTAATCCATTCTACCATTCTTTATTTCGGGTCATCAATGCACCAGTACCTGCGCTATTGCAGGCGAAGGCAGGCCTGGCAAATAGTCGCGCGTGGCTGTTGGACAGCCAGGCAAGACAGCAAGCTAACGAGTGAGTAACATTCAGGCCTGCTGGTGCTAGGCAGGTTAAGAGATGGAGGTTGCCGGGTTGGTGCTGCCACCGAGGCGGCTCACCATCTGGGAACACATCGTCCAACAGGTTCCTGGAGCAGAGCGTGACGAAATTCGTGAAATTATTGGCTCGCGTCACATTGACAAGTGCGAAGGTTTACGAGATGAGCTTGACGCTCTTCGTGAGATCCTTGTTGAATTTCAGCAACAGAATCGCGAGTTCCGTGACAAGCTGAGGAATCGCCCAGCTCTACCTGAGCACCCCGCGCGTGTTCTGCTTGAGCAGCAAATCCTTATGTTGTTGAACTCAGTAAGGAAAAGCGGAAGCAATATTGCACAGGTTGCATTACAGCCCAAAACCTGCGCAGAAAAAGAAGTATTTAATTACGTGTTAAAACGAGAAGAAAAAAGATCGCAAGGAGGTGCGGATGGCCTCGCTCGACCCATGACAAGCTGTGGGACATCAAGAAGTGAAATATACGCCTCTCGAGCACGCCCAGGGACGGCGAGCTCAACCACATCTCGAGCTTCATTTTCATCTGCTCCAGTTGATATTTTTGATCCTCTGAATCGTGGAGATTTGAGCGTGTTTGCAATTGACAAAATTACAAAAGACATCCGAGCAGCTCTGGAGGAAGAAGCCGAGGAACTCCTTCAAGATATTGAGCATGTACAATCTTTGCTTGAAATGGAGCATGAGGATATTACGCAAGAGAAAAACGAAGCGATGAAGCCTCCACCTGCCCTGGAAGATATGCGCGAGTACAGTGCCAAGCTAGAGAAGACATGGCTATTAGAGGATTTGGAGTCCTCGGCAGGAGTTCCCAGCTTCTTAGCTGAAAAGAGGAAGGAAAAAGAAACTGAGTTGCACAAAAAACATTATGAGGACAATCAGAATACCAAACATTCGCAGGACTCTCCAAGGCACCATCAAACTAGAACTCCACGTTCGAGGCAGTCTCACGCAAAAGACTCGCCAGTGAGACCTCTACCTATAAAAGCATTTTGCGAGTCTCCTTCATCCTCCCCCTCTCGTTCAAACTCCCGAATTGTACAAAGGCTACATTTCGCTGTAAACTCCGGTCGACAGGCATCTTCGTCATCCCATACCTCCTAATCAGAGAACCTCCCCTTCTCAAAGATCTAAACTCACCAAGCCACACCTAGATTTTAACCACCCTCTGTGTATACTATATGTTAGCATGATTAAAACCAACTTTCGAACGCACCTCCCAACCATTTCCTAGCCTTTGACTCCCTACCTTCTTGCAATCCTTTCGTAAGTCCTCCTCCAATCTCCCCATAAATCTGCTCTTCTCTACACCTTAGTGCGCCAAAATAGCTTTTACGCAAGCCTGTACTATGAAACAAACTTATGACCCATAGTATAAATACTGATAATCCACTTACAACCAATCAGAGGGACTCAACCTAGGCGTCCTGGTTGGACGGCGAACCCACAGGCAAACGGCGAAAGAAGCAGAAAGAAGCACTTTGGCGTCGGCACCAAACTCTGTGCGCTCGCGGCGATCTTGCGGAGCCGAGGTGGCGCGGCGAGAGTATATTTGTGTCTTTCAGTCATAGGAGGAGGCCCCGTGCGGTGGTCCCCTGGTTATAACGGTCCGCGGTGGAGCAGCGATCGATCACCCATCATCGACTGTTCGTCAACCTTCTCTGCGACTATCTTCAAATAGCCAAAACCAGACAGAGGCAAAACCATAATCGAATTGCGACGTAGATCGCAGTCTCCAGCTTCGTGCAGGGAGATCAAGGGGTAAAGGCTGAAGTTATTCGCCTTCCGGTCTTGAGGTTGCGAAGTATCTCTTGGATTTCCCAGTGTGGCTAAGTCTCAAGTGGATTTGAGCCTTGCTAGATTAGTGATATTTTTCGATAAATCGCTCTTCAAAGTCTAAATTCAATTCGCAAAAATGGCACCTTCTGCTAGCTCGACCAAAGCTATGAATGTGGACAGCACCGACGGCGTGGGTACGTTCTTCAGGAGCAAAATTGAGCGTATGGAGGCTCAGCTCCGTGAGAAGACAGCCAACTTGAGGCGTCTGCAGGCTCAGCGCAATGAGCTAAACACTCAAGTTCGTCTTCTCCGTGACGAGCTGCAGGTTCTTCAGGAGCCTGGCTCATATGTAGGTGAAGTTGTTAAGGCCATGGGCAAGAAGAAGGTTCTTGTAAAGGTGAACCCAGAGGGAAAGTATGTAGTGGATGTTGACCCTAAGATCGACATTTCAAAGTGTACGCCCAACACCCGCGTAGCTCTCCGCAACGACAGCTATACTCTTCACAAGATCCTCCCGTCCAAGGTGGACCCACTTGTTTCCCTCATGAAGGTTGAAAAGGTTCCTGATTCGACGTACGATATGGTTGGTGGTTTGTCGAAGCAGATTCGGGAGATCAAAGAGGTCATTGAATTGCCCATTAAGCATCCCGAGCTCTTCGAGAGTCTTGGTGTCGCGCAACCCAAGGGTGTGCTGCTCTATGGCCCTCCGGGTACTGGTAAGACACTCTTGGCGCGTGCTGTGGCTCACCACACAGACTGTACCTTTATCCGTGTCTCGGGTGCTGAGCTCGTCCAAAAGTACATTGGTGAAGGTTCCCGAATGGTGCGTGAGCTCTTCGTCATGGCCCGCGAGGCTGCGCCATCCATTATCTTCATGGATGAGATCGACTCCATTGGTAGTGCCCGTTCTGAGAGTGGCGGTGGTGGTGACGCTGAGGTGCAGCGTACCATGCTTGAGCTTCTTAACCAGCTTGATGGATTCGAGCCCAGTAACAAGATTAAGGTGATTATGGCCACAAATCGAATCGATATTCTGGACCCCGCACTCTTGCGGCCCGGTCGTATTGATCGTAAGATTGAGTTCCCTAACCCTGGCGTCGAGTCTCGTGAGAGTATTCTCAAGATCCACTCCCGCAAGATGAACCTTATGCGCGGCATTAACTTGCAATTGGTCGCGAACAAGCTATCTGGCGCCTCGGGCGCAGAGTGTAAGGCTGTGTGTACAGAAGCAGGAATGTTTGCTTTGCGTGAGAGGCGCATCCATGTTACCCAGGAGGACTTCGAAATGGCTGTTGCCAAGGTCATGAAGAAGGACTCTGATCAGAACATGTCTTTGCGCAAACTCTGGAAGTAATACACTACAACATCAATTTTCAACCTCTCCACTTGCACAGTTTCCTAACTCCTTTTTTCATCATATTCATGCCATTCTCATACAAGATCTAATTCACACAGAACAAATCTACAACAAAACAAAAAATCTTTGTGTGCTCTATAGACTATTCCCCCGTTGAATCCATCTCTTCTTGTATGCCTCTTGCTGTAGAGCAGCACAGACTGTGTATGGTATAACTTCTAACTATTGAAGACTTCTTCGCTGATTATTTCTCCGAAACAAATAAATTCTCGAAAATATTCTGAAGTTAAAAGAAGTTTTAATGTCAAAGAGATGGAGTATACTCCTCTTTAAAACCGAGTGCAAACCTCCTTTTCAAAACTCTATTGTTGTTTACCAGAGTATTACAATCTATATAATTTGTTGAAGTAGCTCTTGACTACATGGGAATTCTTGACTACATGGGAATCCACGCGAAAAATAAAATTACAAGGATCCATCTGTCCAAATATCTAAGCAGATAATAGTGATTGCAGTATTTGATAACACAGGTAACGAGAGGTTCAGGAGGCTCATTTCCTATTGTAAAAATCTGACTAGGAAGGAGAAGAAGGCTCGTGTGTTCAAAGATGTTCACTTCCTGCAACTCTAGCAAAGCCCTAAGAGTATTCTCACAATGATACAACTCCATTTCTAAAGCAGTTTGAAAGCAGCTTGTGATCAATGTAGTAATGTCATCTGTTTGTATTGTGTAGGGACAGTATACACGTATACCTCCGTTTTGTTTTGAAAGCCAGATAGGGAGGTCAAAATCCGCACTTGCACTGTCATCAGGCTTCGTGGTCGACATTTCCGATAGGTAATTCATATGCATACATAACCTTGAATGGTCAATTGCATTCGAGTTGTAGTACGCACTAACTTTTCACAGATACACCCATACTATAAGTCAGAGTTCAGTGTCGTTTATAGTAGTATATTTTAATTACTTTGTAAACACAGATACGGGAATGGCACTAATTTAGATGCTATTTGTTTCAACTTCATCCGTCAAACTAGGATGTTGCCGAGCGCTCTCTAACGCACGTAGTATACTTTCCAGCCTGTTTGTGCGATACTCGGATTGACTCGCACGGGCAACCAGGTCAGCGTCAAGTTGCCATGTTGAGGAGCTCAAAGCTTCTGCATTACTTTCTTCCATCTTTGTAGACCCAGACAGAGTTTTCCATACACTCGCATAGTTGGTTTTGTGCACAAGGCGAGCACGCAATAACTAAACAGGTTGGGCATTGATGGGGGTGCATCCCACTTGACTTTCCACACATGAAACATTGCGGTTTTGATGAACGCTCCACTTCTAGTAGTTCCCTTAAATGCTCCCAAGCGCTGGTTAGAAGCTCATCTTGATCCCGTTGTCCTGCAAGCTTTTGCTCAAGCTTTAAGCTGAATTGGCGATCTCGGTCAGCGCGGCGTCCAAGATCTTCATTCGCTCGAACTTGCTCCCGCAGTTTGTTATGTGTGCGCTCAAGCGAAACTTTGGAGGCATCTTGAGAAAGAATACTGATACGATTTTGCGCTGCTTCTAACTCAGCACGCATCTTACCGAGTTCGGACCGAAGAACTTTTGCTTCAGCAGCATGTTGCCTTCTTTGAAATGCTGATGCATCATCGCGTATCTTAAGGTCGCGTCTGAGCTGTAATATCTGCTTTTCAAGCTTTTCTAAAGGTATCATCTTGGCTTCTTGCCCCGCGGCTTTGACAACAAGTTTCTGTTCTAATACAGCAATCGATTCCTTTTGTATTCGTACAATGTCTTCTAAATCACTAAGTCGATTTACTTCTTGTGATTGTCGTTTGGCTATTTCATCTCGTTCGATTTCTGCTTTGCGTAGCCGGAGATGGAGTTCCTGCTCGGTTTGGCGTTTATCAGAGTTTGCTTGCATGAGTTGCTTTCGAACGACTACTACTTCCCCCTTGGATGCAGCCAATTCATTCAACGCTTTAATATTTTCATGTCTAAGCTGCAAGAGCTGCTTCTGTGCAAGCTTTTCAGCCTCCATACGCACCTTTAGCTCTGTAGCCTGAGCTACGGCAGCTTCTTCTTCCTTTTTTAGTTTAAGCTGGTCCTTTTCTTCTTTCAAAGCCTCGGTCAAAGCCTCCAAGTCCGCGATTTGCTGTTTTGATGCTACTGTGAGCTCGCGAAGGCCAATAATTTCCGCAGAAAGGTTTCGACTTTTTGTTTGAGCCTCGCGAAGCTGTGCCTGAAGTTGAAGATTTCGAGCGGACTCCCGCGGAGAAATCTGTGTCTGCCCAAACAATGATACATCTTTTTCATCCGCTGCTTTTAAATCCTGCTTTTCTTTAGAGCTCTCAACGGTAGAAATGCTTTCATGATCTTCTGTAACAACCAATATAGCTCCTCGACGGTGGCGCGGAGAGGGCGCTGGAGCTGCTGCAGTAGACTCTGTTTTAGGTGTCAAGTTTTCTATCGCAGCTCTTTGTTCATTCTGACGATTGGCCACTTTTAGCGACCGGGATAATTTATCGATGTTACGCTGCAATCCCTTGATGAGGCGGTCTTTTTCCCAAAGCTTACGCATGAGCTCTCCATCATGTTCTTGCTGCTTTCTCGCCTGCTGTTGAGACGACGACTTGTTCTGTGTGAGCAATTCTTGGCTTTCGCTATCGTTTAGAAGGGAGCCTTCCGTTCGCTGTTTCCCCCAACCTAACCCCCCAAGTATGTCAGCACCTTCGGTTTGTGTTTCTGGCGATAAAGGTGCTGTGGTTGTATCTGATCTCCAGCGTCCTGCGCCCCTCGATGCATGCGAAAGACCATTTAGCGAGGAGTTGTTACGGATAGGGTTTTCCTCTATCGGAGGTCGTGGTAATTTATGTTGCATTTTTCTTAGCCATTGCTCCCTGTGCTGGCGCATCGCAAGCCCTGCTTGGTCATCTTGCTCTCCAAGACCTGCAGGTCTCGTTAAAATCCCATCCACCTGAGCTCCTGCAATCTGTGGACTTCCTGATGCCGCCATTCCGGTGTGTCGCAGCATATGTCACCTCCCTCTATATTCTCCCTCCACCCCAAAGTATTGCCGTTCACATACAAACTCAACGATTTATGCCACAGTGCAAGATACCTCATGGATTAGAGGCAAACCTGGCCACTCCAAATTTGTCACGCTCCCATCAAGAGGCTTCGAAATTCCTTTCACACACAAGTTCGCAAGAATGCGACTGCTTACAAGTTGCCTTATTTGCAGAAATGACCCGTTGAGAGCGGGGTAAATGAGGTGGTTTTCTGATAGACAATTGGTAAATTTCTCCGAGCCCAGGTTTATTTCTGTTTCGGCGTTCTTTTTCGTGGTGTTCTATATTCCCCAGTATTCCGGACTTCTAAGTGACAGTTTAGTTTTTGTTTCACTTGTGTGAGCTAATATCTATTATATATTGCTTTTGATATTACACTTCTTCTCGCGAAGTATAATTGGTATTGTTCTTTTCGGCTTTCCTTCTTTTCTGCTTCTATTTCTTCTGTTTCTTCTATTCTTCTGTTTTCTTCTTTCTTGAAAAAGGTTTCCTTCAACTTTCTTCGCAAACTCTCAACGTGTGGCTCTCCTGGGGAAGGTATTACGCCCCTCTAGAGGACCTTTCGGGTTGTGACGCGAAAGCCTGAGACTTGAGTTTTTATCCTGGCTCAGAGTGGCTGTCTGGGCAGCTTCATCAACCGATCATCAGGGGAAATCGACGCATCCGACCCGCTCTCGAGGGTTTCTACGGATACTGTAACGACGCCTTGGAGAATTCATCAAACAAGAGCCATCTTGCAGAACTTGTAGATTAACTTAGGTGGTATATTGCGTACACCGCTTAAGGCCTGTGGAATCTAGTTACGAGTGTCTCGTGTTGGGAGCGAATTGGTGTTCCGCAAGACTCTGGATAATATTTAGAAATCATGGCAGACGAATTGATTGCCCTTTTTGGCAAGATCACGACGAATGATCATGACCAGCTTGTAGATCAATTCTCTAAGATTCTTCAAGTTGATCGTCATGTGGCCTCGTTTTTCTTAGAGGCCTCGCAGTGGAATGTGGAGACGGCAGTCAGTAACTATCTCGCTAGCATGCACCAAAACCAACGCGGGAACGGCGGCATGAACATTCACCCTCTCGCAAGCCCGCCGCAAGCTGTATTTGTGGGAGACTTGGCACCGTGGCAGTCAAGGCCCTTCCAACCTGGAACGCTCTTACCTATCAGACTCCGGTTTCAGAATACCGGACCCACAGCGTGGCCGCCAGAGACCCGGCTCACCTTCGTTGACGGAGATCAAATGAACGGTACTCCGGAGATTCCAATTAATGCTGGTCCTGGTGAAATTGTAGAGACTGTGCTAGTGCTAGAGGCTCCGAGAACAGAAGGTACTGGAATGGGATCCTGGCGCCTGGCCTGTATTCATGGATACTTTGGGGATCCTATTTACCTAATTGCTTCTTCGCATCCGTGTGCAGCCCCGGTGACATTTCCTGCTTCCGAGTTCCAGCAGCAAGGTATGACGTTGCGCCAGCAGTCTCTACCGCTAATTGATCAGCTCGTTGGAGACTTTAATAGTAAGCTTGCAAGTAACCAGGAACAGTCAAATGGTATGGACTTGTAAAGATACACAGCAACCTTCTTCCCCATGTGACGTGATGTGACATGAAGAAACCGAACATGAAAAGAATTAGTGCTGTATCTTTAAAAAGAAAAGTAAAAAAACTACGTAATCATCATCAGCAGGACATGAATCCGCGGGCGTACGGCCATTAACAACGAAGTAGCTGCAGGTGAGTGAACAATCTATCGACAATGATACCGCGCCTCTACTTCTTTCTCTCCTTGAGTAAGCCACTAACATTACTTCAATATATAACAACTAAACACGTATATACACTCATATTCCCGTTACATACCACTAGCTTCAGGTCAAATATTTGAATTTGTTCTACATCCATTAGGCTTCGCTAAATACGAGGGTTTGTTTGTTATCTCTAGAGATAAAATTATGCTGAAGTCCCACGGAACTTCAGGAAGGGAAAGAGAGTATCTTTACTCTGTTTCCACCCAAAGTCTATGCGCCCTTTTAGGGGAAGCTAAGGTGATAGTCCGGGGAAGCTTTGGGATGGCGCGAAGTCCATAAACAACACAAAAGAAACTATTATATTAAAAAAAGTATATAAAGAAATTTAGAGGAAAAAATTAGGTATTGTTTTCGTCATGGTCGCAGCCTTAAGCTGATCGCGAGTATTAAGATCTAGCGAGAATCCATCAACATCCAGTTCAGCAGTCTAGCTCACTTATCCAGTGAAAAGCACTTGGATGGTTGTTTGACTTTTGTTGACTATGAGGTGAATTGATACCGAGAGTTGCTGCTCTTCACGAACGAAAAAAAGAGTTGTCTAAAATTTGAGGGTCGAGATTATTTATGCAACGGTTCGCGTACTAGTGGCCATTGCATGATGCGGGGTAGTAGTAGTACCATGATTAACGAATCATTTGGTATCCGCGGGACGGGCTTGATTGATAGAACCGATAGGTAATTAGAAGCGCACCCAAGACAAGAATGATGACCGAGGCAACAATCGCACCACGGGAAGCGGGTACTGTACATTGAGACGGGACAATTTCATTCCAGACTCCGGTCTCAAGGTTGAATGTCCAAGCATCATTACGCCGATTTGAAGACCCATCTTGGCCAGACACGATCGCCATAAGCTTATTGTTGTTCATGAGAACTGCACAGTGTTCCATACGCCCTGGGCTACCCTGGCCAGGGTTAATGGTATCTACCTGAGTCCACTGGGAACGTACAACGTCGTACGCCCACAGATCATCATGAACTGCATATGATGCATGGGACGACCTGCCGCCGAACACAAGCATGATATTTTCCCGCATAATAGCTGAGTGGTGGTTTCGCTTAGCAGGTCGCACGCGAGCTCCAGATGAATCCCGCGAAGGCCCACCCTCATCAAGCTGGACCCATCCACGCTCATTCTTGTTGTTATCCCAGGTGAAGGCCCACACGTCATTTGTATACTTGATATCGTTGTGTCTGCCGCCAAAAACTATCATACTAGGGCTGGACTTGTGCTCACCCCACACATCAGCCCATGTCGCACCAGCCGGTGCAAATGTACCCAAGTACATGCACGCGGAGTGCCCCTTACGTGGCATGCCGGGAAACTCAGGTAGGGAGACCCAAGCGTTGTTCTTTGTGTCATAGGCCCAAAAATCGCTCAAAACGCCCTGCGGCCCACGGCCAGCGAACACCAACATCTTTGTTACAAAGGCCACTGCGGTGTGAGCTCTGCGAGCAACTGGCCATTCCTTGGTGTTGTTTGCAGCTGAAGGTTTGGGACCGACGCGTACCCAGTGACCAGTGGTCTTGTCAAGCACAAATTCCCAAAGGTCATCGTACATGACCCCGGCAGGAGCTCCACGACGTGGGGCTTCGTCGCTGGACGATCCTCCAAACATGAAAATGCGAGAGGGAGATGAAGATGATTCAGGGGGAATCGTGGTCAAAGAGGCTTTCCAGCGAGGGCTAGGAGCATCCTGGCCTGGTTTGGAGAGCAAATGCCATGGGTTCTTTGGGTTTTTGCCTACATGACCTAAATGCAGCAACCAAGTTTCATTTCGAACATTCTTGCGATTATACTCCCCACCAAAGACTAAAATCTCCTTCCCGGCCTCGCCTTTGGCGCCAATCTCCGTGCATGCCATTCCTTTCAGGCACGCGGGTCGACGGTCGTTGCTATCGTTACTGATATCCACAGCCAAACCTGGGTGGGTTTCGCTGCTGCTGCTGGAGCCCTCCGAGCCTAAGCACGCAGCAGCAGCTGCTAAGACCAGAACCACCACCTTCAAGGGCCCCATGGTCGCCACACCTCAAATAATCGCACAGATAACCCACGATTTCAACTTTGGAGCTTAGATCGCGCTTTTCATCAGTGGATCTCGCATGCGAATCTATAGCCCAACATAACATAGACTCGAATATAGGACCCACGATTGGTCCCTCCTCTAGATTCATTAGTACCACAACCGCAGAACATACAGAGACTGTTCAGAGAATCCATAAGGAACCAGAAGGGAACCATCGCCGAGTGATCTTCGATGCCAAACCCCGACGCCGAGCGCTTGAGCGCTTGCAAAGCTTTAATCTTCGTGCGGAACGTCGCGCGGAGAGAGGTCGTAGGAGAGCATTTGAGGCAAACAAGTTAGGACTGGAGTCCTTTGGATTGTTTGAGGGCTGGTTGGCTAGGCCCAGTCAGTGGTAAAGTCGACGAAGGGGGCTGATTCCGAACGCCGTACTTTTTTAAAGACAAACACAAGTCAGAACTTCTTCAGAACACTAAACTCACGATCAAGTCGGGCTAATATTAAGACCTCGCCTGATCCTTGCGCGAGTGCTAGACAGTTCAATTGCGTCTAATCTACTGCAAGCTTTGAAACTTCTGAGCTTCGTGACTATCTCCCGCTCTGGTTTCGGGCAAGGGTGCAATATGGTCGAAAGCGCCTCAGCGGCTTCTGGAGCACAAAGTGCCTCAAAGTCTGGGCAAAATCGTGGACAAGGGGGTCGAGGTCGCGGTCGTAGCGGAGGACGTGGCAGCCGTCGGCGCGGTAACAACAATGATAACAACGGCAGCAGCAACAACAATAGCAACAATGCTCAGCAGAACAACTCTGGGGTTGGAAAACAGCCCGGAAATCAGCAGCGAGGTCAGCAGCGCCAAAGTCGACGGGGAGGTCGACCGGCTCGAAGCCGTGGTCCTACTGCTTACCGAAGCCCTGAAGGTGAAATGAACGGACATCTGCAGACTCTGCAGGACCAGATTGAGCTCGTTTCAAATGCGGAGCTACGTGAAGAGCTCCTCACTGAACAACAAAGCTTGCTGGACCTTCGGAAATCATTCTATTTGGCCAAAGGTAATGATAAACGCGAAGAAGCAAGTGAACTTTTGCACCAAAAAATCTTGCCTCAACTGCGGAGCGTGGTGGCCAAACTGGAGGAAAGTGACAAGCGGAATCCCATGGAGGAATTCTGCATTAGCGCTTCTAACAGGCAGGCTGAAAAGCTCTTCTTGTACGACAACACCTCTGTGGGCAGTCTTTCATCTACTGAAGCCGATTTGGAAGATTTCACAGATGACGAGCAGGAGCAGGAGAAAGCTGCGGTTGTAGTCTCTGCAGGTGCTACGGGAGCATCTGCCAAGGGTGCTGGCGCAGCGAAAAACGAGAACAGCAAGAGCAATGGTCGACGCAACGGAGGAGATGCCACCCGGCCTAACCAGGGGAAAAAGCAAGATAATAGTTCTCGGAATGAGAAGAGCAACAATAACAACAGAAAGAATAAAAAGAAGGCTAAAGAAGACAAGTGGTGGAGAAGTCTTACTGATATTGATCCAATCTCCATGGACTCTCTATCAGATCTTCCCTATCCTCCTTTTACTATTATTGTTAAAGTAAACAACTCGTCTGGTGAAGGCACAACCGAGGTTAAGCAGCACTTCGATGGAAAAATGCTTGCACACTATATTGTTTCAACAGGAAACTTTAGCAACCCGAACAATCGTCAGCCGCTCACACGTCAAACTTGCATACGCCTCGATCAATATTTGATGGAAAATCGTCTTCCAGCCGCTCGAGTGACTGATGCATTTGATCTGAGTAAAGCGCTGATGATTCGATCTGCTCAAAGTAGTCGTGGCGCAAATCAGGATGAAAATATGGAACGACGAGCTACTGCGTTGCGCCGGGAGGCCACTGTTCTGATGAGCTCGATGTTCAATTTTTCGTCTCGCGACCAAGACACTTATCAAGAAGACTTGCAAGCGCATATCGCACAGTCGCGGCGAGAAGCAAACCCTGGATTTCATGGGCAACGTCGCACAGACGCATCGGTTCACCGGGAAGGTAACTTACACGTTATTGATGACAACGAATGGAATGTGACGGAAACATCAGGTATTGAAGATGTCAACGAATTCCCCGAACTTCCCTCTGGATCTGCTGGAGATGCAAATGCTGTCACAATGTACCAGCGCCCCCAGGCCCCGGCTCTTGCACCCGAAGGTGTGCCTCGTGTGATGGAGCCCCGTGCGCCCTCGTGGCCTGGGCGTGGCCCCGGCGGGGCTAGCCAATCAGTACCCTCTATGGATAGCTTCCCAGCTCAACAGGCTGGTGCTGGCCCTCGACCAGTTACAGTGCCTGGCGCATGGGGTGCTTCAAGCGCAAGTGCTGGGCCATCTATGGCTTCTATTGTTGGTTCATCGGCACCTGCTGCACCTGCTGCACCTGCTGCGCTGTCAAGACCATCATCTCGCTTTGAATCATTGTCCTCCGGAACCCGTGCCTTTGGTCAGTCGCAGACAGACGAAAGTCGACCTCGCTTATCACTACAATCGCGTACTGCACCATCTAATTCGCAAATGCAATCGCTTCGCCCAAGCTCGAACCAGTCAATCTTTGGGAACGCAATGCCTCGCGAACAAGTTCTTTCAAGTCAAGGCATTGATCCACGATCTCGTGAAGTGGAAGCTTCAGGCTCATCTATGCTCTCTGCAAGTCTAGATGGATACTTGTGCCCTTACATGCCAAGTTTTGTTGCTGAAGCTCGTCGTATCGGTATGGATTTGGTAGGTCGGATTGAAGGGGAGCTTGTGAGCTTTCTGCGTGGACCAGCAACCGTTCGCACGAAATCGTTGCCAGTGATGCGCACTGAAACACGTCGATTTTTCCACAAACTCGCGCAGGACTATTACGGTTTGCATACCTCATCAATCGACCCGGAGCCGAACCGACATATTGTTCTGCAAAAGACGCCTAATGCATTGGAACCAGAGATGACCGTTATTCAAGCTATTCTGAAATTTGGCAACCTGCTCGCAGCGGAGGAGGGGGATTATTCAAACAGTGCTCCGACACTTGTGCGCCAACGAAGTCACGAGGCGCTAGGCGAAAACTCTATTGCAATTTGGGGTGTTACTGAGATTTCTGGTGGTGGCCGCATCTCTTCAAATTCTGTCACCAGCGCTCTCGAGAATGTGGCTCGCCGCAGCACTTTCCATGTCCGAACATTAGACGGTGAAAATGTACTTCTTGAGTTCTCGGATAAAACCATTGCACGCAAGACATTGTGCTACCTCAAGGCCCAGCGCGAAAACAAGCTTGGGCCAATTGCCTGGCAGCAAGTCCAATGGTGGCCGGTTCGAGATGATTGGGCATTGCACCAACTGCGTATGCAGTCTGCCACAGACCTGGCTGAAAATCGACGCAAACGTGAGGAGCGGCGTCTCCAGTCTCGTGCTGCTCGTTTCCAAGAGCAGGCCCGCACTGCCACAAATACTGGGTGGGATTCAGATGAAGAAGCTGCCGGTGGTGGCTCTTCTTCTCGGGGAAGAAGGCCGCAGCAAGGAAGACAAAAGAACGCAAACGGAGCTGTTGGTCAATCTCAGAATACTTTGTGGGACGACTTGGCTGACAGCGATTCCGATGACGACAATTAGGTAGAGAATGAAAAAACAAGCTAGAATCATATAAAACATAATATTTCACCATCTAGATCGACAAAACTTATGGGCATAAAAGCTGCTTCATACTTCCTTCGGGCAAGAAAACAACACTTCAAAGATGTCATTTGGGTTGAGCATGGAGAGTGGGTTTTCACAAGGCAGTAGTCAGCCATCCCGGGCCAGGGTCGAAGTCCATATTAAATCTTCTAGGTCTTACCCTTAAGAATAAAGCGCCGCCATATCCTGATAAATAAACGAACAATAATCATGAAAATAAGTATGCGTTTTCCAGCTCGAACAGTTCTCTCCGACACAATTTCTTTCGAAGATGCTTGCTCTGACTTCTGTTTCAGGCGAGAAAGCTCCTCTGCAAGATGTTGCTCTTGAATTTTCAACTGAGCTCGTTCACGTTCCAGCTCTCGTTGAATGCGAGACGTCTCTGTATCAAGAAGTTCCTGTGTGTGGAGATCCGATATTAAAAATGATGTTCTCAAGCAGTCAGCAGTTCTTCCCTTCAGCTTCACAAAAACTCATTGCATGGGCATTTGATTTTAGGTGGTTCCTCCGCCGTTAACTTACAATGGACGTCCGATTCTTATTTAGAGGATTCTTTGCTGCCGCAGAGGTCTCCTTTACGTGTTTGAGTGACTCATCTTGCGCATTGAGGTTGCTTTCCAGCTTTTCAGTCCCATCCATTCTAACCTCGCCGTTAGCTTCTCAACAACTTTTCTTGTGCGAGTGTCGATAGTAGCTAACACTTTTATTGAGGCAGTGATTCTGCGCCCGCAGACACCAGAAGTCGCGGTATCAGGCTTTTGCAGGCTGTGCTGGCGGGCCAGCTGATCAACCAAAACCTTGATTGAATTCTTGATTGAACAAATACTAGCCTACAAAAAGAAGGAAAGAGACCTTCTTTAATTGAAGAAAATCTTTATTCCTTTCTTTTTTGGTAGGTTATGATGAACGGAATCTTGAAGATGAGCTTGCTATGGCAGAATTAAGATCGTTTCTCGGGAAATTTGGAATTAATGGCAAGCTAAAAGAATAACTAACACAACACTATCATGATGACTAGCAGACTAGTGAGTGCTATGGTAAACAAGAAGGGAACATTACCTTGACAAACCATTCTTCATCAGCTATGCTTTATTTTTTAGTCCTTCAGTCAAGCAAAACAAAACCGAGGTCATGGCACGGTATCTGCGTTTTGCATCAATAGCTTTTTCTTTGTTTCTTTTTTTCTTTTTTCTACAGATAAAGAGACTAAAGATTTGGATCTGTGACATGGATGCAGCTTTATAGAACGTTCAAAACTAAAGACGTACTTTGACATGCACAACAGTTGCCACGGTGTAATTACTGAATCTGCAGGTTAATATCATACGGCAAGGGTTTTCTGAGATCGTTCAGACCTAAATGCATAAGTGAAAAGCCAACCAGCAATCTGGCCAGCATGATAACAATGTGCTATCATATTAATGCAGAGGTGCTTAAGTACACACTCGCTATGTTGAAGTGGGATAACACAGATAAATAAGGCATATGGACATGTCAGGC
The DNA here is from genome assembly GCA_004764695.1 of Schizochytrium sp. TIO01. Classification (NCBI taxonomy): domain Eukaryota; class Bigyra; order Thraustochytrida; family Thraustochytriidae; genus Schizochytrium; species Schizochytrium sp. TIO01. The sequence continues at coordinate 2,666,537 of SMSO01000014.1, read as the reverse complement.
AAAAAAGTTATATAATCTCGAGAATCACGAGCATTGAAATTCGCAGCAAGTGACCTCAATTTGTGGTCATTATAGTATTATTAGAGTGGTGACTACCTACAGGCTCGTTTCTCAAGTCAAAAACGATGACACAGAATGAAAAGAAATGACACGGTTACTGCTGGGAGGCAGGAACCGTACTAGGGTGTACAGAGGCCACTTGGGATGGAGGGACAATTTGAGGTTGTCCCAGTTGCCCTTGTGGCTGCTGAGCGTGTTGCGGTTGAGTTGGTTGGGGCTGCTGAGGTTGCTGCTGCTGTTGCTGTTGCTGTTGGCTGCTGAGGTTGTTGTTGTTGCTGCTGCTGAGGTTGTTGTTGCTGCTGCTGCTGCTGCTGCTGCTGCTGAGGTTGTTGCGGTGCAGCTGGAGCAGCTTGCGGCACCTGGTTAAGAGATTGTTGTTGCGGCGGCTGCGACAGCTGCGGCTGGCCCTGTATTTGATTATGCAATGCCGGCATGTGACTTGCTGTGAGTGGTTCTTGAAAAGGCTGCGAAGAGGTCTGCACGAAGCCCTGAACTGCAGACGAATCCCCGAGAAAATACGGTTGGGTTGTTGTTGTTGCACTTACCATAAGCGGCGGCTGCTGCTGCGAAGTTACGCTTTGCCCAAGCATACCAGCAATTACCATTCCGCTGGTCGATCCATGATTGATAGCAGCTGCAGTTGGCGGAACTGCGGCGCCAGGCCCAGCAGCATTCAGAGTAAAACTGCTGTTGCTTCCTTCTGAAGAGAGTCGCGGATAACCCGCAAGACTGCGCTGGCGCATCTGCTCCTTCAGAGACGTGTTTGTTTTAGATTTGTTGCCATCCTCTGATAAGGACAAGTTATCGACATCAAACAGTTTTTTCTCAGCTGCGGCTGCCTCCCGAGCCTTTTGCAGTTTAATCATCTCTTTCTTTTGACGCTGGCGATGCTCAGCAAGAAGTCGTCGCCATTGCCTCGCTTCTTCAGATTGATCATCTGGATCAGGATCTATCAAATCAGTATCTGCAGAAACAAGAGCTAGCTCGTTGGGATGAAAAAGAATTTGTCTTGTTGGAGGAGGAGGCATCACGCCCACCGATGCTGCTTCAGGCTCGGCCATATTATCTGAGTTTTCAACATGAGGCAAGTTTCCTTCGGGTGTATTAGAAACGTAGCCCCCTCCTCCGTTTACACCATTCGCCTGACCAGACTGGACAGTTTGCGTCTGCCGTTGTGCCATCTCTCGAAGCTTGTTGATTTCATCTATCTTTCGTTTGTACTCCGCGTGGAATTCCTCGTAGCGGACTTTTTCCTCATCAAGTAACCGATCAAAGGCAGCCAAATCTTGTTGGCTCTCTCCAAATACTGCAGGTGGCATACCTAGGAAGATATCTGTGCCCTCAAATTCTCCCGAGGGCATAGGTGGTCTAGGTAGCTGCTGCTGCTGCTGAGCCTTAGGAAGCTGCTGTTGATACTGTTGTTGAGCTTGCTGAGGAGCTTGCTGAGCCATAGGGGTTTGTTGTTGCTGATACTGTTGTTGCTGTTGTTGTGGCTGCCCGGGAATTGTGGGTTGACGCTGCTGCGGGTGCTGAAATTGAGCGAGAGGAGGCGTTTGTGAAGTTCCGGGTCCCATGCTTGGAGAAAGGGTGGCAGGATTATTCACAATCCCAGATACACCAGATACACCAGCAGACATGCCAGCCAGGGCAGCAGGAAGTGACTTCTGCTCCGCAGCAAGGCGAAAAGGCTCTTTTGGGCTGCCTGGCTGTGATGGCGGAGTCTCACGATAACGACGATACTCCTGAACAAACGAAGCAAACTTTTGAGCAATAGTATCATGCTCTGTTGCAGCGATCCTCATCTCATCGATTAATTCTGTTGCTAACGCACCAGGTTCATCGCTATTGAGATCATAGCAGAATTGAGCGGTTTGTTTCGTTTTTGTAACTGTATCCCGGAGAGTGAAGCGAATGTTAAGCTGATCAGGGCTTTGGTTTTCCATGGGCCCAGTGCAGATGATGCGCCAATAAGTACCAAGTGCATAAGCTGACGATGCCTGAGATGTCAAAGAAGTTGTTGACACTTGTCGTTTCAGTGTTGACCTAGGGTCATTATTTTGCTGTGGCACATCAGCACTTCCGGGGGGTGCTTGCTGGCTATGAGGTTGTTGCATCTTGGCACTCTGCGCAGTAGCCGGGCGGCTCCCTTGAGCTTGACTGGAGGGCGGAACAGGTGTTGTACGACGACCTGGCGCCAGCATGGGAGCCTGTTGTTGTTGTTGTTGCTGCTGCTGCTGCGGCGGCGGCGGCTGGATTTGCTGTGGAGGTGCCATTTGCTGCTGTTGAGGTGCATTCTTTACCACATTGCCAGTTGTTTCTGGTGCTCCAGCGAAACCAGTTCCAGTTGACGTAGATCGAGACCCAATGCCCAGAGACTGATGGCCTTGATCCGCTGTTCTAGGAGACATCACCTCACCTGGAGAAATGGGCGATACTGGAACCACCATCACCTTACGATGTGAGCCATCCAGGGCTTGTACAGTGTTTTCCGCTGGTTGAATGTCCCCATTATCAAGGGTCTTTCGTGGTTGTTTCAAAACATCTGCGAGAATGAAAGTACGCCCATCATCCGCACGCACCCGAATGAGATCAGCACTTACGCGGGGTTCAAAACGCTGGTCGTTATACTTGATTGCAATAGTGCTATCGTTGTTGAGATCTTGGATCTTTCCAGGGTACCACTCACCCTCGCCATTGAAGCGGGCTTCGACTGATATGCCCCTGCCAATCATCACGCGAGTCTTCTTGGCGGTTCCAGGCGCAGCAGGAGGGGGCATCGAAGCACCTTGCGTACGATCCTGCATCATGTTGGGTGGAATGACAGTACTGGAGGGAGGAGCAGTGTCTGTGCTGTGGACTGAAGATGATCCATTAGGAACTGGCGATGTAGAGGGTGGGGGGAGAGAAACAGCCCCAACCGATGCATTGTCATCAAAGACAGCGCTTGGCCCTAGATTTGGTGAAGCTGTCATTGGAAATTCGTGAACTTCCGTGTCACTCTTTGGTGACAAGGGTGCCTTTTGATGAGTGTTTGAAGATTCGCGCACCGACGAGAGCTTCATGCCGCTCGTCTCGCTGCGATCCTCTTCAGTTTCTGTTGGAGATCCGGTAGATTTTGCAGACATCATCGACTTGGTGGATCGTGGTTCCTCACCGTAACCAGCAGACGATGGAGGCTCTTCAGTATTGCGTGGGTGCACAGGGCTGGAGTCGCGGCGAGAGCGAGACCTGGAATACTCCTGTGTGGGAGGCATGGGTAGCTCAGCAGTTCCCCGTGGCAGTGATCCGAGAGAGTCAGAGCGCTTATCCGTAGGTGCAACGTCAGACTTTAGAAGCTCTTGGCAATCGATATCATCAGCAGGATCATCTCGTTTTTGCAGGAATGGGTCCTTGCGAAGCTCCTGGGCGCTCGGTCTCCTCTCACCCGCGGGCCGCATCTTGATGCACTGAAAGATGAAGTCTTTTGCAGGTCCTTCAATAACACGATCAAAACATGCCGGTGTGATTCCTGCAATCACCTTTTTATAAATTTGCGGGGCGCTTTGACACTCCATAAAAGGTGTTTCCTTGGTGATCATTTCCAGCACGCACATACCAAAAGCGTAGATATCAACCTGCTCATCATATAGTTCCTCGAACATTTCCGGAGCCATATACTCTGGGGTTCCAAGGACAGTTCTAGCAGCACCTTGGCGCTGCCACGATGCCAGTCCGAGATCGCCAATACGAATATCACCTGTGGATCCATTGATGAAAATATTGTCACATTTGAGATCACGGTGGATGATGGGCGGGTCGTGGTCATGCAGATAGATTAAAGCGTGCAAGATATGCCTACACCAGCGCTTGACAATGCGCAAAAGCACAGGGCGGTTCTGTATAAACTCTTTCAAAGTACCTGAAGCCATCATCTCCGTGATGAAGACAACAGCTTCTGCATCCTTATTAAGAAAGGAGCTGAAGAAGTGAATGATGCTGGGGTGGTCAAGCTCTTGAAGAATTTTCATCTCTTGTACCACACGCTGCCTTGCAGCTGGAGACATTCGACTGACCTTGACTTGGTTCCACGCGACTTCAACACCCTGCGTAGTATCGTATGCTCGATAAACCTTCTTGAAGGCGCCCTCGCCCAAAAGGTCGTTGAATCGAACATAGCGCCCTGTGGGTGACTTGTCCACAATCTTATTTTTGCGTTTGTTATTGATAGTTTCATTTTCGTTATCATCGTCATCGTCAGGTCCCCCGAGCCCTTCGTTGTCTGGCGGCTTTCTTGCGCGCTCAGACGCTTTTGCGGAGTCAGGAGCTCCAGAGTACGCTGTTGAGTTTGCAGTGGTTGCGTCACTTGCGTTGGCAGCACCAAGGTTGCTCGCGCTATGATTCTCAAATGAGTTTGCCGTTGTAGTGAAGTGGTTGGTGGAGGCCACCTTCACAGCGGTCTCTGCCACTGCAAGAGCTGCAAGTGTAGGCGGGTTTCCATCGGGGCCAGTGAGCCCCTCTGGTGCGGCATCATGAAATGACACAAGCCGGCTGTCCAACGGTCTTCTTGGTGCGTCCATATTTGTTTGTGTAGTATTAGCTGCAGAGTTTGTCTCTTCTGGAATCGGCGCGGGAGCGTCTTCTGGGATAGTACTGTCTTGGGACATTTGTGTGCCGCCGCTCATCCACAGGCGTTCTCCAAGTCACAGTTTTTAAACTAGCCTCAACAAAATGTAAGAGCTCTAGCGCGTACGACTCAGGTCCTTGAGCTCTTCTTAGTCACAAAGATCTGCGACCTTGAAGGTTTTTTGTTTTTGTTTTTCGAATATAAAGAATCGAAAAAAACAAAAACACTTTCACTCAAGCATATCTTGGCAGATGCGCCAAAGCCACAAGGTATTTGCACGACTTAACACGTCTTCAAAACACACCCGATGAGCTTGAAGGTTGCCAGCGACACAGGAACTTATCGCTCTAGAAATCCTAAACGTGTCAAGATCGACCTGCTACAAATTTACAACGGGCCCCGTTCCTTACGAATACGAATACGAAAAGAGGAATCAATGAATGAAAGGCAGTTGCACAGCAGTCTCGGCAGCAAGTCTGGGCCCTGTCTATGGCGGGAGCACAAGTTCGCGAGAAGTTACCGGAGTTTGGGTTGAGTGTAAAGTCCTCCAAGTCCTATTCTGCTTAGTCCCAGCCCTTCCCTCCCTTCGACCGACCTTCTTGGTGACGATCAGAGCTTCCGTGTCCGTGCGTATAGAGCCCTGGAGGGACCCAAGGATGTTGCTGCTCCGCCGCAACTCGCAGGCGCTCCACAGAGAATTTTTACGAGCGCAGGAGCTCGCTCACTGGTCGAATCTATCGACGATGATCTTTGGTTGATCAGCGTGGTTGCCACCGAGGTTTGAAAACAAACGATTGCAGCACCCTTGTACCGCTGGCTGGTACAGCTGCCGCTCTTCCTGCTCCGGCGGGCGTCCCGAGGCAGCGTCCTGCTCGCTGCGGATCAGCTGGCGGCGGCGTCCGGCGCAGCTAGTTTGTCTTTGCGCGGGCGGCGAAGCGGAGAAGAGCGAAGAAGAATGAGGAGGAGAAGAAGAAGAAGAAGAAGAAGAAGAAAAGGAAGAAATACAACTACAGAATTTAGCAAATACACAGTGGCGCAAAAGGTTAACCTCTACAGTGCACCCAGAGCCATACTATAGAGCAAACCTATACTCTATAGTGCACGCGAGCAAACAAGTGGCGGCTATCATTCGCCATACTACTCCTCAGTCTTTTCCTTTTTCTTTTTCTTTTCCGAGAGAAAGAAAAGATTAATTTTAGCTTGAGCCTACAAATACTGTAATATGGGCATTCTTATTTTAAACAAACAAAACAAACAAAACAAATATTCTTTCAACGCGCTCTTTTCCCTTTTACTTTTCTTTTTCAAATATTAAATTTAACAGCACCAGCTTTCTTTCTCTTTTGCAAAGTATTACACAAAGTAGAAGTGCCCTATAACTTCGTACCTCTGCGAAACAAACAGAGATTGCGAGAACTAAAGTAGAACATCCATTCAGATATACATACATAACGACAAAATCAGCAACAATAATAGTGCATTATAACAATCAATCGATCAATCAATCAATCAATCAATCAATCAATCAATCAATCAATCAATCAATCAATCAATCAATCAATCAATCAATCAATCAATCAATCAATCAATCAATCAATCAATCAATCAATCAAACAAACAAACAAACAAACAAACAAACAAACAAACAAACAAACAAACAAATAAATAAATAAATAAATAAATAAGTAAACAAATAAACAATGCAAAGCGGAGAAGAATCACAGAGAAACAGCAAAAAGAGACAGAGGCGCCTCGTGAAGAAGGAGCGCACAAGGCCGCAGCGGAACGAGTGGGGTCTCTCCGGAGAGCTATGCAGGGCCTACAGAGGTCATTTGCAGCCTCTCTGCGCTCCACCGCTTCTTCCCCTCGATTTCCTTCTCCTTCGTAGTTACGTATTCTGCTCTTGTCTTAGTTTGGCCACTGCTAAAACTTCTACGGTTTAGGTTATGAGGGTAGAGCACAGAAAGAAGGCGATGGCTTGGGCTACGCATCAAATACAAGCTTATATGGGCCCATTTTATAGCTTGTATCAGAGAATTAATGCGCGCTCTTGATTGGATGTGTCTCTATGTGAAGGCTAAGGGCTCCTAGGGGGGGGGGGAATAGGCAAAGTGTTACCAATAACACTAAGTAAGCAAGTAAGTAAGTAAGTAAGTAAATCGTGAAATAAAGCTCAAGGGACTCATTCATTCCTAAATTTCGCTCATTTCAAGGATTTCACTCATTGCGTTCGCTCGTCTCCCCAAAGCCGGCACGGTTCTCTGTCCGAAGGGTCGCTCTCGAAGCGGCGCCACTCCCCACGAATTCGGACAGATCGACAGCACCAACTTGTCAATTCATCATCAAATCATTTCTACTTTGTTTCCATTGGTGGAAACAGCGATTGACGAATGCTTTACATGCAAAAGAAAGGAAACAGGCGCCTAAAACTTTTCAACATTCTTCTTTCTGTCCCTCTTTTTCTTTCTCTTTTTCTTTCTCTTTCTCTCCCTTATTTCCCCTCGAACGCAGGCCCTACCTCATCCTAATTAACCCCTACCGGATCGCCCTTTCCCGCCTTCCCAAGCACGCTCAGGGGAATCCATGTGAGGGGGGGATTTCAAGCCTCCGCTTTGGAGTGGATCCGCTGCGCTGCGACGGTTTTGGGCAAATGCAGGCAGCCTCCACGTACCGCAAAACCTGCGATCCCTGCGCATGGAGATGCCGCGGGCGCCGAGAGAGGCGCCGGAGGCCCTCCCGAGCCGCCCCTGGGACCCCCGCGGGCGCCCGGACCGGCGGCTTCCGCGAGGCCTCTGCCGCCGCGCTGCGCTTCGCCCTGATTCGGAACGAGGTGCGGCGCCACTGATTCCTTTGCCCATTCATTTTAAGACGCCCAAACTCCCCACTTTGTCTTATATAGATTAAAAGACACCGTTGTCGCGTCCTAAAATACCGCCTGTCCCAATAAAATACGCTATTAAACTACGCTTTGTATTTATTTATTTATTCGTTCATTTATTTATCTACAAGTAAAGAAGGTACGCCGGCCGCCGGCTAGGAGTTAGTTATGTTACGCTACGGATAGCTGCTGCTCACTTAACTCTGGAAGATACAAGTGCGGTTAGAGTAAATAATAGGAATAACTTGCCATATCCCAGTCGTATTTGTCTCTCAGGAGCACAGAAACCAGAGGTGAAACTGAAGATCGTGGCTAATCCAAACCTAATCCACCGTCAAACCCTGCGTGATATGTGAGCATTGTGCCAAAAGGTGGCTCGCAGCCCTCTTTTGCGTGACCTTCCGGGCATGATCTGCTCCAATCAACCGGCTGACCACCCAACCGAAGCCCCGTTATCCCTTCATGCGCGGTGAATTTACAGTTTTGATCGATAGGCCAAATATAACAAACGATAAATAAATACATAATATGCAAAAATAACATGATATACCTAATAATCATAAAAATAAACATATCAACCTAAATCAAACGAGAAAGAAAGAAACAAATGAATGAATGAAAATGAATGAATGAATAAATAAATAAATAAATAAATGAATGAATGAATGAAAATGAATGAATGAGTGGGAACGCCGCCGTGTCTTAGAGGTGTCCTATAGAAACTGGTAGCTGTGTGAAGCGAAGCGTCGGAGCGATGATTGTGAAGCACCAAGACGATGCGAAGAATCTCAAGATGGAGGACCAAGACGAAGAACTTGAAGCTTGGTTGCAAATTTGGAGGTGGTCAAGCTGAAGGCCTAAGCCGCTAGCTAGACAGCTTTCCTGCTTGCTTGCTAGGCTTTACCGCTGCAGCGGTGGAGGCAGTGCAGATAAATTAAGGGCTCGAGCGAGTTTACAACTTTGATAGAATATATAATGGGAGTTTAGAAAGTGCGACGATTGATGTCTTATTATCATGTGTATATCAATTAAAAAAGTAATTATTGCCTGGGTATGGTATTTATGGTGAGTGCGCAGAATGAAATTACAAAATATAACCTCTTCACCTTCGAATGGTTTGCTCACGGATTTGAGTGAGGAGATCATGAAGCCTGCGTGTTCGTGGCATCGCGTTGAAACTCTCCTTTGGCAGCTATTATTTGTTTTCCCTGGGCCATCGTGAAAGTTATCCTTTCTTTACTTACCGTGACAGATCTTTTCTTTTCATTTTTTCAGTAATTAATACTATAAAAAAGAAGAGTCACGTCGGTAAGCAAAAGTGTCTACTCTTGATGCTTAATTAATTAACTTGAATGAAGTATTAAAAGCTGACCTTGACCTCCTTCTTGAATAGAAGGCTCGAGTTCGAGTCGATCCCCCTCAACCTCCTCCTCCTCCTCGAAAATTCATTACGATTCACTGCCGAGGCATCTTATGCCAAGCATTCTTGGCGTGACTAGATTGTGTTTCTGTGTCGATGAAGTTTGGGTGAGCAACCAACTTCTGTGTGAAGAAGAAGTTGTTTGCCTCAGGAACTGCCTACATATCTGTAGTACATACATACTCTTCATTCATTCCTTTATGAGCGGATGATGTTCTACGTTGTGCTTGTCTTCGTCGTGATGGAGCAATTCGAGGAAATTCGAGTGCCGCCTGAGCGGAGAACTTGAAACATAAGCTCTGCGTCCTTGGTGCTAGCGAGGTAGCTACAATTAACAGTTGAGTCGGCGTTGCAGCGATCAGGATCGTCAACCTATCTGAAAGTTTCGTGATTTGTATAAAATGAATTGCTTTCAGGTAGGCAGGTGTTGGTAGGTACAGGAGCCCTACCTGGCTATTCAATCCATTTGCCAAAGATGGATGGGGTCAGCGTTGAACTTTCACATGTCGTTGTCTTTGATAATCTCCATCCATCGGTGGCATCGGACTTGCCTAGCGCAGGCCATGCAATTGCATATACAACAATGTTGAATCACAAATACAATGAATGGTTTCCTTTACATCTCAGTCGCTGGTTGAAGAGTGGAAGAACTCCAAGTTTCCGCGATACCAAGGTAAGAATAGTTTGGCAGGGACACCTTTCGCAACGCTTGCGAGCTAGAGGAAATCAAAGCTGCGATTTGTGATGCTATGTGTCTGATCTTCAAGCTCTGAAGAGTCTCTGTGCCCAGGCTCTGCTTTCGAAGGACGATCTTGAGCTTGGCTGCGTTCGCTTCCTGATAATTATTATGCCACACATAATCAAAAGGTATTCCCTGGTATTGATGTATAAGGGTGATGGAATAAAAATAAGTCCAAAGTCAAACTTGCATCGAAGCAAAGTGCAGAAAAATTAGGCCTAGGGCTGCCTACTGGTAAATACTTGACGTACTCAGAAAGGAAGACAACAAACTTTACTAATTAGGCCTAGTTTCCATCATGAAGTCCAAGTCAATGAACCAGCCTCTACCACTTCGCAAGCTATCATAACTTCGAAGGAACAATTATAAGTTGTCACGCTGCAATCGAATTCTGGCAGAAGCGTGGCAGCAGGGACACTCACTCGCTTTGTAGTCGTTCAAAGTCGCCTCAGATTGCAACAGTAGTTCTGCAATGGTCTTCTGATCTCTGGATGTTCTGTATTTGACGATATGCTACATGGTAGCTTCATGGCTAAAACAGACCAAGGGGTCTGGACTTCTCGATGTTTTTCATTGATTTATTTATTTTGCTCTCCGTTTCGAGTTTTCCAAATGTTTATTAATGGCCCAACCCAGAAGTGAAATACATGTCAAGAAACTACATAACGCAGTCGGCGAACAATTTGCAGATGAAAATCGCGAGAAATGGCACGGGTACCAAATGACTTCTTGTGCGAAACATGCCGCTATAGCACGCCCTCATTGGAAAAGCTCCGCTGGTCTTCAAGCTGGGTTGACGCTGCCAGAAGAATTGGGACCTTGCACGTCAAAGGGAACAGAGCTGGGCCCGGCCCGCGTACTAGGTTTTGAGGCGTGCTCAAATTTACTGCTTGGCTCATTTCATCAAAACAGAAAATGAATGAACAAAACAAACAAAGTTATAATTTTAAAGACACGGCAATAAATTCGTCGCTTGTAGGTCTCTAAGACATTGAATTGCGACAAAAGCATGACCCGGGAAAAAAGAAGAACCTGGGAAATATGATCTTTGAACTCTACCTTTAAAAATCCTAAGTAAGAGTTCGCATGCCGGAATAAAAGATGATGCCAGTATTAATGACGGCAATGAAGCGCCAACTTTTGAAATGCCATTAGTAAGATGTCAAGCTAGGTCGCTGAGCGGCCACAACAAAAATTTGAGAACGCCCCAAGAAGCCCTCAAAAGTATCACTTAGCAAGACCACAACTGGGAGCCGTACAAACGGCACACCAGTAATCATCTTGAATACATTTGAGAAATTATGGCAACAACATATTTCCACAGAGCTGCAAAAGAGAGCCCACAAGAAACACAGCTCGAACCTCTTTACAAATGTCCTGACTCTCGAAAGTAAGACAGCTCGAGCCTTCTAAATATTTCGAGAATCAGTGCTCGGAAAGACTCATGCAAGTCCGCAAATGGAGCGGTCAGTGTCGGCCATGCCGCCCGCAATTTGCTTGCTAACAAGCGCTTGGCGCTTGGCGTCAAATGTAGACCAGCCTGGAGACGCCATCAGCAATTCTTTGGTCATGCTGTTACCCTCAAGTCGCATGTGGGCCAACGATGGCGCGCTAAGCACCTCCTCAGGGATGCTACGCAATTGGTTTCTCGCCAGCAGGAGTGTCTGAAGGTTCGGACTCTCGCCTAGGCCAATGTCAATGGAATTGATTAAGTTCTGAGACAAGTTCAGGGTTTGTAAACGGGGAAGCTCCCCAAGCCAACCCGGGATCCTCCGAATCTGGTTGCCGCTCAAGTCTAGGTCCACCAATGATGTCATATTACGCAAGCTCTCTGGTACCTCGTTGAGATTGTTCTCAGCTAAGCTTAATGTCCTGATTGACGAAGGCAAGCCCGGCACCGAAACAAGCTCATTATCCTCTAGTTTTAGCTGTGGCAATAAAAATTCACCAAAGTTCGAAAGATCTTCCACCATAAGTTCACGAACACGATTGCAAGAAATTTACAAGCGATGACGGGCAGTGAATATCATGTGAGGGAGAGACGAACATTTGCAAACACAAGACGATGTGAGTCCAAAGAACTTGCCACTAAATAACCTTTGACACGAAGGATCATCATCACACAACATAAGTGCAATAATAACGTACCGTTTGTAAGGAGCCGAGCGCTTCAAGTCCCTTGGGAAGTTCAAGGATGCGGTTATTGGACATATTAAGGGTCTTAAGACTGGTCAACTTGGTCATTTCAGCCGGAATATTGGCGAGATGATTATTCATCAGATCCAAGGTCTTGAGCTATGGTACCCAGCCAGTTGCACACAACAGAAGTTGCAAATAAGGTATTGTTATTACAAGTTCAGATGCATCTTTGTTAGCTATCGCGCAATTCCTTGTGCTCGTCGCCTCTGTCAATGGCCCAGGGAACTTACCTTCTGCAACTCAAACACGCGAGAGGGGATTTCCTTGAGCCTGGCACCAGCCAAGCTGAGGACTCCAGATTTCTCTGCACGGTCAATCTTTTCACGTTGCGTGGACTTGCTGGTCTGTGCCTTTTCTGTGGCCTTTGCTGCGGCTCGCTGGCCCTGCCGCGTCTGAGCCGTGTCCATGTTGCCATCACTTGAAAAGCACCCTCCCATGTTGAAGAATTCCTCAAAGCTGGATTTCCAAACTGGTCGCAATCAAGACCGCAAAACTACTTTGCTATGCTTTGCGTTGCACAAAGGGCCGTGAGGTAATAGTTGTTGCTCAAGACGGACCCACGTTGAGAATTAGAATGAACTGCCTCCAATGTTCAACAGCGTAGCTTGCGACTCTGGTGCTTGTTGGGTTTTAGCGACTTACGTCAAATAAAGTGCTTTTTTTATTCTGTTTGCTCACTCTTCCCATTATTCCAAAAATAGTTGTTCTTCTTATACCTTGAAACTTAAACCTGGGTGGAATCTGCGTTGACATTCGCAAACGAGCCTTGATATCTATTGGGGGCTCCAGTTCAGGCCGGCCTTGAAGAGCAAAGTGAAGCGCAAAAGCCAACAGGACAGCATTCTCTCAAAGAGGGAGCGTTCTAACTAGCAACTCCTTATAGCTTTTGTAGAAAATTGCACGTGTGCTCCTCAAAAAGTGAGTGAGACCATGGCAAGCAAAGCTTTAGGTAGTGTCGCACCTAATGTGGCTTCGACGCGACAAGGTATTCAGTCCTGAATACCAGAAGGCTTCGTAGTTTGCACAAGTTCTCCTGTGGTCTAGGGTGTATTCAACAAGAAAAGCTACGTAGGTATTCTTTTGGCACGGCACGTGCCGATTGATCGTGATGGAAGAGTGCAGGTGGAGCCCATTTAGAGGTCGGTCAACTTTTATATGGTTCAAAAATTATGATTTACTCGGACCTAGCCTAGATTTCAGGACTAAAGCAGCAGCTGCAGCTGCAGCTGCAGACAAGATATGCAAGCACACGTTTGGAATACCCATATGTCAGCTCAGAGAAACAGGGTTGTGCGTTATGCATGAGTTCGACTAATTGTCCTTTTGGTAAATGTCATATTAGAAATTCATGTTTTTGTCAAATCTTGATCTCATACAATTCTAATTTCTGGGCAGACTGTAAGGTTGGTGTAGCCATTTTTTTTGAATTCTGTGACGATATTCAACAACTCAGCGGCCAGATCTGGGTAATAGGAAAGACTATAACTGACAGATTCGTCTTCAGCAGCGTTTAAATCATACAGGCTGTCGGATTTAGATTCAATATATTTGAAGCCATTGCACAGAATCACAAGACCTGCAGAGTTGTCTTCAACAATCAAAGGCTGACCAGAGCGATAATCTACATCGACTTGAGGATCACATATGATTGGCCAAAAACTTGTACTGTCCTTTTCATCTGCTGAATCGGGCGAAAGATTGAGCATTTCCTCAAACGTCGCAAAGAAATCCACCTGACTCACGGGTTTAGTTGTGAGACTTGCATTGATTACATCAGGCCAGTGAAAGATGAATGGGACTCGATGACCACCTTCAAAAGGTGAGCGTTTCTGGCCTCTGAGATTCCCTGTTGTATCAAAACCTGTAGATACAAACTTTCTCTTATCATTTGTGCCGTTGTCACTTGTGAAGATGAGAAAGGTGCTGTTATAGATACCCAAGTTTTTTAAGAGACCAAGGATCTGCCCTAAGCGGTAATCAATTTCCTCCAATACATCGGCATATTGGCCATAAGACGTTCTTCCATCAAAGTCAGGGTGAGGTGCGTGTGGAAGATGGGGTGAAGTTATAGCAAGATACATGAAGAAATTTTGATCTGCGAACTTCTCCATATGGCTATTTATCATTGCCATAGCTTCCATAATACATTCTTCTAAAACAGTGTTTGTGCGGATGCTTTTTCCAATTGACTTTGAGCCAGATACATATGGAAACAATAGTCCAAATGTAGAACAATCCGCATTCTCTTCAACAGGACAAGAATGGTGCATACCGTCAGTATCTCTTGTACGGTTCGAGGGAGGCTCAACAAAGTAATTGTCTCTGATGAAGGCAAGGTGACCATAGTTCATTGATGCAGGAAGACCAAAGAATTCATCAAAGCCATGATCCAGCGGCCCACCTCTAACAGGATCATTGACGTAATCTTTGGGCATTCTGAGGCCAAGATGCCATTTGCCTACCATGTAGGTTCTGTAGTTTGCACGCCTAAAAAGGTGACCAAGAGTGGTGTAGCTATTGAGCAATGGTTTATGTGCTGGCCCAATGGCTCCCCCGTCAGAGTTTTTCCTGAAAGCATAAACTCCCGTCAATAATGCGAAACGAGAGGGGGTACAGACAACTGACGCAGCATGGCCATCCATAAAGTCAATCCCTTGACTTGCGAGCAGCTCAATGTTTGGTGTTCTCACAACATCTGGATTGAACTTGGAGCGCTCCCCATAGCCTTGATCATCAGTATAGAAAATAATAACATTTGGAAAGTCTGCGTCACAAGAACCGCTGCCTCGAGCTATGACTGTGCCAAAGACAATGCAGAGAAGTTGCGCTATGTGAATGGCAAACCTCATTTTCTCAATATCTCGCTTGATGTAAGCTGCTCAGCTCCCGTTTTGCCTAGTATTTCAAGATTATCTTCGTCGTTGTTGCCAAGTAAGACACCTGGCCTTGTTGAAACCACGCAATGGCGTGTAACAATACCTCAAATGCCAGGGGTACGAAACACGCAGGCTAGCTGCCCTCTTCTTCTTCACTTAAACTTCTATAAGGGTATATTGTCGTGCTGCTCTCTTATCTGAACTGAGGAGTGGTTCTCGCTTGGTTTTCTTCACAGGACCTGAGACACCCGCGTTGCTCGACTGCAGCGTCCCATCAACTTTTGAGGTCTACCCTCATGTCGAGGGGCCTAGCCAGATATTTTGACAATCGACCTGCCATCTTCGAGGAGGCCGCACGTAATCATGTATGAGATGGGAAACCTGAGCACTCATGACTGACTGACTAACCAAATCAAGCACAAAATCAATGGGGATACCAATCATACATCAACTCTATGGTCATGGACTGTTCAGCTAAGGTTCGTATACTTTTACCTAGTTAAGTAGGTCATGGCCATTGCGACTTGAAAGCACTTAAACGAAAGGAGAAATGATCAAATTTAGATTTTACTCAAGAGACCATCACGTTGGAAAGGAAATTCGTAGAGGAAATGTGCACGAAGACTGGAGACGCCAAGGAACACCAACGAACTGGGAGCACTATGGAAGATCTACAGGTTGTCATAGCAATATAAAAGATACGAACAAATATTTCAAAATTAAAAACGGAGCAGTGCTGCCTGGGCGCTTACTTCATTTTACTATGCAAGCCAGTGGACTCTCCCAAAGACATGGAGTATTTGTTGGCCGCATAAAACAATCAATTTATCCCCTATGAGGCATAAAAATTATGTGAGTCCAGGCTGCTTCCCTGATTAGGCTCAAACCGTCTCAAGATGGAAGACATTTATTTGGGTACATAGAATATGGGCGAATAATAGCGACAGATTTACACTGAAAAATGCGCCTACATCGACACGAGGCTGAGTTCCATGCGCAGCAAATGCTTCAGGTTAAAACACATCAGAATCTAGAGCAGCAAAGGAGGAATGGTTTAAGCTAAGCTTCATGTTCCACTCTGCAACATGATGTTTTCCGAGAGAATAAAGTCAAATTAGAAAACAAAAACAAACAGTTGAAGCATAGCTAGAATAACATTTAGAGTTCAATTTTTGTGGTACCTGTACCAAGCACACGCACCCCTTACTTGTTGCCTGTCTTGAAGAAAGGGAGCTTGTTGAAGTTGTAGTCATCAAGTACATGGAGGTCAAGGAATAGAACAACTTTCAGCCACGTCAGCAAGGGAAAGTTGTCGAATTCCTCGTATTCGATCTCGAGGGTGTTAGACTTCGTAATATTCGAAAGCAATTGCCTCTGAATAATTCCAAGTGCGTGCTCAATTTCGATTTTGGCCCCTTCGGGATTGTCAACACAGTGGTGCGAAAGTTTAGAGCGCATCACTGATGGGCGATCACGAGTGATGAAGATGGTTTTCGACGTGGTAGGGTGGGCCTTTAAGAACTCATACGTATCGTAGAAGACCCGTGCAGGGGTCCAATTGTGATCTTCACAGGTATCGTAGGTCTCCGGAATTGGGATCGTGTAGATGTCATCTGGCATGCAGGAACCACCTCCAAGGGGAAGTGAAATATGCACAATGTCGAAAGTCCTGTTCCTTTTCTGCCATGGTGCCGGTGAAGTCTCCTGGAAGCGCTTGCAAATCGGGAATTCGCCATCCCATTCAACTTCGGGATCCAGAAGCTGCGCAATTCCTCTACTCAAGAATCTAGTTCCGGAGGACTCAGGGCCTGCAATAAAGATCTTGAAATGGTGTTCATTGTATGCTTCACGGCGTTGAACCTTGGACAATTCGTCGAAAAAGTAGCTCCGTGCGCGGGCAGAAACTATCTGTGGAACGTCAAGGTGGGGGCCACTATGGGATACCCGGAGCAGAGGCCCATGCGTTGCACCTTCAGGTTCTCGCAACCTCAAGGGATCAAGCAGGACCGTTACCCAGAGCGCGGCAACCAATGCCACGCAGAGGACAACAGTTTTACAGTTCCACGTCTTTGGGTTGGTCAGAGTCATTCTAGTTTGGGGTTTGCCTCGACTTCACCTCCAGAATAGAGAATGCTATTAGAATGTAACTCTTCCTTCAAATGTTTAGTTTAAAAAAAAAATAAAAAATGAATATATAAACTAACAACACTAATTAGTCTGGAGGGTATTTTCAACCTTTCTCTTGTTCAGAGTGGGCTAGCGTTAGTTTTATTTTTGGTAATTATAAAAAAGCCTTTTCGTATGCACTGTCTGGGTGCTGCGTTCTAGGAGACTAAACATCACTTGCTGACCTCTAGCCAGCCATCGGTGGCAGGTCCACTCCACTTATATAAACACATTCATTGCCTGCCAAGTGCTACTCCTGTTCGTTAACTACACAAAAACTAGAAATAAGCGCTACTGATTTCTTATATTGTCGTATTTTCCAATAAAAATATTTATTCGTGGGGTATTTAACTTTAAATTTATTTTGTTTTAAATATTTATTCATTTAAATAGAAAAGGTACTTGGGTGGCCCAATTTTCGGTCCAGGTACTGAAACCTAATTCACTTTTTTAACTTTTTTTTTTAAGTTCCAAAGTAAGAAAAACTTCTCTCACACATAGCTAGTAAGGAGTTTAGCATCTAATGTAGGTACATTTCTGTGAATTAAAAAAATAGCCTCCACGAATGCTGTTTTTTCTACCCGATATCCGCTTCTGCCCTTCATAGTTAAAAATACAGCGAACACTAGTTATTTAGATACCTTTGTAGGTTGGTGGTGTGAATTCTTTTTATTGTTTTAATTATATGAGCGTAGATGTATTAATTCTAAATCTTATGAATCGTCTCGCAACCAAATAGCATACGTTGATCATCAATTTATTGATCGTATGGCTAAACTGCGCACGCTCATATTTTCATCGGATCATTGATAATGCTCAAAATGCATGATTCCAGCAAGAGCGTCAGCAGTTACAAAGATTATTGATATATTGCGTGAAGCTCGTTAGACTTAGTTCGCGAGCCTTGTTTCCAAAGGCTTACATATGCGCTGCAAACGCTCTGAAGCACACAATATCAAATAATTTTCAGAAAGTTCGAGCAGCTTTGCACATCCTAGCATAGCAACTTGAAGGTTAATTTTACCAGCGCAACATCCAAATGACAAGACTTTACACCAGTCTTCACTACTAAAGTTCATCTACCAACGAGCATGTAGGTACGCAGTACCCGGACATACAATAGTGTATAAAGTACACCCCTCACGCGCTCATTCTGAGCCATACATAGACTCAACCAAACCCAGAATCCATAGTAATACACTACTAGATTCCAACTTGAGAGTTGGAAATTTAATTTCTTGTGTAGTAAGCTCCAACACCAAACATATTAGAGTATGACTATGCAACTGCAATACTATTATATCCTTATGTCGACACTTCACGATGATTATGAAGAATGACGACACTTAGGTGCTGGAGCAATACTGTAAACGGAGCAGAATCCAGATGCATACTTGGTTGTAGTTCAGACGTCGCCCTTCATTTCAAATACATGGTACGCTCATCCCTTCAAGCCATTCAAATGCACAGATTGAATGGTAGTTTTATAGGTAGGTAGGTATATTGTCCAAGTGCAAGAATTAGAAAGTTTCGCTTTTAAAGCAAAATCTCTGCACGTAGTGGTAAACAGATACAACTAGAAGCTAGCCGGAACCATTCTTCAAAATTTAGTGGCATTGAAGCTTTAGTTATTGACAGAATAGTATAAAGCTTTTCTTTTATGAATTCCAAAGTTGTTGTAGAACAGTGAAATCAAGTTCGCGATAATAATGCATCACCTTGTATCTCTAACTAAAATCCAAACAAATGCATTCAAACGTAACGCTTTGTTTATGACAATACCGGATTCTTAGCTGACGTTCTCGACCTAACTTTAAGTTTATGACCATCTTGCTGGACTTTTGTCATGCACATGCGACATATGAATGCGCATTCTCCCACATTACTAAAAAAACACGATTCTGGGAAAAGAAGAAAATCGCTTCACTCTTGAAACTGGATTGCTACTATCCGCAACCAAGAGTCATGATTTTGACAATATAGCGTAATCTTATATGGGTATACCATAATTTTTTATCACTTCGATGAAATATTCATGTCCCGAAGTAAATTTATGCACGGTGACCAAAGTATTTTGGATATGCACAAAAAGAAATCCTTTCCGAGAACTAAAACAGCACTAGATACGTAAACTGGTAACTCAGCAGGTTGATTTACTACACTACTAGAAAGAATATAATGGAAGTCAAGAGTTTTGCATTAAAGACCAGTTTCAATCTATTGCGTATCCCTTTTAATTAAATAAACAAAACAAAACAAAGGCCTGGCTGGTTAAGAGCATACGCAACATTTGTGAAAGGCTCTGTCATGTAAGGTTGAACAGTTAAATCCTTGATAACCAAAGTCCACTACTAAATATAATTCATATCCTTCATGAAGAATCGCCAAAGCTTTATCACGTAGGTGAGTAAGTAACTACTTTCTGCAAAGACGGACCAAATGTGCTAATTAAAGCAAACAGTGTCTTTAATTAGTGAAAGTGACACCATCCATGGCTTGGGCCCTCAAGATTTGTGGCAAGTCTGCAACTTCATAAAATTGACATATGCGCTGTTGCAGAGCTTCCTTCTTTAAATTTTTCAAGTAAGAATCTATTTCCCCCCTTTCGCTTGCTTTCAAAAACAACATTTGTCTTTGTTCAACGCACTTCAAATCTAGGCAATCGTGTCCATAAATTCTGCGTATTTAGCGCCTAGCATACCAACTACCTCTCTGGAAATACCATTCTGCAAAAACCCTCTTAACGAAAGAAATAAAGAGAGTTTTATTATTTTATTATTTTCAATTTTTTTTTATTAAAAACAATAACAAATAACTAACTAATTGGAACTTTTCAATTTGGCAGAAAGTGGTTGATCTGCTTCTTGCTTTTTTAAGCACTGGTCCCAATTGGGAAGCTGAGAAAGGCTTACTCTACCCCTTTCTTTCTCTGGAATCAATCCTACCCACCCAACTTCACTCTCCTATCAGGCCATTAATTATGTGCGCTGCCGATCACAGCCTTTGATACATATGAAATACAGATAGGTTCTGCCGTCTTCTCTACGTTTTCCGCAAACCATGTGTACTCTCTCTTTACTTTGGCAGGGCTGCTTCACAGCGAAGCGATACTGAAGTCATTGCTTTTTGCTTTTTTTAAATTTTTAATTTTTAAAAAAACTTTTAAAAAGTATTTATATATTGAAATCATAAGAGTTTAACATGAATAAACTATTAAATTATATTTCATAATCAAATAGATCAAAAAGTACCACTGAAAAGAAATTCATCCTAGTCCAGCCTTTTCAGTTAGACGCCTACGCCGACTTTCAAGAAGAGCATTCAAGTCATCAGCTCAGGGCAAAAGACACCACCACTTTCTATGCCAAATCACAACGAAAGTGGCTGCCGTTTGCCGCGATGCAGATTTCAACTGACACCCCCTGGCCTCTGTTCTGACTAATTGAGTGGGTGAGTTAACGCGGTGTTTTTTCATAATTACTTGAGTAAGATAGTACCTCCTCACTTCACTTTTGCTAATTCTGGTTCTTGGTTTTATTCTTCAAGCAATTTATAAAGTCTATCGCGTAGTACGGTGGAATTGCTGCTGTTTGGACAGCCGCAATAACAGTGCGCTAATTTGGGAAAGGCTCCTCTTCGCTGTCGATGTCCATCTTGTACGCTTAAGACAGGCGACTCCGTGAGAGAAGAAGCGAAGCGCACAATGAGGCTGTTCTTACCTCAGACCACTCTGAGTTCGAGTGCAAGCAAATTCGACCCATTGCCTAAGCAAGTATGTGTTGTATGTCATTGGGATTACAAACCGTCTCAATTCGGCCTGAATTCAAGTTATTTCACTGCAATTGGTAAAGAGGAAATGCAGTCGCGAATGAACCGCTTGAGCACACATCGCTGCCTACGTATTGAAAGCGCTGCGTCAATTTATGCAGCTTCTTTCGCGAGGAACCCCATAAGCCCTAACCTGCTTCTTCTTTCACGTATGCCGTCACATCCAGTACTCTGTTAGCGATTTTATTTTTTATTATTTATTATTTATTATTATTTAGATAATATTCTTCCTTTGCAGTGTAACTTGCTTGACTTTCAGTTTTTAAGTTAAACAAATAAGAAAATATATTTACTTCATTAGCATAAATGACGGAGCAAATGTAATAAGAGCTCCCTAACGATTGACGACCAGTAAGATCAAAGCACTTCGTGATGAGTAGTACACCCTATAAGTGTGACTAGAAGCCCCGCGACTGAAACAACTCCGCACGCTCTCTTTTGCTTTCGCCAAACGATTAAAGTCCTGAACTTCAGAGCTTTCAAGTTGGTTTCTAATTGTTTACAGATCGAGGGAATTTGTGTAATCTAAAAGCTGCATTAATGGACCTTCCGCTCAAGAGCTGAGCAGAACAGTCGCACAGATGAAGTCATCATTCTTCGATTGACTTTGTAATGCTGCGTTTGGAATGTTAGCCAGCTAGTGCCATATCGGCGATTGGGGCGGAGGCAAGGAAGTCCGGCCAGTAGGAAAGAGGTTTAGGCACTGTCTGGGAAGCAATTTTGAAAGAAGTATCGAGAGTCGAACAACATTATAAAATATTTAGTTGGTATATATCAAAGAAAATGTAAAAAGTTAAAATCCATGATATAGTGTACCTCAATATATTTTATTCTATTTATAAGCCTGAGGTATATGTCTTTAATTCAAGTTGAAAGTCAGCAATGAACGCTTCGAAGTGACAGAATTCGGAGCAACTTGAGCACAACTTGCTCGGAAAGTGCGTGTACTTCGAGAAAAGGTAGTCAAGACTAAGCCAAGCGCTTTCGACTCTACCAGTGTTGCTGTGCACGGCAAACCACTGCGTGCCCATTATCAGTGATATATTCTTCATAGAAGCATCATTACAGTCTTTTCCTTTCCTGTCTCTTTCTGCTAACAACAAAATACAAGCCTTTTTTTTTTTTTTTCCTACTCAGCTTGATTTTTTAAATTTTATTTTTTAAACATGCTTTTTAATTAATTAATTGATTAATTAATTATAACAATATTAATAATAATGATAGTAATCATAATAATTGCTTGAACAGGAGCTTGATTGATTCCCTTATTGTGCCAAGGCAGCAGCCATCTTTAAATATATTACAGTACCGCCAGACCTGTTATGGCGTGTTTCTTCTCCGAATCCTATTGGTACCCCACCAAAGCTTTCATTCCCAAGTCCTCGCACTGGAACGAAAAGCGAAATGGCCGTCCGTTGGAGAATACAAGTAATACGTATAGCGAAGGATGGAGGATTCACAGAAACGCCCATCAGTGTGTCTGTTATATCTGGTGGAGCGTGGTCGCACACTATGCGAGTAGCATGCGAAGTTACAAAGTTACTTTTTAACTTATTGTTTGTAAAGAAGCTACGGCACTCACCATCAATCAGCAATTATTAGCTCCCTGAACTCTGCACGCAGCTCTGGACCCAAACATAATTGGCTGGTAACAAGGAATGGACAGGAAGTTGAGCGTCGTGGGGTATCAGGAGATGTGATGAGCGATGAAACCACGCTTCAATAGCAGTTAAAGCGCAACATCTTGTAAAATGGGGAAGACGACCCTCTTGCTCTCTTTTCAATCTTCGTTGGGAGATGAATGAATGAATGAATGAATGAATGAATGAATGAATGAATGAATGATTTTATTTTTTTGTTTTTACTTCTTTTTGTGAGCGTGAATCAATTAAAGGTTGATATGACGTAGAGCCAAGTTTCCTAAAAGGGACCTCGCACTTGGAAGGGCTTGCCTCCTACCTTCGATGTCTAGAATACCCCCCTTGGGGTGAGTGTTGCGTTTATTCTAGGAATCAGGCAGCCAGTCAGCCAGTCAGACAAACTTAGTCAGTTGAGCTGTTGCGCAAATACCTGAGTCTGGTTGATTGTTTCTGAGGCTCCTTCGCGTGCCAGGACTTCTGCGGAGGTGAAAAGGTTTCGACCGCATTTTGCCATGGTACGATGGTCTGGTTGATGCCTTTGAAGACAGACTTTTGCCTTCTCCGCAACTTCATAATTTTGCAAAGTCTTGATTTACACGCGATGCTGTAAATGACGCAACCTGGTGTTGTGCAAGAAGTGGATCTATCTTGAGCTTCGCATCGTGGCTTAGGCGCTAAATAGCGGTCATACCTAGTAACTACATACGTACCTCACAGAGATGGAATTGCTTTTTTGAAAAAGCTAGATTATGCAATTCACATAGACAATGTTTTCATTTAAGCTGCCTCAGTTGTGAAGAGTCCGATTGGATCGAGCATTGAATAAAAACGATGTGAAGGTTGTGATGTAATTTGTAACTCCTTACTTACCCACCTACCTACTTACCTGCACACAAGGTATTCACAAACGAAACCATCGGCATACCCAACAGGATAGGATTACCCATTAGACATGTGTCCCATGACACAAGAGGAGCTTGGTTTTTGTCCTTGATGGCTCAATTCACAAACCTGTTATAGATGCGTTCAAGCTGCTTGCAAAGTGGATTGCAACAGTTAAGTTTGTTCATCGATGATCTCAAGTTAGTACTTATTCTCTAGTTAGTACTTTCAAGAATTGAAGTTCTTGTGTGAGTGTAGCGAATAGGCCTGAATAGTTCCAATGTTGGTCTCTTAAATTTAAAAACCTAGAGTTTGTCCAAGAAATTAAATTAAAGGGGTGCACGTCTGACGCAGTACCAAAAGAATAGATATCCATAAAAATAATTTTTGGGTGTTTTTTATTATGATACCAATAGCTTTGTGTGTTTATGTGAAGGATAAATAGTTTTGGAGTTTGTGCACGTGAAAGTTTGACTTAAACTTTTCATGCACTTCGAGGTTTTTGTTTTATTTTTTTTACCAAGTAAATTTAAACCTTTTACATAAATTACCTTGCTTCCTTCCAGCTTCAGTAGACTAATACTAAGCATGGCAATTCGATACTTTACATGATGCAAAACAACTCCTCTTCCAAGCCGAAGTTCCCCGCCTCTTTCCATACCTACTTTATAAACTTCTATCCTGGTACCAGATTACTTGTATACTATTTCTTAAAAGTACAAATTATCAAAAAGATTAATTCTTTTTCTAATTCAAAAGCCTGGCATGCTACACCTTGATATAGAAGACAAGATCGGTAGTGATTTTATGTGCTAAGCAATTCTAAGCAGATGACACAGAACAGAGGTGTACATATTCCTGTTGTCTTGTCTTTGTCTAGAGAGCTAAATTTGACTTGATATATTTTAGTTTTTGAAGCTTCCATGATTCAAAGCCCCTACCGTTACTCTAAGGTTGTGCATTTCAAGTAAAAGATTGAAAACGCTTGGTAAATGCTTTACACTTTCCTTTTCATAATTGAGCTTACATTCTATTATACTTATTTTTTTTTTAACATTGGTTTCTGAAAGAGTACGGAAGTTCCTAGTTGCTAGACCTAGACCTCAATTCCAGCGCTGTTGCGTTACTATGCTAGTGCCTTCTACATTTCCAAGACGATGCAAAGATCTTCACTACGGCTAGCTTATGTATTTACACTTGTAACATGAAGCTAAATTTCGTCTAATTCATTAACTGGTCCATGACGAAAGCTGAAACCTCTTTAGACAGTACCTCGTTCTAATTATATGCACTGAGGGGCAATCATACTGCGCTCTATAGTCCTGCCATGTTCAATTCCAGAGTTTTTCGCGCTTAGATGCACACATATTCTAAGACATGACTAGACCGTCACATGATCATATCACCATGTGTGTCCATTGCACTAAAGGACCTATAAGTAAAAGAGTAACCATTAGTGGCCGAGTTGTGCCTTGCTTCACGACGCTTGATAATGCAGAATTGTTGGAATATAGAAGGACTATCAAGCTTGTTTCTTATATTACAAAAACAATTACCACAGTTAGGAGTTTGGAGTTGAATTGCTTATACTTAGTATAGTACCATGTGAATTATATATATCCTAAAGCGTGTTCTACACTTCTTCATGTAGGAGCTTGTTTCTCAAATAATCAATCAGACGCGTTAGTTTCTAATCTATTCAAAATTGGTGTGGATGGAAGGTGCTTCGTGAGTTTTGTTTTCTGTATATGTCTCTTCATGAGTACTGCTCAAAGCAACAATCAAATCGGCATGTAAACAAATCAAGGCTAGACCCCTTAGAGAAATAATGTGAGTCCTGAGAGAAAAAGCACCTGTAGAAGTAACAACCAGATATATGATTGCATTCAGAAGTAAAGGTTTAGAGATATTGATAACAGAATTTGAATGATGACAAGGGTGATATAAGAACCTGATCTCATCTGCTCTACGTAATACAGATTATGCTCGCCTTGCTATTCTGAATCTAACACAAATTATCACTTCACGTTGGACTTTGTGGGTTCTCGAAGTCCAAAAGTTTAAGCTTAATAATTCTTTGTCCGATTCCCCCATGCCCTGAAGCACCTTGACTGCCAACATTTAGCTGATTAGACTGCAATTTCTAGCGAGTACAGAGAAGAAAGTCTTTTACAAGCCCGGCCCTTACCTTTCCAGTAAAATTCATGAGGAAATCAACTTGACTAACAGGTTTGGCTTGTATCAATTTGTCCTAAGCTTATTTCGACCAGTATCCCGAAAGCTACTCACTGGTAAGCTCGGGACGTTGACTAGCACAAGCGTCCAGTAGGGCGCGCACGGCCGGCCTTTTGAAGTTGACCCCGCTACCGATAATTTTGTATACATCTGGATATTCGCACTAGATATCACCAACCTGGCACTTTACATTCTCTTTTATGCGCTCGACAATGTCAGTTGCGTATATGTGATTTTTTCCAGGGAAACGCCCGAACGGCACTTGCTGAGATGCCAAGCTTCTGTTCGAAGTTCCCTTCTAGCTTGTATTGAAGGTTTGCTTCACGTGTTGTGTTTGGAGCTTCGCGGTTCCTTGGCCATGCCATTTTCTTACCTAGCGTCCACGTCTTAACAGAGACCTACAATCATTATAATATATTCAGTTAATTTATATGGAATAGCAACCATTTAGAGGTTATAAAAGTTTTATATATATAGTCAGTCAGTCACTCATGCTTAACTTTTAATACTTAATTTTAATAATAAATATTAAAAAAAATCAACAAACTTAAGAGTGAATAAAAAATTAAACTAAGCATAGAGAGTACGATTTGTTCCATCTATTAGTCATATATACTTCAATGTGAGGTCCTGTTTCAACTCATTCTAGCTTGTATAGCTCAGCTGGTTAGAGCGTGGAGCTAATAACTCCAAGGTCCTGGGTTCGATCCCCAGTGCGAGTATTCTTTTTTACCCTTTCTTTTTTGAAAGAAATTTGCTTCTGTAAATCCATTCTTTTTTTGTTTTTAATCAAAAATCATCGTACATGAAGTAATTGCGTGGAAACCTCTTCAGAGTCGTCTTATCTTGCACGTGTCTATCAACGACAGAATTTGAACGAATTGTTTACCTTTGTCAGGCAAACTTTTCCTACGACCATTTTAATACTATCTACCTACCATGTCTGTTTCTGGACAGGAAAATATTCATGTACCTGTGCAAACGTTAGAACTTCTATAACCTCAAAATGTTATTAGTACTATGTCATATAAATGATATCTTATAATTAGTCAGAAGTGGCAGCGAGGTAAGAAAATGGCATGGTCAGGGAACCGCCAAGCTCCAAACACTACACGTGAAGCAAACCTTCAATACAAGCTAGAAGGGAACTTCAAACAGAAGCTTGGCATCTCAGCAAGTGCCCTTCGGGCGTTTCCCTGGAAAAAATCACATATACTCAAGTGACGATACTGAGCGCATCCATGGCTGAGGTTCCGGCGGCCCCGAGCAGCGCAGCACAGACCATAAAACTATCAACACCAGAGTGTCCTCTGCCAAGGAAAGGAGGATCTTGAATGCTAGGCTGGTGGTCTATCCAGACGCCATAGTTGTCTGTAAAATTATCGGTAGCGGGGTCAACTTCAAAAGGCCTAACTTGCGTACCCTACTGAACGTCTGTGACAGCAGCAGAGTCGCCCAGGTTGTGATCATGCACCGCGACCTCCTTGAGGACCTTCTCGAAAGAGGAAGTATCAAACTTGTGGTACACGTCCGAGATGCACACGCCGACGAGTCCGACACCTTCTCAAGGCCTCTTGGCATCATCACCTTTTGTAGAGTCGTATCACGGAAAACGAGCAGCGCAAAATGATAGCAACGACGCAGCACGAAAGAAGAAAGCATGCGTAAAGGCGCACAAGAGGACCAAGAAAGAAGACAATTCAGTTCGTGGTAGGAATGCCAATGTCTATTCATCAAAAGATTAACGCGCTCAACGAAGAAATGGTTGGCGTCACTAGAAGTGCTTATAACACTAGTCTTGCCTTTCATTACGATGTGTCCAAAGGTTGAAGAGAAGCCGCGGCACTGCATCAAGATGCATGCATCAGGAAAGACCCAAAATGAAGCTGTCCCGAAAGACGAAAGAGACAATCCTAAAATGCTCGACGATGGCTAAGGAGTATTTGGAGCCTTGACGAAAGCACGGACGCATCTGACTTGGGTCTTCGAAGTACCGTCGGCCGTACGTTATTCAGGATACGTTGAACTTTTTCGAATCTCTCACTGCTGGTCAAGCTTAAAATGAGGTACTAGATGCCCGAAAAACTTGGCACTCGCCCTTCTTTCAAGGTTCGTATAAAAATGATAAAACCAAAATTTCGAGGCCGAGTCACGAAACTAGAACAGATGGAAGAAAAAACCGCAATCTTTCTCAAAAGGTTTCGTACCAACAAGGAACTGCTCCCCGACCGAGTAACCAATGCTATGCGTGTTCAAATGAATCGCCTGATTCGTGTTTGCTTCTGCTTTTTTGCATAGAAAGGTACGCTAAGAAATTTGGCACCTCGTGCGTACCAAAGTACCATAGTCCTGTTGGCTCAGATACAGGAGTACGCTCATGGGAGACCATGCACGTGCGAGCCATCGAGTGAGGCACAGAGAAAGTCACAATACGCATGCTCGATCTCTGTCGCAGCCGATTAAACTCAAGGTAAACTGGCTCAAACGAAGAAGGATAAAACCACCTCAAGACGTGCGTACCTACGAGTAATCCTCAAAACCAAGGACAAGACTACCTAGCTTCACAGCAAGCTTGTACTTTGGCTCTATGAAAAATATTATGCTATTGTTTGGCCTAACTTTGAAACCTCCCAGATGGTCAGCAAGTTAACAAGACGGATTAAAAGCAAGACACTTCAGATAATGTGTTGTTGGGGCCATTCAAGCTGTCGCCCAAAGCTCATTCGCAAAGCCGGGTTTTCTCCGTGTGTGAACTTGTTTTTCGCCTAGAGATTTACCTTCAAGAATATGCAATTAATGTGGTACCACCCACGACAAGCTCGAAATATCTAATAAGGTTTTCGAATGCCCCATAAGCAAACACGTAACCGATCGTGATATCACGTCGCCAGAGGTATCCTTTGGCGCTACCTCATTAAGAAGAAGACTTTTAAAAATGTCTTCGAGCTACGGGCAGGTTTTTTAACGACGATTGAGCCTCCTTAGGACTTATTAGCCCCACGTCGTCTCCGTAGGAAATGCAGGTTTTGCAAATTTTATAGGTTAAATACTGAATTTATGGTGCAAGTAATATTCATACTTAAATAGACAATATCACAAGGAGAAACACATTTTATTACAAACATCATGACTAGGGAAGTTACAATACTCTCAGAATGAAATAGACTTGAAATCGTATCTACGTATTTTAAACAATAAAACAGGGAGGGAATAATCATAGCAGGAATGCAAAAAGAGGGGGGTGGGGGTGAGGAGTTGTAGAAAAGATGAGTCATACTCGTAAGGAAATACAAAATCGATAACGCATTAGTTAAAACAGTGGTTGAATGGGCGTACACGTATTTGAAAATAGTAAGTCAGGTATTGCTGGTGCTGGCAAAACTACTCGCTTCAGAACACATCAGAGAACTGTGGAGGCAAAAAAAAAGCTAAGCATAAAACTTTGCCAATATTTGGTCGCAAATAGCAGTTTTTGAGCTATGGCCCTTTCTAACAATTTGATCATACAAATTCTTGAAATATGGGAGCAACGAACGAACACTCTCTCCACTTCGAAAGACATTTTCAGCAGGATACATATCTAAATCAAAAAGATCCCCCTCCTCAGTTGTGATATATTTGAGCGGCCCACAGCGAATTGAAACCTCGAGATTTATTCCCTCAACCACAAGAGGTTGATTTGCGCGAACATCTGATGCTTTGGTTTTTTCAAAATTTGAGAGAATGGGCCATAAACTAAAACTATCTGGACCAGATTTGGCTGGGGTTTTTGCGCCAATCATCTCGGCAAAGGTAGCAAAAAGATCTATCTGGCTCACGGGGTGGTCCCATGTTCTGTTTGCTGGGATCATATTTGGCCAGTGCATGATAAACGGGACACGATGACCACCCTCGAAAAGAGAACGTTTCTGTCCCTTATAAATCCAAGTCGACTCGAGACCAGTCATAACAAACTTTGTTTTACCCTCAGGGCCGTTATCACTGGTAAAGATCATCAATGTATCCTCGTAGACTCCCTGAGACTTGAGAGTTGCCATGACTTGGCCAAGGCGATAATCCATTTCTTCAAGGTAATCAGCATATGCTCCATATGAAGTCCTGCCAACGAAGTCCGGATGAGGTGTATGAGGCAAATGAGGTGCAGTTACTGGAAGGTACAAGAAGAACTTCTGCTCTGGGTAATTCGTAACATGGTTCTTGATCATTGATATTGCTTCAGCAGTGATGTTACTCATAGCATAGTGCGCACGGTAGGAGCGACCAATTGATAAAGAGCCCTTCCTGCTGTAGGGAAATTGCAAACCGTATGTTTTGCAGTCAGTTCCACCACTGGGACAGGAGATGATGGCCTGGTCACCGTGTTTGCAACGCACAGTGTACTGATCGGGTGGCTCAGTAAAACGGTTGCCTCGAATGTAAGCGAGGTATCCATAATTCATAGAAGCCGGAATACCGAAGAACTCATCAAATCCAACGTCTACAGGGCCTCCAGTAATTTCACCAGTTTTCACATCCCATGGAAAATTCATTCCGAGATGCCACTTTCCGGACATGTAAGTGCGATAGCCTGCGTCTTTGAACATGTTTGCAATTGTGTAGTGCCCGGGCACCATCGGGGGACTTCCTGCGCCAATAGCGCCACCTTTTGGCCGCTGACGGAATGCGTATGTTCCAGTCAAAATTGCAAATCTCGAAGGTGTACAGACCACAGCCCCGGCTGTGCCATCTGTAAACTCAATTCCACCTTCCGCGAGGGCCTCTAGGTTCGGCATATTGAGGATCTCTGGATTGTATTTCGTTCGATCTCCATAGCCTTGGTCATCTGAATAGAAAATAATAACGTTAGGTGTGCTGATAGCTAGAGCCCCGTTCCTAAACGCAAGCAAACTGCTCACAACAGCAAAAAGCCATCCCTGTAATACTGCTGCCTTGTTCACATGATAGGCCATTGTGAAGTTTCGTTTCGTTCCTTCCTTGCAACAGAGCCCTGATTCCTATTTGCAGATCCCCCTCCCCCGAAGAGGTCTATTTTGCTTTCTTGCAAGGAAGGACGAGAACCTCACCAAGGTTCAGGTTTTGCTGCGACTTGCTTGCTGGGTTTCAACTATGCACAACTAGGATCTGCATTATCTACTCTTAGAGTCTATTCTGGTCTAGTTATTTATAACTAACCTATAAAACAAAGTAAAATAAATGGAAGGCCAAACTAGCAATAGGACTGTGCTAACTTTAATAACAGATCATGGTTATTTCCAAGAACGCAACAAACCTTGAGGAGATCGGTATACCTAAACTACCTTCAATATTTCAATTTTCTTAAAGCCAAGATTGAGGATGTTCGTTTGCATTCAAGGTTGCATCCAATAATGCATCTGCTATTGCACGCCGTGGCTAGCTAGAGCAGGACTTTCGTCAGGAGTGCCAGAATTGGCCTGGAGCGTCGAGGACCTCTTCAACATCAACACGTACCTCTTCGACACCAACCAGAATCTCACTCACTTCGCGTACCCAGCTCACACCATCTAAAGGGTAACAGTGGATTCAGGCCAAGAAAACCGATTCTTCTGATCATGCTATCAGCAACACGAAAATGGAAAATGTACTACAGGCAATCTTGCTATCTCCTTCTCTCAATCAAAAAATAAATCAATAAATAAACAAATAAAATGAATCGCATGGACGATCTTGATTGGCCGAGCTCGGTATGCTGAGCTCGTGCAACAGAGAATGAGTTCACAAACGGGTCACCGAGGCTTTCTTTTATTTGCCACGCTGCGAATACAAGGAATCCAGTCGCGCATAATCTAGATTAGATATGGGGAGACAGAAATGGAGACATGACGAACGCGAGAAAAGCGAGTACTAATAGTCGGCCTACGACAAGAGTTTCGATGCATTTGCCTGTAGAACAAGTAGTAGATGGCCAGCCTCCACACCTTTTGTTTAATTTAATTTTCATGCTCACTCACTGCGAAATGCACTCAGTTAGTGTACTTCTCCATGCACTCACTCACTCATGCGTCCATGCGTTCGTTGCTCCACAGGAGCTTCTTCTCGGTTTCATTTGCAAGCTTCTTCTGCAAACAGCAAACATACAAACAAACGAGCATCTCGACTTTGCAAAGGGTTGCTTTCACACGCAACGCCACGCAAGACCAAGCAAGCTAAAGAACGAGCAAGCGATGCCTCGTTTTCTTTCTTTCAATAACAAACTATTTCAGCCAAAGGCCTCCAAATAAATCCCACGCCCCAGCAAAACCAAAGCACCTACCACAAACTAGCTAGCTCTTCTCTTATCTCCTTGTTCGGCAGAGTGAACTTCAGCATCTCACTCAACGAGTCTGACCGAGCTGGCACTCGAGACCGAGTTTTCCCGCCGCGATCAACCTACGTCGAAAGCCTTCGCTTCTAGTCGAGTCCAACGCAGAGTCTCAACAGAACAGCGGCAGTCAACTGGACACGCGAAGGCTCAGTCAGGATGAGAGCAGCAGCCAGAGCAGCGACCCTGTAACTCCGTCACCAAGATTCCCCGTCTGCTTACAAGTTTACATTCATCGCATTGCAGGAAATCAATAAGTAAATCTATTAATCAATCGATCGATCCATCGATGGATCGATCAATCTATTGATCAATTAATCAAGAAAGAGGTAGCACCTGAATACAGGCCGCTAATAGCGTGTTGATTTTATAAAACTGAGGTCAAGGCACCTCTGATTATAGTGTGCTTCTTCAAGTTCAAGTTATAGAAGAAGAAGAAGAAGAAGAAGAAGTTGAGGCTGGTCGTGAGCAGGTACGCACTCACCTTGGTATGGCACACAGGAGTGGATGCATGCGTAGTTCCCAAACAGAGGCGATGTCTGCAGCTCCAGTCGCTCAAATACGAGGTAGAAATAGGAATTGATAATTGCTCATTTTGTTTTGACTCGTAAAAAACTACTACTTACAAACAAACAAACAAACAAACAAACAAACAAACAAACAAACAAACAAACAAACAAACAAACAAACAAACAAACAAACAAACAAACAAACAAACAAACAAACAAACAAACAAACAAACAAACAAACAAACAAACAAACAAACAAACAAACAACCACAAACATGCAGAAGAAGCTTTCGCCAGCCAGAGTGATGTCATCCCGCACTCAAAGCCGCCAACTGGACAGAACTGAAGCGATGGCCCCAGCAAGCAACTTGAGGCTTGCTTTATTAATCCATCAATCCATCAATCATCCCATCAGAACTTCAACCAATACACCAATCAACCAATTAATACATCAAGCAAGCAAGAACTTGCCGACCACTTCGATCACATCGCCAAACCAAACTTGAGCATAGACTGTGCGTGCTGTAAACGAGTGACTGAAAAACTTCGTACATTTGCTCCTGCTACTAAGGTACCCACCCACCCACTTAGCTACCTAGCTCTCTATCTGGCTATGCTGTGGTCGTTGGTCGCGGCTCTTCGCGGTAATGAGAGAGATGAGACTTAGTATCTATCAATCTATCAATCTCTAAGTCAGTCTCAATCTAGGAAGTTCGTCTTCTGAGTTGGATGGGATTGATTGCCTTTTTTTTTTTCTTTTTTTTTAAAAAATAATAATTAAATAAATAATAATTAAAGTAAACTAACAAATAAAACAAATAAACGAGAATGAATATGTGCCAAAAGAGGACTTTTGGATGTAGCAAGTCAGTCTCCGGTAGTCTGATGGATGCCGGCCGGCCTTGGCGTCCCGAGTTAGCTTCAGCAGCAGCTTTGCCCCGTCGCTAACGGTATGGCCGACGAGGATCCTTCGCCGATGCTTGCGTTTGCTCATAACCTAAGTTCTCGATCAAAACACACATACATCATCAATGATGGCGACCAAACAAATAAACAAACAAACAAATAAACAAATAAACAAATAAACAATAACCAAATAAACAAATGAACAAATAAACTGCCGTGAGCAACTTCTCTTCTTCAAGGTGGCTCGAGCGAAGCTCCATCAGCGAACTAGCACCCACTTCTGCGGCCGCTGTGGCACGCCGCGAGGGAGTGAGTTTTCAGCGAAGCAGACCTCTTCGACCGACTTCCAAAGTGAGGTTGATGGGTCGATTCGTCGATCGATAGACCGCTGTGGAGGGCATACCTACTAACCTAAGAAATAGCAACAGAAAGCACTCCGCGACCACCCGTATTGTCGTGGTATCGAGTGCTTTCTCTGCGCTGTTTGTTATTCGTCGCAAAGCAAAGAAAAATGAACCGAATGCACTTATGATGGTTGATTCTAACTGCCATATTACATGTATGATTAGATGGACCCATCGTTCGTTCGTTCATTCATTCATTCATACATACATTTCATTCATACATTACATTTCATTCATAAATTCATTCATTCGTTTATTCGACGTGCGAAAGCTCGGCTCGGCGCGGCTCGAATGGGAATGGAACGTTGCGGATGCAGTTTACGTGCGTGTGTTTGATTGTTTGTTTGTGTGTGTTTGTCTGTGCGTTCAAGGGCTGTTGACCAAACGGAAGCGCTCGCTGGGCTGTCTTATTTTGTTCCATCAGTCCCTTCGCAAAGCAAGCGAGCGAGCGAGCGAGCGAGGCAGGTTACTCCTCCTCACTCGGGGCGTGGCCACGGCCGTAGACGTCGAGGAGCCGCGGCTCGGGAGAGGAGGCGGATAACCACAGCCTCACGGGCTGAGGGAATGAATGAATAGCTGTGATAAACTGACTGAGAGAAGAATTCGTTCATTCCCTCGCGAGTTTGGCAACAAACTCGTGGAGCAGTAGCCATCGAAGACATCTGCGCTTCCTTCCTTCCTTCCTTCCACACGTAGAACTGAAACGTAGAATCTCGGCCATCCTGCTTTGCCGCACTCGTCTGTCAAGTTGTCAGTCAGCGCTTCTGCGGCGAGCGAGGCCTTGAAAGGACTCGAAGAGACGAACGTCTGAACATGTGCCATTCGTCGTCTACCTCCACGCCGTGCCGTGGTGGCTGAAGAGGCGAAGACAAACAAAACGTGGTGCCTCCCTCCATCTTGAACGAAGGCGACAACTTGCCCACAAGGGGGGGGGGGGGGGGGCTGGATTCGTCGCAGCAGGCGGTAGGCACATTCTTTGCTATGAACACGAGCACGACGACTGTGCGTGTGTGTGTGCGTGTGGATTACCATCGATCTCATGGCGCACTCGCTGTGACAATGTTTCAGAGACATGGGTCGGGTTATCGGCAAATCATGAGAAACTCTCAAAGAGCAGCGGGTGACGCCTGTGATTGACTCTTTGTATAACAATCGATCACTCACTCACTCGTTGCATGTACCTGCGTGGGTATTCGTGATCGCGCACCACTCTCAGACGGCTTCTGGGTATCGAGAAGCGAAGTTTGTTCTGAGGAGAACGAAGTTCACCATCACTACATAATGCTTCTTGTATATGGTGGTAAAGAGTCTCTAGAGGTAGCTAGTAATATCTGAGTGCTACTACCAGTCATTAAATCCAGCGAACAACAATGTCATACATGTCTGGCCTCGAATGTTTGTTGTTTGCTATTTGGAGACTCCATCGGGGCAACAGCTACCTTTCAAGATGGCTTGGGATGGACAGCACTTTGGATGGCTTGATAGAAGTTTGCCATTAACAAAATATATACCCTTGTGGGTGTGCGGAGACTGTCGACGGCAATCCTTGTAAATACTGATTGGAACATACTTTTGGTTGTCTTCGTTGCCATGTGGTCATGTGGTCAATGCATCTTTGACCAAATTCAACTAACTGCAAACAAACAGCTACGTGGCATGGGTTGCTTGTTTAGCATGATTTTATAATTGAGGTTGTAACTACTCAGAGTGTGATATATAAGATCTAGTGAGAATTTCAATTAGCTACATTCAATATCTATTGTACAATCCGGTTTTGAAATTAATAGTAATAAACGAACGTCGGTCCCACGTCTTCAACATTTGTCTCCATTTTTGAGATTTGTAAGTAAAAGCATGCGATCAATTGCTGAAGGAGGTACTTATTCTTAATTGTTGGGAATTCTTAATTTAAGGTATTAGGATATTGAGCACCTTATTTGAGAAAATGGCGGCAGTCAGAAACTTTCATACTGAAGAAAATACTTCGTTTTAGCCCGCTGTAGAAGGCACATGTAATGCCTACATACTATTTGAGAAAGATTAGCAAGTTAACAGGGAGAGTTGAAACAGGAATTGAGAATTTGATGGGTACTGCGTGTTTGATTCACTGAAAGACCAGAAAGTATTCAATCCAACTTGACAAGGCTGAGATTAAAGTTGGCTTATTGGTCTTAACCTGGACTCACCATACATGTACACACAATGCATGGCAGTTTACTACCGTTGTTGGCTTTATTAATCAGAAAGTAAAAACTTGTTGCAAACAGCTGTTTTTGAACTGTGCCCGTTACGGTAGATTTCCTTTTCAGCTTTACGAAGAAGTTTCTTGTATTTTTTGCGATTGGCACCTTTGTATGGTTTTATTTCACTAGGTTGTTGCTTTAAGTCGTAAAGTTTTGACCTTTTAACTTGAAGCCACTTGAAGGTGTTACAGCGAACCATTAGGCGACCTTGGTCGTCTTCAGCTACAAGAGGCTGGTTTTCCCGAACATTCATGGATGAAGCTGTATCAACGTCCTTCAGAACTGCCCAAAGACTGAAGCTATCCTTTCCAGCGCCGGAAGGCAATGTCGTATTAGTCATAGCTGCAAATGTCGCCATAAAGTCAACCTGACTCACAGGTTCGGCCCATGTGGAATTGGCTTTTATTTGATCAGGCCAATGCATAACAAAAGGGACCCGATGACCACCTTCCCATAGATCCCGCTTCTCACCACGATATATCCATGTTGAATTCAAATTAGTCTCCACATACTTGTCTTTATCTTCTGTACCATTGTCACTGGTAAAAATTAGCAGAGTATTTTCATACACACCCAGCTGCCTGAGAGTTTTCATAATTTGTCCTAGACGGTAATCAATTTCCTCAAGATAATCGGCATAAGCACCATAACTAGTGATCCCAACAAAGTCTGGGTGAGGAGTGTGCGGCAAATGCGGAGCAGTCACAGACAGATATAAGAAAAATGGCTGTGAAGGGTAATTTGCGACATGACGTTCAAGCATGTCAATCGCTTCGTAAGTCATGTTGCTGAGACAATAATGCGCACGATACGATGGACCCACGGAGATGTCACCACTTGTTGCTGAATAAGGGAATTCCAAACCAAACGTTACACAATCCTCTTCGCCGCTTGGGCATGATACGATTGAGCCCTCCCCCTCTTTAACTTTCTTCGTTAGCACATCAGGAGCCTCAACAAACATGTTACCACGAATATAAGATAGCCATCCATAGTTCATAGAGGCTGGTATGCCAAAAAACTCATCAAACCCGCTATCGGTTGGTCCACCTTCGATGACTCCGTTCACAAGATCATCGGGCATATTCATGCCAAGATGCCATTTCCCGGACATCAACGTCCGGTACCCAGCAGTCTTGAACAGATTGGCAAGCGTATAGTAACCCGGGATCATTGGTGAGTCATCAGCCTCAATCGCGCCTCCGGCCGGATTTTGTCTAAAAGCATA
Organism: Schizochytrium sp. TIO01; assembly: GCA_004764695.1. Taxonomy (NCBI): domain Eukaryota; class Bigyra; order Thraustochytrida; family Thraustochytriidae; genus Schizochytrium; species Schizochytrium sp. TIO01. The sequence goes on along the minus strand of SMSO01000014.1, from coordinate 2,629,402 downwards.
AGTTCCAGTCAAAAGAGCAAAACGTGCCGGCGTGCAAACAGCGGCACCTGTATGGCCATCGGTGAATTCTAAGCCGTTTGCTGATAGGGCCTCTAGCTCTGGCATGTTAAGAATGCCTGGATTATACTTCCCGCGGTCACCATATCCCTGATCATCAGTATAGAAAATTAGTACGTTTGGTTTCACAGCATATGCTTGACTAGCCCAGAGCAAAATACTCAGGGTCACGGGGAAACATCTCATAAGCAGCATTTCAATGCGTGAACGCGCGAACGTTTATTTTCCGTACGAACAGACCGACGAAATTAGGATCAACTTGGTGTTGTTTGCTAGATAAGATCAGCGATTTGCCACCATGCGCAAGCTAAGTCTATTGACCCGGAATGCGAAATACTAGTATGCAAATTGGTTTAGCTCCTAGCAGCTAATTGCAAGGAACCCTTTCCTTACTTTTGCTGTGCTACTTGGCGGGGTGCTGAAGACTTAAAGCTTGTTCTCAGCCCCTCCGCACCCTTGAGGGTGTCTCACAAGCCCACGTGCAGCTTTCCCAACCCAAGTGATGTCCTCGTCAAAGCACAAGCTCTTCGACGCTATCAGAGTCTGGGTTCAAGAATAGTACGAGTGAACACCTCGTTTCCCACGAATGGGGTATTGCTCAGGCAATCAATACTGGAGTGCCAAGCCACTGCACCGGAGCAGCTTTTGACAGCCCAGAAAATAGTTTGTGTTGCAAAAAGACAAAAGTGTGTTCAGGGAAAGCGAGCTCGGCGGACCGTGCAGGTGCTAACCTCGAACTGAATAGTCTAATTTTTTCTTTTTGGTTTGTGGACTGCAGCTAGTTTCCAGCTCAAGAAACTTTCAAAGCATACTAGACCTTGCAACATTCTTGGAGCGTGGTGCCAGATTTCATCACGGCTTGATGAAGTTCTCTTACTTTGTTGGGTTTTCAACTTAATCATCAAGTGACGCGGAGTTCAGTCTTACATGACAGAAGGAAGAGGAGAATTACACTTATCAAAAACAACTCAAGGGTTGCATGTGAGGAAGATATGAAACATCGCAGGGAGTACGCACGCTCCTATTAAAATCAACGCAAGGGTTGTATGTGTGAAATATATGAAATATCGCGCTCAGGCCTCGGGAGAGGCAAGCAAGCAGGTCAACTCAATACTTTTAGTTCATAACTGAGCATGATTAAGCTTTACAAAACTTAAATAAACAGGCTGCGGCAGTTTTGCACCATCAAAGATCATAGAAAAGAAAAGAGAAAAGAGAAAAGGTGGTGCTAGGTGTTTTGACTCAATCTTCTGAATGGAAGGAGTCCTTGATGGTAATAATGACTGAGGACCAAAATGGAGAGCTTCGACCTTTGCAAGTGTTTGCTAGTTGTACAAAGGTTCTGGCAAGAGATTAAGTGTCGTTGCGAGAGCTCTCACATCAAATTGGTTGGGCGACTTTATGCTATTTGTCCTCCTGACGTCCTGGAGTCATCCAGAGGAGTGATCAGGGATGATCAACAAAGATCCCTTTTTCATAAAATTAAAACTTGAAAAGTAGAAGAGGTGAGAAGATGTCCCGTGAAGATAACTTGTCAAGTTCTTCTGGTGAAGGTGAGCTTTGGGATTCAAAATTTTAAAACAAAACAATCAAAAAACAAAATCTTTTAAAATATTGAAACTGGAGAGATTACCTCTTGGATGACCCTACAATGTGAGTTCGCCAGCCCCTTGAGAATATGAGGGGTTATGGAACATCAGCTCGAGTACCCATCTTCGCATACTCGTGGTGCTGGATGTGTAGGAGTAACTACCTGCTCCGCGCTGGTTTAGGGAATATACGAGGGGCTATGGAACATCAGCTCGAGTACCCATCTTCGCGTACTCGTGGTGCTGGATGTATAGGAGTAACTACCTGCTCATGGCTGAATCACACAAAGTACTGCCCGGGTCGAAGCTAATCTGTTAGTTTAGGATGAACCCATGTTCTTCATACCAAACATGATTTGCAGTACCTAGCATTGTGATTATACAGAAGGTCCATTGCAGCTCAAAGTACAAAGAGATGAGATCTCTCAGTGTTAGTAATGATCCTCTTGCAGGAATCAAGAGCTACCTAGCATGCTACCCATTTGTTTCTTTAATCCTAAGTAAGTAGGGCTTGGATTGGATGCAGCAGTTAACAAGATAGAAATGAATTATAAATAAAATGCTGCTCAGTTGTAAACAAAGCTAATACCTATCTTTTGGGAGATAACATAAATGATTTAAGAAAATACCATATTTCTTGGCGGCGAGTCTGATATAGATATGGGTAACGTCAGTTAAACGATCTTCTTTGGATTTTGTCCATCCATTTTTGGTATTATCCCTTTATGCAACCTACGAGCATTGGAAAAAGTACCTTAACTCCATCAACACAACAGAAAATTACTTGACAACTGAGAAAGGTTGTCTTTGGTATTCTTGAGCACCCCTGAAGCGTTTTTAAATGTGAGGCTCACTGGGCAACTGCAGGCTAAAATTGCATACAATCGTGCAAAGAAGTAATATCGGTGTTCATAATTCCAAATAGCTCGGAGTTATTGCTTTAAAAAGAAACGCCAGTCTAAGAACAAACATGTTTTAAGATGATCCATCATTGTCATTTCTGTTGAGAGTTCATCATAATCCATTGTATTCTATCAAAAATTTAACTGTTCATTGCAACTGACATGAGTGTGCCACGCTACAATTTCAACACTTCAGTCAAGAAATTTTTATGGAGCCTAGGAGCGATTTCAAACTATCAGCGGCACCTGTGCACCCCACATCAACTAAATTTGACAAGAAAATATTTATAGCTAAAAACACAAACATATATGCATAAAAGGTATAAATAGTGCCAGAATACTTTCTACTTTCACATGTTCATTCTGATTTCCAACAGATGATTCTGATGAAAATAGGTATCAGAATAGTTTACAAATTCGATCGGATCACGGGGAAGACGACAAAGCTTCAGGTGTATAAAATGAAGAAAAGTTTTCGTCTAATTGCCTGCGAAAATCCTCAAGAGGCATCTCAGAAGAAAGGACACTCTCACCACGCAAGGACTTTATTTTGGCTGCCAGCTGCGCAGCTTCACGCCGTAGCTCATTGGGAGCTTTCTGTATGAACTCACTGACTACTCTTCGCAACTGGATTTCTTTTTGATGGCGTTCGTTGCTTGCACTGTCTTCTCGCGAAGCCGCAGCCTTTTGCTCGCGTAATAGCTCCTTGTTAATTTCTGGATTCAAGCTGGCATCTTGCACCACTCGCAAGATGGTTTTAACGGAGTTGGCTGCAGTCTTGCTTGAACTTAAGCTTGAGTCTGACGTGTTAATCCGTACAAATCGTCGTTGGGGTGTGGGTGGTTCCATCAAAGTAGCCATGCGTTCTATTACACTATCTGGCACACGCCGGTGGAAGGGATCTCTGGATTTATTACGTTCCAGTGCTACTTGGAGGTTACAGTCAACTAATATTTCCAAATACCCTGCGCCAAACTTTTGAGCAAGTTGCCTGAACGGAACTCGCATGCTCTGGTAGTACATATTATCGTCTACCAAGACCAATACTTTCCTTTTCGAATCCTTTGCATCTTGTAGTGCACCTTCTACGCGCCGGATGCCCTCTTGGCGTGCCACATGCCACATTTGGGCTTCAAATTTTGCCGTTTCTCTTCCGAAATCCCCTTTCTCAGCGTCTTCGAGCGCATCAAATTCCACGACTCTCACTGAGACTTCATTCTGATCTCCAGAGATTTGAAGTTTCCTGCATAGCTCAGATTTTCCCGCGCCGGGCACTCCCACGAGCACTCCTATCACGGATGCGTCATAGCGCTGATAGCTGCTTTGCATCCCGTCCTTTACAGGATCCCCACTAGTGCCACTCATGAGCCCCTCCTCAGTCAGCTCTTTCTTTCACTTTTAGAGTGCCTTTCTACAAGTACGCCCCCCTGCTAACTACAGACGTATCCAGCAGCTCAGCAGCTCACGTTACCTCGCTAGTCCCTCCAAAGACCACTTCGATTCCAAAGTGATCGTTGCGAGCCCAGTTCTGTTTGTTTTCTTTTCACTCATTCGTTCGTTCGACTTTTCATCAATTTCCGTAGTTTTTGCTTCAACAACGACGACCCCAAAGAGCCAAAGCTGGGGCTTCAGCTAACATCGACGCTCCGGCTTTGGCGGTCTATAATAGGCTGCGGTAGATCCCTCAACCTCTCGCGACGACTGCTCGAAGAGTTGTTTTCGAGACAAAGACGGCGCGTGAAAGGGTGCGTTTTATTATGACAGCTACAAGCACTAAAATAGTCTGTATGTAGCAAACAAGCAGTATATAATACTTGGAGACTCAGACTCTCTGCTTCAGGCCACAGGGCAGAGCCCTTTTGAGCAGGGCTGCTCTTCCAGGCGACGCGCCGCTGCTGGCCCGCGCCCTGGTTCTACTGTCAAAACAGCCGCTGTGTCAGTTGGTTTTGTTCATTCGTCCACGGGTCCGATATCACGCTCAGCATCGCGTACCACCGTCAACGGCAAGCTTCGCTTGCTACTCGCTTGTTGTGGCGCTCTATAACTCAAGAGAAGGAGCTGAGTGCGGCTGCGGCAATAAACGGAGTCTTACCGTGTGCTCTTGATTGCGTGAGGTTCGTTCGATCAAACAATTCAACTTGGTGGTTTCGCTCTTCTTTCCTTTAGGAGGTGGTTTCTAGTGTGATTTTTAATACTTTGTTGAAGAGAAGACCCCCTTGACAACGCTGCGACGTTGAGCTCTAATATATTAATTGTTGAGCCTGAAAGTACTTAGAGATCTCTGAGAATAACCTACAGCTTTGCTTGAACTGGGAAGCGCTAGAATTCAAGGAAATGGAGTCTCTAGGGACCATGAACATTGCTGAAGACTACTTGGAAGTGGGAAACGACGAAGATGCAATACCAGAGGCGCTTACAACACTCAAGTCGCCGCAGCAAGATGAGAGTCTCCAAGGGCATATATTGCAGGAACAACTCCGACTACACGTGCAACGGCAGCAGGAACAGCAACTGCAACAAGAATCACAACTACCGCTACCATCTCAACTGCAAACGCATATTCAAACGCCAGCATCTCAAACTCAAAATCACGTACATGCTCAAGCACATCAGCAGCTCCGAGTCCGCGGGATTGCACCAATGCTTGCTCCAGGAACGCTAGACTCCCCTTGTTTGTCAGATAAATCCTCATGGTTCGGGTCTCCAGAATCGTCATCTTTGCGTCGACGAAGATCGTCACTCTTTGGGTCTCCCGGGAGCGCTGCACAGGTCGAACTCTCACCAGCAGGCCGAGCACTTTTAAGAGGGGCTGCGCAAAGCTCCAAAAAGGTACTGAGCAGCAAGAGACTTCCACGTCGTAGCGATCGTCTCTTTGTTACTGGCGATCCCGAAGACCTTCGACACATGCTTCACGATGTTCGTGTGCTCCATGAAGCAAGGTCACGTGCCAAATTGAGGGCTGATAATAGTCTCCAACTTGCACTAGAGGAAATTGCTAAGGTATATGATTCAAAGCCTACCGCTGACCCCGAAATTCTGTATGCTCGCGAACGTATAGAAGATTTAGCCCAGCGGTTTCTAAATGCAAGCGTCCTTGAATCTGATCATGAACATCATACAAAACTAGTGGAGATTGTGGAAGAGATTTTGCAACTCAAGTTCTACGAAAGCAGATGCTGTGCAATCTTTCTTTTTGCAGTTGCCCCTTACACACGTCGTGCCCTGGCTATCGATCTACTCACCGACGAGGACCAAAAACATTCTGAACACCTAGCTATGCGAAACTTATGTAGTAGCAGCTGTGATTTTGATCTTTTCACTCCTCCAGCGCCATGCTCGGCCACACCAGACTCCCCCCATAGTACTTTTCATGGAGCCTCGGATACAGAGACTCTTGATGACCCTTCAGAGTACTTTGAGCGTGAACTTGCTGGCTTTAATGATCGTCTCTCACATCTGCAAACAAAAATTGAATCTAAGCAACGTATGCAGTGCCCTGCAGCTGATACTGTTGGAAGTCTGACCCCGGGTCGCTCAATCCCGCCAAGAAGCCGGCCAAGTCGATCAATTACGTCAACCACCGCGACTCTTTCACTACCTGCACAGCAAAGCTCCTTACGCCATGCCACAAGCGGGGCTATTGCATCCGCTCCTGTTAGTGCAATAGCAAGCAATAATACTGCAACAATCGATAGCTCGGGAAGTATTGTCTCTATAACAGGTCCTTCTTCGACTGTCAGGCTGAAAGGTGTTCGTTGCCGCATTTGTGAAGAGGTGATCCCGCGGAGTTTGGCCGCAATTCATTTTAAAAATTGCCTGGAGTCATACAAGGACATTTATAAAGAGTGTCGACTAGAAAGTCTCCTTGCATCGCTCAAGCGCGCCCGCACTAGAACTCGTGCTCCTGAAGAGATTGAAGTAATTTCCTTTGAGGAATATGCGGCAATTATCGATCAAATTGCTGCTGGTATTAATTATATTGTTGAGGCTCGAGCGGGTGAGGATAATGGCCTGTCTCCCCATTCACGAAGGCAGATTCTTGGTCAAGCACAAGAGTCTTTGGCAAATGTATTGGACAGCCTCGGAAAATCACCAGCCTATAGCAGCCTCAAGGCCCTCACTGTTGAGGCCCTTGATCTTGCAATTGCGCAATCATCAAATACCTCACACCGCCGTAATTCAAGTGTAACGAAGCGACCCCCCAATCCATCACCCAAAGAATTTGACTTCACAAAAGTAATTTCGCGCGGTTCTGTTGGTCGGGTTTTTCTTGCCGTGAAGCGTCGTACCGGTGATGTTTATGCTGTGAAAGTCATGGATAAAGCAGAAGTCATGCGGAAAAACCTTGCTGCTCGGATTGTTGCCGAGCGTAACGTTATGGCCCGTGCAGCAGATTGCCCATTCGTGGTAAAGCTTTATTTTTCGTTTGAGACCCGCACAAGGCTGTTCCTGGCCATGGAGTTTGTCCAGGGAGGCGATATCCTTTCATTACTTAATACATATGGGGTCATCCCTGAGGGAGCTGTTCGGTGGTATGCATCAGAAATTGTGGTAGCTCTCAAATATTTGCATGAACAGCTTAATGTATGTCATCGTGACCTGAAACCGGACAATATTTTGATTGGACGCGACGGACATATTAAGTTGACGGACTTTGGACTTTCTCATATTGGTATTGTTCAGGGGCTTGATGCATCGACAGGCAAGGACTTATTACCTCCTAGCTCCGCATCTTCTTCTGGGTACCACTCTGACTCTGTTATTGACCAAGAGAACTATGGTAGTTCTTCTTCTCAAGGTCGCCGTCGGGCATTAACAAGAATGCAATTTGGTAAAACCCATCGATCGTCTTCTCCTTCAGCGCATGCTGAACGACGCCGTCTTATGCGTAGCCAAGTAGGCACACCTGACTATATGGCACCTGAGATCCTTCTTGGAACCGGTCATGGCTTTGCTTGTGACTGGTGGTCGCTCGGTATTATCATATATGAAATGCTGTTTGGAATGCCTCCCTTCAATGATGAGACGCCCCAACGCATTTTCAACAATATTCTCTCTGGTAAATTGCCACCCGAGGAAGCCCGGGCCCCTGTCACTGCATCAGACCTGGCGTGGGATCTTCTTGATGGCCTGTTGCAAACAAATGCCAACAAACGGCTTGGAAACGAAGGCGCTGCTGAGATTCAGGGTCACCCTTTCTTTGAAGGCATTAAGTGGACTATGCTAGAATCTGGTAATTTCGAAGGCGAAGAAGATACTGTACCATTTATCCCTCGCCTGGATTCTGAAGTTGACACCAAATATTTTGCAAATAACGCAGATGTGGCGGAGGAATGTGTTCAACCGAATTCATCCCGCGCAGAGGACGGTCGTGCAAGTCACCATGGCAGCAGTAGCATGAGTAACAATAGTGTTTACAGCAATATTGGGGCTGTTAGTATCAAGAGTAATAACAATTATGGGAGCACCAACACTGTTGGAAATGAACATGATACCATGAGCTATACAGGCTATACTAGCACCAAAGCAAGCCCAAACAACTCGTATCATAGTGGAACAGGCTTCACGAGTGAGTTTGAAAAAAAATCTTCACGTGGCTTCAATCCAAGTGCGGAAGATAACGACTACATTAGTGGGGAAGGTCAGAGTCTTGTCATGGATGATGATGAGTATGACCGAGAGCTTTCTGATGATGAAGAGGACGAAAATGATTGCATAAATCAGGATGATGCTAAATCCCCCCCCCCAACTCCGTTCCCAGAAATTAACTTTGCTTTTAGTCAGGTTTCTAATCTCCAGAAGCTCAACATCGCCGCTGCTGCCGAGGCTGAGGAGTCTGAGGAAAACTCCGGTCTTTATGAGGATGAGCTTGAATATAAGCTTTCGAATAAATAATTTTTTGCTCATGCCTTGTACAAAAACGTAATTATTTCCTTGAGATCTACCCTTGGTAGCCATTTTTTCTCTCTTTGTTGCCTCTTTATGACGAATTTAACAAAGTGTTGGTGAGCTTTGGGCTCATTCCTTTCACATGGTACAATTAATATGACTTGTTGGTGCACACCGTTTTGTCTTAATTCAGTAATAAATTTGAGATCTTTTAAGTTTTGAGGAACACGGTTATTTTAAAGTTAAAAAATAGTTATTAAAAAAAAGGAAAAAAGTGGCCGTTGAAATGTACCTCGTCAACAAATATGACTGACTTCTCTTGCTAAATTAGAATCCAAAAAATGATTCTTTTGGTTTTAATCAACCCTATTTATACTGAATATAGTGCTAGCTCTCTGCTGTTTTAAAGAGATCATGTTCAATATATAATGGTGCCTATCATCTGTACGAAGCGACATCTGCTGCCGAGTGTCACTAAAATCCATTCAACGACGTCTCAAGTAAGGTACAGTGACATTGGTTGAGGTCGTGTACTCCATCAAGAAACGTTGAAAGGAGGTGAGACATTGCAGACATTGATTACTGAGTGACACTCTCTTTTTCATCAACTGGAAAGCAGATCATGTTTAGAGAAGACTTGAGCGCTGCTGAGCGGAAGTCTGATGATCACGAGACTAAAGTCAGCGGTGGTAACATTCATACCTATCGCAGTGCACATGACCATGCACAAAAGGGCGGAGAGGTAGAATACGGCGTATCTGTAAGAGTGCGTGTGAGCAACGTCTCGTTTATCGTGGCAGTAGGTGAGGCGGGGCAGTCTATCAAATGGCTTAGCTTGGTAGCTGCACAACGCTATGAATCCCTTGTGCAAGCACACGGCAAACAAAGACAACGTGAGGATGCTCTTCTAGACATGGGAAATTATTTGCCTGTGGGTGTTCGTTGCGGTGGTGAGAATGTGGACTCAACAATGACGATCAGCGATGCAATCAACACATTTGGTCCGAAACGCCACGGCGAGGAACGTTGCTTGGCCGAGTTTGAAGTCGAGTTGTCTCTCCAAGTGAAACTTGGTGAAGACGGCGCACCTGAATATCAAGAATGGCAAGCTAATGCGTTCTGCTCCTCAAATGCTGGGAAGCAGCATGCTCGACGCCAGAGGGCAAAACTTGGCCTTGATGAACATGCTCATGACGAAAGCAAACAAAGAGAAGAAGATGACCAATTTGACCCTCGCAATGGTATGAGCGGTAAATTTTTGCCACCTGGTATTCATACGTTGTTTGATGGACCTGAACGGATTGCATTTGAGGTTGAGCGTGACTGGCGGAATATTCGCAAATGCCAAGACTTTAAGATTTGGTTTTCAGAATCACGCACGGGTGAACTCGACGAAGAAAAGGAGGAGGACACCCGTAGCGCGGTACTTAATGCCTTTGAGGATCTCTGTCATATCATCGACTATTACACATGGACAGGCCATCGTGCCGATCCCTTTTCTTTAACCTTGGATGAATGTAAGCACCTCGTTCATCATTGTGGTCTTGTGGATCTTAAGGAAACTCCAAAAGCAGTTGATGACATGCTACGAAGACTACGAGCTGGAATCCGCGATGCTGATCCAATCAATGCAATGGTAATGCGCTACGAGGTTCTTGGTATGGTGTTAAGTGTGGCATCGTCACAGTTCTCAACAACTTCAGTTGTAATGCTGTCAGAAGTACAACGCATTTTGGACGAGTGCATCACATCGCCTGCAAAATCACTTCAAAATGCAGACAAAGTTGATTCGATTCGGGCTCCCATGTGGCGCCAAGCTGTAACACGTACATTTCGTAGTCGCAGGGCAAAAGAACGCGAACCCGCACGTAACTTCGAGGCAATGTTTGAGAGTGCATGTATTCAGTCCCAGGTGCATGGCACTCCCGCAGTCATGTCGCTACAAGAGTTTATGCTTTGGTGTGACGATGCTTTGCCAGCAGACGTTGTGGAAGCATGGATCGGGTCAGGCAATCAGGGAGAAGAGAAAGGTTCGGAAAGCAAAATTGTTTCGGGAACTACTCCCATGGATCGCTTGGATCGTTGTAAAGATGTTTTCTCAAGTGCACAAAGAGCCTTTTTGAATCGTAAGGCAAGTCCATTATCTGGACTTGTTCTTTCCGACTTTCTCCTAGCAGTATTGCAAATCTTGCGCTACAGTGAAGATGATGAGGAAGCTTGGAAGTCCCGCGTCGGCGCTCACAATTTTTTAGATTTCATTCAGCAATGCGCAAACCGTGTTGGAGATGCTGCATAAATTAATCTGGCAGAAAATGAAATACCAACATCTAAAAAGAACTTTGATATATATATATATATATATATTCTAAATTTATTCTCTCTTGCATTGCGTAACATGTATCATTATTAGACGGGCTTTACATAAGTTCTTCATGAAAGTCTATTATGGCTGAGTCTTGCAGCCTTCAGTCTTAACACTAGATAAGATGTAAATTTTTATCAGCTGAGAAGAGGTAAGATAAATTTGTGCGCTTACTTGCTTTCTTATTGTTGTACAAGCATGATATTGAGGCACGACTCCACGCAGAGTTGGAAAGGCTCATTTGCATATCAACAAGGGACCTGGGCTGACTCAAGTGAGAGAGGGAGCATCACAAAGATGCTGGTTGGTTTTGTAGCACGCGGGCCGCACAAAGAATTAGATCAGTTTAAGTCATTCGAGCGTAGTCGCTGCGTGGGTCAGCGCGCACAATGATGACCTCTCGGGCACGAGGAGACTTCTTTCCACAGTATCGCAAGCAGCAGCATACAAGGCAGAAGAAAATCACAATGGGCATGATGAGAATCCAATTATACATTTGACATTTTCCAACCTGCATCTCAAGCTTGCCAAAAACACTCAGGCTAACATCTACTGTGCCCCAGTCTTGCGAGCAAAATCTTGCGGGTGGGCATTCACAGCCTCCAAAATTATAGGAGTAATTAGATAAGCCAGAGGTAGAGGAAATAGAGCAATAGTAACCATGGCTAAAGCCATGATCTGATGGACGGAAATGCCAGTAGATATTGCCTGGAAGCTTAAAGACATATTCATCATAGATAAAGGGACACGTATTGTCGTCTACATCCCTCGCCTCTACCACCTTGCCCATTGCTTGCGCGGAGTAGGTTGGAGTACTGCGAGTTACCATTTTCTTGCAGAACTCCATTTTCTTTCGTTTCTGGCACGATAGTCACCCCACTTTCTCTGTCCTCTTCGCCTGAGTCAGCAAGAGCCCACTCGAGGGCGCTTGCATCAGAACTCGCAGAGAACTTGGGCTTAACTTCTGCTGTCATATCTTCGACAGCATGCACCCTTTCCAGACCAACTAGCACGAGAACGGCGAAGACTACGCTTGCAAAGAATGATCGTCTTGAGCGTCGGCAGTTGGAGACTCTCGTCATCTTGCTTGCCGTGGAAGCGTGTGATAGCTCGTCCGTAGTATAATGCACGTATGTGAGAATGAAGGTTATTCGAGCTCGCTAACGGGGTCTAGTGGTCAACGCAGTTGGGTTTTCTGGCGAGTTCTTTGGAGCTTGGGCAAGTTCCGGGATTACTTTCATTATTACTCCCTGTGACGCTCAGGCCAAATCAAGTCCTACTATTAAATTATAAATGAGATTGTAATGTGCCCAAAACAGCAATTCCTGAGGCTTCATATGATAACAATCCTGCAAAGGGGCATGGGGTACACTGGGTTCGGACTTGGTGAGAAGAGTTGATGTTGGTGCTTGGTAGCTTTTGTAGCTCAGTTGCAAAACCCGAAGTGGTGCGATGCAAAGCAAGAAAGAAGAAGTCGGGAGGGAATCTTTAAAAATCCTTTCATCGTTTCCATTCATGTGCTACAAAGTAAATTTTCAGGGGAAACAAAACTAAATGGGCCCAGCCCTAAATAAATAATAAGAATCTATTATAATAAGGCTCTATTTTCTGATCCTGCATTGTATATGAATGAGTAGAAACCATTCGGTAGCATTAATATTGTATTATTATTGTTATCATTATTATCATTAATTTTCATTTCAGAATCCTTCTTGATTCCAGCGCATAACATGGTGCGGCACCCTTTACAATATTTATAGCTCAGTATACAATCACTCCAGCAAAAATAAACAGTTGTCTCCGGTATGTTTCCACTTGTTTATTTCTGCAAACACTGAAGGGGCAATTTGTGAAAGGCCAGATAACACGTAACTTGGATAAATTGTTGAGCCTCTCGATGCGATACTTTCAATTAAAGCACATGCTAGATTATAGTGTGTAGTCGTTATCTGCATCACCGCCCGGTTAAGCTTCTATTTGCCCGCATGATGTTCTCTCGATGTTGGCACTAGCAAGCTCCCTTCATTGCATGTATCCAGCTCATGACCCATATCTGTCATTTCGCAAAGAACTACTAAAATGGCCTATTCATTGCACAAGACAAATAGCCCCATTAAAACACAACTATCGCTAAAGAAATGACTTTAAAACTTGCAAAACCCAAACTGAGTTGGACTCGTGGACTCTGGAGTCTACTTTACTTGCAGCTTTCTGCGCAGGATACCAGCTCCAGACCTCGCGAAGGGGTTCGTGGAGTCGAAGCTTGCATTATTGTGCTTCGCTGCTGTCTTTCAGGCTCAGGGAGTCTGGAGTCTGCGATTGACCGACGGCGTGAAGAAATAAGAAATAGAAGTTCACTCTTTCAAGGAATAGACGCACGTCCAAAAGCAAGCAAATAACTATGAATACTCAGCGACCACCACTGAGTCCAGAAGAGGAGGATCTTAAGACTGCGAGGAGATTCTTTTATGCAGGCTTCTTCTGTCTTCCCCTGCTGTGGCTTCTGAGCTCAGTATTTCACTGGAGTAAACTCAAATCCGTCAACGTGCACCCAGACCTTAAGTTTTATGTGTACGGTTCTGCGATAGGTGCAGCAGTTTACATTGCAGCTCTCTTCGCATGGGTCTTGTATTTCCAGCTCAACGTGGCTACACTTGAGAGCCTGCAACGGTTGCTAATCGTGAGTGTCACTTTTGATGATGGATGGTAATTTATTTGTCGAGTGACATGTGTAGACACGAGGTAACTTAATTGAGTTGTGCGCTGATTCTGCCGTTATCCTTTGCCTCAGGCGTTAACAATTCTTGTTGCTAAGGCTAGCAAGGTGTCAGCAAAGTATATGGCGCAAAGCAAAGTATATGGCGCAAAGCAATTGTGGCGTTATGGCAGGAATGTTATGTGTATTGATTGATATAATCCTAAATAGTTTTGTTAATCTAAGAGATATGAAAATGATCACTTTCAAATTTTAAAAAATTATCCAATTTGATCCTTTGATCTCAATTAATTTATCACTATTTTTAAAATTGATGTTCCTTCAGGAATGACTGCGAAAAAATCAATTTTCACAACGAATTGAGAGTGGGTGACAATCATTAAGTCGAATGAATTTGCATATCAATCGACCCCCTCTCCCGAAATAATTACAATGAAAATTAAGTGTTGGTTGAAAGGATGACATCGCTATAGAAAGCTTTAGTCTCAAGTATTAGGTGTTTGCTCAACAACAGCTAGAAGGTTTAAAATACAGCAACGAACTCGTATTTTAACTATTAAAATTGAAACAACAGAACAGCCCGTAAATGCACGGACACAAAGACTAGAGTTCATAAATGCAAACAATATAAATTCTATCTGGACAATCCGGGAGACAAGAGATTATTTTGTAATTTTTTAGTTTATGAAAAGAAATAATCATGCATGCATAGTGGAAGTATCAAAAATGCAAAGTACCTTTTCGTCTCCGAGCTCGGAAGCATTCAGGGGAGGAGGCGAAAATGGGACTGACTGACTGGCTGGCTGGCTGGCAGCTAGGCTCGCTATAGAAGAAATACACCCTTTACCTCAATGAAACAAAGAAAAACGGATACAGACGTAATTACATGAATGAAATATTCCGATTGAAAGCAGCTGTCTGCTTACTCTCACTCTCTCTATTCGTTCGAATGATGCAAGACTGGAATTTAAAACCAGCTAGATGTGTCTGCATCGACCTTGATATATTTTTCTCCGTAGGTATGGGTGCTTGTGGCAATTTATATGCGCAATTGCAAGACGTGCGACTATTTTTTTACTTGGAACCCTTCTCCTCAAACTCCTTGCAGGCCTCACGAATATCATTGAACGGGTAGATGGAAGCATCGTGGCCATCAGACCAGACAATAGAAACGGCGTAGTTACCCATGGCGTCAATCTTAGTAGGCTGGATCTTGGCATCAAGGTCCTCAACCTTCTTGCCAAGCATGTCATCGACACGGCGAAGACGCTTGCGCAACTCAATAGGCGGGATGCGGTACTCAGCAGCACCCGTAGCCATGATGAAGCGAGCAACGATGACATCCTTGTCAACATCATATTTAAGGGTGCTCGAGACAAGAGCATCGGGCGCAGAGCGGTCCTTGATCGCCTTCATGACACCCTCAGCAAGGTTGCGGTAGGTCCAGGCCACCTCATCCTCAAGATGTCTACGCACAAACGGGGTACCAGAGTCTGCGCATTCGGAGGCGTTTGCCAGAATCGGGAGTGAGAAGGCGTTGGTAATACCGAGGCTCTTTTGCAGCTCTTCACGGTGGCCCTTGCCAAAAGGGACGATAGCGCTTTCCGTCATCACCATCAAAGTAGGCCATGTTTTCTACAATGCCGAGGGTAGGTACATCGAGCTTCTGGAAGAGCTCAAGGCCCTTGATGACATCAACAAAGCTAAGAAGCTGAGGAGTAGTCACAATGACTGCACCATCGATCTTAAGCTGCTGGCCAAGGGTAATGTGAATATCTCCGGTACCAGGTGGCATGTCAATAACCAAAACATCAAGATCCCCCCAAGCAGTCTGGGTGGCAAGCTGGGTAATGACGTTGGAGACCATGGGTCCTCGCATTGCTGCTGCATTGCTAGATGTCCGTGCAGCTGCCGCGAGATGAGAAAAGGCGCTCTGCGGGTCTACGCCGCGGCCCCTTCCACCAGTTCCAGGTGCCACAAACCCATAGGACATGCACTTAATG
The DNA here is from genome assembly GCA_004764695.1 of Schizochytrium sp. TIO01. Classification (NCBI taxonomy): domain Eukaryota; class Bigyra; order Thraustochytrida; family Thraustochytriidae; genus Schizochytrium; species Schizochytrium sp. TIO01. The sequence continues at coordinate 2,613,884 of SMSO01000014.1, read as the reverse complement.
CCATGGAACTGCACAGGCTCCATGTAGCGCCCGTCAGGAGTCTGGCGTACGGCCCACTCAGCTCCCGGCTCGACCATCATTGTAGGAAGACTCGGTCCGTAAACGTCAGCATCAAGAATACCAACAGAAAAGTTCTCACTCAGTGCAAATGCCAAGTTTACCGCGACAGTGGACTTTCCTACACCTCCTTTGCCACTAGAGACCGCCACGATATGCTTTACACCCTCAAGGCCTTTGGCAGCAGACACTCTTGCCGCAGCAGCTGCGTTGCCTCGTGTGGGTCGTACCGAAATAACAGGGGCCTGCTTGAGCCAAGATGGCCTTGAGGACGAACCCATCAGTCGCTCCTCGCACATTTGGCGAACTTCTGGGCTGCCAGTGGTCAGGGAAAATCTCAAAGTTCCCGAGTTCACGTCTACAGAAAGGTCACGAACGACGCCAGAAGTGACAACATCATGACCATCAACTTTGACGCCTCGCAGAAGTTCAAGGGCCTCGTCTTCGAGTTGAGCCGCTTCCCGAGCTGAGGATGCGAATCCTCGAGCTGCCATGCGCTTGGATGAAGCCTCTAGGCCTGTTAAAGAATATCTCCACGCGGCAGAAACGGTCTTCGAGGCTGTTCTGGCAGCAGACGAAGAGGTCGGCAGCCGCTGAGCAGCCAAGATGGAGATACTGCGAGCGTGAACAGGCGCAGCGACAGGCCGCAGGGCGCGGGAGAGTACGGAAGAACCCCACATGATTGTAAAGCGCAGAAGCGTAGAGAGAAGCTGGAGCTGCTCACTCCTAAACGGTAGCAGGTCCCAGGAAGGGGTTTTGCAGACCGCCAAGAAGTCCGCAGCGATGTGATTTGACTTCTTTCTTCTTTTTGGTAATTAAATGTAATGTAAGCTTTAAAATAATCTATAAGAAAAGCTTTGCTTCTTTTCTTTTCTTATCTGGCAATTCTTTTCTTTTCAATCACAAAGAAAGGAATTGTAAATCAGTGCACTTGTTAACAGAGCACGCGTACGTTTACACTCATATTAGTGATTTAAATTGCGAAAAGTATCGCTGTCTTATAACAGAAGCACCTGCGTGAATGAAGTAGAATACAGCAGCAGCAGCATCAACTTATGTTCTTATATGGAAAACGATTGACTTCTGCAAATGAAGATGTTATGCTTTGGGCTGTGTTTGAGTGGACTAGGAGAGCAGAGTTGCAAATGAACAAAGATGATTGAGTAGTGAGTAGAAAACTGCGAAAACGATTGTTTGAAACCATGAAGACAAAGAAGGACGAATATATCAGAGACGGATGCAAGTTTGCCTTTTCTTTTTTAAGTCGTTGGAAGTGCATAGCAGTGCTTTTTTGGTGAAAACACTCAGTACTTTAGCAATGATTTCTGCCAGTGAGGACAGCCGAAGTGCGCAAGAAAGAATCAAAGCAAGATGTCTCCTCTCAAAAAGCGTACTACTATGCTACTTTCTCACGCATCAACAACATTGGTTACATACATAATAGAAGGAACTGAGCATCTTGTAAATTAAAGGGTGGAAAGCATGAACAGATTTTGCATGTATCTAGTGATTTCAAGGCGACTCCCCAGCTTTGCGGGATTATTTTCTAATAGTATCAGGTCCTTACAGAAGAGTTCTGCAGAAATAGGCATTCGATGATCTCTGCTCAAATATTTAGTCAAAGATAATCGTCAAATATCTCACCAAGGTCAATAGATATCAAGAGCAATTCGTCTTGTATCCTTAATTGTTGCCAATTAGATCGTTGATCCACAGGAAAGATAGGCTCAGCAGAAGAAAACTACGAGTTCTATTTTTTTAAAGAAGATGTGGATTTATTAGATGGAGCGAGCAAATACTTGTGGCAGAAAGAGGTTGATTGGGAATTAGGTATTTAGAAAATTGTAATGGGGGCCGTTTACATAAGGGACTTAACGAGATCCTCGAGTTTGATGATGTCAGCAGCAAAAGCGCGAATGCCCTCAGCAAGCTTCTCGGTAGCCATGGCATCCTCGTTGAGCATCCAGCGGAAGGTCTTCTCATTGAGCTCCAACTTGGGGCCAACATCGGCCTCCTTGGCGGCCTCAGGGCTGAGCTTGACCTCAATGGGCTCCTTGGTGTTCTCGAGCTCTTCAAGCCAGTTGGGGCCAATGGTGAGCTTGTCGCAGCCAGCAAGCTCGATAATCTCCTCCTTGCTACGGAAAGAAGCACCCATGACAACGGTCTTGTAGCCGTACTTCTTGTAGTAGTTGTAGATCTTCTGGACAGAGATGACACCCGGATCCTCAGGGGCAGGGTACTCCTTGTTGTTGGCCTTTTGGTACCAGTCACGGATGCGGCCAACGAAGGGGCTGATGAGAGCAACGTCTGCCTCAGCGCATGCAACGGCCTGGCAGAAGGAGAAGAGGAGTGTAAGGTTGCAGTTAATGCCTTCCTGGGCAAGAGTCTTGGCAGCCTGGATACCCTCCCAGGTGGAGGCAAGCTTGATAAGCACGCGGTCGCGCTTGATACCGGCAGCTTCGTACATGTCAATGATGCGCTTGGCACGCTTGACAGAAGCCTCGGCATCAAAACTGAGGCGGGCATCAACCTCGGTGGAGACGAGACCCTCAACAACCTTGAGAATCTCGAGGCCAAACTCAACGCAGACGCGGTCGAGGATGATCTCCATGCGCTCGACCTCATCATCGCCCTTGTAGTTCTCCTTTGCGTAGGCGATGGCGTCAGTCACCTTTGCCTTGTACTCAGGCATAGTAGAGGCCTTAAGAATGAGGGACGGGTTGGTGGTGGCCTGTTTTGTCACATTATATAGCAATGTATTTTGTTCCATACGCAAGCACAATAGTTTCACGACATTGATAATTGAATCACATTCCACGCCGGATAGTCACATTCCCATTCATCAGCATTATTACAAAAGCCGACCGCATTGAACAAAAATAATCAAAGTCTTTTCGTGAGTCCTACCGTCTCTACTTCTCAATCTTTGTTTTCCCCTTTGCACATCATTACCAGCGAAGGTCTGCATGATTAGCTTCCTTCGCTCTCAACCTGTGTCCTCTTTCCCTATCTTGTCTCCTCATTCCCATTATCTCCCTATTTGGCGATCCATCTCATTCCCCTTTCTTCCTCAAGACCCATGCCTTCATATATATATATGTATATGAAAAAAAAAAAACGCTCTCCTGGCCTCTCACATCGCACAGAGCCATGCGATATTGTCCTTGAAGCGCCGTCCAAGTCGCACATGCGCTCCATGATTGGCTCAATAGCAACGCATCGAATCCTTGGATGGGATGAGATCTTGCGGCATGGGCAAAAATATGAGGCATAATAGTCATCGAAGGAGAAAAGAGGAATAAGCACTGGAAAACGGAGAAGAAGTAGGAAACGGAGGCAATCAGGAAGATTGTAGCGTGCCTCATTCCCCTTAAAATAGACGACACAAAGTAATCCTCGGGAGACCAAGTTGATCGCGTCGGAATCTCCGCCATTGCGGCCGGAGTACAAGGGTTCTCATGAATAACTTACATCAACAGGCTTGAACTTCTCAATCATCTGAAAGTCACCAGTGTCGGCGACAACCTTAGTCATCTCCTTGAGCTGGTCGAGCTGCGACTGCTCCGTCTTTTGCTTCTTGGCAACGGGTTCCGACATCTTTCCGAGGTGTAGTTATTGGCGGCTGAGCTCCACGTTCTGTCATCATAATCATTGTCACCACAGCCGTACGTTCAAGTCAAGCATTTCGCAGTGCCATGATACACGCAGGGTTCACGTCCTTCGTTAGTTTTCTGTCACTCGTCTTTCGCAGTTGGTGCCGCTGTCGTCTTCGTTGTCGTTCTGGCGCAAGGTTATGAGAACGATTAAGATGGAAACAAAGAAGAAACGAAGAATGAAGATCTGTCGATCTGTATCCATGCTCCATCGACGCTGCTCAGGCTCCGCGCTATGCCACCGTAAGGTTCTACGATCGCGAGTGGTACCATGCTGCGCGATTCTTTGCCGTCTCACGGACTGACGCAGTGCCATCGCTGCTGGGGCGGTATCTTCATCACGTACCTTGAGCGTTGTCTCAATCGGTATCTGCTGCAAATCTTTTGTTTGTCGCTCAGGTTTTGCTTCCTGCCCTCGCTGTGCTCTTGAGGTTTTAATACAGATTTACATTAGTATCACCTCAGTGCATACGTCATTGCTAGAACTTAAATATCTAACGCTACCAGTGTGTCGCCGCCCTGAGCCGTCGGGGCCACGGTCGGGTTCGTGTTCCGTTCTTATTTTAAAAGGAGGGATTGAGAGATGTTCTGGAAGAACATGTTCCAAAAGATCTCCCTCTCAATTTCTTTTTTTTTCTCCTTCATTTTCTTTTCTCTTTTTCTTTTAAAGTTGATCAACTCAAAAGTTATTCATTCCTCTGTTAGCATAATACTGTCATATCTATTCATAGTTAAAAACTCAAAGTTTTGTTTTAATTATTGATTAAAAGAAAAGACAGATGCGGTAAAATGATATGAATTCATTCTTTTATTTAATAAATAAATAATCAGAATTCTGATTAAAAGCCTAAAATAAATGGCACGAAGGGTGCTCATCAAATCGGATTGTGAACTGCTGGGAAGGAGCAGATTCAAGTCGCCTCTTCTGTCGCTATATTGATGAAAATCCTTCAACTGCGTGCGACAAATCAGAGGTGGAGGCTTCGCGCCCGGTTTTCGGTGTTAAACAGCTGTGAGATGACGCAGCCTCGGGTGTATAGCAAGTGGTGCGTCAACTAGAGAGAACAAAAACCAGAGACACTAAAAATTGTGATTTTATATTTTTGTTGTTGTCGCTCTTGTCGCTTTTAATCATGATGGAGTAGTAGACACCTAGTAATAGTATATGCTTTAAAAAAAGAAAAAAAAAAAGAACAAAGGGCTTAGGTGCACTGTTGTTTATGTTTATTTTTAAAACACACAATTTATCTGTGCTTCGGTTCGTATGGAAGACTCGACGCTCAGGGCGACACGCTGGAATTCGATTAGGTGCGAAATATGGTGGAGCTTTGCAGGCGACTTGGAGGCGCGATTTTCTGGTTTGGATACAATGAAAGGTCTTTTGCAGTCTTCAAGATTGAAATAAAAAACCTAAACAAAATCTAGCAACCAAAGGAGTTCTCATGATAAAATGAGCTCGGACAAATGCCAATTACGAGTTTGCTCGGTGCCCCAGGTTCGCTCCAGAGTTGAGCTTCGATATGCAACGGCGAGCATCAGGAATTGGATGCATCGTGTGTACTAGGTAATTCGATTGATGAATCTACATCACTTGGGAGCACCTTGGAAGGAAAGATAGTTAGCAGAAGGAGGTACTACATACTTCAACCAATACCTATTCTAGTTTATGAAGATGGCGCCAACAGGTTCCTTTCTGGCAAGGTTCGATTCATACAGCAAAACCATCTTTTCACGCAAAAGAAATCCGATGATATATATATGGCTTAGGCTTAATCTTGAGGTTATATCTATTGTACTCCCTGCGAGACCTTCGTGAAAATCAAGACATAAGTAACTAATACTGAGCACGAAGGACCTTAAAAAACAAACTCAGATACGACAACAATTGAGTTGTCTCTAGCACTTTAAACATCGCTACCCAAGACGTCGTCACTCACCACTCTAGTACTCACACGTTACGTTTCCTGAAGATAGCTTGATAACATTAAAATTTTATGCCCCGCCCAGGGCCCGAGGAACACCCCGGTAACATGCTTCGTCCAGCTCGTCTGCGAGCGGCGTCAGCTCCACTGTGGCCGACCGAATAAAGGCCTTTGCGGCCGGAGTTATAGCATAACGCCGCAGCCAGCGCACAGTTTTAGACAAAGTACGTTGCCATCGTAGTGAGACCTCGTCTTCGGAGGGTCCTGGTGTAAAATTGCACAAGGTCTTTTGAGCCCGACAAAATTGGACTTCTTGGCCGAAAGATTTAACTGGAGAAGTCCAGGTCGAGGCTGACCATGTTGAAGATAACTTCGAAGATGGTGTTGAAGAAGCTGAAGAGCTCATACTGTCTTGAGATGAAGAAGAGCTAGAGGAGAAATCTCTGTAACGCTCAGGTGCATTGTTATTGCTGCGATGTCTGCAGTTTTCTGCTTCAGAAGATATGCTTTGGAGCCAAGTCTCATGGGAAACTGTTGTAGCGAGGCTCTCAGTTCCCACCGAATTCTGACTTGCGTGCCCATCGTAGTTTCTTCTTACTTGAGTTGTGCACTCGTCGCGATTCAACCTGCTTGGTAATGCGCTCTCAGAACTACCTGGCCAGCCACCATAGCGCTCAAGCATAACCATCCAAAGAATGGCGAGCTGCCGTCGAGATTGGGTTAATTCGTGCTCCACGCGTACCTCTCCTGAAGGCACATCTGCGGGTCCCCTCGATCCACCAAACAGCAGTCGGCACATAGCCAGCAACAACGCGATGTCATCGTATCTAGATAGACTATCTTTGCAGTCGTCTACGCCAGTAACCCTCGTGCCGCTCATAAAACGATTGGAAGTACACTTATTCCCATACTCCTGTACCTGATGCCGCTCTTGGTCTAGTGGGAATTTGCAATGCTCTGAATTACCCTCCTTAACAATACTAGCACTTCTACAAACCAAGGGACTTTTGAATGGTAAAGGTCGCCTTGGTCTTCCTGGTGCTGATGTGCGGTCTGCAGCATTGTCGGGCGAATGACTTCTGCCGTTCCAACCCTTGGACTCTGCAGGATTAGAATTATGGACCGGAATAGGGCTAATAATGGCCTTACTGTGAGCTTTTCGGGTGTTTAAAAACATATCCGAGCCGAAATTGAAGAGACAGTTGTCTTGGGCATAATCTTCGGGCGGAATGGAGGTCACAAGAGGGATAGGTTCCCCTTCTGACATCCACGGAGCTTGAGCATCTGATTTGACACCTAATAATTCCCGCATTGAGGGCATGTCACTGTCTTCATCAATGTGATGGGACCTTCGCAAAATTTGCCAAAAGGGACCTTTTTGACTCGTACGCAAGGTTTCTCCTGGTCCTAGCACATATGCATCGAGCTGTTGGCAGAAATCAATTCTCTCTTGCAACAGAAACTCCTCAAGAGTCTTCCGATCTCGGTGCAGGATCCCTTCCCAAAAAATCTCAAAGCACAATTTTTCCAGCTCAAGTTCCTCACATGATAGTTGGGCTGACTGTGCACATATGTTGCTAAATGTTGCTGAAGAGTATAGGGTCACACACCTTGCTGCAATCGCTCTAGCGGCGTTGAGACGACAGATTCGCTTAATGTTGTCAGAGGTAAAACAATACTTAGATCCAGTTTGACTATTGCTTTCGCAAGTGATACGAACTCTTTTATTTTGCTGGATTCGGTGGACCGATTGCATGCTTGCTAGCCCTTCTTCTTGACCTTGTGCTGCATGAGCCCAGGTGTTAAGGAGAGCTTTAGCAAAATCGTAGACAAAGCCTTCTACACGGTCGAGCACAAGTGTCTCTGCCGGACGGCTTTCTCCTCTTCCACGTTTTTCTCCAATTCTTGCAGAAAAATTCGTCGGCCTTCTCGGGGTAATCTCGAAAGACACAAGGCCTCCATTAGTAGCGGTTCTGAAGACGTGCGAGGCATTGAACTCCTCAAATAGGGCCTTAATAAGGATTGCTCGAGTTTCTGACTTTGACGCCCTCACGTAGACGTGTTGCCAGCTCCTGAGGTAGCTTACTGCTACTTGGAAGCCGAGATGGATGCCCCCCTCTCCTTTCATTCGACTAGACGAATCCATGCTTTGGCTTCCCGCAGAGCCAAGTGCACCGTTGGTATTTGCAATCTGTACAACCTGAGCGTTTGAGTTCACTCCGTTCCGCGGAGACGGGCTTTGTCCAGGTCTGTGCGACATGAGCACTGGCGCCATCTCTGCTACGTGGCTCAGGACTTGTAAGGCTAGTTCCGAGCGTTTCGATTGCTAGTGCAACAACGCTGCTAAGCAACCGGTTGCTCGTAAGGAGGTCTTCTTTCGTTGTGGGCTCGCTTCTATTCTGGTTCTGCGTCATGGTAGCTTGAAGAATTAATTTCTGTGGTTGCAGAACCCTTTTCATTTGAAAAAAAGGGGTCAAGACTTCTATGTTCAAATATATAACTCCTAGCAACCCTGCTCAGGTTCCCAAGAGAACGAAAATTTGCCGTCGTTAGGATGCTCAAGTTGTTGCAAAAGATTACCAAGGAATCCATTACCTTGAAGATTTGCGACAATCTAGCTTCAACTCGTTAACTATCGCTTCTCGAGTAATATTGTGTGCTCTGTTTGCAGGAACTAGGTTTGGAATGGATGGGAATGATAAAACAACCACAAAAGATGGTGGAACGTAGCTATCTGCACTGCAGTCTAGCGAAAATGATGGTGTGTCTAGTGAGTGGTCTTGCTTTTCTACTATGCTATGTCGTTTAGATAAAAAGCTTTGGTAGGAAAACTATGACAAGAAAGGGGATTGTAAAAGTTTTTTTAAGACAGTGCAGAGTCGTCTCCTCAAGTGAAAAACAGCGAGCAATGCTGGAACACGGTTCTTGGGCGTGCGAGGCACGGATCTTTCAAGGCTGTGTAGTGTAGACTGCGTATTGTATGGTAGTAATAGGAGTAGGTACCATCACATAATGGCCTGAGGAGGTCAACGTGCAGCGTGTTATATGCAGTAGGGTTTATTTATGGCATAAAAGAAGAAGCTAAAATGTTTGAAGCTAACATGGTACGCAAACTCCAGCGTATTGATTGTTTCGACTTTGCCATTCGAGAATATCGTTTCTCAGTGCTCTCAAGCAAGAAAAGCCTGTGCTGTGCATTTTAGCAGGTTCGTTTCTCGAAGCACGGAAACGCCTTGCGAAATCCTCTCTTCGTTTCAATGCTCCCCTCCTTCAGACTTCACTGTCCACGTTTCGATCAACGATTCCCATCATTTCTAATTGCTGCACTGCACTGTCAACCTAAATTGAGCTTGCTCCAAAGCTCGTAATTCTTGGCGATTTCCTCGACACTGCATCCTAACAAGTCAAATGTCTTGCAGGTAATTGGGTACCTAGGTACTACTACCGTTACACATTTGTTCGTCCCAGGTTATTCGCATTACACAAATTAAAACGTCTTCTGCATTGCGAATCTTCGAAGTTTCTTCTCCTAGTTCAGCATTTGCTCCTCCAGTTTCGCTCACCCATGCACCATCGTGTCAAGCATGGTCTTTCACGAAGTTTGCCTCTAAAGCTCTTGGTTTCCACGCTCTCCTTGCAACTCATGTTCTTGAGGGTACCTACTAACTAGGAGAATTAGCGTGCTGATCTCCGCCTATGTGAGTACTAGCTACACATAACAATGAAAGAATTCATGTTATCTCCAGGAGAACCGCCTTTCGAATAACTGGTCCCCGTCCTCCTGTTCCTTCTTGTATCAGTACTTTCTATACTTGGGGATCCCGTTTCCGTATATCTACTATGTGTCTCTGCAGAACCCATTTTCTTAGATGTGTTAAAAGATAAATAAGTTCTTCATAAATAGTGAACGTTCTAGAGATAATATGGGTAGATACAGGTAGTTAATGAAGGCGTGGCTGGCTGGTTTGGGCGACGAATTGTCGAAACTTCGAGACAGAACACAGATTACATCGCAGCGGGTTGAGTTCCGCGGCGACTTCTGTTTGGAGTCTGCTCGGTTGGGGTGCCACTTCCACCATGTCGGACGTCCATGGCGCCGATGCCGGCGCTGACGAGACGTTCGCTACGTTGGGTCTCGCTTTGGACCGTCGCCTTCTCAAGGCCATCATGAAATGCGGATTCGTGCGGCCGACTGTGGTCCAGCGTCGTACCCTGCCTCTTGCTCTGGAAGGCAAGGACCTTCTCGTTCGCGCTCGCACAGGTTCTGGCAAGACTCTTGCCTACCTTATCCCTCTTGTGCAAAAGGTGCTCTCCTCGAAGCTTCAGGCTTCAGAGATTCAAACTTCTGCGAGTGGTAGTGTCGCGTCTCGCGACGCCGTCCGTGCTGTGGTCCTCGTGCCTACGCGCGAGCTTGTGGCTCAAGTCCATGCCCAGCTGGACGCTCTTCTGTACTTCTGCCGTGATGACGTGCGGTGCGTGGCACTCTCCGCTGAGAAGACCTCCGTGCAGGAGACCTGGCTCCGCGGCAAGCCGGACATTGTTATCTCCACGCCTGGCAGACTCGCGGCGCTTCTCGACAAGGCCAAGACCTCCGGTGCGTATGGATTAAAGTCTACTGTGGAGACTGTGGTTGTAGATGAGGCTGACCTTATCTTCTCCTTCGGCTACGCCGATGATGTGAGCACCATTGTCTCGCAATTGCCTAACACGTGTCAATCGTTTTTGATGTCTGCGACGCTTAATGCAGATGTGCAGGCACTCAAGAAGCTTGTGTTGCACAACGCGGTTACTGTCAAGGTGCAAGAGGCACCGACAGATGGAGCGCTGGCACAGTGGTTTGTAGAGGCTAAAGAGAAGGACCGCGACGTCTTACTCTTTGCGTTGCTAAGGCTCGAGCTCATCAGCGGCAAGAAGCTCTTCTTTGTGAACTCCATCAATAGCTGCTACAGGATCAAGCTGCTTCTGGAGCAATTTCACATTAAGGCAGCAGTGCTTAACGCAGAACTTCCCATGAACACTCGTCTGCATATCCTGCAGGAGTTTAACAAGGGTGTCTTTGATAACCTTATTTGTACGGATGATTCCATGGTCGTGCCAGAGTCTTACGAGGGCGAGTTTGACAGTGACGATGAGGAGGACGAGGACGAAGATATGGAGGAAGATAGTGAAGACGATGAAGATGAGGATGATGAAGACGAAGAAGATGATGAAGATGAAGATGACGAAGACGAAGGAGAGAACAAGAAGAAGAGCAAGAAGACTAAGGAGACCAGTGACGAGGAGGACGAAGACGAAGAAGATGACGAGGAGGACGAAGACGAAGAAGATGACGAGGAGGACGAAGACGAAGAAGATGAAGACGAGGAGCAAACTAAGCAAGAACAAACAAAACAAGACAACGGAAAGAACAATAAACGAAAGCGCCAGCGCAACGAGGTCGAGGCAGATGACGAATTTGGTGTCGCCCGCGGTGTTGACTTCAAGGGTGTCTCCGTAGTGGTGAACATTGATATGCCGGCAAGCTTGGAGGCCTACACCCACCGAATCGGTCGTACTGCTCGTGGAGGTGCGGGTGGTATGGCACTGACAATTGTGAATGCAGACAGTGAAGAGGAGCACGACCTTCTTGAGGAGATCCAAGCCTCACAGCCCGCAATCGATGACCAGCCGCAGCCGGCGCCGCTTGCGCTCGATATCCGTGAGATTAATAACTTTCGCTACCGCGTGGAGGACGTTGCACGAGCTGTTACTAAGAAGGCCATCCAGGAAGCTCGCGTCCGTGAGGTCAAGCGTGAGATGCTCAACTCTGAGAAACTCAGGTCCCACTTTGAAGATAACCCAATGGAGCGCGCCCTTCTCAAGCATGACGCTTTTCGCACCAGCAAAGTGCAGACTCACCTTAAACATATTCCGGACTACCTTCTCCCGACAGTGATGCGCAGCGGTGCTGGCGGTGGCCAGACGCTTCAGCCTGGCCAAATAAACGGCGGAGCAGGACCGAAGACCGTGGTCGCAGAATTTGGACGCTCCACCGCAGGTCGTCGCAAGTGGAAGGAGAAGAAGAAGGTCGGTGAATATCGTTCCCACAACAGTAAGAAAGCTCGTGCCATGCGTAGCAAAAACTTCGGCAAGGTTCGCGAGGCACGTGGCCGCATGAGATATACCGACAACTCCAACCCCTTGTTTTAGCTTTTCATACCAAACTCAGTATTACCATTCGTGAATTAACTCTTGTTATTGCTTCTCTTTTTTAAATCTTACATACATCAAATACTTACCAGCACGCATTCGGATCAAGTGGTTTGTAAGTGCAATTTTCGGTCTCCTGACTGCGTCTTGTTTGCACACTCCCGAACAGCAGATAAATCCGTGATCACTATGCTCATTTAAGGCGTCTCGTTGTCCTTCTTGTTTCCTCAGCAACAATTACCCCCCGCAAAGCTGGACCCAGAGGAACGAATGAATACTGTTCAAAATGGTCGCTATGAGCACACTATAAATTTCTCTCTGGTGGTCTGGCAACCTCGTGGGACTACTAAAACTGAAGGCTTTGATCCGGAGGTAGGTTGAATTGTAAGTTCATCACAGCTTCAACACCGCAAAATCCCTTCACGCATCTCACCAGCCCCGGATCCTCGGCCACCAGTTATTGTAAAGCACGTCATTCGAACGCCTTCGCAATCAACTTAATTATACTTCGCCACAGCCAGCAAGTGCTACATATGCCTGAGCGGAATCATTTACATCAAGCCTCCGGGGTTTCCCAGGTCCTCCCGCACCATAAGGGAAACAAGGAGAACACTCTCGAAGCTTCACTTAGAGAGCCCTATAACCTATTTGTAGACGCTATAACCCTCTTGTGGACACTGCTATAAATAACTAAACCCTTTGCAAGCTCCGACAGAGAGTTATTTCACTATTATGAAGTAAGGATAATAAATGTAAATCGGACTCGTAGGTACCTATGTTATATATTGCTAATTTTATTGCACTGGCATTATGATAATGCTATACGAAATGAAAACATTGGAGCTAAAAGAGAAGCTAAAGCAAAGTAGAAACTTCGAAAACTTGAACGCTACGCCTTGGGCATCTTGCGAAGGCGTCGGATATTGTGCTGAGTTTGCTGGCTATCATTGCGGTAGTCGCGCTAGGTATTTGAGAGGACAAAGATGTCCCAAAACGATGGCAGTGATGGCGGCCATCGTGAGGATCCATCGGGTTTTCATCACGAGCGCGACCCTCGGTGTAGCTACTTTGAGGAGATGAGCCGCCGCTGCGCCTCTGTTGATGATACGAATACAGATTCAGGACGTCGTATGGAGTGCAAACTGCTTCGAAAACTCTTGCGGCGGTGCCCGGGCAAACCTGTTGAAGAGGTGGAGCGTATCGAAGAGACTACCTCCGACGATTCTGATGCAGGCCTCAGGGAATTTGGATTCTCGATGGGAAACCAGATGCGACCAAGCGCTCCATCGCAAACCCCCTCACAAGGCTCTGAAGGCCACCGACAAGTGGACCCATTTGATCGATTTGGCGATTTTGAACGCTCCCCAGGCTTCATGGACCCCTTTGAGCTGATGCAGCGTGGCTTCGACGAGATGTTCCACGAGCTCGGGAGGGAGCTATTTAGGCCGTTCAAGGAGAGCCACGGGGAATGGCCTGGTGCCCACCCTGACATTCCACCGCACTACAGGCACAGGTATTCGCGGCCTCAGGGAGACTCGCCTTGCCAGGAGCAAGAAGCCTATGAGCAGGACCGTATGCGTCGCAGACACTGGGACTCATACAAATCAGAAGATGTATGATTGCGTCATCTTGGCATAATGCAAGAAATACCTACTCTTGTTTACTTTACCCAATAGGAGAAAATGTGGGCCAAATGGTGGTCTCCGAACAAGAGAATGTAGTATGATAGTACGCTGAGAATAGTCCAGTGTATGGAGATGATTTCCGCAGTGTTTCATTTCTTCTTCTCACCCCACGACCAAGCATGTTATCTATGTGCGTACATACGCCCCCCTAGAAGAACTCCCCATTGCAATTTTCTTTGCTTCATGTAGAAACACTATGCCACATCATTTGGACTATATTAATGAACAACGTGTCCAATATCAAATGTCGTAGAATGGAAAGGTCACTGGCCTCAGGATAGTCATTTGCACATTTATTTTCATCTGTGCAAGTTTGTACTCATAGTTCTAGAAATTATCCATTCGCGATTCGGTAGTAGAAATTAAAGCACCGCTCGCGCACATTAGAAATTAAAATAACGAAAGAAACAATATATTTTTCATACGCTCGTTTTGGATCCTCTACTTCTTTTCTGCTTTCACAAAAATTGTGCATTTTCGGTAAAGTTCTGAGAGCATGCTGTATGTCTTAATAGCATCCGCATACTCTCCGCAAGTCCTCATGCTTGAAGATGGTTTAGTTTTGAAATTAGCCCAGTAATTCTCCCTTTGTGCACTCTTTTATGCAGTTCACTATTAGCCATGATAAAAAGTAAGCCCAGTTCGATTTTTTCTTCTGTACTTTTTCAGGATGAATAGAACATGTTCTGATCTGTTATTTATTTCTTTTTTTCCCCAAGTCTCTTTTACCCCAGCGACCTGCCAGATTGCTCCCCTTTCTCCGTTACGGTTACATTTCCTCGTTTTTGCACCAAAAGTGCCACGCTTTGTCAAACCTCACTTCAGCTCCCCAAGTTGCCACAACTTTTGACCTCCGTTCACTACTCTGTAGCTGATCACTTCTGCCACGGGGAGAATAACATTGACACCGCTGTCTATGTCACGTTTATACTGAGCCTCGGGCCAGTCGTTTCGTTGAGGTCAAACCATTGGCCCAGAATTACAGATCCTCAAAAAACACTATCGGCATCGACACATGTCCCGAAGCGCCGAACTCCTCAAAACACGGCAGCAGCGCCACTCCACCTTATGGATCCCGTGAGCAGGTGGCAATCGACTCATCGGAAATCGTGGCATGTCGAGAGGGTTGATGAGAGCCACCAGTTCGCTCAGGCTGGCCTGGCCTAAAACTGCGCGAAACACTTCGCTCCTAAAACCCACCTTCTCCGCCACGTTTGTGAAGGACACCATCGTAACGGCCATGCTCATTCGCGCTCTTAGATTCCGCATAAATGGAAGATCCAGCAGCTTTCCCTCTTCTTTAAAAAAATATAAATTATAATTATTATATAAGTTTCTATTCAACTTGAGTTTTTTAGTTTTTTTAATCATACACAAAAGAAATACAACCCTTTTTCTAAGACCACAACAAGACTCAACTCCTGTCCAATATTGCGTTGATAAACCAGTCCGGAGGGATAAGAATTGATCGAAGCACGCCATAAGTGCAGCGGCGTCAAAAGTGAGCAAAGGGGGCCTGCGTCAGCACCATATCGTGCCTCGACGGTTTTATCTGCTGCGATGTCCAAAGGCTGAAGACGCTTGATCACTTTTTTCCTCCTTTATTATTATTATTATTATTTAAAAAATAAAAAATAAAAATGAAGTTAAATTAAATTAGCTTTTCCTCACTTCTCGTTTCGTTGGGATCGCTTGAATGAAAGAACTCCATTTCACTATTTGCCACACGCCCAAAGTGGCGTATGCCTCAGCACGAGAAAACAAATAATCTGAGCATGCCCTCGCAGTTCAAGCTGCTCAAGGGCCTCTTTCTCTTTTCATGGAGAGGTTGGGGGTCTGAAAACTTACCGAGAACCGACAAGAAACTACTAAGCCTTCAGAGAAATCTGCAAAGAAAACCAAAAGAGAACAAAAGAAAACAACAAAAAAGAACAAAACAACAACCGTCGCACTTTCTTTCTCTGTCCTTCCTTGCTCTCAATCTTCGCCAGTCGGCCACGTGATCCATCGATCACATCGTCCTTCTCTGGGTCTGCAAGCCAAGCGACGCTGCGGGGAGCTATGCGGAAGCCCTGTCTCCAACCCCCTCCTCGCAGACGCTGCGCTGCTTCTAGCCAGATCGATAGCCAGGCAGGCAGGCAGGCAGGCAGGCATTCAGGCAGGCGCCTGCCTAATTAATACCTTCGGGAGCGGCACATGCCGCTCATGGTCTCCACGTGTGTGTCCGCCCTGGAGCACTTTTCCATAATGCCCACCTCAAGCTGGAAAAAGTAACCACGAGCACACCTGCCCCAGCATACAAACTCGTATCAAATCCTGCGCCGCACGCGACGCTCTTTCTCGCTCTTTCTCGCTCTTTCCAACAAACAATGAATCAATGAATCAATGAATGCATGAACGAATGAATGGAGCGTCTGCGAGCTCTGCTTTCTCAGTTTACGGCATTCCGAGCTCCGAGGGTTCGCTGTTGTGCGCGAAACGCAACGCAACACCTTGCAATAATGCAATAATGCAATAATGCAATATTGCAAAGATGCAATGCAACGCAACGCAACGCAACGCAACGCAACGCAATCTTCAATTCGCTCCCGCGTTTGGAAGGTGCGGTCTGTTTAATAGAGGGAGAGGGCCTTTGCTCGTTTTCTCCTTCCTTCAAGTGCCGCGCTGCAACAAACGCGCGCCTCTTCTGCAGCAGCAGCAGCAGCAGCAGCAGCAGCAGCAGCAATGGGTCCGGGCTGGGTCAGGCGGGCAATCGAGCGGCCCGCGCCAACGCGCCCCGACTCGCGTCTGCAGGAGCTCGCTTGCCGATTACATCAGTCAATATCTATCTATTTATCTATTTATCCATACGTTTTTATCTTTATTCATTCATGTATGCGCTTATGATACATAGTGTACATTTTGTAACTATTCTTTAACAAAAATAAAAATTAGATTTGAGCACAGTATGTATTCTTACATACTGTTTCAAATAACAATTAAATAAATGACAACAGCAATAATAATAATAATGATAATCATATAATAATAATAATATTTATTATTATCAAAATAAAATGCAACAAATTGTTTTTAGCTAAGTGTATGATAGATGGGTTTTCAACCAAAATAGAATATAAATTGTTATTGTTATTGAGAGAAAGAGAAAGGAAGGAAGCACAGAGAGCCCCAACTCACGGTCTCCGGGACATTGCGGCAGTACCGGACGCGCCACGACCTCCGCAGAGGAAGGCTGCTGATGGCGGCGAGTACAGTGGCAGAGGCGGCGGCGAGGCATCGATCTCGAGAAACACGGACAGGGGAGATGGCGAGCCTATGAAAGGATGGTTCTAGTTTGCTTCTTCCGTGGCTTTGACTTCTTCATTGGGAAAGCTTTCTAAACTTCTCAGTATTGGGCACTTTTCATTTTACAGTAATAGTTTTTTAATTTTTTAATTTTAATTTTTTTTAAGTGATTCAAAGGAACAGGAAAAGGAGAAAGACCGCCGTGACGCTAAAGCTGAAGTTGAAGTTGAAGTTGAAGTTGACAGAATGCAGAGTTTCTGCATATAAGTTAATAAAATCACCGGGTGCTGATCATCTCTGGTTGCCAGCTCTCATGCGGGGCTTCTACACATATGCCCGGGTCATAAATGCGCTGGAGGAGCGGTGTAAGAGAGCGGCCGTGTCAGGAACCCTGGGTTCCTGGTCCTTGCTTGGGCTTGGCTTCACTTACCCTTTGGTTTGTTTCATTTGTTTCCTTTTCATTTCCCAGTTCTTCTCTCATCGTCATCCGTTCTGTTGAAGAAGAACTTTCACGCTTCGTGCGATGAGGCTAATACCGTCACACTGCTGCCAGGCCTTGAAAACAAACCCACAGGCGTCCGAGGCGTGGCTCGACTCCGTCTCGGAGATCCCTGAGTTTGGCCATGTAAGCTGTGGCAGATGAAGTTGCTCTTGTTGTTGTTGCTCTTGTTGTTGTTGTTGTTGTTGTTGTTGTTGTTGTTGTTGTTGCCATTGCAATTCTGTTCCACTCCATTTCACATTTCGGTATGCTCCTTAACTTTGCAACCTATGTTTTATTTTGTTCTCTCTGACTTACTTAAAAGGTCTGCTTTGTTCCTTTTTATTGATGGTCGTTTGTCACGGTAAAAAAAGTTCGTCGATTGATTGGAATTAGCTCGGAAACGGGCCTTTGAGAGGCAGAACCGGAACTCTGTAGGTTGTGGCAGCTGCGGAGTTGGGCAGCGGCGACAACGCCGAGGCAAGCTCGAGACGAGGCGCGAAGTGGGATCTTTAGTTGAACATAAAGGTCACTTCCTAAAAGTGGTGGGCTGGCGTGGAGTGCTTGCTGAGTGAGACTTGGGATCGACGGGAGCGCCAACACGGAACGCCACAAAACCAAGACAGAAAGAAGACTGTAATTATTGACGCAGTCAGGATATTGGGCAGGCTAGTCTTCTGCAATACCGAAATTGACCACTGCCTGCGATCGCAAGAATCGCATAGTTGTGAGCTAAGGAGAATTGGGCAGACTTACATCAGAGCACGACCTGAGCTTCTGCGAGAAACGGCAATCCGAAGAAATCTCTTTGCCATAGACTAGACTGATATCCATGGAGCTACAAACCAACACAGATTCAGTCGCGACATCAGCGATGGCGACGGCCGAAGACGCGGAGCGGCACGAGATCATGAATTTCCCCCAAGCCCTTTCGAAGGAGGATACATTTGTTGCAGGCGTACTTGCAGGCATCGTGCTTGCCCTTGATGGTGAAAGCCCCGGCTGCCGTGACGCGCGTGAGAAACTCATTGCAGTTGCATCTGACTTCACCAAGAGTGGTGATAAAAAAATCATGGATGCTGCATCCACTGCTCTTGAGCAACTCAAAAGAGACTTGAGCTGCACAGTTTGCTTCAGCGCAATGCGCTCGCCTGTGTCACTGCAGTGCGGGCATTCCTTCTGCCTTGCTTGTATTGCGCCTTGGCTCAAAGACCACCCATCGTGCCCAGTCTGCCGTCGGGACTGTCTTTCTTACCGTAGTTATCAAGAAAATGTTGCGCTTCGGGACCTTATGTACCGCCTTGGTATGCGTGTTGGTGACGAAGAAGAAGCGTCCACGCGTGAGCTACTTAATGAGCTTGACGCAAGACCTGACCCGGAAACTATTGAAACCCCTGTAGACCCAACTCTTCTGAATGAAATTCGTCTCCGGGGACGTGTTCGGTCCCAAGGCACTCGCAGACATCCATTCCAGCATGAAATCCGTATCTCGCTCCGTGAACGGGAACAACTTCGGCAGTTCCGAGACGCTGTGCGCGGGATTTTTAGAAACCAGCTTCTCCACGAGTTGCGGCATCATGCTGCTACTGGTATGACAACTGATGTAGCCTAAAACTGTCTTTGTTGAGCAGGTCGGCAGTCTTTCCATAACGCAGCACTGATGAAACAATGCTCTTGGTCGTTTACAAGAGACAAGATACAGATTGCATCTGTACAATTCCTTTTTTCCCCTTTCAGTAGTACAATGGTATTACGTGGTTGCCTCGAAAATGCACCTTTCTGGGTTGCCTAGCTTGTCAGCTACCGACCCAGTCAAATTTGTAATCTTCATGCCTCTATTAGAGTGCAACATGTAATGGCCTACAAATCACCTGCAAATATTCAATTTTACAATAAGAATATATTTTCATTTCAATCCCAAATAACATATTATTCAATTATAATACAACTCAGAAATCACCATGTGGCGAATTTTATAGTTCATCGATGTCGAGCTGAGGCACGGACACCACGTCCCAAGGGCCTCGGATCACATGCTTCCATCGTTGCAAGTACCAGCGCAAAACTGGACACACGGCCGAGATGAAAATCATCAACAAACAGTACAAAACGGCAATGCCGTGATTTTGTACATGCCGGAGTCCACTTTGAACGATTACGAATATTCCAAAATTTGCCAAAATGATAAGCAATATTGGGCTCGCTTGCTGGACACGAAGAAAGACTGTTGGCACAAACGCAAGAATCACAATGCTGCATAGCAGAAATGATGCCACTGCCTCACTAGAGTCTAGTCTCGATGCAAGCAACAAACTCATTAAAAACCCTGCATTGAGCGAAGCAGCATTCTCAAACCCAGTGGAGCCCCTCTCAGGGAAATAGTCCATACAGGAAGAGATGCACCACACCACACATCGTTGCCAGCACATTCACGGTATCTGATGAATAAGATTCCGTTAATGTGCGAAGCAGTGGGGCAAAGGTAGCAAGCAGCATCATGCAAAGTGCGCCTTGTTTCAGCCATGCCGCATCTTTTTCATGCGAGCTTGAAAGAAGAGTTACCATCAAAAATATGAGGAGGTACCCTGCTGCAAGCAAGTTTACCTCAAGCCCAAACATGCGTTGAGCAGTGACTTGCACATTCTGGTGAAGAGCAAAAACCAAATAGTCAATTAGAACCAGAGCGATTTGCTGGTGAACTGCAAGCGTATTTACAAAGAGCCTGAACAAGGACTGATGTGGAGGGTTGTCAATCTGCATTCTCTTGAGAAACTTTTTCTCATCAATTGCATCATCTGGGATCAGCTCGGCACCTGGGTAGCGAAACAGGTACTGTACATCATCGTTGAGAGTATGAGCAGAAGGCACGTCATTCGTCTGCTTAACCGATTGGTCGGTGGGGTTGGTGGACTTTTGACTTCCGGTCTTCAAAACAGCATTATCTTTCTCAGATTGTTGTTCACCACTGTGGTCAACCTTGAACTTATCCGTTGCCTTCTTTGTTGCGCTGCGTGTCCGAGCTCTCAAGGTTCCGACCATTATTTGTGTACACAAGACGTGCTCACGCCTTGAGAGCAGCTGTCAATAATGATTTATGTTTGTTACTCAGGTTTTGCGTTTTTGCTAAACTAAAAGATAACCCTTTATTATTAGTAGCAAAAGTAGTATTATCAAGCAACTAATTACTGTAAATGTTAGGAGTAGGCATTGAGCCGAGTTTTATCAAAAGGGATCTGTTTACCCTCTGTGAATTTTTCGTGGAAGTCACTTCATCTAGAATGGCTCAACACACATCTTTACAACGTTTTGTTTAATGTTTAAGAAAATTGAAATAATTTAATAACAAGGTTTATGGGAAGGAAATAGCTTTACATGTTCTTATTTTGATCAATAATGAGAAACCACGGTAGAACCAGTACATGATGTTCTTTAAGAGCCTGAGTTTACATGGAATCTAACTGAATCCTCGGGCTGAGTCTCTCCATCGAAAGTGGCTGCTTAGGGCTAAATTTGGGCGCATCCCATTCGATGATTTGAACTCGTGGCGCTGCTCCACCCAGACCTGAGGAGCCTCCAGAATCGCCAACTGCTGAATCCTGTTGCTGCTGGAGGTGTTGGTTCCGTGCATGCTGTTGACTTGCTAACTTAGATAATGAAGGCTTGGGTGTAGTTCGCGTGATAAGAGGTTTTGACTCGATTTCCTTGCATGGATTGAAAATACGCGGCTCTGCGCCTCTACATAGATCGGCAAACTCATCTTGAAGGAGCTCCCATTCTTTGGTCGGTGCAGAAGGGTCTTCCGCTAATGCGATGGCCTCTGCAATCAAGTTCTCCATCTCCTTCCTTACCACCTCGGAGCTTGATCCCCAATCGTCAAGAAGAAAGCCAACATCCGCAGAACCACGATGGAGAATAGGCTGCAGGTTTTCGGTGACCCAAAAGTCCACTCGAATGATTTGGAAATCCGAGAATCGTGACGACACGCGTGGAACTGGGCGCAAAGACCCTCGACGAGTTGCCTCAACAAGAAGGCGAGTGATTGCACGCACGCGAGAGGTGAGCGATTTACAGGGGCGGTCGCAAATTCCATATGATTCAAAGTACCTCAACAGGCGAGCGAACGTCCATAAGGGAGGTTCTTGTTCCCCTCGCTCTCGAAAATATTGTTGTTTGTGTAAATCAGTTGTTTCCTGAATCAAAGACTGCATACTTGATATTGTTGTCCCCGTAGGTCCGTCACGCTCAGTACGAGCATTTGGAGTAGCTAACGTGATATAACCTGGGTGAAAGTAGGTTCGCCATGGATCTGAGGATGCCACGAGAACTAGAGTATGCCATTTAAATCTGCGGGAGTGTACAAGCAGAGGTGATGGCACTGCTCTCTCGACAAGCACTGGAGTGGCTACAGATGACTGACAATGACCATATTGCCGGCGTAGTGGAGCCAGTCCAGTGACTACTTGCGTCATCGCAGGGACCTCTACGCAAAGTCCTCCGCCCCCTGGAGGGCAGCTATTCACTCCGTAGCCTTTAATCAGCCATACAGAGTTGGTTTGATCTTTATCCTCAAGACTTGAAAATAGTCTTTTGCAGTCCTCTTGGCTTGCAACAACCTCAAATACTGGTGAAACGATACCAAGGGTTTCTAGGGGGCACTCAAAACCATTCATGTACTCACGAAGCTTTGACACAAGGTCTTGACGGCGAGCTGTGAGAGCCCAATTTGACGGCCCTGGTCCTGGCGCACTTCTAGTCAGGGTGAGATAATAAGGATCGTTACGCTGTGAAATTTGCTCGCCGACCTCCATAAGAGAAGACTCGAGCGTCCAAGGTAGTACAAGCATTCTATGGAAGTTATCTCCATCCGCCGATGTATCCGTGCCTTCCACCCAGGTCTTCGAATGAGTCTCAAAGGCGCGACGCCATAATGCTGCATGCTGCTCCGGAACAGTATTTGCAATAGAATAAGCACGAGCTGTGACTACAGATGCGGCAGATTTCAGTTTTTCACCCCCAGGAATGGCCTCACGCCAACGTGCACAAGTTCCATCATCAACAGTTTCCACAACCTTGACATGGTGATGCGCACGTTCCTGTTGGTTTCCATTGTTGTTGGTGTAGGCCTGGTGAATGACAGCATTATCAGCAGCATCTTGCAGTGTGCTTTCTAAAACTGATGTTTGAATCGCTATGGAGACGCGAAACGGGCTTGTATCAAAGTCGTGAAGAGTTCGTAGCACAGTTCTCTGCAGTGAAGCCAGCTCTGCTGTATACTTGTCAGACGATCTTTGTTTCGACTGGGACTTGTCTCTACGGCTGTTACCCCCATAGCCAGCATCGCTATCACCATCATCATCATCATCATCATCATCACCACCACCACCACCTTTCTCGAACCTTCTTCCATTTGAAGAAGCTTCCCCAAGCTCTGACTCGCATTTAGCAAGCCAACGGTCTAGGTCCTGGTCGCTGAAGGTGACATATTCTCCACGTTTGCGGATTCCCTTTTCAGGAAAGCTAGCCCTCATCCAGTGCATCCACCCTTGAGCAAAGATATTCATAGAGCCTTCGCCGCTCCCTATATCTTGATCATCGGTATCTTCGGCATCATCGTTATCATCCTCAGCTCCTTCGCCATCATCCGTATCCTGAGAGTCCATTAGGCCTTCACCTTCGTCGTAAGCGCCGTCAGGAGATCCAAGAGCATCCCCGTCCGAGTCTTGGGACTTGTCAAGAGAAGAATCTTGGCTGCTGGGATTTCCTCCATCATTTTCAATCCTTGTCAGTTCGTTTTCGGGAGCGCTCCAGCTCGAGAAGAGTGCAATCTGTAGCGCCACGAGCCCCGCGATTCCAGCTATCATGGCTACCCGCACCACACAGCCTATGTTTAGGCAGCCGCGTTTCCGCGGCCTCTTCGCGCGCCCGCCCATAGCCCCCTCCGCTTGTGCATCGGCGGTTCCCGAGCAATCGCTAATACGCCCCCAGAGGTTCACGATTTGGCGCAGGGTCCGTCTCGAGATGGTCTTCGAAAAGTCCAAACTTTCATCCGAACTGGTGAAAAAGAGAATGCTTAAAAAGGAGTTAATTACTCGCAAACACTATATTATAATATTTTATCATATTTTCTTTCTTGTTTTAAATTTTAGAAAATGATTATCATCATCACTGACATGATGATGACTCTGGGTAGAAATTGAAATGAATAACTCGACAACAAAATAGAGAAACAAAGGAAGAATCGTCATCATCGTAAAGTCATACTGGCTAGGAACTTGGCATGCAAAGTTTTATGTACCCTTATGGAAACGTGGTGAGAAATCTAAGACAGTATCACACTCATGTGCTGCTGTGAAAGGCTCCAACTTTTTATTACTTTGTGAAGAAAAGGGGTTCTTGAGATAAAATATTTTTACTTCAAATAAGTTATTTATTATTTTTAGGGGGTTTCTAAATCATAAAGAGATGAAAAGCATTTAAAGAAGCAAACACCAAACTCGCAGGGGACAAGGTATTGTAGAAAGCAAGCTCGCTGTTGTGGCAGAGCGCCAGCTCTCTTGCAGAGGATGCGAGCGCCTGGGTGAAGAAAACTAGTCAGACTTAGTGTCAAAACTGTGTCAAAGGAGCACAGCGGCCCAAGGATGCAGGCACTCAGGTTCCTTCACGCCTGAGACTTGCAGGAGCATGTCACGCTTTTAGAGGACGTAAACTGCAGCTGAGGTTAGACTGGCGTGGTTAAGGCCATCAGGATGCACATACGAAAAGCCTGTGGCTAGCAGGGCCCTGAATCAACGCATTTGGAGATGCCCAGAGCTGATATCAAGGTGAAAATCGCTTCTGAAGTTCTTCGAGCTACATCTCTTCGTTTTCTATTCAGGATCGCTTACAATGCGTATCAGCGCAATAAAAATAGGATGTCTATATCAGAAGGCCAGCCTTCATTGGACAGAGTTGACCTTTTAGTCTCAACAATAGTTCATGGTATTCGTGAAGTCTTTGATGGGGAGGTTTTTGACGCTTTTCTCAACCAGACCGTGACTTTATGTGGAAAGAAATGTAATTGGAGTTACGTGTGACTCATGTTTCCTGATCTCCTTCAGCACTGCAGATTGTTGCAAAATTTAGTCGATTCATCAAAACTTTGGCTGCTGATGAACTCTCTTCGTTGCTTAGTTCTTCCTTGACTTTTAGGCTTCTGAGTTATCAACACTTCAACTCTTTCGTTGCACCGTCATGTTGCTGGCGCTCATATCCTCCTCGCCTTGGTCTAGGTAAATGTCCCCGGCTAGGTGTGCGCTCCTAAGAAGGGTAGTACTTTCTTCGGCGCGTGTATGCGCCGAATTCACTGCAGCTGCTAAGCCCCCCCTAGTGCTTTGCATATAACCCTTAAATGTATTTAGATATAGGCTAGAAAGAAGACTGATCATGTGGATCTTTATTACCTCCATGGTGTACTTGTTATAGTTGATAGGGAAACCTTATACCCGTACATGGGTATATTAGCATGAAAGTATATGCGCGGGTCAATATAATACAGAACATAGAGCATGTATTCGAACCTCGTATATGTTTAGTATCCCATAGTAGTTCCTAATGTGCTTCACGATTCTAAATATAAAGTTATTATTTGTAAGAGTGGAATATCGTGCAAGTGAGATCTGCTGGCAAGCTTCATCCTGATCCATGGGTTTGTCGATAATAGTTGCATTGTCCCCCTGTGTCATGGGATTGTTTAGAGCACTTGCACTTTTCCTTTCATCATGGCCCTGAGATATCCTTTATCTCTAAGATGTTTGCGACAAGAGCCCAAGATTAGTCTTCACGATATTCACCAAATTGCAGCAATATATATATATATATATATATATACCTCGCAGTTTACCCCAAACTCCAAAACGAAGTAGGCACTGCACTCTCCACGAGCTCCCAAGGAATTACAATACAGCTCACAAGCTGCATGAATGGCTCAGCCCTGCACCTTGAAACCTCCATCAGCCTTGCACCGCAAGTCGTAAACTGCAAACGACGACCTATGAATGACGACCTCGAAATGAATGAATAAATAAATAAACAAATAAACGCCTCCTCCACTCGAAGACTCCGTTCTTCGCTCCATCTCGCAAAGTCATCCCATCCCATCCATACTTCCATAGCATTCCACAAGTATATACGCACAACACACTTATCCTATCTCACATTCCACACCTATACATACATATACACATACATACATACACACACATACATACATATACATATATATTTACACATATATATACACATATACATATATACGCATATACATATATACACATACATACATATATACACACATATGTGCTCAATTCGGGTCGTTAGTTAGGCCCTCATCCCCTCTGTCCCTCCCCTGCTGCCCTACCCCTCACCTACCGCTTCGCCTAGGACCCCCTCCATAGGCACTCCTAGCGCCTTGCTACCGCTGCACTGCTGTAGCAGCTCCATATAGCTTATAGTCGCTTATCCCTACAGTAAAGGGTAGATGCGCGCTAGGGGCTGCCTGCTGCTGAGGCCTCTGCTTTCTTTCTTTTTTCTCTCTCCCTCTTTCTCTCTTGCGCTGCGCGAGAGTCCGCGACGCGGCGTGGCGGAGGAGAGGCGGCGAGCGGCGGCGGAGAGGCGGCGAGCGGCGGCGGAGAGGCGGCGGAGGAGACAGAGGAGGAGGCAGAGAGAGCGGCCGCAAGCGAGGGCCAGCGCGGCAGGGCGGCGGGGCGAGCGGATGAACTGGCGCGGGTCTGGCTGGAGGGAGGAGAAGAGCGGACAAGTGGAGAATGGGAAGTGAAGAATAGCGTATAAGTGACTTGCGCGGCGAAAGGTCTATAGTAAGTGGGGGCGCGCAAGTGGGGAATGGGGGGGAAAGTCGATTGATGCGGAGTTAATGCGAAATGAATGAATTAATGAATGAATGAATGAATGAATGAATAAAAGAGTGAATGAATGAATGAATGAATGAATTAATGAATTAATGAATGAATTAATGAATGAATTAATGAATAATGAATGAATGAATAAAAGAATGAATGAATGAATTGATGAATGAATGAATGAATGAATGAATAATGAGTGTTTTGAGTGATTATTAGCGATGGATGATGATCTTAATAGAGGAGAGAGGAGGATAAAGCAAAAGCCGAAGAAGAAGAAGCGCTGAGATCGCTTGAGGCCGGTTCGCGACTTGACTTCGTAGGTCGCCATGGACAAGTTCTTTCGCGCCGCTGTGGCGCAGGTGAAGCACCACGAGGGACCCCTCTCGCACAAGCAGCGTGTGACGCGGTTGTACCGCAAGTCGCTCAAGATGCTCATGTCGTACGCCGTGGATCGCCAGGTGTTCTACGAGGCCTCCGACGAGCTCCGCGCTCGCTTTGACGCAGTCAAGTCCGTGGACGCAGGCCGCGGTGCCGTGGAGGCTGGCGAGAAGGAGTACTTTGAGAAGCTCCACCCGGACCCCTACGCCTACATCTACATGCCTGGCGGCACCAAGTTCATGCGCAACCCGCCCCCTCCCCCTGAGATCGTCTACGCCTGCGAAGACGAGATCCCCAAGGAGGCCTACACTGGCACCAACACCCCCGTGTGGCCTGACTCCGTTCCCATCACCTGGAGGCCGCACATGGATGGACTCATTGTAGATTTTGCCAAAAAGAAGATGGAGTAAACTGCAGAATTGCAGGCCTGGGGAGCATGTATTCCCCCATTCATTTATACGTTCGTTTGCTTATTCTCAACAACAACAACAACAGTAGTAGAAGAAGCAAAAGTATGAGTGAAGTCGGATGCTTTCTCCTTCTTGCGTCGCGTCTATAGTTTGGTTGGGTTCTTGCTTGTTGGCTGGCCTGCCTGCCTGCCTGCAGGAACGAAATCAATTACTAACTAACTACCTGCCTCCGATCAATCTCAGTCAGCACAAAAACTCAAGCTACATGCCAAACACACCACCCAATTACTACCTACATACTTACTTACTCACTCACACATTCTTACATTCTTACGATCTCATGTTCCTACTTTCCCGTGTCCTTTTGTTATCGTTTCTCAGGGGTGATTACGAACCTTTCGTGTGCAATAACCATATGCTGCGACTCTCCACATCACTACGTCTGACAATAACTTGAGGCTCACCTTCGCTGGATAAATGATTGTGTGTGGTTTGAATGAAGGAAATTTGTTTGTTCGTTCATCACATCCTTTGTCCACCTGCTTGAGACCGTTTTAAATGGGGATTTCAGATCACTGGGCTGATCAGTTTTGCTTCAAGCTCCAATCGTATATTAGTGTTCGTTGCAATCTCTATGTACTGAGGCTTAGTTCAACTGAGTGCATCTGTGATACTGGTATGGCACTCTAACAGGTGTTTTGTTACCCCTTGGGTCGTACTGATATCTTGCTTTAACTTGATGAAATATCCGATCTATGTTCATCCTGGAACAGGAGAACCTTATATCTCTTATGCTTGCCTTCTCTCCTCCTCTTTCCCCTACAACTTTAGCCTTTGAATAACTAGCAATTGGTTTGAGATGCTTCATGCTGACAATCAAATTAAATTTAGCCCACTCCACCTTGCTGCAACGAACATGTTTCTCATTGACGAGTATGATTCAACACTTGAGATTTCTATTGTCATAGAAGGCTTTCT
The DNA here is from genome assembly GCA_004764695.1 of Schizochytrium sp. TIO01. Lineage (NCBI taxonomy): Eukaryota > Bigyra > Thraustochytrida > Thraustochytriidae > Schizochytrium > Schizochytrium sp. TIO01. The sequence continues at coordinate 2,585,952 of SMSO01000014.1, read as the reverse complement.
TGGTTCATTTCGTTTTTTCCCTTTTCTTCTTCTACTTTTCTTTTATTGTTTGCAGAAAACAACATGTGGTGGATCATCGTAGGAAATCGATCGATCTTAAGCGATAGATATTTTATTTGTTTTTTCTTTACTCACGGGCCCAAAATCATTCTCTTTTTTAAATCTGTGACTAGAGAGAGAGGAGTATCTCTGCGAAGAGACTCTTAACCGTTTTACAAAACTTCAATCCGAAATCTCGTCTTCTCTAGCTCGCTGCTCATTACATGTGCCTTGACTCTACATTAGACCCTAGGAATTTAACTGGTTGTGAGAAAACGAGGTTGGATTTTTGGCCTCTTCTGGCTCGCAAGATGATCGAAGCATAACATAGGAAACGGGTAAGATGGATATTAAAATCATTTCGCAAATCTGGACAGTGCGTTACAACTCATACTCTAACTAACAACACCAAAGAACATTAACTCTGAAGAATACGCTGCCACATATCGCGGAATTCCTTGCGCTTCTCCTTTACAATCCATTGCTGCAGCTCGGTAAACAGATACTGAGGTTTGGACTCCCAGGCGCGGAAAAGGTCCCGCTTTGAGATAACAGGCTGACCACGACGTGGACCACTTTCCAAAGCCTTCTGCAGCAATTGCACGCGAACGTCTTGAACCTTGCGGGTCATGTACGCTGTCGGCACAGCATACCAATCCTTAAAATCCTTGAAGATTGGCAGAACCTTACCTTCTAGCAAAGCACGAGCAAACCAGCGAGAGCGCTCACGCACCTCCTCGCCAGTTGAAGCCGGGAACTTAAGCCATTGCACGGGCAATTTCCAGCGACGCGGTCCAAAAAGAGGGTGAACACAGGCCACCAACTCATCACGTTTCGCCTCATAGCTCGGGGGAGGGTGCTCGAGTACAGCTGAAAGGGAGCATTGCTCAGTGCCCTTAGAAAGCTCAAAAAGCCATGCAGGATCAATGGCTGTAACTTGACGCATGTAGTGGAGAGGATCGCGGGGTGCATTGTCAACGCTCTTGTGCTTCTCGTCCTCTTCATCGTCGTCATCATCATCGTTGGGGATGGTATTCAAGTTGGTCTGTTCTACAGCGTCAACGTGGCCGTAAACGACAAACTCGGGAAGATCATTTCCACTAGCCATGATGTTGCTGTGCGGTGACAAGAATAGAGGCTCGTTCACACCCAGACTGCAGGCCATGTAAGGCCATCGCTTCTTCTTGAGCTTAAATCCGTAAGCATCAGCGACGCTGCGGGCTTCGTCACGAGTCATCTTGCGAGCGACTTGATCCAAATAGCCTGCCGTCACAACTTGTCTCAGGTACAGTAAATCGGCAGCCTTAGGGGGTTGTAGAGATCCCCGAAGCGCATTCGAGATTGTGCGAGCGCTCTCCATCTCGTCATCAGAGTCATCATCCACATCAGATTCCTCGACATCAGAGTCTGGGTCCTTGTTCATCATAGCAGCAGCACGCATTTTAGCCACGATAGAAGCAAGCTGTTGGCGAAGTTGCAACTGCTCACGCATGGTCTTGATATGCAAGAAATTCTCTTTGCAGAACTTATCTGTCTGTCGCGTAGTTTGCGTCAACGCCATGTGCGTGTAAGCACCATGAGCTGTTAGAAGACCAATGACATCACTAGTATCGTTGAACCAGCGGGACTTGATCTTGTTTGCTTCTTCACGCAAGCGGCGCTTCTTTTCATCATCGGTGCTCGCCTTGTTTGCGTTATCTCCAGTGTCCTCTCCAGTACTTTCATCTTCCTTGCCCAGCTTCATTGAGCTTTTGCCCTCATCAATTACCTGCTGGTGTAGAAATGGCTCTTGCAGACTGAGAGCGGCAACAACGCAAACAACATAAGCAACACGACGGAGTGACTGATCGGTATCGCATGCTACAATTGAAAGCATCTTTGCCAAACGAGCTCGAACAGGAAAATGGGTCATGCGACGACCCAAAGGAGTAATAGTAGTCCGCATATTAGACATTGCAGCACGGATAATATCCTTGCGCTTTGTCTTCTTTTTCACGAGAGCACCAAGCTGTACAAGGCGGGACTCTGCCGCCTGGATAGCAAGTGTCTCAGGTGCAGAGGGAAACGGAAATGATTCCACATTCTCGATACCGAGAGTTTTCATGTAAAGCACAACATCTTCAATTGGCAGGCGATCAATCTCAGGCTGGCCGAAGGCTTCGAATTGGTCGTTGAACACTGCAGATGAGAAAAGACGGTAGCAGTGACCAGGGCCAGTACGGCCAGCACGACCCATACGTTGGTTTGCTGAAGCCTGTGAGATCCAACCAATCTCAAACTTGGATGTACCACTGTACTGGTCATGGACCTTGCGTTTCTCACGACCACAATCCACCACGTAACGGATGCCGGGAATAGTCACAGATGTCTCAGCTACGTTGGTAGACACAACAATCAAACGATGACCTTCTGGAACCTCCTTGAAAACCTCCATCTGCTGAGCAGTAGGCAAACGTGAGTAGAGAGGCAAAACATGAACCGGGGCCACATCAGACTCCCGAGAAGAATTAATACGTGCCGACGCAGCCTTGATCCGGGCATTTGCTGAAGTGGAAATAACCTTTGGTGGTGCCTCTTCTTTTTTCTTAGATTTGTTCTCACCGTCGTCGTCACTATCGGAGAGAGCAGCATCTTCTTCATCTTCCTCATCCCCAGATTCAGCACTGTCAATATCACTGTAGTCAATGTCTTCTTCAGGTACATCCCCATCCTTACTCTCTTGCTTCTTGCCTTCCTCGTTTTCATCCTTCTTAGTCTTTGGGGTGGAGTTCTCCTCCTTCTTGTCGGAAATTAGATTCGAAGCCTTGTTGTGGGTCTGCTCGGACAGAGGAACATTACGTTTACCACCATTGAATTTGTTACGAAGTTGGGTCACCATCCACTCGATCTCACGCTGGCCTGTCAAAAACACAAGCACAGCACCTGCAGGCAGGCGGCGGTGCACCGCACACGTTTTCTTGAATGTAGCAGCAAGATAATTGCGCATTTCTGTACGACGGCTAGAGTGAGTCGTTACAGGAAATTGACGAGCATCCACCTTCACAACAGGCGGAGAGAGCGTAGTAAACAGTCTTGGATTGCGTGCAAAATCGTCAACACGAAGGGTAGCAGACATGATAATCACTCGAAGAGGGTAAACATCCGGGATAGACTTATCACGAAAAATTTCGTCACGCAAAGGAACTACGCGAGAAAGGAGACCGAGAAGAATATCTGTGTTCAGGTTTCGTTCGTGAGCCTCATCCAAAACAATTACTGAGTATTTGCGCAGAAGCAAGTCCTCGCGAGCTTCACGAAGAAGAACACCATCAGTCATGAATTTGACGCGTGTCTTAGATGTAATTGTGCGCGAATCATATCGAATTTGGTAACCCACATCCTTCGAGTGATCACCAAGCTCGTTTGCAACACGTTCGGCCATACTCACCGTGGCTACACGACGAGGCTGCGTAACACCAATGAGACCGCGGAGCTCAGGATTTGGAGCTTCCTTGCAGCCATAACCAGCCTCAAAAAGGAACTGAGGAACCTGAGTTGTTTTTCCAGAACCTGTTTCACCACACAGAACAGTCACAGCATTGTGAGAGATAGCCTCCATAATTTCTTGCTCCATCATGCTCACAGGAAGTTTACCACGACTTTCCTCAACCTCTGGCGTACGTTTAATACGAACCACAAAGTTCTCCTCTCGCGGAGATTTAGGCTCGTCGGTAGTTTCTTTTTTCTCACTGTCGCCATCCTCATCGTCGCTAGCAGACGCCATAACAACGTCTTCTGTTTGGTTTTTGGTTGTTGACAATTTATCTTCAGATTTTTGCTTGTCGTCTTGCTTGTCATCAGCGTTATCCTTTGTTTCGCCTGTAGTCTTTCCTGTAGACAAAATCGCAGGTGCAGTCTCGGCCTCAGAATCAGAGTCTGACTCATCGCTGCTCTCTTGAATTGTCGGCGCAGATACCTGTAGGCGTGCTCCCGAAGCGTTATCAGCATCATTCGCGTTGGTGGCTTTGGCTTTCTTGCTACGTGAGCGTTTCTTCTTCTTATTACTCACTGCTGTTGGTAGCTCTTCCTCCAAATTGTCGATACCAGCACGCTCACGTCTAAGGTCCATGCGAAGACGATCGCGAAGGGTTTCTTTGGAACCAATGGCAGCACTGGACACTAAGAGACTTTGTTCTTGTGGCGTTAACTGATTTTCGGATAGAGATGCAAAAAGTTCACGTCGACGCTCCTTGCGGCGTTTGTCATCTTCAATTTTGGCAAGGGCCTTTTTCTTGCGCTTGGAGTCTTTTCGAACCTCATGGTACTCCTCAGCCCCACGCTTGCTACGTTTCAACGAAGGTACAGCGTTGTCTGGACGAGCAGCAGGAAGCGTTTCCAAGGTAAACCTTGGTTTGAGTTTACGCTCGCGTTTCTCCTCTTCTGTCAATTTACGACGCTCGGCTAACAAAGAGCCACCAGATTCGATGTTTTCGCCGAGCTGCTCAAGGAGCTCCGCAGAGAGGATGCCATCTTGGTCCCCCATGTTTCTTCCTTTGCTAGAATAATTTCCCGCTCTTCACAGGAATTCAGACTTGGAGAAATCACAGCTTTCGAGAAACCCAATCTTCAAAATCTCAATGAATTTGATTGCAAAGAAACAGTTTAAGCAGATGCTATGCTCTTTTCAAGCGAGACCCGAGCTTCGAAGACTTAAGCAAGAGCTACAGGTGAGTCGACCCAACGAGATGCTCTCGTAACCAGTCACCTGGCGAGTTGCAAGAGGCTGCCCACGTAGCCTCGAGCCCTTTGGGAAACTGTAGCAGCTTTTGGGCTTTTCCAAGCTGCTCCAGAACCTTAGCTTCCGCACAAGCCGATCAGACTTGACACGGTTTACTCGCACGCGAAGCGAGTTCACGACGCAGTTCTGGGTGCGAACCACTCGCTTAGAGAGGCCTCCTTTAGCGGCCTATCAATAAAAGGGCCTAAAGTCAACGAGGCCCAGGAGTTGCTTCTTCCTACAATGGATTTATGACATAGTATTGGTGAATAGGTATTATTAATAGGAGCCTATTCAAAACTAGTATTCCCCTCCTGAATTAGATTTTTTCAATTTTATTTCAACGAAACATTTTTGACAAAATAAAGGGGATTCCACGGAACATGAGATCCTGTTTAAAAGACCCTCGATGAGCGTAGAGGTGAATGGGTTTCGAGAGCGGTCACAACAATACAGTTTAGAAAGGGTAGCAAATAGTACAAATTTTTATTATCGCAGTAGAGTATGTTATAAAACAAATCTATGGAAGACTTTCTAACAGTTGGCAGAATCAGATCATCGTAGAAGGTATATATCTGTTGTTCATCTCAACATAAAACACCAAAGGTTGAAGAAAAGCTTTAGAATATGTCTTTATAATTTATGCAATACATGTTTTCATAGTAGAGTTGGGCTTTCATCATTTAAATTCTGCAGGCAATACTTGCCTATTGATATGATCCCCAAAATAAGGACGTATTAGATAATTATATGATGTCTTGTATAATCGAAAGTCTCGCGTTCTCCCCATATTGTGTCGTCTTTGAAAAAGCCAGGAGAAGTTTGAGCTTAGCAAAGAACTCGGATATGTAAACCAGAGCTTTAATGCCAGCTCGGAAGTATAACCATTAAGACAATAGTATCTGCTTTTGTAAAATCTAGACCTATGAGGGTTTTTTATATAGCAAACCATATTTTGAGGCCCCATGGTGGCTTCAAAATGAGGTTGTCAGTGTGCGCTTGTTAGGTCAAAAGAAAACTCGATTCTATTAGGTGCAGCATGTAGAGACATCAAATTATACCCAAGTATCCAAATTGTCACGTGTCTCTGTTGTACAATTCTTCACTAAAATGCACTTTCGTAGCAGAGTCAATGTATGTGTTCTCACAGGTTGATTGTCCGCAAGACACCTTATATGCTCATTTGGGTATTTTTGGCACTTACTTGGCAGTTCTTGACAACTACCCAACCCTCACGACACCACCACCTCCAGCTTCTTGACCTAGTTTCCACAGGTAGGTAGAGGTAGTGAGTAAAAATCTTTTGGCCAGCGTGAACAATCACTCACACTACTTTAAGTACCTATCTCAGCTACCTAGGAACCTTATCAAACCCAGCAGAGTCGTATCTTGGATTGTTCCTAAAGTCGCTACTGAGGTGACATCATCAAGTGACCTATCCGTGGACATTTTTAAAAAGGGACCTATTGGAATTCGACGAGTAGAGGCGATCTTCGCCGTTGCCATCGTGGCACTTCTGTTACTATGAGTAGTGCTATATAGGGCCTATACACTCCTAACTCAAACAAACTGATAGTACTTAGTGGCTCTACAATGTGGCAATCGATCCTCAGACCTTCACGATTGTCGTTGACGGAGCACTTGCGACGCCAAACCTGAAGGCCAAAGCCGCCGTCAGTTGCATAGACTTTTGCAAAAAGGAACCTCCGCATTGGCAAGCCACGAACTTAATAGGCTGCCGCATTATGACAACAGTAATTGACAAGGCGGGTAATAGAATGAGGCATGACTAACTAACTAACTAACTAACTAACTAACTAATAACTAGTTAGATTTGTTATTAGAATAGATTAAGAGGTAGGTAGGTAATTTGTTAATCTTAAAAGAAAAGAGGATAATTGATAGATACAGTCAAATTCTTAGGAGAACTTAGCAAATTTGACAGACAGACTCATGGGCTTCTTGAGCTTGCAAATGAGCTGGTGCCGTTCGTGACGTGTGCCTGAATTTCCTCACGCAATTCTTGTAGGTTTGCTTAGGTTATTGCTCTCGTGGCGTATTTCCTCTGCGATTCTTGGTGTGATTGTTTGGTTTCTCTTTCTTTTTGGTGTTTTTGTTGGTTTCTTTCTCTCTTGTTCATTCAATTCATTCACTCATTCATTCACTTCGTTTGTTGTTGTTGTTGTTTCGAGTGAACGATATCGTACACGTGGTCAAAGCGGCCTTCGACTGCGCGCGCGAGACCGCCGGGAAGCAATTCCGGTCTGGGCTCGGTGCGAATCGTGCTCAGCTGAGGACCTGCGACGTCCTCTTCCCATCTGCCCGGATATCGGCTGCGGTTGGTCTGCCTCTGCCAGCCTTGCAGGCAGGACGTGGCAGGAGCTACTAGATCGGCCAAACAGCAAGAGCAACAGCAAGCAACCTTAACAGCGACTTTGACTTCGATCGAATAAGATCATAAAGGGATTTCAATTGCGTCGTTGAGCGATACTTGTTGTCGTGACTTTGTACATCTGGCGTTGTCGTGGAGGATCGTTGATTCAAACGTGCGAACTTAGATACATTTCCTTTAGTCAACTATACCCGAGGAGACCATGAGCGACGTTAACAGCATTGGCAAAGATAAGGACAAGGTAAAATCCGAGGATGAGGATACTGTGCCTTCGCCTTTTGTAGGCGTAGAAAAATCCCAAGTCCTTCAGGAGGCCGGAGCTGCTTTTAATGACCCCCATGTGGTAAAGCTTTCTCCATCCAAGTGCTGCTTGCTCATCACGAAGCTGTTGTTCTTGCTATCCCAGGGCGAGAGCTTCGAGGGACGCGATGCCGAGACGGTCTTCTTCGCTGTAACCAAGCTTTTTCAGAGCCAGAACACGGCACTCCGTCGTATGACGTACCTCTTCATCAAGGAGGTTGCCGAGACCACTGACCCTGAGAATGTCATTATCGTTATCCAAAGTCTTACCAAGGACATGAACTCTGATGTGGACCTCTACCGCGCCAACGCCATCCGAGTTCTCTGCAAAATCATTGATGCCTCCATTCTCGGCCAGATCGACCGCTACATCAAGCAGGCCATCGTAGACCGGAACCCTCTGGTCTCTGCCTCCGCGCTCATCTGCGGCAACCAAATGGCTGCTGATATGGAGAAACGTGAGGTTGTGCGGCGCTGGGTTAGCGAGGTGCAAGAAAGCGTGAACTCACGTTCGGAGATGGTACAGTACCAAGCTCTGGCGCTGTTGTATACCATCAAATCCCACGACCGGCTAGCGGTCGGCCGTCTCGTGCAGCAGTATTCCAAGGGTTCCTTGAACTCCCCGCTTGCCATGTGCCTTCTTGTGCGTTACACGTCCAAGCTCTTGCATGAGGATATGAGCGCCACGAACTCTCGCGCAGCCTATGAGTTTCTCGAATCCTGCCTGCACCACCGCCACGAGATGGTTATCTACGAAGCAGCTCGTGCAATGTGCCGACTTCCCGAGGCAGCTCCTCGTGACATCATGCCGGCAATCACGGTACTACAGCTCTTCCTGAGCTCCCCGAAACCCTCGCTGCGCTTCGCAGCTGTGCGAACTTTGAACGAGGTCGCCATGAAGCACCCCAACGTCGTCACACGGTGCAACGAGGACATGGAGGGTCTCATTGGAGACGCCAACAAGAGTATTGCAACTCTGGCCATCACCACACTGCTCAAGACGGGCTCCGAAGGCAGCATTGAGAAGTTGATGAAGCAGATCGGAGGATTTATGTCCGACATCGGTGACGAATTCAAGATTGTCGTGGTCCGTGCCGTTAGATCTCTCTGCCTGAAGTACCCCACCAAGCAGCGTGTTATGCTCAACTTTCTCAGTACAATTCTCCGCGAGGAGGGTGGCTTCGAGTTCAAGAAAGTCATCGTCGATTCAGTTCTCCTCCTCATCGAGAAGATTCCGCAGTCCAAGGAGACCGGCCTGTTTCATCTCTGTGAGTTCATTGAAGACTGTGAATTCACATCACTCAGTGCACAAATTTTGCATGTGCTTGGAGAGATGGGACCGACCACAACGCACCCTGCAAAGTTCATTCGCTTTATCTACAACAGAGTCATCCTCGAAAATGCACACGTGCGAGCAGCCGCGGTCGCTGCTCTCGGCAAGTTTGGCAGTCAGGTTGACTCTCTGACGGAGAGTGTTATTATCCTGCTCCAGAGTAGCCTCCAAGATGAAGATGACGAGGTACGCGACCGTGCCACAGTATGCCTCTCAGTGCTAGAGCGCGTGCAGGCAGGTCAAACAGCAGCAAAGACAGTGCTCGTGGATCAGCTGCCTATGAGCGAGAACGCACTTATTCGCTCACTAGAATTGTACAAGCAACGCCCTGCAAATGGTCCGATCTCGTTCGATACTCTCCCGGTGGTGGAAGACAATGATTACCGCAGACCTGAGGACAGCGAGATGACTGGTGGACTCGACGAACCTGGTGCTGACAGCGGCGCTGGAGATCTTGGCGCTGTCTCTGAGCCGACGCCTGTACCGACGCGCGAAGAGAACTATGCCGAGGAACTCTACAAGGTTCCCGAGTTCGCCAACCTTGGAGCTCTTTTCAAGTCCTCGAGGCCGGAACCCCTCACCGAGAGCGAGACCGAGTATCTTGTCACCTGCGTCAAGCACGTCTTCGCAGAGCACATCGTGTTTCAATTCAACGTCACCAACACAATCGACGACCAGCTTCTTAAAAATGTCACCGTTAACATGGAGGATCCGGAGAACGATGCCTGGCAGCCGCTCTTGGTTAAGCCGATTGAGACCCTCAAGTACAACTCACCGGCGCCTTTGTACGTTTTGATGGCGCGCCCGGAGGGTGTCTACCAGGCTACTTTTACTATGGAGCTGCAGTTCAAGGTCCAAGAGTGCGATCCGAAGACTGGTGAGGCTTACGACCCTGATGACGAGGGTGCCGAAGAGGATTACCCTGTCGAAGATCTCGAACTCTCGACGACGGACTTCATTGCCCGTGTGCAGATCAACAACTTCAAGTCATCTTGGGAGATGGTTGGTAAGACCAACGAGGTCATGGAGAAGTTTGAGCTGCCACAGTACAAGACCCTCAAGGATGCTATCACCGCGGTCATTGACTTTCTTGGCCTTCGTGCTTGCGAGGGCACCGATTCAATTCCACACAACGCAGATGCCCACAATGTGCTTTTGTCCGGAACCTTCATCGGCGGTGCCAAGATCCTTGCACGCACCGCCTTCGCCGTTTCACCAACTGGCGGCTCCATTAATCTTAAGATCGCCGTGCGGTCTGAGGACCCTACCGTGCCTGAACTCGTCATGGATTGCATTCAATAGAGCATTTTACAAACCCCTTTTTGCTAACTTCCCTCTTCATTCTTCCTCCTCCTTTGTTTCCACTTGAGTTGTCATTTATGCCCAAACCCACGCGTCTCGACATTATATATACCTGCTCCTACACATCCATATGATCTATTTTGGAATGCTGTCTTGCGTGCTCTTGGAGGTATTGATTCGAATACACTTTCAACAAAAATTGGCAAGGCAAATTCCGTATCGTGACTTGTTGTAAATGTCGTTCATATAAATCAAAAACTAAAAAAAGCAGTTGGTAGAGTAGGATGTATGCACCAAAAACATATGGAGGTCCCGAAACCAAACCAAGCGAAGTCGATTTTTTCTCCATTCCTTTTTTAAATTCTACCTCTTCGGGAGTGCATTATTGCAGTTTCCATGTGATACTTGACCTTCCTAGGTCTTAAGTCTCGCTTCCCAGTGGAATTGCATCGTTTCATACCTATACCTACATGTAATTGACAAAAATAATTAATTAAAAACCATACTAGCCTAGGTGTTAGTATCATCTATCTAGGTACATAGCAGTGCTTTTTTTGGAACTAATGAAGTGATCAATCGTTGGTGGCGCAGACTCCAATCGCGAGCATGAAGCGCGCTCTGGAGGCAGACACGTTAAGCGGCGGCGATAGTGAGGGCCAAGAACGTGCGACCAAGGTAGCCGCCACGACCACCTTGGATTCAGAGGCCCCTTCGGCCGCAGAGGACGCCAGCATGGCTGTCGACGAGCAAATGGGTGGCAGCAAGGGGACCGAAAGCGCTCCTGAGAACGTCACTGACGAAGCAAACAAACTTGACGCCCTCAAGAACGAAGAGGTGGAACTTGAACCTTTGCCATTTTCACAAGAGGACATCGAGGCCGTAATTCGCGTAGGAGAGGCCCTCAAAGCCAACCCAGAGCTTTACGAGCGGCAAGACATGCGACCTGTGCGAATTGCACTCGGAGGTTTTATTCAACAGAAAGCTCGCAGCATGTTCAAGCCCAAAACTAAGTTTGATGAACGTAAACAGCGCGAGATGCGCCAGAAAGCTCATGACAAAAGACTTCTTGAAACTCGTAGACTTCGCGCACAGCGGATGGCTCATTTGCAAGCACTTCAGAACGCAAGCAACAGCGCCATGGCGGCTATCCCTGACGGCGCTGTGGATGACGGAGTCAACACAAGCCATGGAACTGCAGGCGGTGTGGAGACTACTGTGCAAGTTCTGCGTGCTGATGGACTCATTGGTGATTCGAAGGAGGGTGAAAGTTTTGAAAAGACTGGAGACGAGGAGGAGGAGGACCTACTCCACAGACCGCGGTCCTGTTACTGCTGCAAGCGCAGGTTCTTCAAGCTTCATCATTTTTATGACAGTTTTTGCCCGGATTGTGCGAAGCTCAACTGGGACAAGCGCTTCCAGACTTGTGATATGAAGGACAAGGTTGTTTTGGTTACCGGTGGGCGCGTGAAAATTGGATACCAGATTGCCCTCAAGTGCCTGCGCATGGGTGCGCATGTGATTGTTACAACCCGCTTCACAGCAGATGCTGCACTCCGATTTGCCAAGGAGAAAGACTTTGATACTTTCAAGGACCGACTCAAACTGGAGGGACTTGATTTTCGTGATATCAAGGCAGTCGAGGCTTTTGCACTTACTCTAAGCCAACGCCTAAATCGTCTTGATGTAATTATTAACAACGCATGCCAGACGATCCGTCGCCCACCCCAATACTATAAACATTTGCTGCCTACAGAGGAAGCCTTCCTGAAGTTGCAGGATGGCGGTGATGTTAAGGAGAAAGATCTTCCCGAGGGTCTTGTTCCTGCTCAAGTTGAAGCAGCTCGGTCAGTCATTGACCAAACTCCATGGCACGGAATCGCCATGGACTCCAATGCTGCCCTTAAGGATAGTGTACCTGACGTCACTGGCGTAGAAGGCGTGAGTTCTGCAATTGCTAAGCAGACAGAAAGTAGGCCCAAGGTTGTCTCTTCGGCTCATATGACTCAAAATGCACTTGCAGCTGAAGATATTGAAAACAGCGACGAGGTCTTTCCTCCTGGCATGGTTGATGTGAATGGCCAACAAATTGACCTGCGTAAGCGCACCTCATGGGTTTTGACTCTATCTGAAGTGTCTACTGCTGAGATTGTTGAGGTACTTGCTGTGAACGCCGTTGCTCCTATGATTCTTGCTGGTAAGCTGAAGGGTCTAATGATGAAGACTCGTGAAGCTGATAAGGCTGCCAACCGCAAGGATGATGGCTGCTACATCGTCAATGTGTCTGCAATGGAAGGCAAATTCAACCGCGCGAAGTCCCACTTTCACGCTCATACCAACGCTGCCAAGAGCAGTCTCAATATGGTAACCTTGACCAGTGGACCTGATTACGCACAAGCTGGTATCTTCATGACTGCTGTTGATACTGGTTGGATTAACATTGAATTGCCAACCTTAGAGGCTGCCCGTGTGGTCCAGACTAACAACTTCCACACCCCTATTGATGAGGTTGACGCCGCGGCTCGCGTTCTTGATCCCGTTGTATCTGGAATGCTTGACCCAGAAAAACGCGTGCATTCCGTGTTTCTCAAAGATTACCATGTAACAGAATGGTAAGGAGTTGACCAAACTGTGTAGACCTTAGCTTAGAAATTTATTTCTGATTTGGTCAAGCCAGATCGTTTAAATTCATATCATAAATGTCTAGTACGTATTTGTTCACTTTTGTGATTTTTAATCTGATTCCTGCTACATACAAAGGTTTATCAACCAAAGATGAAATAACCATTCAAAAGCAAAAGTGCGGTGGTGACCATGTTTCAGTATTTGCAAGAGGTGTTCCTGTAGTTGCCATTGGTTTTAATTGATTGTTCATTCAAGGAAACTGAAGGAAAGATTAATGGTGCAATAGTCTTGGCGAGTTAGAGACTCGTTTTGTGCATCCTTCACAACTTCAAAGCTACTCAAACGAAGTAATTATGCAAGTGGTCTAGGATTTGGAAACAAAAAAGATGGGAATGGATCTAATTTTTGTTTATTCGTAAGAAAGAACCTTGATCACAAAACTATAGGCAAAGTTTATGCGAACAGGAAAACAAGATGTACACTCCTGGTTGATGAGAAAATAAGATAATCACAATGTTCAAAATATAGCGGGCAGAAATAAAAGAAGGTTGGTGGCCAAGCATGCGGGCAATGATACATCACAGAAAGTCTAATTGAATAGCTCAAAAAAATGGGAGGCGACGACGGCGATCGCTCTTAGCCCCCGCAGAACCACTAGCTGCACTATTTCCACTTTGCTGAAATTGCTGTTCTTGCTGACGTGCAATCGAAGATAAGCTTCGACGGGGAGCACCATCCTCTCCAGAATGGTCTCTCGAGGAACGGCTACCCGGGCGGGAAATCACGTTACAAGTCAGGCGACTAAGAATGCTAGCCCTCTTCTTAGTATGGCCCGAAGGAGCTTCAGGCTCTTGATTTTCTACTTGGTGAGTCTGGCGAACTTGTGAGGCTGGGGAAGCTGACGAAACAGAGGTAGAGCTCGGGGTAGAGGAAGTAGCCGGGGGTGCAGACGTCGGGGGTGGAGGGACTTCTGTACGAGAACTACGAACAGACAGAAGGGTATCAATAATTTCACCTGACGCTTTGATGCGCCTAGCAAATTTAATGGGATCAATGTCGTTTGCTCCAGCACTCGCTCGGCAGTCTCCGCAAACATCAAAAGCTACTTTACAAGTCCTGCAAGAGCGAAAGGTGGAGCGCAAGTCATCGCTAGCAGTTACACAACAGAAGTCACACGTATATGTGTCGTCGCCTGCAAAGGGTTGAAGAGAATGGCCCTTAGGGCAGTTCTGGGAAAGGTTCGTCTGCTGAGGAGTTGAAGTCATGCGAAGTCTTTGCACTAAGATATGATGACCAGAGCGAATCGAGGCCAACAGCGGACTGCATCGTTGAGTTCCGTCAAGAGACCCTAACGAAGGAGCACCTGCATCGAGGAGTTGTAAGGCAATGCTTGGGCTCTCCAAGGAGCACGCATCCACAAGTGTTTGTACAGTATCCTTAAAGACAGGAGCCCCACGTCGAAATTGTTGTAAAAGGAATGCCACCACCTTGGCATGCGCACCAAGCGCAGCCAGACGAAGTGCGGAATGCCCCTCAATATCTACATTTGTCAATGCTGAGGAATCAGCTTTCAAGAGGAGTTGTGCGGTTTTGAGAGATCCGGCGGCACATGCTGTAAGAAAAGGGGTCCTTCCAACGTCGTCAAGTAGATCGATAGCAGGCGAGGCAGAGTCAATGAAGAGTTGGGCAGCTTCATATAAGTCTGCCTGTGCGCAGTAGTGCAAACAGGTGTTACCAGCATCGTCCTGGCGATCAGGATCTGCATCATGGTCAAGTAAGAGTGACACCATCGCAGGATCAAAGTTCTTTAAACCGGCGAAAGCCATGTGAAGAGGAGTGCGACACTCCTCATCTGGGTGGTTTACATCGCAAGGTGCCTGCTCCAATAGCATTTGCGCTGCACCAACGTTGCCTGCTTCGACTGCAAGGTTCAGGGCAGAGCATTTGGCGTTATCCATATGGCCTGGTTCTGCACCGTATGAAAGCAAAAGGCGAACCACGCTTGGTGCATCAACGCGTGCCGAACATACCGTAAGAAGTGCTGTTCGTCCATCTGCATCCTCCATATCAACCAAAACCTCACGGCTTCTTCCTCGAGATGAGTCTCGCATAAGAAGCATCTTGCAAAATGGTTCAGAGCCTGCGGCGGCTGCATAGTGCAAAGGCGTTTGACCCTGATTATCACGTGCACGTACGTTAACACCACGTTCTACAAGGAGTCGAGCTGAAGCCAAGCTGGGTTGCGTCGCAAGACATGCCTTGTGCAGCACAGATCTTCCATGCTTATCGCAAACAGAAGTATCAGCCCCGGCATCGAGCAACAGACCCACAAGCTCGGGGTAGTTATTATAGCAAGCAATGTGCAGTGCAGTGATGTCCACTGCGGAGCGGTTCTCCACGTTTGCGCCAGCCTTAATCAGCATCTCCAAAATGCTTCGAGACCCGGCCCCTTCCGTACAACAGAGCATTAAAGGCGTCCATTTGTTTGAAGGGATGGCGCAATCAACAGATGCTCCTGATGACAAAATAAGTCCAGCGATGCGATCTAAGCTGTAGCGTGCGGCCATGTGCAATGCCGTCCAGCCCTCTGGATCAGCGTATTCCACATTTGTTCCGCGCTGAATCAAAAGCTCTGCAAGTTCTGGTTGCACTTGTCGTGCCATACAAGCTCGTAGCAAAGGGTTAAGACCTTCACTATCAAGCTTATTGGGGTCTGCTCCAAAGTCTAGCAGCACTTTGGCGCATTCAAAATGGCTCTCCATAGCGCAAAAGTGCAAAGGGGCAAGTCCTTCAGTCGTTGTTGCGTTGGCGTCCGCGCCGAACTCCAGTAGAAGTTTTACAATTTCGGGGTCACCACGACCTTCTGTACATGCCACATGGAGAAGGCTCCATGCAGACTTGCTAGGTGACATACATGCGTCAGCTGGGACTCCCCGCTCCAGCAATTCGCCTATTGTAACCCGATCTCCAGCCGACACAGCAGTGACTAATTCTCGCGCTAGATCTGCTTCGAGTCCGTCGCTGGTGTCTCTCCTTTTGTTGAACCTTGCCGGGTTTCTGCTTGCAGATGCGAGGTCTTTACCTGCAGATGTCTGGGCCACCCCATGCGTTTTGGCCACTGCTGGGCTATTATTTACATTTTCGTCATCTTCTAAATTCTCTTCGTCAGATGCATAGTCATCCACATTGCCTTCGTCCTCATCGCTTGCTTCATCATGGTTTGGGCTACATGTTGACGAAGTTCTTTCGTTATGCTCATGTCCTTGAATGACTTCTCTCGCAGTACTTCTCCTCAAAAGCCCAATATTGGCTTCGTGCTGTGATTTCTGCTTTTGATTGACTCCAGAGTTTCCACTGCTGCTGATATTGCCAAAGTTGCTGTTATTGTTGAAGTCGTCCTTACTATTGCTGAAGTTGTTGAGATTACTATTGTTATTGTTGTTATTGCTGTTCTTTGTAGCAATATTAACATTCTTCAAGCTGCTGGCAATGCTGTTCATAGCGCTGCCAGAGGCTCCACTGCTGCCAGAGTAACCACTGTTACTTCCGTATGTCTGATTCGTAACGTTGCCTCCGCTATTCGTTGCAGCTGAGCTCGAGAGGTTCTTGTCTAGGCCTTCGGAGGTCTTCCCGAGCGCGCCAATGAGCGCGTGCAAGCCGCGGCCGGTGGTAGCTCCACCTTCCCGAGCGTACTCGCGGGAATCTGAGGGGCCGCCCATAATTATATATGGGGTTTACTGGCGCGGCAGCGAGCAGGTCGGGCTCGCCGATCCTGCGAGCCTGCCTGCGGCGTCGCAGTCTACTCCGTTTTGGACTTTGATTCTCTATTCTTGTCTCGTGTTTCATTTTAATAAAGTTTTTTCTTTTTTCAAAGGGGAATGAAAAGAGAAAACATCTTCCGAAACTAATTCTATGCTAGTAGAACACTCGGTTCAAAGCTCTTCGTCCTGCCTTGAATCAAAGCTGTCAGAGTTGTAACCTAGGTCGAGCACAGCTGCAAGTACCTCACTCAAGTTCCCTGTTGTCTCGCAGTCTTGAAGAGAGACGATGGCATGACGAACTCTGCAGCGGCTTCACCTGTCTGTCGCCTGTGCACATCGACGTTGTTTATGAACACACAAGTTGCAAAATAATTATATCGAAATAAAGAAAGAATAAAAATTAGAAGCCAAAAGACAGTGGCACTAGTACCTCCATAGTACCTTCTATCAGAAAAAAAAAAGAAAAAAGAAAAAAGAAAAAAGAAAAAAGAAAAAAGGCAGGAACTAAGAAAGAGTAAGAAAGAAAGAAAGAAAGAAAGTTTTCTTTCTTTTCCTCTTCTTCTTCCTTTCCCTTCTTCTCCTTGACAAGTGTGCATTTCTTTGTTGATTGTTGGCATAGTGGCGAATTCTATTTCCTATTGTCGTCACCTCTTTCCGAAACTAAACTAAATCATTGTAAAGTTGATTTACAAAGCACCGGAACGTCGTGGGTGGCGTATTTCACTCGTGCGGTGCTTCAAAAGCAGACACCGAGCCGAAGCTGGGCAGTGGCACACATCTTACCCGTTAGTGCGATGTGGTATAATGGCAGCAGACAGATACTCTGCAGCTGGTTGATTGTTTAGTCGAAGAGCACTCCAACTTCATTCATCCCTTGATTCAATCGACCCTTAATTTGTTAAAATAGAAGTAGCTCAGCTCAAGTTCCAATTAATTAGCTCCTTCCATTCCCTCTTGCGCACGACGCCCGCGCTCACGAAGCGGCTCAAAGCAGCAGCAGTGTGGCAGGCGACCTTCAGCGAGCCAAGTACTACTTGCAAGTTGCAGGTCACGGGCTAGAACTACAGATTTGCCAAGAGGCAACAAGCTCATTCGATTTCACACGAGAAAGTAATCTCAAGGAAATGGAGAATCATTAATGCGGGGAAAGCTTTTAGATCGAAGGAATAAATAAATGTATGCATGCATAGATGCACCACACTATGCCATAACCACAATGCGTTACACACAGAATATCGCCGCCAACCCCTATCTTCGTGTGGCTGTTTCGTGCTGCTAGCATTGCCATGAGCTGCTCTTCCGCGGTGTGTTGCCATCTCGATCAATGCCTTAGCTCAACCCGTCAAAAACTTTGTCAATCAGTCAATAAACACTGCGAGGGAAACAAACAAATTTAATTAACTCACGTGCCGCTCGCTGCACGTGCTCCGCACTGACCCTTTGCTGCTCACGCGCAGACTCTGATAGTCTTCGCGATTTCCGTGGCTTTCCATTCAGACACTTGCAGCCAACAACAACCGAGAAGGCTGAAGCGTGCTGCCAGAGCCCAGGTTCGGGCTCGCTCGCAAGAGACGATTAATTTTTGACCATGCGCGTGTAAAAATTAGGAGAGCGAGGTGCTTTTCTAATGTAGAGGATATGGAAGAATTGGTGTGTTTCTGATTTTTATTATTAAAATATTATCTGCTAATACCTACTAGTACTTCTGTAGTTCGATTTATGATCACCTTTAAGCGAGCGACAAAAGATTGATCAAACTATTGTCGATAGTCAATAATTCGTGTCTCGGCACTACGCGCTGGAAATCCGCTCCAAGCGTCGCCCACAGGATATTTATGCCATCGGTAATCATCGTCCGATGCCTTGGTTTGGATGGATTTCTAATGCAAATATGTTTTGGTAAAATGCAAATTTATCTCCGATTGGTTATAAAAGCAGTGCACGCCGTGGGATGGGGTAGGTGGGCTTGTGACATGCGCCCCCACTCACGCCTTGGACAAATTCCAAACTTTGTATTCCAACTTTACAGGGCTTAGAAGAAACTCCTCTGCTCGCCTGAATCGGAAGTCCGCAGCTCGGTGGCTCGGAGAGTTCGGTCTTTCTTGCTCTTCATCTATGATGGGTCTTGATGATGAATAAATGATAGGTCTTTGCCCCAAGCTTGGCAGCAGGAGGTCAGAAAACTATTTGTCTGCCTTGATAGCGCAGGTGTCTGTATTAGAAGTTCAATTTTTCCAAACGTCGGCATTGCTACTCTGCAAGCATGAATTCCGTCACGCGCAGCTGTAGGAATGGAATCACCGATACTCGCACTGATCGGTCTCCAGATTTCTCGAACGAGTGAACGAGCGTATATAGGTGTGCGAGACCGCTAAGCCATTCTTTTTCACATTTGATAATGACGATGATTTGAAGCCTAACTATATCTTCAAGATGAATTTTTATTGCAAAGAGGCACTGCAAAATGCAGAGTGCAATGCAATTTTATTGAGACTTATAGGGTAGAAGCCAACCCATGATTGAGTTGAAACAGTTGATGTTTATGAGCACCCCATAAATATTAACCTCAATTTAGTCTGTATCGAGTCCAAGCAAATTAGGTAAACTTGAAACTCAACGTACCAGAAATAGGACCAATAGCAGGTAGTTCTCACAGATATATAACATTCTTGTTCGGCGTGTGTATTCTTCCTTCAAGTTCAAGGTTCAAAAGAACTCAGCGAATCTCAAGATCAGGATTGCTCTCAGCTTTCACGCTATATTCGATTTTCAATTTCAAGTCTATGCTAAAGAAATCTTCAATTTCCTTCTCTTTTTTTTTGACAACTCCTTATTCCTGAGTAGGTACGCTTTAATTAGTGAGGGGTCCACCACCAAAGTGGTGACAGGTTCACCGTCAAAATCAAAACTAAAAATAATAGCTCAAAACCTGAGCTATCATCGGCATGCGCCCAAAGGTACCTATCCTCAAGGATGATCGGGCACCTCTTCATTGCGCACTGCAAACTCGGATACATTTGAAAGAAGTTCCAAGCTAACTTAGAGCTCTACATGGGATGCCGGAGCTTGTTCAGTGTACCTAATCGAAGATGGCACCTGATGCTAATAACAGACTCGGTAGCGGCGCTGATTCCAAATTCATCTGTCGGACGTGTGCGAGGGAGGAAAGGTGTGCATTATTCACCAGCGATCATCATCAGCGAACCACTTTTTTTCGTCGCTTCGTAGGAGAGAGGAAGGCTTGAAAACTACGCTTGTGCTAGCAGCGGTGTTTCTTTTCTCCATTTTTGCTTCCGGGATTCTCCTCAGGCGGAGGCCACCGAAATAGGTACTTTAATGCTTCTTTGAAGGAGCTCGATATCCTTACTCATTAGGAAGGTATTTGGCTTGAGCGAGTGAACCTGCTCGCTCATTTAGGGGACACTGCTGTGTCCCTATTACTTTAAAATAGAAAAGACTTCTAGACGTGAGGAGAATCTAATAAGATTTCACTCTTGCTTCATAGTCATAATATGCAGTGGTTGTTCGACAATCTAGCTCTGCATTCATGCTGCTGCTCAATCTGAGAAAAGTTGAAGGTTTATGCGTGGCCACTCCGTCAACATTGTGCTTGAAGATAAAAATCACGACTAAGCTCGGTCAATTACGATAAACGTCTAAAGATCACTAAGTAGAATATCAAAAAATCTCATTTTCCTGCCTACAGTTGATTTGAGAACCTGGTTTGTAGTACTCAAAAAAGTCATGCAAGCTCTGAGCAAATAGAAGAGCTCAAAACGCAAGGTCTTCAAAGCATAAAGTAGCACTATGCTTTTTGTTGGGTTTAGCAAAAAAAGCATCTTAGACTTAAAGCATCACCTGTTTTGCCATATACAGCGGTATCTACTCTGAATGTTGTTATGACAGGCACATTATGAGTGTCTATCTTCAACACATCTACCTCGTTGGTTGGTCATGATCGTATAATGATCGAAGGCAGGAGCACTTCAAGTTAAGATTTAGGATGATAATAATGAAATACCAATAACTAAGGGAACGTAGGGAGCTTTTCGTGAAAAGATTCCAAGTCAAAAAGAGTAGCTCAAGAGTACAATGAAAGTTAATATAAGTCTAAATTGACGATCCAACTAGATTGGTATGATGTGGGATGCTAGTTGAGGAAATACTTGGCGCAATAAAGAACAGCTGTATAAAGAAATAGGATGTATTTTACGTTTTTAATCACTAGATGCATCAGCGCTAACGGCACTTGGAGGGGTAGAATCATGAAGAGACATTGGCAAAATAAGCGCGTCTGAGTTTTTCTTTTTACGCTTTGCATTTGTAAACTCCCCTCCGTCGACATAGTGCAGGGGGATACACTGCTTGCAGAGGCGAACAACATGGTCAGACGTCCACTCCGGACTGTTTCCCTTCTTAGCAATTGAGCAGGTTAAGCAAAAGTTACAGGTCTGGAGTGCTGGAATTCGGCCACGCCGAGCACACTCAGAGCATCGGAGTTTAGGATTAACTTGATTCCAGATTTTAACTTCTCGATTGAATCGCGTCATGCCTTGAATGTCATGAGCAACAGGTGAAACGCCTGCTATACTTTTGTGAAAACTGTCCATCGTAAATTCACTCTTTCCTCTAGCTGATGATAACGAGGTCGAAGATACACTAGTTGGTCCGATAGAAGTAAAATGCCCGTCAGACCTATTTACAGGAGATGTTGGCAGTGCCCTGCCATTATTGAGTAACTCTTCTTCTAGATAAGCTTGAAACTCCACAAGACTGGACAATTTTTTTTTGAAAGTGTTCTTGCAGTCAAACGCCTCTCTTGCCAAGTATGAATCCACAACAGTTATGCCTAAGAGCTTGCAAAATATCTGGATTTGCCATTGCTCGCCTGTACACACTTGCTCTAGCGCAAGTGAATTACCTCGCAAACGTCTATGCTCCTCCACGGAAAATATGCTATCTGCGACTTCCGCGGTGATTGTGTCCCGTGGGATCTCTGTTTGGCTAAAGATCCCGTCTGTACTCCAATGCGAATGAATGTGGGGTTTGCCCTCTTCTGAGGAACCACAAGTAGAAAGTACACTCCATACACCATCCCCAGAATTCCATGCTGTCCCATACAGATTGCACGTTTGCAAACCCTCCTCCCCATCAAGAAGGCCCTGATAAAAGACACTCTCCCCTGCCTTTTGGAACGGCAGAGTCTCTAGACTTACCCGGAGGGAATCGTGCGAAGCGATAGGAAGCTTAAACATTACCGACATGTTGTAGATTCTCCAAAAGCGCACAGCATTGTCAAGTGAGGAATACACTCCACTTGTATACAAAGTGCGATTCTTGAACCACGGACTAACAAGGCGAACCGCCTGAGCAAAAGCAGGATCTTGAGAGCTATCCATCACTGATAATGGATGGGCATGAGAAACTTCTAGGCGAAGAATGATGCCCGTGCTACAGCAAGCTGACACCTCCAGGTTAAGAGGTGGGTTTGGAGTTCCAACAGCTTTGCCGAAGGAATTTTGTGCTAGTTGACGCCGGCAATAACATTTTGCTTTCTTCCCAGCATCTTCATGATCTTCATATCGACTGACACATATTCCGTGACCTGGAACAATATGATTTTTTCGTTGTGCGTTGAATTCTTTTATAAGAAAATCGATGCTGGGACAACCTAAATATGACCTTTCATGAAAAACGTCTGGTAGATGCCCAAAAGATGCAACTCTCGGCCACTCCTCAACGTCAGATCCGGTAAATGAAAGATTATCGAGAATCTGCTGGAATCGATCTAACGTCATCACATGCTCCACAGGAGTACACCCATTGCCTTCAGAAACTCTCCACAAGTTTTCCAAGGAGTGATTCGGGAAGCGGGCACAGCGAATCAAAACACCTAAAAAACGGAAAAGCTCCGGCGCGCCATCTAATAAGGTAATGTTAGCACAGGCCAGTCGAACGTTTGTGTAATCAACAATTTTTTCAAGCGTTTCTGAGCTCCACAAAAGGGATATGAAATACTCAAAGGGAGGCCGATCTGCAGTTGCTTTGTCACTCTCGTCTCGGTTACCATCAGTATGCGCGTGATAAAGATCAAACCCGCCCTCATCTTTGTGATCGAATTTGATGCAAGGTGTTTGATTTAATTCATAACCCCCTCGCGTGTCCTCAATGTTCTCACGAAGAGTCCACGTTGTATTTTCAGCTCTAAATGCAGACGGAAAGCTCGCAAAAACACCATAATTAGAATTGTGGCGCGGCGAACCTTGTTCGAGGGTGCTGCTTGAAGTCACGGAAGATGCATGAGCTAACCTATCCTCTTTGGGGTCCTCAGATGAAGAAAGGTGGTCTTCAACGTTTGCAGGTTGAGATCCATTGCCCGCGATCATTTGCCTGCGACGTTTGCGCTCTGCGTCGCCTGTTTCTAAGTTACCCTCCTTGTGATCACTGCTCCTCTTTTGAGGTAATGTACAGTCTTTACTTGCTACAAGTACCCCTTGTTGGTACTCTTCTGTATTTTCGTGGTTTACTTCTGGCTGCATCAATTGCATATCTTTAGCTGCGATGATTTTCACCACATTGTCCATCAAGCCATCCTGAAACCTGACCATCCACGAGCCGTTTGGCTTCTTCGAAGGTCCTAAAACTTCTCCTTTGTATGAAGTCGCTCCGTCTGGTTGATCCTCATCAATGCCAAGAACTTCTGAGTTTACAATGACCCTAGAACCTTCTGCAATCTCACGTTGGGCCATGATTAGGCTTTAATCTGCACCCAAAATAAAGCTTCACGCACAAATCCGAGATTTTATCCACCAAAATTTCATCAAGGTCCTCAGTTGATCAACACTCTCCTTAAAAATTGCTTGACGCACTCCAATAATGCTTTTAATGACTTCGCAAACCGCGCGTTGCAATTTTTCCTAGGCTCTTTGCTGCTCCGCTTTTTTCCCCTTCAACCTCAATCTGCGCCATGCCCCAGAGGCTCTCACCCAGCGCCAGCCACACCTCTTTAGCCAGAAAACCCCTCGCCTTTAGACAGTGCCAGCTACCTTCTCAGCACCAGCCAGAGACCCACACCGTAGGCTCAAGGCCGTTCCAGGCCTCTCTAATCGTAGTTTGCTCGCTGCGCCCATCTTCTCCATCGCCATTCTCTATCGCTCCCACAAGTCAACTATCGCCCCATCTCCAGTAGCCTATTTGAATTAAATCCCACTTCCAGGATTCTATAACTCACTTTGCCCTCCATTTATAACCCACTGGTAGATCTGCTATAACTCACTTGCTTGAACATGGTACACACCTAACTTTCTTTCTTCCGAGCATTCATGTGAACTAAGGTTTCCATATATTGTAATCGTAGGAGTGCTGTTCTCTGCATCGCATTGAGAGATGAAAACGCAGTACAAATCGCTTTTGTTGTTGAGACCGATTCCTTTGGCGCTGCGCTGGTAGCTGGCGCCGCAGGGACAATGACCCCTGCTTCAACTACTGCGGAGGATGAGCTTCCGCGGCGCAGCCGGAGGTCTTCGGCACGCCTGGCTCTGCTTGCACGCGTGAGCGAGATGCTACCTCAGAGACGGTCGTATGGCTCCAATAACTCCTCTATTCTACGCAGGAAGCGACATGAGTCCAAGAGCGCTCGATCAGACTCAACTGATGGAGGCGATCTCGATTCAACACTAAGGAGGTCATCAGCTCCTCCGGGGATAGCAGAGAATCTCATGGGAGTCGAAGAGCTCCGTGGCAGGGGTCACACTGAAGGGAGTTTTCCATGGGATGACAACGAAGAAAACAACAGCACTGGCCTAGACCAAGATCAAAAGCAAAGGCAGAACCAGAACCAGAATCTCGAGAAGAGTCTTGATTTAAACATTGATCAAGGCCCTGACCCTGTCTCAGAGCAAACACGAACCCTGAGTCAGAATCAGGGCAAGAGCTTGGAGGCAACTTCTGATGATTTATCTGAGAGAGATCGCGATGATGAGGGCATTGTCAACGCGGATAATGGTGGTGAAACTAATGTAGAGAAAAAGAGTACTCAAGGTCAGCGTGGCTCCATCGAATCCGTAGCTTCGGCTTCGATGAATAATACGAAAGAGTCCAAAGAAATAAAACAGGAGAAAGGAACAGCAATAAAGGTCGAAAGTCAGTCTGCGCACGATCCCGCGCCAGCTTTTCAAGGCTTTGTTCTACTTGAGGACTCAAATCCACCTGAACCTGTTGTCCAAAAACCAAATAAAATATCTAGGGAGGCAAGTTTGCAAAGCTCATCAAGCAAAGCCAGCGAGCAGGGTCGGCCTAAATCTCCAGGGCCAGGGGATGGGGTTGATAATAGAACAACTAATGGTAGCGTGTCCAGCAAGACTCGTTCGCGCGGTGGAAGCCTCCCAGGGCCTGCTGACCCTGTCTCTGCTGAAGATCTTGCGTATCGTATTGATAATTTGGAGGAGAAACTGGAAAGACATGCTAAGCAAACAATACGAGCTATTGTCGACGCCACGGGGGAGACCGGAGAAAGTCTTAAAAGCCCTGAAGCTTCATCTCTCACACCCGCACAAATTGCACTCCTGTACAGGACACTCCAGTGTGGTGATGCATCTCCTCGGCGCTTTGCACCGGAACCTCCAATGGTGTCTCCTACCACCGTGGTGCCCAAATTGGCCTATCCTATGCACTCACTGCGCTCGGAGAACCTGCATCTAAGCCACACTCACTCGACTAAGATCGAGGCTATTCGCGATAAACGATTGTATGGGCAGCAAAACACATTATCAGAATTCAAACAACAATTCTGGAATAAACGTGCAGCCCAAATCCAAGCGGCGTGGCGTGGTTATCGAACACGTCAAGACCTTATAAAAAGTCTCTCTGATCGCAGTCGTCTTCAGCACGGACCTCATAACGGACGTGCGTTAGGTCTTGTGAGCACAATTTCGCAACAGGCCCGCCGCGGCTTTCAAAGTTCCGGATCGAGCTCACCATATGGCAGACTGCGAGAGGATGAATGGAGTCAGCATAGTGCTTCGCTGCCTACAAAGCAAGCAACTTATCCGCCACTTTCCTTAGTGTCTACCAGCTTGGCAACTGTGCGGCGTTCGATTCCGAGACCGCCAGGACCACCTCCTCCACCCAATGACATGGATCCACAAACAAATCAATACATTGATGAGGAGAAGGAGCACCTTCCAGACTCGCTTAAACCAGACGTACAATCAAAACTAACTTCGGAC
Organism: Schizochytrium sp. TIO01; assembly: GCA_004764695.1. Taxonomy (NCBI): domain Eukaryota; class Bigyra; order Thraustochytrida; family Thraustochytriidae; genus Schizochytrium; species Schizochytrium sp. TIO01. The sequence goes on along the minus strand of SMSO01000014.1, from coordinate 2,560,220 downwards.
AATAGAAAGCTATCTATAGAGAGAAGCAGGCAGTATAGCATTTCTGTTGAGACTCCGCCACCGCCTCGACCGTTTAAGCCAGCACCTTTGTACCCCTCGCCTATTCCCAACTTTTCAGAGACATACTCGAAAACTTGTGACCTAGTCACACAGGCCGTGAACGCAGAAGAACAAGAGGAACTTGATGAAATTGAACAGGAGAAAAGGGAAAGAAAGGGCATTGCGGAGGCTGCACTGGAACTATATAAGCTTTTGCGAGGCCGCAGCAAGACGCCTCTGACAATATCAGTAGTTGTTTCCAAACTTCGTCGGAGTCGTTCAGGAGTCAGGAAAACCGCATTTGATCTCCTGGTTGACAAATGCATTAAAAATCTTTTGAGCTACCCTCCAGAAGAGCAGTATGTAACCTTGCTTCCCTCTGATTTTGTGAACCTCGTCGAACGTCTTCCCTCATTATTTGAACTTGCAAAGGAAATGCAAATTATGATTAAGCAGGGGAATCCGCCCATGATGCGAGATGTAAGATCAAAATCGCGTCATATGTCCTTGACAAAACAGGAATCGCAACTCTTGCATGCCATGTTCTCAAAGTATGCTGGTCCAAACCAACAAAGCATGCGTGCTCGTGAATTTACAGAAATTCTACGAGAAGAAGCCGGGTTAACTCCCGATATTGCTAAGCTTTTGGTGAACTTTGCTCGAAGCAAAAGCGTGGAAAACTTTGCACACTTGGGACCATCAGACCTCATCTACTTTGTTGAAGAGCAAACCTCCCAGCTTTCACAAAGCCGGCATGCTAACCCGGGTGAGGTTCTCCTTGCATTAGCTGCAGAAGTGAGACATCGAGAAGAATTAAAGGAGTCTAAGAAACTACCATCTTCCCGTCATTCACTTTTCCATGGAGGTCCTGAATTCCCGTTTACATCCCTCCGAGAAGCTGCTCGTTATCATGCACAGCAACACTTTTGATTAGTTAGTGAGTGTGTTTTGCCTTTGACGTGGCAAACGGAACTCTTTATTTAGAGCTTCCCTGTATTATTGTGATTTCTCAAGGCAACCATTCTTATAAATAAATCATTGAATGGTACTTGATGTTGTCCACTTTAAAAATTAAGAAGCAATTGAATCTTTTTTTTAGTCAATACTTCCGACGTTATAGCAGTTCAAAAATAGTTACTTGGACATAATTGACACTCACATCCCTGTGACATTTTTATTTTTAACTTATCACTGCACCATTGCGATATAGGACACACAATATCATTTGATCATGAGTAGTAAACTAAATGTGAATTGGATGAGCATACACTTCTATAAAATTCTTCGCGATTTTTTGTTCGCAACTTGTAGTGTTCATTTTGATCAGGATTTTATTTCGATTTTACAATAATTGCCTCAGCACCAGCCCAATAACGTAAATTTTATGTTTTGAGACATTGTAGCCTAGAATTCGTTTTTGTTTTGATGCACAGAGCTTCACTTTGGAACCGTATTGCAAAATATTAAATTAGAGTTAGAGAGAGTCTATCGATGCAAATGTTTCATATTCACCACTAGCGTCGTTCCAGTCACAAGGTGGGTAAGTGACGCTAAACTTCTTGATCGCTTCAACAATTTTACGCTTTCTTGTACGTTGAGTCCACCAAAGTTCATAGTCTCCGAGACAAATGACATGGTCTGAATTATTTGCAAACTGTAATGGCATTATTGTTGTTGTGTAGCCAGATACAAAAGAGGTATTTGATTCGACACGAATCTGGTTAATAATATCCGGCTCCCCAGGCGCATGAAGCTCTAAAAAGGTGCCACAAGAATCCGAATCCGCGTATGCCCCCCCACATTTTGGAATGTAAACTGTGGTGGCATAAGCAATCGCTACGCATGTGTCTGTCTCGTTACCATCTGGATCGTAGCATGATGCACTTGCATCCACTGTCGTATTATGGTCCCAGCAAGCTGGCATTGTGGTACTATGCGAACTGCGTACACCCTGGTCCAGACAATCTGGATCACGCTTAATTTGCCAGCTTTGATTCTGATAATCACGAACATAAGAGAAGCCAGGTTCCATACTTACGGCTCCATCTGCTGCTGTAACCTCCGCGATGATACAGTTTCCATCCTCAAATGTGATGTCGAGATCTGGAAGTCGGCTGGCTTTGGTGCTAACTTGCTTTTCGCAAATATAAGTTTCTACATTCCAAACGCAGAGCTCAGTTGTTTTTAAAGTACAGCTATCTTCATCAGTGACAAGCGCGCAGTCTTGGCCGAATTCTTCCACGGTGTATTCAGTAAAGGAGTCTGTATTTGTAAGGAGTGCAGGCGAAGTGATTTGCTTGAAACCCCCATCAGGGATAGTATCCCATGCAGCAGTTACTGAGTCGATTTCCGAAGAAGAAGATGGAATTGTCACCCAGTTTGTCACTGAAGACGAAATAGATGCAGAACGTCGGTATACTTGGCCTGTTGTTGATACTGCCCAGACATAACGATCATCAGCGTCAATGTCTTGGATAATGCCATTTCCGCCGGGAGCGCCTGCTTCGGACCAATCTGCATCATCGCATGGTCTTACACAACCCTGGGCAGTGCCAGATTCTGTCAAAATCCAGATAGTATCCAATTGTATTGAAGTTACGACTTTAGCAACTTTCTTGTTGCTTGGTGTTAGATCGAGCCATTGGCCGTATGCTCCATCATAGATCCACACGTCTTTCCATCGTAGTAAGGGTTCTTTAGGAGGAAGAAGGACCCTTCGGGCAAACAGTCTGCCGTCATCAAGAACGACCCAAACATGAGTCTCATCTGCGCCAATATATTTGTATGATGTCACAGTACCAACGGTGTCACCAAGGTCTAAGGCAGCCCATTCTTCACCTTCTAATGGATGGCCATCCACTTCGGTAGGGGTTTTCCATTGTCCGTCGCAGGGCTTAACGCATGCTAGAATTTCCAGTGGGGAATCATAATTAATGGCATACATTGCGTATGCTCCGCTTGTTGTAAAGGCACTAAAATTACCACTGATGAAAGTCCACGTTTCATATGCGTCGAGTGTCCGTCGAAAAAGCTTACTCTCAGAAAGGCTCAATCCCCAGATATAATCTACATCAGAATCAATCTGGTCAAGGCTATATTCATAAATTGTTTTGGTATCATTCACTAGCGTCCAGTTTCCAATGCAAGGCATCTGACAGGTATAAATTGAATCGCTGTGTGCTGCAAGTGCCCAGAGCCAGGTTGCTGGCACCACAGGAGAGTGCCGAACATATTCTGGCTCACCATAGATATTTAAGCAACAGTCTGGATCGCGACCTTTACATGGGTTGATGATCATGCCAATAGCATACGTCAGGAAGTTATACGCCCCTTTTCGGGAGTCATCTCCGGATTCGAGAATACTTTCAAGAACCGGACTGTTGCTTTCTGCTTCTAAAAATGTATATCCAGATGGACTTTCTACTGCAGCTGAGAGTGGTGTTGCTGCATAACCAAAGCTCCTTAAATTCACGAGCACTGCTGCAAAGAGTAGCGCCTGGATCTTGGTCAATCCCCTGGCATAGTCTCCTTGACAGCCATTCCTCACTCCGCGTTTGGCCCTCCCATAATCAATCCTTGTCTCCATCGTTGCTGCGTCTCCATGACACTCCGTCAACATCGGTGGATCTCGATGGGCCATAGTTTATGCGCTTAAGCGCAGTCCCTGCGCCACGCAGCACTCTGCGCGACTCCTGATGGTTTACGAATTGGGAGTCCCACTGAAGCACCAACACCAGTTCCTAACGGAAACCACTTTCTTCTCTCCATTCTTCTATATAGCAGGGATAGTAATAGTATATGGCATCATATACTTATTATTACCAGATAAGTTTATGTTGTACAAAGACATGTAGAAATGAGCTTTTTGTTAATTTTTTAAAATAAAAATACTAAAATGATTAGCTGAGCTGAGCCTAAATTAGTTTTTAAAATAGAATTAAATAAAATACATAACATAACATAACATAACATAACATAATAAATAAAGACAGAAAAGAAAGAAGAAGCAGAGGAAAGAAAAAGCGTCGTTCCAGTCGAATCGAGGATCATGCGTCTTGCACGACTTTCAAGTGGGCATAATAGAGGTAGTTTCTGTACATTCTGCGTGGATTTGCGTATGTTTGTTTCTCATGAAGAGACACATTTGCATGCGATGAATAATCTTTACACTCAAGACATACCAGCAGCGGGTAAACAACCACCTACCATTTTAGTAATCTCGTATTATTACAATTGTACAAAATGCATGCTTCTTTGACAACATAGAAGAGCAGAAGCCCGACTTCTCACGACACGGAATGCAACCTATTCGAAAGCAAAAGCAATGTGGTCTTCGTGCAACTTCGTGCATTCCATTCCATCCATAGATCCAACGTACCTTGTCAAGCTTTCAGTACCTGGATTACGCAAAGTAGAACCAGAAGTTCTGCTACAGAGTGCAAAAGGGCTCGCTCGTCCTATCTTTAGCTTGCGAGACGTATTTAGCAGTGCGAGTAAGTACGACGAAGAGGCAACAGTGGCAAGAACATTGCATTCGACGCTCATAGGTGAGCAACGGATTCAATGTACTCATCAGTTCCTTCGTTGCACTCGTTGAGTGCGCTGGAAAAAGTTCTTAGTGGCAGTGACGGTGATTGTATTGGCTTCGACGCCAGCAAGGATGACGATTGATGGTAAGCGACAAGGTCAGCCCAAAGTTGCTATCTCTGCGCTGCACGAAGTAATGCCTAAGGGTTTCGCGGGACATTCCTGAATGTCATTGACAATTGAGCACAAAACCCCAAAGGGACCATATGAGCATGGCAACTACATGGCGTCGCTCTTGAAGCCTCTGTTCTGGGTGGCGGTGGTGGTGGTGGTGGTGGCGATGGTGCTGCCAGTGGTGACGATGATGCTCTCCTGGTACACGTGTTTCGAAGTCCATTAGGTAGGCAGGCAAGCAAGCATTACCGAGCTAGAAGGTCTTCCGCGCTGGCTCAAGAGAACTCGTAATGTCACCGTGGGTCAAGTCTTGAGGCGAGCGTCATCGTGCGGTCTGACCAACCAAGCCCTGGTTCTCCCCCATGCGGAGATTCGGCAGGCATGCTCGTGATATATCGGAGAACTTCGCAGTCGTCGCAGCGGGTTTTGCTCGGGCCTGGGTGAACTGAGAACGACTTGAATATGCCAATAACACATTTTAGGTATGCAGTATATGCATACATACATACATGCATACAAATCTGCCTCTTAGAACTCGAATCTTCAAAGCCAAGGCACTACAGATAGCTTTGTACAGACCGAAGGAGATTGAGGGCGCTCTCAGGCCGCCTGTAATGCCCATGCTGATATATTCCGGTGGTGCGGCTTCCTCGGGCTTAAAGGCGCTGAGCTTGGCTGGTCGTCAGCGCTTTTCTAGCGCTTCGACTGTTTTTTATTAAGTTGCCGTGAATGGCATTTTTAGAGGGGCGACAGTGGAAAATAAAAGAAAACAACGATATTCATATGAAAATGCGTTAGCTGTAACTAAAAGTGATAGATAATCCATCCTTTCAAAGGAGTCACTATTGTTTTTTTCTTTAATTAATTAAACAGAGTTTTAATTAAATTAAAAACATTCTATAAAAACTTATTTAGCATAAAACATCCTCATTTTAACTCTAGAGACAATATGAAGAAGAAGAAGAAGAAGAAGTTGATGCTGTAAGAAGAAAGAAAAGGCATAAATCGTCATTAAACTTGCGGGTATGGTTGGACTCCGTTTTATGGCTCCTCATGCAGCATTGGTAGATACATAACCATTGCACAAGGATGAAAGGTCGACTCGGTGGCCTCAGCTTAGCGTGCGAAAAGGCATATCTTACGAACTTGGCGCTGTGCAGGGTAGGGTGCCGAGTGTGAAACAACCTTTCTTTTCATGTTTGAGTTAATCATTTTCTATTTGTTGAAGGAAGTGGCGTTGGATGACGATGATGTTGGCGCAAGAATTAACGAAGTGCTGTGTGTGATTTTTCCCATCCTTCTTCTATGCATACCAATAATTGATGCTCGCCCTGACGGGAGAAGTTGAATAAGGCAAGGCTGTAACATGTAGGCAGCATGTTTGATTCATCACCTTACTCACCATAGTCATTAACGTCTTGCACAATACTCTATCTGTGAATTGATACTCCTTCCTTGGCAACTACACCGACTTCTTCTTTACGTGATCCTCCAGGAGACGACGGCTCTTTGGTTCTCATCTGCGCAGGGTCATGAGAAGGAGCTCCATCAGGATAATTTCTTCAAAGCTTGACTCTGCTAGAGTCGCAGGGAAATTCACATTTGCTCCATCATTAAAAAAGCGTTTGCTGCAAGATACGCTCAAGATCAGAGTATATTGCTTGCAATTTGCAGCGTGACAGAAAATTTGTTACGCGGTTGACGTCTTGGCAGTGTATTTATTGCAGAGCGCCATCTTCAATGCTGCTGATTGCAAGCGGGGCCTTGAGTAGGTAGTCTGGACTTTGTATAACAAATTTTCGCCTGATGATCCCTCCTTGGCCCTTTCTGCTGGTGCTATCGACATGAGAACATAATAGCAATAGGAGGCAGCATAGCGCGACCGGCGACCAAGAGCCCTTGGAGCTTGACGAAGATGATGGCCTGAAGCCCAAGTCGGCTGCACATTACGTGCTTTCTCAGCGCATCGTCCAAATAGACATTTGCGTAGTTCGCTCTTCGTGTCAAGCTGGACAGGGTTACCTTGAGATGAGGTTCTTCTGCATTCTTGCGTGTCACAGATCTGCCTCATCCTTTCCATCAAACGGAGTTAAAGCAGCTAGCTGTACAGGCTTGGCTAGCCCAAGGATGCACCGCGTGGCATGCCGTCGATGCGAGGTCTCTGACCTTCTTTCAATCATAGCTGTCCAATCGAGACTGGAACGTACTAGGTACTGACCGCTGGAGCTCTACAAAATGTTTGCAGAAAGAACCACGATGGACAGAATTATAAATGAATATGAGAAAGGAGCAGTATTGAATCAGAAGAGTGCCAACAAGAATCCAAAGCCTCGCAGAGAAGTCAGTATATACCTGCCGAGAGAGAAAAAGTATCTGCCGACCTGTATCTATTCACATACTTAGGTGTCCAGGGATTACACCTGATGCTTATGAGAGAGCAAAGGAGGTGCTTATGAGAGAACCAAGGAGAAACGAAGCATGATCGACGAACTTTCGTCGGCGGAAACAGCACAAAGAAACTTACTTTCCGAGGCTAAAGGACCTAAATAGGGGTACTAGTTTTATTATTCTTATTTATGATATCATGTATGTATCTATAGCTAGCTACATGTTTTTACAGCCTAGAGGAGAAGGAGAAAGAGTAATTAACCAACTGATAGGCGCCACCTAGCGCATACTGCTACCAGCGTAACTTTAGATCGCATAAAAGTATACTAACCTACTGGGAAAAAAGGGGAATGTACTACTACTAGCACTAGTAGTGAGGTACCAGTAGTAGCAGTAAAAAAGAAAAGAAAAGAAAAGAAAAGAAAAGAAAAGAAAAGAAGTATTTTTTTAATTCAATTCTCGTTTTAAAGAATAAAATGAAAAATGAAAAATGAAAAATAGCAATCCATATCAGCTTGAATAGAAAGGAGTACTACTGGCCATAGAGAGAGAGAGAGACTCACGATCGTACGAGGACTACGGGTACCCTACGAATTGCAACAGCCAAGTCAGTACGACCAAAGAAAGAAACACAGGCGAATGCAATGCTGTCGGCACCTGCTGCGTGTCTGCTGGGTTTGCAGGCGATGCGGGAGAAGACAAGAGAGGGAATACGTCGGTCTACTCGAGTGCGGTATTTGGTGGGCAACATTGTCATTGAGTTGTTGTTTGTATTAGACTGTTGATGACGACTCATCTTTGTAGGAGTTGCTTTCTCTCTTCTTTTTTCCTTCCTGGGCATGCTCTTAATTAAGAAGGGAGATTAAATTAAATTGTGGTATTGCCTAAGAATAGCTGGTTAAAACTTTCCCAAACTTAATGAATTAATAAATAGATAAATAAATAAAGAAATAAAGAAATAGATAAATAAAAATCATTGTAAGAATATTTTTAACTTTTAAAAATTAAAATTCGAAACTTAATATTAAAGAAAACAAAGCAACTCATGAGAAAGAAATGAGAGAAAGAAATGAGAGAAAGAAAGAAAGAAAGAGAGAGAGAGAGAGAGAGAGAGAGAGAGAGAAAGAACAATCAGAGCAAAATAAAACAGCGGAGGCCTCGCTCTCGTGCGCGCTGCGAGTCCGTGGCGCCGCGGAGGACGGGCGCTGACTGCGCGGCAAGAGGATGGCGCGTCAAGAGGATGACGTTACTATGGATGTCCTGCGCAGGACGCTCCAGGGCATGCCTCAGGAGCCCGTGGCGCGGGCCATGGGCGGCTACGGTGGCCTGGATGGCGGCGGTCTGGCCTCAGCGTATCGCAACAACAACAGCAGCAACAACAACAACAGCAACAATAGCAGTAGCAATAACAACAACAGCAGCAACATCAACAGCAATAGCATCAATAACATGAACATGAACGTTAACAGCATGGGCATGAACATGGGCAACGTGAATAACATGGGCAGCATGGGCAACCACAATAACAATAGCAATAGTCACCTCAACATCAACAATAATAACAGTAGCAGCAACAATAGTAACAACAATGGTGTACCACAGGCTTTAGCTCCTGGAGGTCGAAAAACTGGTCAGTCTGGGCCGCAAAGCAGGAAAAGACGCAGAGCCACACCGCCTGCTACTCACGCAGGTGCAGCCTCAGCCGTGGTGCTCAATGATCTTCAAAATGATCTTCATCAGCAACAACGTAGACAGCAGAGCCAGAATTTGGGTAGCCATCAGCAGCATCAAAGCCAGCTACACCAAAGTCAGCTACACCAAAATCAACATCATCAGAGTCAGCTGCGCCAACCACAAAACCAAAACCAAAATCAGTCACAGGGCCAGGGTTCCAACCAGCACACGCAGCAACAACATCAATCCTCATCATTACTTTTGGGCCAACTTGCAGGCAACGAAGAGGTAACGCCAGACATGATTGCGAAGGTGCTTATGCAAATTCCAGAAGCCACAGAGCGGGAGCGCCAACGGAGGGCATCGCAGAGGGAGGAAACAAGGAATGTGACGCCATCACTTACGGCACCATCAAGAATGGACTCAGCCTCGTCCGGTGCGTCTCGTATGGCCAACACTGGTCCCCAAAATCGTGATCTTCATCAGCAGTTGGGACAAGGCTCAATACAGCAACACTATTCCCAACCGCAGAGTCACCACCATGCACAGCATACACAGCTGCAGCACAACCAACATCAGTTGACATCTCCACACACCCACCAGCAGGACCAGCAGCAAGAAATGCAGCAGCAGCGACGGCGTCCCTCTCAGGCGAGTATGCCTTCCGTGTCGTCGTCGTTACCTATGCTCTTCAATAATGACCAAACCAACTCAACTGCACATCTACAGTCAAATTTGCAATTTCCTGGGCAATCCCACTTCAACCTCCAACAAGGCCTCTCCATGAACCATCAGTTAATGGCAAATGTCAACGCTGCTGCAGTAGCTGCAGCAGCTGCAAAACAACAACACCCTGGGCGCCACCCAGAAAGCTTTCACATGATGCCGCCGTCCACCAGTATGTCAGAGCCAAGCTTCTCAGGTCCTGGACCTGTAACAGGGACTGGGGCTACTGCGGCGGCAGCTGGATCTGTGCGTGTCAATGGTTCAGAGGAGTATGAGAAGATTAATCAACGACGCAAGCAGCTCCTCTCGGAGGCTGAATTTATGAAATTAATTCCTGAAGAGCTTGAGGCGAACACGATGAAGCCGCGCACTAGAAAAAGATATTCCGAGTTTGATCCGCATGCTACACGGGCCGTTAAACTGCCTGGCGAACAACCATTCTCCAAAACATTAGAAACTGATTTGGTCGACTGTCTACAGCCAGGCGGATCAGATTTAGACAGACTTAAAACACAGAAACTCATCGACGCGACTGGCCTGCTGCAGGAGGCACGGCAGCATGCGCTGGAGCCACTTACTCTCTATACTCGGAGCGAGCTCTTCGAGCTCTTTGCTTCCATTGCTGAAGTTTGGAAAAACTCTGGAAAGTCAGCATGGAAAAAACGCATCAACAAGGTCAAAGAAAACGCCCGTTACCGCAAAGCACCCCGGAACGGACCCACTGACAAGGAATCCAATGAAATTGCAGAACTCACGGCGCGCATTAAAGAGCGCGAGGTTTGGGAGAATAACATCAAGTCAAAATCATCTGGCAAAACTTCATCTGTGCCAAAAAGATCTCCTGTTTTCCAAGATGTTAACTCTACCCCAGAGTCTCCAGCTCCCAAACAAGCTAATCCACGCAAAGCCCGCCGGAAATGAATAGAATTGGGATCATACAAGAATGAAAAGAGGCAAGCATAGCACTACATTCCAAAATTCTCTTCCTCAGTTATGATAAATGTTTGTCTGCTTATCGACTGCAAGCATTGTCCCTTTTTGTTTGGACTTGGGTTTTCGTGAATTAACCCGTTCGTTCACTCCCCTTTAGCCCCCCTGATAATGATTTTAAAAGAAGTGATGTCTTCCTTATAAACTAAGACAAGGAATACACCCTTATGTTTCTCTGTTTTTTGACTTGATGCCTTGGCGCACCGTACCATTTCAAATAATAAGCACATATAAAATAAAGACAGTAAATCTGGATATCTAAGTTCTTATAATGTCTCTAGTTCTAATTTTGTTGGATGAGTAGCACGCACCATAGTGCAGACACACAAAAGATGATTCAAGGAGGAATAATTTTTCCGTCCCAATTTAAAAGTTGACCATGATGCTTGTTCTTATCTAGATTCAGTACTACGTCAAACAACTGTGCGGCTGCTTTTTCTACAGAAAAGATTTCATGAGATACACCTTTGGAAAATGGTTGGGAGAGTTGAGTGTCCACAGTTCCGGGATGCAAACCAACGCAAACAACAGGGCGTCTGAGTCGGCTGATTTCAATCGCAATGCATTTATTGAATTGATTTTGCGCAGCTTTACTTCCTCTATAGCTGTACCAGGAGCCTATCCGATTATCTGCAATGCTTCCAACCTTGGCCGAAATGTTCGCAAGGCAGCAAAGTCGATCATTATTGAAAGCTTTGCCTTCAATGAGAGCACGCGCGAGTAGTAGTGGACCAAGCGCGTTGACTTTGTAGTTGTACACAGACCATTCAGGGTCAACGTCTCGAAGGCGGCGTTCAGGGCCCTTGTCGCCTTCATGTAGAATTCCAACAGTGTTTATCACTAAGTCAAGCTTTTTATCAGCTTCTGCCGCGATCTTCTCAGCAGTAGCATCTACAGAGGTAATGTCTGTTATATCCATGCGCTCACACATAACGCGGTCCCCAAATTCGTCTAAGAGACCTTGTGCCTCTGTGGACTCTGCTCCATTTCTCGAGGAAACCCATACTCGGCTTTCAGGATTATGGTTGAGGACTGCACGAGCAAGGCCTAGCCCAATCCCTCGTGTCCCGCCAGAAATCCATGCTCGCTTGAACGGCTGCATCGTGATCTAGAGGATCAAATGATAATTATGGATTTACTCCAATGTTGTCTGCGGGTGCTCGTGGTCTTTCGGGGTAGATTTCTCCTTCTAGAATGTGTGACTCGATCCCCCGTAACTCGTGTTGGACTCGCGTTGCAGTACACCCGAAGCCTTTTAGTATCTATTGCATCCAGGCAAAACAAGCCCGACTATTACTTCACTCTTTACAATATCCTGTTCGAGTCCTTTCTGGTTTTGCTCTCTCAGCCAGCTGCACGCAAAGTTGCTGTTGAAAGTAAACGTTGCCTTTCTCTCACTCAACTAAACTTCAATCTTCCCCCAACCCGTACCCTAGGCTTCTTTCGAAGCGCAGTGTTATATCTATCTGTATGTATGTATACCTGTGATTTGGCTGCAGTCTCTACCTTCCCCAGTCCTCGAAATTTCAGGTTTGAGAGGCGTCGAGAATCCAACATCGTTGCAGCGAAGCTCTCACGGAGGCCCAATGAAGCCGCCCAAAAAATAGCCAACGCAACTCTGACTCCAAGGCTCCCGCGCCCCCCACTGTTGTGTACTCCGAGGACCCCAGTTCCTCAAGATCTATTAGTTCCCAAAGTTCCACAAGTGCTTTGCACCGTGCAGATAGTTATTTATAGGCGATGAACCTCAAAGTACCCTAGTGACTGCTAATGTTTTATTAATTTAATTAAGTATGACCCGATGGAAATCGTCGTCAGATCATTGTAGGTAGTACGAGGTATTATCTTGAACTCCAGCTGTAGCACCATCACTGTTGGGAGCCGTGCAATTCTCGTTTGACGGTGGAGGCCAGCAGGCCTCTCCACACAACAAGCCTTCGTATCTTTGGCTGTTGTGAAGGTCACAGAAGATGGAGGACGTAGACCCTGAGTACTTCAAGGATGAAAAGGAGTTTTCAGCCATTCCATACGTGGTGAACACGCTCGAGCGGTCGCGGAGTAAAGCCGAGGCAGGAGCACGGCTTCGATCGCAGCGGCAACAAGTAGACTCGGAAGGTCTGGTGAGCGTGGGAGTCGATGAAGCAGAAAAGTCTGCCTATAGGGAAGATTTGGCCAAAATTGAACGTGAACTTGACAGTATTGTGGATGGCAACTACAGAGGATTCACGAACTCCGTGAGGAGCTTTAGTTCTATTTTTCAGGAGTTCACTGACGCCCAACGAAAAGTCAGGTTGCTCAAAGATTATGTGGATCAAAGTAAAGCAACGCTGGTAAATAGAAAACGTAATTTGAAGCAGCTGTGGTTTCAGAAGATCCAGCAGGAACGTGTACTCGAACTACTGACACAGCTTGAGGAAATCAAGGCAGCCCCACGAACCTTAGACCAGCTGCTTCGCGAAGAACGGTACGTAGAATGCGTTGAGAAGTTTCAACGTGTGTACGGGCTTGTTTTTGGCTCAGACTTAAGCACAATTAAAGCCTTAGATGAGATTCAGGGCGAGCTTGTTTCATATCGAGAGCGTATCCATAACGTTCTCATTGACTCGTTGCTTGGGTATTTAGCTCATGAAGATAAATCCCTAGGTGACCAAGCACTGACTAGAAAAAAGAAGAAAGACGCTACTGGAATCGATGCCTCCCAGAAACTCTCTAGTCGTGCAGTCTTAAGTTTGGACTCTATTGTTATTGCCTTGAATAAGCTTGGTCGTCTCCAAACTGCTCTCCACGATGTCAAGGTCAGCCTTCATGAGCAGCTGTCAACACGCATCGATAAGCACATGGAAGCTGCGCGCCGGTTTAAAACACCAATTGGTCTCGCAGTGTCTATGCATACTGTTGATGACGTACGTCTGAAGAACCTTTTTCGCGAAGTGCTATCGGACTTTACGGCTATCTTTAATCGACATGTACAGTTCGCCCAAATTTTGCGCCGCGAAGATCCAGATCTTGCCGACCGTGAATATGCTGTCCAAGACACTTGGAGTCTAATCCAGGTCGAGCTCCAGCAGCTACTTGAGCTGCACCTAGCTGCACAATCAAGTTTTGGAGGTGGGCTGACTAGTCCTTCACTGCGTGGTGCAAATGGCAATGGCTCAGTTCTTCTTTCATTGTCAGAGAGCAACCGTGGTGAAAGCTTTAGTACATCAGCCAATGTGGATGGAGAAAAGGTTGCTAATACAAGATTTTCGTTCAATAGACTACGGGCTGAAACAATCGAAAAAACGCGAGCAGGACACTCAAGTTCGGCGATTGTAAACATCAATCGTACTCCTATCTGTCGGCCTTCGTCTTACCGCATGTTGGGTCTCGTTTCTCTTCTAGTGGACTTTTCTAAATATGGTGACGAAGTCGCGCACATGCACGGTAAATCCCAGCTTCTGAGCTACGTCAATGATTTCTGTAAGACTGTTTTGATGCCGCAAATGCAGCTTGATGGCCTAAATAACTTGCAGCGAACTTTGCATGGCGATTTTGCTTTGCAACGTGCTAGCGATCTTGGCACAGACTCTACTAACCCATTGTCTGCAGAGAAACATTTGTCGGAGTCCAAGGTTCCAACTGCAGCCGAGATTTGCGTTTGCCGTACAAACCTGGGCACAACGCTGTGCAGGGAGCTCTTGCGCATTTCAGAATGTGTTGAGTCCCTTGCGCCCATCAAGTGTGATCTTAGCTCGGTTATAGCTGATTTCCTTACCTTTTTTATCGAATATTGTGGTGAGGAGACTAAAACGATCCTGCAGGGCCGGTTATGCCAGTCATGGATGCTGAAGCTTCGGAGTCTCTTAAAAGAGGATCCAAATTATCTTGCTCTCATTGCAGCCGGCTCGCAAGAGCTAGATGATGAAGAAAAGTTTCGTCAGGCTGCGAAAAACTTTATCAAACTGGAACGGGATGAAGAGCTTAAACTTGCCTCCAAATTGCTTCCTAAGGTGCCAAGTGCAACCTCGGAGCAACTTTTGTCAGCTCCTCTAATGGGCCGTTTGGCCTCAATCCACGGGACATGTGACTTGCTTTTTCGTTCCCTCGTTCTTACTGATATTCACGATCGCGAGAGCGCAATGCACCCGCTGTTTCTTCAGCACATGCACCGTCAACGAATGGAGCAAATCTTCAATCGGCCTAACATTCGATCATTGCTCAACAAGCTAGATGACATTGCTGAGCGCTGCTTGTTTTCATTACGATCAGAGCTACGAGTGCGTAGCATCATTTCGTTGCAAACCCTTCCTTCCGAAATGGCTCATCGTGATGCCGAGTCATCAACTGCTGGTGCAGCGCTCGCGCAAGACTTAGTTCGATGCGCTCGTTCTATTAGCAATACATTGAGTGCTTCCCATCACTCATATGTAGTCCGTTCCCTTTGTGTACTGTTGGCAGAACTTGTCTTACGAAGCTTACGCACCTATCATGAGCACTATTTGAGTGCATCATCTGCTTCAAATCAAAACCGTTCATCGAGTATTCTGTCCCGTAGTTTTGGACGTCATGCTCGCAAACCTAGCCTTGGGAAGGGACCTTCTGGTGCCGAGGATAGCGCAAATTCCGTGGCTCATAACCCTGGATTTGGAAAAGATCAGGTACAAGCACTTGTTGAGTCGCTTGTGGTTCTTCAGCAGACAATGTGGACTATTCTTCTGAACTCGTACGATGCTGCTCTTACAGGTCATGGTGCTACTCAGGCTCAGACCAGGCCTTTCAAAGCTGCTCGTGATCAACTCGGGGCCTTTGATGGCGCCCGCCGGTTTCTTCTATGTTTTGAAAATCCTCCTGACGGTGCTGAGCTTGAACAGGTTATTAATTTTACCTCAGAATCCATGTTGGGTGCGCTTACATCAAATGAACTAGCATCTGCTCTTCAGCTCTTCCAGCTTTAGAAAAAATGGGTTTTTAGAATCTGAGGACGAAAAAAGAGATGCTATATAGGCTACTGCATTAGAATAGTTTTATAAATAAAATAACATGGTTAGGTTCCTGTATTCCACACTAAACTAGAAACACTGTTGTACCTATATTGACCTTTCGAGTCTTCCTAATTTGTACTAATGAGATGATCCTGTAATCCTCTAGAAGTACATTTATACGTGAGCTCTTTCTTTATAAAATAATTATGCTTTAATACTTGATGAGTTCTACTCCACTTCACCTTCATGGTGAAATATTTGTCGGCACAATAGTATCTTTAGGCGCATGCAGTATTGAGTGGATTTTATCCAGAACTGCTTCATCGATCTCTGAAACGCAACGTACCACATGGTCAGCGTTGTGTTCCAGGTCTACGCCTTCACGATTCACCCACACCGTGCGCATCCCAAATTCCCTTGCTCCCTCTACATCGCTTGAAATGGAATCACCAATATGTAGAATCTCAGAAGGGTGAGAAACTCCAGTAAGGTTCATAATCTCTTGAAAGGGACGTGCATCCGGCTTCGCTGCACCTGCACTTTCAGCGGTCACAGAAAAGTCAAAGATTGACTCTGGCTCCACAAAGGCTCTCACAGCGGAGACATCACAATTTCCATTAGTAAGCGTCACTAAGCGGTAGCCTTGCGCTTTGAACCGCATCAGCGCATCAAGCACACCAGGGAAAATATGCGATTCAACGTCATTTCGGGCACGAATAAAAGCCTCAAATGCGGGTTCAACAACCTGTTCAGGATCATGGCCCGAAATCTCTGCTGCGCGCGCTAGGGTTTTCTTGCGGATGTATGTAAGATCATGCTTTTTGTCTTCGTTCTCGGACATGACCTCTTTAAAGAGTTCTTTGAAGCGGTTGAGCGGTACCTGCTCTGCAAGCGTGGGAAAGCTAAACTCGAGGTAATCATACTGTGCTTTTGCAGCACGATTCAACACAGGCCAGCACTCAAAAATGGTGTCATCAAGGTCGAAAGAAAGAACTTTGATCTTAGGACCGGCACTTGTGGACGAAGAAACAGGGCCATCCTCGTTCGGGGTGGATGTCGTGGCTTGCTGCTGCTCGTTGAGGCCCACGGCTCCTGTTGCGTCTGCTTCAACAGCTTCGACGTTGCCATGAGCAACCGGAGTTGGAGAAGAGACTTCGCCACCTCCCATCTTTAAAGAACTTTGTCTCCTGGCGCACGAGGGACGCGATGACTCCGGCACTGATGTTTTGGGTTTGGCAAAGGTTGCTGTTTTAGAAAATAATAATAACTACCTGAGAATAACTTTCTTGACCTACTTCTTTTTCGATTTTAAATTTATATTGTTCACAGCGAGAATCTGTGAGCTGGCAGTAATGTTTAATTGCAGAACAAATTGTTAGATACACAGGCGGGCTGTGCAAAGTTCAAGTTGTCTCACCTCCTCTTCCTACAACCATTTTTTTGTTCTTGCTTCCTGAAGTTTTCTGTAACTAGTACTCAATAGTACCCAAATATTGAGAAATTATTCAGGTACTTATTCTCAGCATGGCACTCCCTGGAGTTGTCAAAGATAACGAGCAACCTTTCATGAGTATGGTTGTGAAACTAGTACTTTAAATACTGGATGATAGTTTGTTTTATGTGCAATTCTTGCGCAATATGCAATTAAAAATGAATTGCAACGGTAGATGGGTTGGGATAAGCAAACTTATCAAAATTAATTTCAAAGCATGACTAAGGTTATCGTATCAAATAATATTGAAGTATATCTTCTTAGAAAATCAAGGCTGCAGTAGAAGTCAAAGGTCAAAGGAAATGCAGAGACAGAAACTAGGCCCAAGTGACCACTTTCTTTCCCAACTACTATGGCACATAAGTCACAAATAATCACGTGTTTATGACTGTTCAGTTTCTGTGAGGTATAATTTCATTGTTGGAAACAGTTTACCAACGAAACACTTTCTACAGACCAAAATCTGAAAGTTATGATTTGTCAATCTATTTTGAAAGAGAACTTCGATTTCAAAGAAGAAGAAGAAGGAGGAAGGAAAAGAAACATGCACTACTTAATAAATGAAAACTACAGTAGCTTTTAAAGCACAGCAAAAGGTAAAGCATGGAACATAACCAAAGGAACAACACATCAAAGAATATTCGTAATAGTTACTTTTCCTAGTGAAAGGAACGCCAAAAAAAGATAAAACTCACGTTTCCAACAGTGGAGTGTTTCATATACCAAAGGCCAAGGCAGTCAAGCGAAATTCTAATTCTACACCGCTGCATGGCATGTAGAAAACTAAGCATGCGGTCTCGTGAAAGTTGGCACGTGCAGGCTATGTACATGATCAGACATTTGCAGGTTCCACCTGGGCCGCAGGAGCACTTTCCTGGGAGGCCGAGGAGGCGGGTTTGGCTGATTCTTGGGATTCATCAATCGAGGCAGAAGAAGAATTAATCGTCTGAAGCTCCTGACCTTTGTTGACATGATTGTTTTCGTCCTCACTAGCTTCCTCGTCACCGTCTTCTTGCTCGGACTCAGATTCAGACTCGGAGTCGGAGTCCTCCATCATAGCTGCACGTCGACGGTTAGGGTTTCCTCCAAACATCTCGCCGAGGCTATCTTCGTCGCTATCTGAGTTTTCTCCATCTTCGGCATCATCGTCACCGCTATCATCGTCTTCGAGGCCCATGCCTTCGAGCTCGTTGGCAGTCTTGTCTATTGCTTCATCCTCCTCATCTTCATCACTCTGCGTGAAGCCTGCTGGCCAGAGGTCAGCCTGTTGCAAATGTTTAATCTGGTCCTTGAAAAGAATGTGGAATCACCGTATATTTCACTCTGCCCTTTGCGCCAGTGGCTGTGACGTAATCATCGTCAGATTTGCTGGCAATAAGGTAGTTTCCACGCTTAATCCATACGAGCTTGCGGAATTTGGCTGGCAGCAGGCAGAGCGCAGATTCACCTTCGTGATCTGCAACTTCGAGCATATTTCCACCACAGAGTGCCTGCACACGAACGATCTCCTCGCCCTCCCCAGGCTCAGGAAGACCTTCAAGCATATTGGTCTCCACGTGCTTGCGGTACTTGGTCCTGCGCTTTGCTCCCGACATCTTTAAGTCTGAGATCCAACCCCAAAAGAGATTCTACCTTTTAAAACACAAACACTCCGTGATCAGCACAACACCGAGTTTCTCTTTTGTGTACTCCTTAGTCTCGCTCAACAACTTCTCGGTTGTCAAGCTTCAACTAATCGTTCTGCATGGGCTCCTCCATGGCTCCTCCATGTCTATGGTGGCGAGCCTCGCGCACTCGAGAAGACCCATAACGCTCACTCGCTTTCGAGCGACTCTTAAAAAGTTATTAGGCTCGCTCACATACCAAGTCGTACTGCACTATTACTATAACATATTAGTTCCTAGCAGTAGCACCTACATATCAGTGGTAGTAGCAGTAGTATCCTAGGTATCCAAGGTAATGGTGGTGTTAAATCTTATATCTTCGGCATTCCTTTCGATTCTTTTCAAGGTCACCATTTGTTCCTCCGTGATAACGCTTAGGCTCGTTTCAAGCTCATTCTAAGTAGGTCTGTAAAAGACAGCCTTTCCTTTGGCTTCATGCAGTTCCCTCTCTCTTTAATGAAGACGTAAAAGATCTTGCTTTAGCTTCGTGCAGTTCCCTCTCTCTTTAATGGAGAGACTCAATGAAGTTACTTCATTCGTTTTTGCGCAATTCTTAGGAGTTTAGATAAACGACAACATAAATTGTGGGAAGCCAAAGCCGACCATCTTAAGGGATTGCGGGATCTCAGTCCTTTTCGAACGGGGGCCTGGCATGCGCATATCTTCGAGCTGCGAGGTATAGGCGTGCGGCCAGGAAACCAATCGTACGCAGCGCAGTGCAGACTCTGTGGCAAGTGGCATGCAAGCATGCATGCACACGAGTGAGTCTACGGTCTTGCAGGGTCCAGGACTCGCCGCCTTAAAGGCTGCACTTACGATGCATTTCGAGTGGCCTGGTCGCCTTTGAAGAAGCAATCGAATGCCATGAAATGGACGCCAACTTGCCTGCTTCGCATCTCCTTGCCAGCGTCTGTGCTGGCCGCCCCGAGCACGCTTTGTAGAGAGATAGAGAGAGACCTACAGCTTCTTCAAGGCTGTTGCAACGACGAGGGTTTGGAGAAGGACGTTGCAAGGGATTGGAGAACGAGGACCTTCAGGATTGCCATGCGCGCTTGTCAGTTGTTGTTGCTAATGCTGGGCGAAATGATTCGCTGCTCTCGAAGCACCTGGATGCTGGAAAGGCGAATTGTTTGCCTCTCGCGCTTTCGCCAGGCATTCTGTAGTCGCACTACATTGCCAAGAACAGCTAATCTGTGTGAAAACTGCTCTGTATAAAAGCCTCTGCGTCCTTCTCTGCCGGGCTGCGCACGACCGCCACTCCTTCACGGCATTTGTCTCCTCTTGCGCGCGATGGAGTTCTGAAATCCGAGATCGCCGTACGCCTGTGCATTCGTTTTTATCACTGCTGATTCTGTAATTTCGCCAGTTCTGGGGGTGGCCAAAACCCTTCCTCTCGATGCCGCCGAGGTGCTCGCAGCGACAATGTCACGCATTCGGGCGGCCCCGGAGCTCCTCGGGCTTGGCTCCATTTCCTTAACCGAGGTTGTGTCAGAGTCTTTGCGAGAAGAGTGCGGCTTTCGCTAAGAAATGGATCACCGCCGCGGCGTCTTTGTACATTTCGTTCGCTTCTCTTTTCGTCTTTTTCTTTTCTTCCTTGCCCCACTATTCCTGCTAACCGGCGACTAGAAGTGGCCTGGTTTTTAATCCTTATTATCTCTATGATTGTTCCTGTAATTTCATTTTCATTCTTCATTTTCTTTGTAAAAGAAAGAAAGAAAGAAAGAAAAGAAAGAAAAGAAAGAAAGGAATCTAATCTATTTTTATTTTTATTTTTAATAGTTGAGAATCACGTGGAGATATATAGTGTAGAGACCTATCAATCGGGTATCTCGTTTTGATATGATACCTGCGTATCACATTTCATGTCGTTTTATTATTTTGGAATGCGTGTTTGTTTGCATTTGACTTGAGGGCAAGATGAAATAGCTCATGTTGTCTTCGTAGATAGAAGAAGGCAGTGCGCGGTAGGCAGTTCTTACCTTACCTCCTCCTTTCAATAGATTATGAAGATATAATGAGGTGCTCATGAAGAACTAACTAACGCACTTATGAGGGAAAGAAAGATGAATTATGAATGGCGATGGAAGAATTGCAAATAATTGTATTCCCGTCGCGGCTCTATCTGAGGCGTAGAGGGTTCTACTGCGCTGTCTTTTGTTGGTTGCTTGTTTCGGGTGTTTTTGTTTTTGTTATTTGTGAAAGTCCTTTCTTTCGTCGAGCAGAACGTGTGCGTGTCGCTTCAAGCTGCTGCCTGCGCCGTGACCATCCTTTGGCTCTGCCAGCCTAAGGCTTTGTATTTGGTGGCGATTGCATCGTGTTCTTTGGTGTCCCTGGAGACTATTGTACAGGTAAACTTGAACTCAAGCCACGTCTTGAGGCGGAAAGGGTAGCCAGAGGAAAAGGCGATTTTAGCTTTCATTATGAGTCCTGTTCATTCTTTGTTTGTTTGTTTGTTTGTTTGTTTGTTTGTTTGTTTGTTTGTTTGTTTGTTTGTTTGTTTGTTTGTTTGTTTGTTTGTTTGTTTGTTTGTTTGTTTGTTTGTTTGGTTGTTTGTTTGTTTGTTTGTTTGTTTGTTTGTTTGTTTGTTTGTTTGTTTGGTTGTTTGTTTATTTGTTTGTTAAGTATTCTTTTTACTTCCTTTCAACGAAGACTTTGGTAAAATTATGTTCTTCAAGTGTTGAAGTTGTGAATGGTAACACTAGTACTACTACTTTCATCAGACCCGAGTGGCATCGGTCTTGGTGGGTTTGGGACAGCCGCGGGCCGATATGCCTCGGCTTCGGTTGATTCCTCGGTGTCTACGAGGTCCGCCACACAGCTCAAGTGACCAGGACAAGAAACACCCAGAAAGTGGCACCTCGGCCAGTCCGCACACGCAAGAACAGCATCAACAGGATCACCAACATGGTCTTCAATATGGACACCAGGCTCGGCAGCAACTTAAACAAGAGCAGCTGCAACAGCACCAGCTTCACGAAGGCCGGCACGTACTTCACGGTCGACACGAGACGCGCCTCACAGAAAACCGGAATCAACAACAACGTCAATCATCAAGTGGGCAGGAACAACAGTTGCATCTTGGTGGGCAAGACGGTACAAGCAAAGAACTTTGTGATATCAAGACATTTGATAAAGATCTCGCGGAAAATCTGCTTTCGAGTTTAGATATGCCTTATGACGAGAAGGGAAAGAGCGATCTCAAAAGACCAGGGCGTAAAGATACCAGATCCTATTCAGGGAATTCTTCAACCAGGGAGGTATATTATCATCCGTTGCAACGTAGTGGCGAAGGAGAAGACGAGGAGGAAAATGACCTCGATGAGGAAGAAGAGGCAGATGGCTCTGCTTCTGAACGAGAACTATCTAATGATACTCAACCAAATGCACATCCAGAAGATAAAGAGGGAGTTGATGGTGACGGTCGTCCCAAAAAGCTACTGAAGGCAAAAAGATCAACTGTAGGTTCTAGAGTCTTAATCCTACCGAAGACAAACACACAGATGGGGGACGACGACCCAGCAGAACAGCGATCACACTCCAGCTCCCACTCCTTTTCTGAAGGTAGTGTGGGTGAACATAGGAAACATGAGGATTTGAGCAGAAGAAAAAGAGGATTTAGTAAGAACATCGCCTCATCACATGCGAGTTCGAGTTCTGAAGGAATCCGAAGCACAAAGTTCTTTCGATTTCTAAGATCTTTTGATCCGTCGAAATATGAGCATGTAGGTTTCTTTGACGTGCTTGGGCAACTTGCTGAAGGAGATTTAGTTCTGTTTCGTACGCGTCGTATTACAAGTCGCATTCAGCGCGCTGTTGTTCGATCTGGAGGATTTGACCATCTCGGTATTGTTGTGCTTTGTAACACTTGTGATGATGACAACTGCTGTTCTCCAGAACTGAAGCAAGCTCGTGCTGCAGCAGGGGTCCCGCCGTGGCACACTTTGGAAGCAGATTCATCAGGGGTGTCACTATTTCGTTTCACACCCCATTGTTTGGGTGCGTACAAAGGCATCGTTGCAATTCGTCATTTACACCTTGACAAAGAAGATTTTCCCCCTGAAAGACTTAGGGAAATGTCACAAACTCTGAATTCATTTGTCACCGAGATGCAAGGACGACCATATGAACAGAATATCTTCCAACTCATTCGTGCCGCAAATTGGTTTGGTCACAACCAGGAGGAGGATTTGTCTTCTGTGTTTTGCTCCGAGCTCGTTGCTGCTGCATACAATCGCATGGGTCTTTTGGAGCGCCCGCACCAACGACCCAGTAATGCTTATATTCCTGGTGACTTTGCTTCTAAGAATGAGAATCAGGCCCGGGCTGTAAAACTTGTTCATGGTGCCTCTCTCTCAATTGAAAAAATTCTAAATACAGGTGATATGCGTGTTAAGTCTCCTTCACCACCACCTGCTGACTTACTCTCTTCTCCTTCATCTCACTTTTCCTCTCCTCGTTCGTCACCAGATCTACTCCAACCCGTCGATTCTCTTCTCTCCGCACCATCTCTCCTTTTGTCTCCTGCGTTGGGGAGCATGGAGCATCACGTCGATACCGATGCAATCGAGCGCAAACTCCTAGAAACATCCATATCATCCTTGACAGATGATTCAGAACTAAATAGCACACTCTCGGCATCGACAAGTCCACGTACTCTTGCGCATTCGACTGGCTTAGGCTTGCTTCCAGGAGTTAAAAGAATTGTCCGTCTTGGCTCTGAGAAGTCAACTCCTCTAGATTCAAACGGAAATTCTGAACTCCTCAATCCTAAGTCATACTCGCAAAATGCTCCAAGCATAAGCACGGGCTCAAAAGAAGGCTCCTCACAAAAAGAATTTAGTAAATTCATGGTTTTGGAGCGCTTACGACAAGAAGGTAGCAACCCAAAACCCTCTGTACGAAAAGAGTCATCTATTCGACTGCATGATCAACCAATTCGTATGAAAGAGTTCAATGCAGCTGGAGTTCTCGAAGACTTATCTCGAGCGAATTCAAAGCGAACTAGTGAACCCGCACCCCACTTGAGTTCTACAAACAGTGCAGATTATGCTGGCGGTGTCACAAACCCCAAAACAAAAATTTTAGAAGTAGATGGTCAGCAACCCGATATCTCAGAAGCGAAGGGAAGTGAGTTAACTTGTGCTGTCGAAACACAAAAATTACTTCGCCCGTTCTCTGTATCGTCGACAAGCAAAGATGAAGAAACAGACACCACAGAGAAGCTCTCCGAGAGTGAAGACTCCTGTAAGAATTCAATGAACAGTGACGATAATTACAGTCTCCCAACTATTGTTCCTCGAAGAGCAGATTCCGATGCGAGTTCGGCTCCGAGTGATGGCGCGCCGAGAAACTGGTCAGAATCATTGGACAATTCTGGAGACTACGCCCCAAATTTTGTCTCCGAGGGCATCACATTGACTGAACATTCAACTCATATGCAGTATGTATGCTCAGACGAGCTTGCCTGGCTCAACATCAACTTTACTGCGATTACTCTAAATCACAATGAAGCAGGAGAGCAACAAGCTGAAACCAAGAAAAATATCCAGATTGATTTTCGTGTAGTCGGACCAGTACCCGCAGATAATGCAACACTATTCTTAGAAAACACCAAGCCATCAGAAAAGGAGCAGCAAGGCCCAATTTTATTCTCTGAGACGATGCGAAATGCCGAGGATGTAGTTTTGGAAACTGTTGCGCTCCCTAGTCCAGGGTGGTACGAATTGGAATGGAGAAACGAGGGCGAAGTTGATGTTCAGCTCACTCTCTTGTGTCACATTCAACAACGCACGATCTAATAATTATGCAAACGAACACAACAGAAGTTGTGTTGTATATATTCTAATGTGACAATATAGCGAGCAGATTCGCATGTCTTGTTTAATCCCCAAACGAGAAAAGACAATCTAAATTCTCTCAATAAATAATTTTGTTATATTTATATAAAGCCTTGGATTTAAGAAACGCATCCTAGTGTAAGGAAGCATATTGGATTTTAGAATCACAAAGAAATCTTTCTTATACCTCTGACAGTTTTAATTCCAACATGCAAAACAGAGCATCATTTCACTTTTCCATAGCAGAAAGACTTTAATACAGCATACATGTCTGAAGAAGTTCTAGCATTTCTTCTTCCATTTCAATTTCACTGAGACAGATAGATATTCTTTTTTTAACTTTTAACAAGGAAAGTAGACGCAAAAAGTAAGTAAAGTTTAAAGCTTCAGATCCTGAAGGAAAAAAAAGAAATGGGTAGCAATAAAAACGCTCATGATTAAAAAAATACATGAATTGCTGTCATTGAAAATTCGGTTATCCCTTACTATATGTCGAAAAAGATTATTCATAGGCTAGTAGAAATTGAGCATCAGCTACTTCATAAACGAGCAGCCTGAACTCTCTGCTTTGCTATTGAAAAGATAATCACATCTAGTTGTTGATATCTTCAGGTTGCGGTTGCTGCAGCAGCTGCTGCTGCTGCTCATCTTGCCGTGCACGTTGCTGTGCGATTGCCAAATAATCGTCGTTGGACAGCTCTTGATTTGTTGTGTCTACGACGTGCTTATCTCGATCAAGGTCGCCGCTGAAGTCGAGCTCATAGACAGTATTGCAAAAGCTGTGGTAATCAATCACACCAGTCTGCTCTGGATCATAAAGACGCATGATTGCAGCAAGCTCAGTGTCAGACACATCCATAAGCAAAAAATTATTTACTAGACGCTTGAACTCATCGAACGAGAGTGTACCGTTCGAATCCCGATCACACTGGCGAAAGAGCGAGCGCAAGTTGGTTTTGGAGTGCCGGAATTTCTCCAAAAGTCGTGCTTGAAGTTCTTCAACCCTGGAACGAGTTTCGCGAGGTGGAGGCTGCCAATGGGTAGATAGTGCATCACACCAATCCTGGTAGAAAATGACTGCGCCTGATGAAAATTTCGACATGACTACAGCAAGGTCTCCAGGATTAATTTGAACGCCAGCTTCTTCAAGCATGTCCTTGAATTCATGAGCTGCAATACTTTTGGAACCGTCCTTGTCTGCACGCTCGAACATGGCTCGGATATTTAGCTTACGACTAAGGAGCTGATGGACGATCATGCGGAAGATGTGCTCTGCTGGATCTACAGAAACAGGTTTGGGGGGAGCCATTGAAGGAATACCGAAGAATTGATGCGTAAAGTCATCTGCACTAAGCACTTTATACTCACGTGACAAAATCTCAATGATGTCTCCTCTGTCAGACTCAGGAAGGTCACCTTTGCGCTTCATCATGGCAATATTCAGAGCAGCACCAAGGTCGTCCTCGTGGAAGGGCTTGTTTGTCATTTTGTTGGTGTAAATTCCACGCTCAAGAAACTTTCCTCCAATGATACCGGAGTTACGTTGCACAGGTTCATAGAGACTAAAAGTTCGATCTGCAAGCTGGAAGGATAGATCGAAAATGCGACCCAGCTCTTGAGGAATGTTTGTGACCAAGCAACAACGAATATGAAATCCTGCATTTCCAAACTTGTGAATACGATCCATGTTCTTGCTTATTTGACGTGGTACAAGATGATAAAAGGACTGCAATGAGTCTTCTTCCGTCCCGTAGCCATTATAAGGAGGAATTGGCATCCTTGGGAGAACACGAACTTCCTCTTTAATTTCTACAGGCACTTGGCTAATTCCAAGATTCTTTTCGTAAAACTTAGTAGTATACGGGTCACATGATACGATCAATAGATCTCGTCCATTGATATGAAGGACTTTACCGCATTGGAACTCCTCCAGGGCAAAAGGCATCTGTGTAACAGGATTAAAAACTTTAGCGCGCGAGAGAAACTTCGGGAAGCCTTCTCGTCCACTGTTTGGCTTAAAAGTTTCCTTGATTTCAATGGTAAGATCCGCGAGAAATACTGCAACGCGAAACGTTCGCTTGTCGCCTCCCTCGTGATCGCTGTCGTCCCACAACGCATCAAATACTAAAGCTTTGTTTCCCCAACGCAGAAATTGCCGCAAATCCTTTGTTTGTGTCTTGAGTCTCGCAGCGGTCGCTTGAGCTGCTGCATCAGCGGCTTTTACGGCTAGAAGCTGCGTTTTGACTGCTCGAGGATCTTCCGGATAAGACAGCGCAGGGGGTTGCTCCCGTTTCAGCTCGTTACTGAAAAAGCGCCTCGTTTTAGCATCACAGTCAACAATTACAAACTCACGGCCAAATAAGTCAATTGTGTGACCCACCACAAAATCATCAAGGATAAGGTGCGGCTTGCCGTTCAGCCCTGCAAGTTTATTGACTGGAGTCTTTGCCAAGAAGGCTCCTTGGAGAAGTCCAGAATTTTCAATCTTGGGCTCAAACATTTCGATGGAATCGCTCGAGCGATGGTAATGCATTGTAACTTTTCGAAGGCGATATGCCTCTGTAGTCTCAGAAAGCTGTTCCTGGAAGTACATAAAAAATCGAAGCACCTCACGATCATACACGAGCCACTTCGTGCGAGCTCCACTTGGGGTTCGCTTGTTTACCTTTGGAGTGGTCGGACGCATATGAGTCATTTTTTGAGTTGTCGTTGTAAAATGCTCACCGTCAATGGTCTGATTGTTAGAGACCTTGTTAGGGGGTGAAGCGTAATATTTGCCATGCACATGAGCTACGAGGTCCGGCTCCGGCAGGTTATCTCGCTCCCTGCGTTCGGTGCAGCCAATCGTAGACTTTCCATGATAAGGCTTTAATCTATCAACATCATGGTGAGTTCGAAAGCCGGGAAGAAGAGGCACAGCTGCCCGGGTGAGCGCAGGAACTTTGTCACCCTGACGCTTCGGTAATGGCATCGAAGACATAGTCGCCAAAAGTTTGGCTCAAGGTTTCTCGAAGGACGTGTTGACCAGGGAGCTATATCCTTATTCCCTCTTGCGAAGACGTGGGTAAGGAACGAAACACCACCGCGAGCACCACCGCGAGCTCGCTTGTGCTCTGGCCTGCCCGCCTCTTTGGCTCTACTTTGAAGTTTGCTCTAGACAATAGAAGCACACACCTTGCAACGTAGGCGAGCGTTATGAAGAATGTTTAAACGCTATTCTTGGTTTCTCAAATATATGCTCTACCTTTTTATCTCTGTTCTGTCCTTGTAGTTTTCTAAAGAGTAGGATTCTGACTTTTGTCTCGTACTCACCAAGTACACACCAGTCGTGGCAACCAACGTCTTTTGCAATAATCTTGATCTTCTTGACTTGATGTATGATCAGAGAATTCCGCTTCTCTACTTCTGTTTTATTGGGTGATATTTAAAAGGCTTTTTCCAGGGCTATTTTGGATACAGTACCTACAATCTTAGGCGGACACGTGCCGGCACAAACGTTTGCACCTCACCGGATCAATGTGACTCCAAAGTACACACCTTTATAACGGAACCCTTTTATTCTCACTTGTTACATTCTTTTTGCTTACTGAGAATACTAAGAGGTGAGATGTTCTCCTTTGTGTTATTCCATGCTGTCTTTTCCATTTGTTATGGCCGCAAACTACTCGTAGAATAATTTGTATGGCCAAGCAAAACTACTCGATCTTGACTCAAGATGGCTCTAAATGTAACGGATGTTTAACTTTACCTTAATTTGTGAGTGTAAGATATTTCAATATTCTACATTTTTGAAAGATAAAAGATGCGGTAGTGGTAGATGATATTTCAGAATCTAGACCCAAAATGGAGCAACGAATGTAAGTGCGAAAGTTTCCTTTACCACACAGGCAAGCTAGCTTATGAAACTCATTATTTTCTATTTTACTAAAATGATTAAAGATTATATTTTTTTAATGCTCCATCCTTTAAATTTTGCTTAATTAGAATTAGACTTTAAGCAACTCTGCGCCATTTGCGCTCTGTTGATGTTATCCTTGTTCGTTCCTTCCCTTCTTCTTCTGACAGAACCAGCCTAGTTCACTAGCATTAAACACACTAGTTTTATCGATAAGGAATTATGATCTTGAACTACTGGATATTTGTTGTTACATAAAATAGATAGAAGGTTTTTATAACGGGAAAGCTTTTTGACTGAGTTATAGCAGTCATGGAGATTAATTGCCTTTCTTAATAATTGGATTTGCGCACTGAAAGATGTTATTTGTAAATTTCTTTGTTTATGACCATGTAACTTTTCACTGAGCATGAGTATCAAGCCCAGTAATAACGCTCATTGTTGACGCACGAGAACCTTTCTGCGTCTGTCGGCCTGCAGCTTGAATCGCAGGAGCGTGACACTCCTCGTGCACGACACCAAGGCGACATTTACGGGCTTTACCAGAAAATCTACCTTCAACTTCACATATAGGGTCATTGCAATAAGCGCATGTAGGAGACTGCGACTGAATATACAGTTGTTGGCACACTAAGTGTAAATTAGCGTCATCCTTGAGGACCAGATCCATGCAATCTCCGAGGAGGGCGATCCCACAATAACGACATTTGACACTTGACTCAAGTCGTTCACGCAGCATGCACGCTCTACAACGCCCATCGTAGCCCTGAACAGATGGCGGAATTTCAACATGATCCATCAAAATCTCTAGAGGCTTCAAGGCCTTATGGTCAGGATTTTTCAGAACTTCGGCATTGACCAAAGCAGGAGGTCCAACTTCAGCACATATCTTGCATTCATCTGCAAAACGCTCTTCCCAACAAAAACCGCATGAAGGTTCTAACACGAGAGAGCCTCGATCTAGCGCCATGACTTCTGCTACTCGATTTCCGCACCAACTACATTTTATTGCACATGAAGAGTGCCATGTTGCTCCTCCCTTGAGTTGAATAGTGTCTGCAGATGCTCCATGTCCCACATAACCGCTGCAGGTAGGGCACAACTCATTTCCTACACTGGGTTCTGGGATCCCGTTGAGTGTAAGTGTATGGGGAGTTTGCAATAATGTATCTTCCGTCTGCTTACAAAGCTTGAGGTGCTCTTGATTTACAGCTGAAAATACGCGTGTATTCGTATTTACACTTAAAATTCTCACAGTGGCACTTGCTTCAAGTCCTGGCGCCCACAACAGGAGTTGAACCTGGTACGACTCAGGGTCAGTATTATTAGCGATAAGCTGGGTCGCCGATCCTATATTCTCAGTGCACAAAACGTCGATACGAGGGCGACCTTCCTCTTGATTGGCAAGCTGCATTTGCACCAATCTAACTTCTGGTAATTGTATGTCTGGAAAAACTTGGATTAAAACAGTGCTTCCATTCGTTTCAATATCAACGATTGGATTCTCATATGCACGAGGAAATCTTGGACCCCCGCAGGTCCGTAAGTCCCCTTTCCAGTGAATTTGTTGGACTGAACTAGCACACGGAACACCTGGTTTTACAATTGCGCACACACTCCAGCTCTTAAAACACATAGAAAAATCTTCAAAAGGCATCCAAATTGTGCCATCCCCAATGTAGTCAAAGTCAGGAAAAACCTCCCGTAGCTCATCAGACCAGAGCTCTTCATTATCATTTGCCCATTCGCCATTCCATCGCCATCTTCTTCCGAGTGGTTCCTCATCTTGACCCAGTAGCTTGCGAACAACAATAAAGTTGGGTAACCCTGAGGCAATTTCTGCCTCATAGTCCTTACTATACTTGATGTCGACTATTTCTACTGAAAATGAATCCTCACCCTGAGACTTCGCGAAAAAAAGGTGTCCATATCAGGAAATTGTTCTTGCATATTGAACGAGAGTAAATCTTGTCGGTTCGGAGGGGCATGCAATGGCATCGTGACTCCTTGTGGCCGTGAATAGTGTATAATGGGGCTTGGATCGTCCCAAGCTTCATATTCGGGCCCCGGAATCTGATCAGCTACGATGTCAAATTTCATCGCAACTCCTCCGGACAAAAGTGCTAAAGCCGACTCGACAGAATCTAAAGCAGCAAAAGCAGCCTCATAGCTCTGGAATAACTTAGCCACAGCCTTTTCAATAATGTACACCCACAGACCAACAAGTTTTGGATCCGAAGTTGTCAGCAAAGGTGAGTGGCGGCCGTTAATTTGAATTGCAGGAAATCGATCGTCAATAGTTACACGTACCCATTGACCTTTCCAGAACAATTTCACACTGTACATTCCTAATTCTGCATGACTTGCATCCAAAATATGACTTAATACATGCTCTGAGCGATCTGCAAGAGTCATAAGAGCAAAGTGGAAAGCTTCAAGTTTGGCGAGGATTTCAGGTGCTTGAGGTCGCTGAGGTTCCGGAATCTTTCGCCAGAAAAGTTCTTCAGGCACAAGAGGAATCAGAGCGTTTTTGTCTTTGGGATCGAAAAAAAGCTCCTTTGGACGTAGCCAAACTATTTTCTGCATGTCATTTTCAAAGTCAACACGCCCTGGGCTACCTAAAATATGACTCATCCAAGCCTCCTTACTGCAGTATAGGCTCGCCGTAGTAGTAGGAAAGTCCTCATCTTCAAAAGCCTCAATTCCTGAGCTAGTTACCCATTCTGCGAGCTCATCGGCGGCTAGTGTATCTGATTTATCTAAACAAAGGCCATCCTTTCTAGGGAAGATTAACGGGCTTCGCCTAACCTCTTTGGATGTACGGATCTTAGAACGGCGTTTGCTCTCAAGTTGAAATGCTTCCATTTTCTCTCGTTCTGTTCGCTCCTCTGCAGCTTGTTCTTGTAAAGCGCAAATACGATGCCTTTCTATTTCTAGTTGCTCTGCAGAAACACCAGCAGTTAATTGAGCAAGTTGCTCTTGAAGCTGTTCTATAGCCTCTCTGGCATTTTCCTGACGTTGACGATCGCGCCGACTGATAAGATGGGAGCTTCTCCGTGCATTGGATTTACACACATCTTTATATTCTGCTTGTGCCACAGCCAGCTCTCCCTCAAGCTTATTTTTAATTTCTCGTTTTGAATCGAGCTGAACATTGACTTTATAGCGAGCCGATACACACCTGGCCCAACACTGAACTTTAACCGCAGCTTGATGCCTAGATGAATCTAACCTTTTGGCTGCTTCGATTGCAATTGCTTCTTGTCTCTCCAAAGGATCCATGTCGGCAAGTATATCCTCCCGTGTTAGGCGGCTGACATGGAAAACCTTGCCAACCTCGCAAGCTTCTGAATAGAATCCTGTATAACGCCAACGATATTTTCCTGGCTGCAAATCGTCAGGAACCCTAACAGAAACTTTTTGCGAGTCACGACGCTGGAGGCTGACGTAGCCCCAGGCTATGATGGCTTCGGAATTCTCTTCCAAAATAAGTTCTACACGATCCCAACATGTCCATGCCGCATTATCTAGGATTTCGAGTTGACAAACCATGCGTTGGGCTTGTCCGATAATAAAACCCCGCTTCTCTTGGTAGACATCTCGCAAAATTACAATTGGACGAAGAATCAAAGGTTGTGAAATTGATGTAATTTCTCCTTTGTGAATGTAACGTGCCTCAAAAAACCCCCCATAAGGTGACTTAAAATAATACGCATCGAAACATATTTGCCTTTTCTCAATATTTGACTTGCTCACTCTTACTATGAGATCACGGTTATCTGGCATTAGCTGAGAATGTGGATCAATTTTATGAAAAAGACCCACATAATCACCTTGCAGAGATTCGTCGTTGTTTTGCTGCAAATACCTATCTTGCACATACAAAAGATCACAATATATATGCGCACCGATATGGGTTCCTCGTAATTTACCGAGCTCGAATGGCGCAAGAACCAGCCTGAATTGCTCACTACGAGCAATGTAGAGTGGGCGTGGACTTCTTCCTTTACTTAGCTGCATGTATCTCAGCTCTAGCCATCCACTATCGATCACAACACATGGCAGGAACTCCCAGGACGCGCTAGGTCGTTGGCATAGAAGTCGATCACCGTTGCTTGGTATTTCATGAGGTAAAGCGAGGTTGAACAAGTGACCCGGACTGATTATTGCAGAAAAATCAAACTCTCCGACATTCATTTCTGGATTCTCATCCCGAACAAACCGAACTTTAATTCCATTTGATACAATTTCTAACACTTCTCCTTGGACCCAATGGCAATTTTCCGTGCAATTCCCTTTACAATTGCAAGATGCTTGCCGTTGAACATTAGCACGAGCAACAACCCTTTCCCCTTTTTCGAAGGAAAAAGGTGCGTTGATCAAACGTGCAAATTTTGCTTGAGAGTTCTCAAGTCCAAACTGCAAATAGGATGCCTTTGCCTTTTCCTGGTCATCGAACCATACCAGTTTATACCCAGGACGAGGAAACTCTGCAAATGTCACACATCGTTGCTGGAAAATTGCTCGGTGCAATTTTTGTTCAACATACGCCCCGCAAGACCCAGATGGGCAACCCTTATCGAATACACCGATTATGTCTGAAGACGACCAATCTTCCTGGCTTATATTGAATGAAAATGCTCGCCCAACGCCACGAGGAAATTCTCTTTCAATCGCACCAAACTGCACCTCCTGGTTTATGCCCTTAACCCAATCGCTTTGAACAAGGATTCTCCCGAGATCATCAATAATAGATACATATATATACTCTGCATCACAAAGCTTGTCCTCGGAGACTACAAGACAACGCTTGGGATCAAGAGTAGACATGTGTGACAACGGAGCGCTAGAAGAGTTTGCACCAAAAAGTCCGATTCCTTGAACCGTTTGTACAGTTAATGGCCAATCCGTCTGAGAAATGACACATACACCCCACCGTTCTGCGCCAATAGCAAACTCTAAGAGGGTAACATCTTGACAAACCCGGCTTATCCAATCAGAGAAAGGTCGAGATGAGAGAGCCCAATTTCTAAATGACAAAACCTTGTGGTGAGGGGAAAGGTCAATTTCAGACACCATCTGATGCGCCACCCGCTCGAGCGTTTCTTCATGAGCCGCCTTGAAGAGCTCTTTGTCCATTGTACAGTCGTCGTAGACATGTGCAATTGAGTGAGTGACGATGATGAGCATTACAGTGAGCTCCATCTCATGATTGAGGTCTCCTAGCGCTTCAAAAACTTCGAAAAGAAGTTCTGCTTTTGACAAGCTTTTACCTTGGCATAAAAGCAGAAGGCCTGTAAAGAATCTTAAAGCATCGATCGTTTCTCTACCGTCAAATGGGTTTGCGGTATCATGCATTGAGCAGAAAAGATGAAAAAACTCAGACACCCGACTTGGCCCTGACGGTCCCTCAAAGTACAACTCTTCCCGTAGTTTCCTCCAGGTCAAGATGCGTTTTCTAGTTTGCTGCCCACGTATGTGCGCTTGAAACCGGCAAAAACTATTTTCTCGTTGCTTCTTAGCTTTGCTACGATATGATTCTTCACTATCGCTGTATGAGAGGTTGTCCCTGTGAAGACTAAGCGATGTATGATTAACCTTACCTATTCCGCCTGCGACACTTTCATTGCATTGAAGGCCAAGAACATCTTTGTTTTCGCCATGATCATCCGCAAGAAGGGCGAATACATCCTCTTCGGTTAGAGCATTGGTTCGCAAAGTTTGAGATTCCCCTTCACGGCGCCAACGGTGAAGCACGTTACGAACACGCGAGATCGGCCATCTCTCGAACTCTGTTGCGGCGGGCTGAGCTTGTAAACTACACACATGTATGCGCGAGATGTCGTGACCCATGGCTATTAGAATCCTGGGCAGGTCATTCTGGGATGGACGTGATTACCAAGAAAGACGACTATCACAACAGCTGAGTTATATCAGATCAGTCCCTCCCAAAAATCACTTGTATATTCTTTAAATTAATACCTACAGTATGAGCCGTGGATAGAAGTAATTACTAGTACGAGCCGTTGAACACTGACTTTTATAGATTTTCTATTTATTTATATACTTTAAATTTTAATTAACAAAATTCTATAGAAAAACAAATTGACTAGAGTGTTTCACTTAAAAGATGAATACAAGGTTTTCGCCTGACGCCAAGCTTGCTTTTTTTTTTTTTTTTTTTTTCCTGTAAAGAGTAAACAGACAACTACCAATCTATCTAAAGGAAATAAAATCCAACGAGGGCAATAACTTCAAAAAATAATATGCCAAATTACAGATTCTGCTACATAATAATGTGTTGTTTAAAAAAGAGTTGACTGGTCTAGTAAAAGTTAGGAAACATATTATAAATTTTAGAGAAAATTATTAACATTCCATTACATTACGTCCTGCTGGCCTATTTTAAAATCAAATTCTAACAACAACTTCGAAAAAAATTCTAGGAAATATTGTGTTGTTCACTTGTTCACCTGAAACAACAATACAATGAAGAGAATTAGCCAGAGGAGTACGGATGGTGCACTGTTCTACAGAAATAAATCAATCATTGATTGGCGCTAGAAATCTGTGTTTGTAATAAACGATGCAGGGCTTCAAGCTGATGGACGGAAAACACGTGTACACTCGTTGAGTCGGATAGCTCGTCAATCTGGGTACATGATGAATTAGTAGATGCGTCTGACACCTTGCTCTTCACTTTTTCGAAATTGAGGTATTGGCAGACAGCATCGTCTAACTCCATGAGTTCTTGCTTTGATAAAACTTGCTCACGCGGCAACAAAAGCTCTCCAGCTTCTAAGTCTACTTGAGTACCTATGTTGCGTTTTTCTACTGCGTCAAGATTTGAGATAACACCTTCTTTCATGAAAACACCATACGCGCTTTGAAGGAGTTTCTTATCACGCTTTAAGATATCCGACTTGGCGTATGTAAGCATGTCATTGATATGAATGGGCCACATGTCAGGATCGATCTTCATTCGCGTGCACCAAAACGTGAGCCCAAGGCAATATCTCGAGCAAAAATGCATGCGAGTGTTAACGCGGCGGAAGCCATGGAGCATCGCACGTTCTACACTGTGGGGAGAGATGAGTAGATTGCCATTAAGATCCAGCAACAACTCAGTGCCAACATGGTGGTAACCTGAGTACATAGTTTTAAACATCCGAGGTGGGGTTTTAGGGATGATATCACTTGCAATAACAAATCGCTTTGTTGAGGGAACCATGCGTCGATAGCGTTTCAGGAAAGAATACGTCCCAATACGTGGACAACCAAAGGTTGTGCAACCAATAGCTGGGTGGTCATTTTCATTGAGAAGAGATTTCAGGTAGCAGGCAAAATCAAAGGCACAAACAACAGCCAAGGCACCACCAAGAGAGTGCCCCGTACACAAAACAGCTCTTTTTTGCCTAGGTGGACCTAAACTTGCTGAAGGCTGAATAAGAGGATCAACAAGTTCATGCAATCTTTCTTTGATGCTTTCATATGCTTTAAAAAAGCCTCGATGGATCTTTGGGATTTTTTCGCTGGCCAAACGTTCGATAGTTGATGTGCTCGGGAGGGGATCTATATTTTGCGCTTGAGGAAATGGTGCCATCTGCAGGTCAAGATCGGTGTCAACATTCAATGAGGAAACCGTACCACGAAAAGAGATTATTACGCGATCTGCACTGCGAGCAACAATAATGTGCGTATCGAATGCTTCGTCTACAATATGCTCTAGCAGTCGAAATTCAGATGTACCTACTTTCGCAAGTTCTTCCACAGGTGGTACACGCCATGCTTCAATACCTAGTTTGTACGTCAATGCTGCAAAATTGAAAAGAAGGATTTCTGTTTCGATTACTAAAACATGGCTTAGTAGCTGCCGTTGTATCATGCGCAGTTTATTACTTGCAGCGCTAAGCCGTGAGGCCCTACTCGACTGTGCCCTAACCAGGCTTTGATGTAAAAACGCTCCTCCATGTTGTAAGCCTGTATGCACTGCATCAGATGGATTGTAATCTTCACTGTTGGAAGCGGGTTCTGGAGGTTTTGACTGCTGCAACGTAACAAAATCAGAGTTTTTCTGCCAAGCGGTGGTTTCACCCGCCTCTGTGTTGTGCACTTCATCATCATCGAATCGGCCAGATATCCCAGTAGCTTTCAGCAAAAGGTACCTTGATTGGTGTTTGGGCCTGGTATTTTGGGCAAATTCCATGTGCTGTTGAAGAAAAACTTTTCGAAAGCGACGCTCTGTAGAAATGAGTACAGGATTCTCATCGAAATACCGCTTGAGAATCGTTTCCATCGATTCGGTTTTCATAAGCTCGCCAATCGGATTCATTTCTTCAGCTTTCCGTTTTGGACCCTTGGCTGATTTGTTGCTATGGTCACGGGAGCCTACGAACCATCCCTTCAGCTTGCTTGAATCTGCAGGAAGCCACGCATATGAGACCAAATAGACCCATGTTGTGAAGAGTACGCCAAGAGCAGAAAAGCTGGCGGCAGAATTCGATATTCCAACAGAGTAGAGGGGGTCCACGTAATAAACAACTACTGTTCCATTGCTGGTGGTAGCACTGACCATCGTGAAATTATTAGACGAGAGAGTGGTGCTGTTATCTACTGGCCGCAAAATAAAGCTTGAAACATCTGGAATAGTGAGTTCAAGGATAGAAATAAAGAAAACGACACTCCAGAAAACACCGATGCTAGTCTGAGTAAAAGCGAAACCTAGATAATTAGGTCGATTGAGAGCATATGGAACACCTGCCATGCGTTCGTAAACTTGCCGTGAAATTCGGCCAATATAAAAAAATATAAAGACTTCTACAGCGAATAGTGCAACGCTGGAAAATGCTCTTCTGAAAGCAAGTGGATAATGCGCTAGCGAGCAATAGGAGTGCTGCTGGTCATCAACATTACCACATACCCGCAAAACAGTAATCATTCCAACCAATGGAACAATGCTA
Organism: Schizochytrium sp. TIO01; assembly: GCA_004764695.1. Lineage (NCBI taxonomy): Eukaryota > Bigyra > Thraustochytrida > Thraustochytriidae > Schizochytrium > Schizochytrium sp. TIO01. The sequence continues at coordinate 2,522,893 of SMSO01000014.1, read as the reverse complement.
CTGCTGAAATTATAAGCTGAGTTCACGACAGCAAATAATATTGTGTAAACAACAATAATAATAAAAACATTCCAGGCCATACCACGACGCAGGACACCGCGAATTGACGTTCGGCTCGCGCATCTCTCATAGCTACAACATATGAAGCAACAGCAACAGTAATAGCAACTAAAGATCCCCATTTCATTCGAGGCTTTTTGAATATGGTGTACGCAAGATTTAGTTTTTCGTCGAGCCTCACTGAGGAAATAACGTCTTTTATGCGCATGAGCTACAGCACGGACTTCAGGTTCCAAATCTTCACTCATGCGTTGTTTATGATTTCTCTGTCTTATAAATGTGTCCATCTCTTTAAGAGTCGATCCGCGGTTATTGTCATCCCTAGCACGACGAAACATGAGATCGTCATCAGGGGGGAACCCACTTTCATTGTCAAAGCTCTCGTTGCTATCCGTATCAGTTTCAAGTTCAGAACCCAAATCAGTGGCTATATCGGCAAAACTTTCTTCCTCGTCATCTGATATTCCATCAGATGGCTGATGTGTAAGAGTAGATGACCCATTCTTCGTGGAGTCTTTGATGAGATGAAAGGCTGTTCTATCAGCGCTCGATGCTTTACTATCACTCGCGGTCTCAATTACAATGTGAGGTTGTCGGCGTTTTTTTCTTTTCGTCTCGCGGAGGTTAAGTTTTTGCAGTCGGACCTCTATGCTAAGACTGTAATAACCAGCAATGCGCAATAAACTGGCCCAAAAAAAGAACAAAAGTGAGATGGAGATTTGCGAGGCTGAATTGGCTGTCGTACTATTTTCTGTCAAAAGGTAGAGATAAATGTCCTCTCCATTTAGGTTGACATTACTTACTCGGTCTAGCGCGTCAAGGTAGTCGATCCAGTAGTAAATTGCAGTGATAACGCCAAAATCCGGGACCAACGCGAGATAAACAATAAGAATAACAATCAAAACTTGCTGCGGGAGCACGCGAAGTCCACGACACCCACGTACAATAATACGTTGCGGAAAGCTAATTAGGAGAAAAAACAAAATCGTGGCACTTACTAGAAGTTCGAGGCCTTCAAGTACAATCAATGCTGGAACTGTAGTAGACGTAGTTGCCAAGTCACTGGCAATAATTATATATAAAGATACTCCTATGCTGAAGACGGATGTCGTAAGTAGGGAGTAAATTATAAAGTGGGCACCTTGTTTACTGAGTACCTCAAGCTTAGTCAATGGCATGGCCGAATCAGCAATAAATGCACGGTCTTCGCAATGTGCTGCGTGAGATTCATCTTTGTTTGTGTTTTCTTTGGTACCATTCAAATCTCCCTCATTGACATCTAAATTCACAAAATTGTCAAGAGGATCATCTTGATCGTCAATAGATTCATTCGTATCTGGGTTTCCACGGTGCATTTGATTTGGGTGACGGAAACTCTCGCTCTTCAATAATGTTTCGGGCGAATTATGTAATGTAGTTGAGGATGGAGGGTTTGGTGTGCGAGCTGACAATTCTTTGTGATCCTGTGCATATTGTTCTGTTGATCGCAATGTTGAAGTTGATGAGTTTAACCTTGGTTGAAGTGCATCAAGATCATCTTGCCGCATCTTTGGAAACCTAAACTTTGTAGATGTTGCCTTCGGAGACGACTTACGTGAGGCCAATTCCCATAAATTGCGTGAGTCCAACAAATTTTCACTTTGGTTCCTAGAGCAATCCTGAAGATCACCAGAGGATTCTGGTATACTTTCTTCAGCTACCGCACCATCAGCATCAGCATCAGCATCAGCATCCGCATCAGCATCAGCATCCGCATCAGCATCAGCACTTGTAATTGTTGAAGATGAGCGTTGCATATATGAGGCGGAATCCAGGCAATAGCGGTCAGAATCATTGAGAGTATTTCTTTCCTCCCCTGAGAATGAAGTTCCCTGTTGGTGCTCCGAATTGTGGTCTCTATCGTTACCATTTGCATGTTTTGGAGACCCTACCCAATACTTGTTGCCACTGCATGACTCTTTGGATGGGGCATCGGAATGTGAGTTCCTTTTATGATCTATTAAACTACGATTCGTCAGCTCATTTGATCTATTCGTGATTGTCGGAGAATATGAATGGGGAGATCCATTCAGAGTTGCTGTATCTGGCTCTTGGGCAACATCAAAGTTGCCAGGCCCTGTTATCTCGTGTTGTGTTTGTGGTGTTCTTTCCATAGCTGCTTGCCTCGGTGAGATGAGTTGGGCACTATCATCCTCCGTATCACATTGGTCACCTTGTGGTTCTGATATTTTGGCTTCATTTCTCTGTATATTTAGCTCATCTTGTGTTTTCCGCTGGATATCACTTTCTTGTAGTACAGGAGTTGAAATAGCATGACCTGAGTAACTCCTCTCAGACAACTTCGCCTGGTCCGCACTCGGTTTTGTTCCGTCAATAATCGAGGTTGGCGTGGAGGAGTGCAATATTGAACGTTCAAGAACTGTGTCCTGCGAAGATGCGTCGTCATCTTTCTTAGTTTTCTTAGTGCGAGAAATCTCTTTGGGTTGCCCTTCTTCACTGGACAGGCCAAGGGTCTCCTTACTCCCTGGAGACGCCATCCCTGGGGTCTATTACCCTGTGGCCGGACTCCAGTTCGATTTTGCTTCACCCTCTTGCGTTGATGGAGGCAGAAGGGTAATCACACAATGGGTAGTATTAGTGCACTATTAAAACAAAACTGAAAAGAACAGTAAATTAGACAGTAGGCACTGCTAGCCAGTACATAGGAACCAATAGAACTGAATGATAGATAGAACATTTTCTCTCTTCCTTTTTCACGTTCCTCCTCTTTTCATCCTCTTTTTACTTCGTTTTTTGAAACAGTGGTGGGACCTGCAAAACAACCTCGCTCAGACTGGATTCTTATATTATCGTGATTTATTGGGCTTTGCCAGCACCAAATGAATCAACATAAAGAAGACTACCGGCTCTAGCTGCAATGTCGCAAAAGCAGCCAATGCACGAAGTTTCAAGATTTTAAAGTTGGCAAATAACGATGGAACTATTTCGTCAGTTCACATGTTCCTTTTTGTTTTAGTCTCGTGAATTTACAATAACTTTTCTCAGTGACGGTCTTTAAGTTCGCTCTCCTTTGAGCCAAATACTTTTCAACAACCTAGAGACATCGGCTCGTAGTAAGACTGCGTTTCCCATCTATTCCAGCGTGAAAGCATCATTCAAAGCAGTACATACAAGCTTCCCCAGATGTCGTGGCTGCAAAATACCATCACAGCGAATTATATTTGCAGATTTGGATTGGATTATCAACCTTGTGCATATGTATGTAGGTATCTACTACCTACGATTGCTATACTAGTCCGGCTATTGAAAAGTCTTACGGGACTACTCCTACGATTGCTCTTAGATTAGGTACCTAGGTAGGTCTATTGTTGCTAGGGGAGCTTGTTATTTTAAAGCTCAGATCTTCTCTGAAGAGGTTGCAAATTACGCAGACAAACTGCAATCTTCTCGGTGTGGAGGCCCACGTGCAGGTTATCAGGCGTCGAGCACAAATAGATTGCAGAGGGAGCGTGTGCAATCGCCTGTTGTGCTTGCTCACACGATTTTCACAGTCTGGAAAGCGTCGACGAAGATCTACCAGAGACGGCGAGGTTTTATCAGCCAGGTAGATCTTCAAGCAGTCCACGTATCCTTCTTGAGACCAAGCGGCGAAGCTGTAGGTTTACGAAAGATGTCTTCGCTCCATAAGAGCTCGGAGGAGGCTGGCAAAATTTGTCATGAGAAGCTCGTCGAAAGTGTCAGGAAGATCTGGCAAAACGACTGGAAACTCGGTAACGAGCAAGAGGCTCGCTCTTCAGACCGTGTTGCGTTAGTCCTTAGCGGTGGCGTAGATACCTGTGCTGTTGTAAGCGCTCTGCGCGAGTGTGGGTTCCAAGTTGATTTGGCGCTGACAGTTTATTGCGACCCAACTGCAACAGACCGACCGTATGCCCCTGCAATTGCCAAAGAATGGGGAGTTGAGCACATTGAGATTGAATGCTCCAAGGAAGAGCTCTTGGCCGACCCCCTGCGTCTCTGTGTGGAGTCCTTAACTTCGTTTGACCCTATGCAGATTCGGAATAGCATGGTGGTTGCTCGTGCTCTCATGGAAGCTAAGTCTCGTGGGGTGCGATATGTGCTTACAGGGGATGGGTCTGACGAGCTCATGGGAGGATATTCGTTTTCATGGAACACGGAGGACCCCGTGTGGTCGCAAAAGCGCTATGAAATGTGCTCAGATTGGTTTTTTTCAGCGACCTCGCTTGGAGAATCCCTTGGACTAGATGTTAAGAGCCCGTACACTGAAGCAATCTTTAAGGACTGGGCTTTAAGCTCTCTGGACAAAGCTTTATGTATTGGAGAGCGCGAATTGGAAACCAAACCTGGCGAACAACGCATTCTCCATCGCACGGGTAAACTCCCTTTGCGTGATGCATTTCCTGACGCCTTTTCTGCATGGCGTCGCAAAGATCCAATCGAGGTTGGCTCTGGCGCCACTATCCTTGGCGCGAATGAAGGAAAGTACTTTTCGAGTCTTATCTCGGCAGATGAGTTGCTTAAAGAGAAAGAACGGATCCTTCATGAAGACCACCTTATTATTCGGAATCCAGAGCATCTTTATTACTATCGCGTTTTTAGAAAGGCGTTCCCATCTCTCTCAGATGACAATTCACGACTTCCCCGTCGAGGCAGCCGCGGGGATGAAGGCTGTTGTATTGCCTGTCACTTTCAGCTCTCTCGTCCAACCTCTGATTTTTGTCGAGTTTGTGGCCAATGGCCCGCCCGTCGCAAATCTACTAGTGTAGAACTTGATGTCTAACTCTCTTGCTGTGACTAATCAAGTTGAAGTGATATGCCGTTGTATGCATTTATAGATGCCAGTGAAAGTAGAGCCCGTTCCCTCTCATAGATATTGACATCCCCATATATTGCAAGGGGATATCCGACTCTGCAAGGTAAACCAGTCAGGTACATATGGGCGGCCAATCCTGCGTGCGTCTTGGTCGTATAGTACCTACAGCATTTTTTCTGACACCAAACAAAAAATATTTTCACTATGCCATATTCATCCTCCTTTTAAAGGCTATCCCTATATGAAACTTGCATCCAAAATGTAACTAGAATAGGCTACTAACTAGGTGCTGCTATTTCACTAGTTACCAAACGCGGATATCTTAAAAGTCAATATTCTGTTAGAAACCAAGCTATGCGACCCTGATCAAGAATCAATCATTAAGACGAATGAATTTGTACGAGGTCGCCTCGGCTGCCATACAGTGATGGCATAAGCCTGCATCTGTCGGCAAGGCCCACTATGCAAACCTTATAGCAAGGCGACAATGCTTGACAAGGGGGCGCATTCGCATTTCCCTCTGGCCGCACCATGGAAAAGATTTCCGATCGTTTTGAGCTTTCTTTCAATGAAGCAGACGTTCCGACGTGGGCATAAACGAAACAGAAAGCGTGCCCCCCTATGTACACTTCTTAATATTGTGAAGCTTCAGACCATGTATGTTCTCGCTCAAACTAAACTTTTGATCGAATCTGGGTAACGCAAAGCTTGCTGTGAGCCTCACCAAAGCAGATAAAGCCTCAAGCAGAGACCGCAAATATCACCCAAAAGAACTCAATCGCACTTGTCAAATATCCTTCATTTAGAGAAAGCAAGAATTCCTCCTCTTGATCCCATGCTGGTCTTTCCCTCCCATATATCTATCTATCCCCTTGACAAGGTAAAAGCGCCAACGCCGCCAACACGTATCACAGGTACTACCTGAATCTAGTGTAATTTTGCTTCTGTGGTTGCAAACTCTTTAAAATGCGAGAACCGGCTTGGCCTAAAAGCGCGTGGGTTCAGGTCGCGAACTTGTCAACTGTCGCCGCGAAGAACCCCGGCGATAAGCGCGATGGGTTTACGCAATCAATGCCCGTAAGATCAGACTTTAAGACAGTTCGTTTGGTTCGCAGTACTCCAAGTTCGGCCGGTTTCTCTTTTGGCATATCACGCCTCGCAGGATGTAGGTAGGCAGGGGGTGGGAGTGGCCCAGCAGAGCTCGAAGTGCAGTGCATCGTTCTCTTAATTTGGACCTGCAATTTGTGCGACCACTCGGACCGGACAGCGTACCCAACTAAGATCTTCAAGTTTACACGCTTTTGCGAACGTGGTGCGAGTACTATGTTCGTGCAGCAACCAGAGTCGTGTTAAACTGATAGCCATCTACGTGTCGCACAGCAGTCCTACTCGTCGCCCACGCTTCAAGTTGCCTCGAAGATTTGGACGGGCCGACAAAATAGTTCTGAGCCACCATGGTCACCAGAGCCTCACTAGCCCTCGCGAAGAAGATCAAGGACGCTGAGGGGGACGCAATAAAGAAGGTGGAGAATGCGACAGAGCGTTTGCTGAATGGAGTTTCTTCAAGTTGAGGCGAATGTCGAAGAACTAGTCGCGTTCGCCCTTCTCCACCACCTTAACATGCAATATTGGGTTCCCCGAGATCAAGTCGGCTCGGGGCAAACAGAAACTAGGCTACTACGCGAAAGCAATCAACTCTCACTATCGGATCCCCAGTTGATAAAGATTCTGCCCAAAGTAAACCTTAGACTTCACAAAATCCTCAATGTTGCCTGCTAAACTAGACAAACAAAGTCAAAGCAAAATGCGAATATAACTTGAAGCTCGTGACTGTTACCAGCAGCGGGCTCATGGTAGATGCGACATGACATCCACTCCATGTCCAGAGATCTCTTTCATATGCTTCCTTATTTGTGAGGTGCGCTCAGCGACAGCAACAATTCATCGACGTTCAAGTTTTGATAATACACAGCATTCATTAGATCTGACTCTGATGAGAGCACACACGTCAGCCAGGCCTCTCCAGCTAGGTATCAAGGTATTCATTCCCCAGATTCAGGGAAACTTACCAAGCGAAACCTCTCAAACTAAGTTGGCAAATGTTGTTCTTCAAGCTGTATAAACGATTGATCTTCATGAGGAAGGATTTCCAACTTCGAAGGTGCGTATCATCCCTTTCCTTGGGTAAAAGAAGGTACCTCGAGTCAAAGCTTATCACCAACAGTCGCAGCAAAACTGTCGAAAAGCTTTTACAGTTCTCAACATCATGATAAGAACAGGAAAGGAACACACAGAAAGCCTTCCTATTCCCTATTCCCTTCTCCTTCTCTTTTCTACTACTATTATTGTGTTATTATTGTTATGAATTCTACATTTTGGAGAAAATACTAAACACATGATAAGACCTAAGTGACGGTCTTCCGAACGTTTTCGTACTTAAAAGGTTTTTGGTTTTTTATTCTTCTTAAAATAAATAACTTATAACTCAAAGATTAAAATATAAGAAGAGAGCTCTGAAAAGGTATTTAATCAAGATGGAGCGAAGCTCACCGCCGCTGTCTTCATCTCACCGAACTTGTGTCTCCTTGCATCGTTTGTACTGACTGACTGACTCGGCTGAAGTAATAAGATGGAGAGAGCCAATGAAGAAACCAACCGCCTTGGGCAACCATCCTCGTCGTCAAAGCCGCGACCATTTGGTTTCCTTTGCTGGCAGCAGGTGAGCTAGTCTAGAGCTTGCTTCTGCACACATTTCCAAAGGAGGAAAGCCTTTCTTTCCGCCGGGTTTTAGGGCGCCTGTGTGGATCAATCATGGGCTTGCTTGCTCCAACTGCGGTGCGTTCATGGCTGCGGACGCTGATTACTTCGACGGCGCGTAGCTTTGAAACTAACTCTTTGACCTCATCTCATCTCATCTCGTCTAATGACTTGCGCAATCGTGCGAACGACTTTGAACGATTGAATCTCGAAAGATCAAGATCGACTACTTCTCTCTCTCTCTCACTCACTCACTTTCAGAATAGTCAGTCATAGCTATCCATCAATCTTTCTATCTATCTATCGACGCCACGCAACGCACCTCACTCACCTCCAGAGTTACTTACTTAGCCCCAGAGGTATCATCCATACTTTCTGCGTGATGAGTTGTAAATTACAATCAACAAATATGCATATGCATGCATGTATGTATGTATGTAAATGTTCTGATGGCGCGGCTTCAACTAATAAACAGTTCTTTGCCACAGTGTATGCTGCAATCGATTGAAATGAAGTAGGATAATCGCGCACCAAGTGCGGTCTTCACTGCACTGCACTGCACTCCACACATGCAAGCATGCATGCATGCATGCATACAACGAGCGGTGAAAAGCTCGCTGCTAGGCCGTGCAGGGGTGGGCCCATGTGCCTCGCATGGGAGGGAATGGGTTTCCTTCTAAATAAGAGGTCTTCTCCTCCTCTCAGGGCCGTGAGGCCTACCCTGCGGAGGATTCTGTGCCGCTGAATAGCACCACTGACTACTTTTGTAGCCTTTCTCCTCAAGTTCCGCAATCTCATAATTATCGAGCCAAGTCGATCGATGCGTATCATCCATCTTCTTTTGTTTCTATTGCTTTCCTCGTTCGAAGAAATGGGTGGAAATGAAGGCCGCCGCATTCTTTTGAAACACGAAAAAACAAAATCAGCTTCGTGAGAGATGATGGAGACAGATCTTGAGCGCGTATGGCGCCTAAGAAATATGGATTGGCTGTTACGCTTTGATCGACATAACCACACACCAAAAATACCTCTGGAGTATTAGGTTCCTTCCCACTTTGAACATTAAGCATTCATTAAAAGACAGTCAGGTACCTGGTAGCTAGTATTTTCAACATTTCATTCATTCATTGAAAAATAAATAACTCTTTTTCTTTTTCTTCTTTTTATAACTAAAAACACTAAGATTAATTGCAAAATAAATTATATATAAATATATATATATATGCTTCTTTTTTTACTAAGTCAGCAAAAGATAAAAGAAACCGGTATGTACATGATATTATGCTAAGGAATGTCCAAAAACCCGTTTCAGGTCCCCATAAGTAACTACGTATAACTTCAAAAGGAAACAGAGAATGAGGAAGAAGTAAGCGCGTACAAAGGGACTCGAAGAAAGAACTACAACCTGTTAGTTATTGGTAAGAATAGGCTATTAGAGAAAGACTACCAAACTATACTTTCGAGACACCAAAAACAGAGTAGCAGAGTTAGCAAGCAACACTCACGGCAAAGCCAATTGCTCTGCTGCAAGCGATTCAAGTTTTCTACTTTGAGGCGAGAACCCTGGCCTTTATCGCGAGTCCTCAGCTTGCCTAAAAGCAAGCACGCAGACTATCTTTGCTGATTGCCTATTCGGCCGATCCTTTTTGTCTGGCGTTCGCCTCAAAGGCTGAGCTTCTCTTGGAGTGTTTCGGCCCCTTCTTTGACAGCCAAAGCAGTCTCTGGTAAGAACAAAGCCAGGGCAACCTAGTTGGGTGGGAGACTACACCCATTGCTAGTAGGTGCCTACGTACTGTTTGGAACGACGCCAATTCTCGCCAACACCGCTCAAGCAGCGACAGATCCCTTTGGACTGTGCGGCCGGTGAAAGTCATAAAGGAGCAGGTTTGACAATTATATATCTTTATCATCTCATCACTACTACCTACACTCAATCAATCGGAAAGTGACTCCTTCTTTGACGATTATAGCGCAGGATACCGATCATCGATAAAAACTGTGTTCAATAGCAGCAGTTCGAGCCGAGCTCATTGAAGATCTCTCGTAGAAGTTTGGAATCTGGCAAACATCGCTCCATCCAACCCGTGAAAAGACCATGTCAGAACAGGCTAAAGATTCGAACGATGATGCCAAGAGTGAAACTCCTAAGCAAGTGGTGAGTGAAACGCAAGGCCAAGATCCACACAAAGGGGAGGATGTAGACCCAGCTGTAGAACATGTTACATCGCCGGAAGAGGTGGAGCTAGCAGACTCGAAGAAAGAAGATTTCGACATGGACCAAAACAAGCCCCACTTCCCTGAAGACGACGACGACGAGGACACAGGGGATGAAGACGACGACGGTGAGAACTCTGCAGATGAAAAGGATGCAGGCGGACCTGGTTACATCTCGTCAGGAGAAACTCACTTTATCCACGGCCGCATTGATGTGTACTTTGAAAAGGCGCGCCGTCTGGTAAATAAAGATGGTCTTGCACAATGCTTGCCTATGCAATGTTTACCGAACTGCTGCAAGTGTGGACTCTTTGGTCTTTCGGATCCATTTGTCAAAGTAAAGCTTGACAATGCGAAGATTTGCCGATCGACTGTGTGCAACAATACCTTACGTCCTAATTGGAATGAGTATCTGAGCATGGATGTTGCTCACGATGCAAAGACTATTGTCTTCCGGGTTATGGATGAAGATAGTCTTGGCGATCAGTACCTTGGCCAGGTTGCCTTCTCCTGGACCCAGATTCTTCAAAATGGCAAAACGCTGGAGGGCGAATTTCCGATCTCGCGCAGTAAGCACGAAATCTATGACCTTGATGCGGATGAAGGATCCAACTGGGCTACTGAAAACTCTAAAGCGAAGAAACGCCGGCGCAAGAAGGGCAGTAAGTATGGTTGGCTCACAATTAAGATGCGCTACACCCCGGTAAAGACCATTATCGAAAAACGCGAAAAGGCTTTCCATTCAAAGATGCACAGCACCAACATGAACCCTCATCGTCTCACCAACATTCATCCATATTCTGTACCGAACACGTATTTTCCACCTCGCCGTGGTGATCATTTTGTGCTCTACCAAAGTGCTCACCAACCTGGTATTGGTAATGTGTTGCCTCAAATTGAGCTAGGTGAGGAGGGCGAAGATCTTGAACCCTTTCGCGCCCGTCCTTGCTGGAAGGATCTCTATAATGCGATCGATGCCGCAGAAAACTTCATTTGTATTTGTGGATGGTCTGTAAACCCTTTCATTCGTTTGGTGCGGACAGGCCCTGATCACAAGAACAAATTGACCCTTGGAAATCTTTTGAAGAAGAAGGCCAAGGAAGGTGTTATCGTCCTTATCATGGTATGGGATGACCTTTCTAGTACATCCATGACCTCCGGTTTGATGGGAACCATGGACGAAGAATGTGTCAAATTCTTCGAGGACTCACCTGTTGTTGCAGTCAAAACACCTCGTGTAGACCAACGCGGTCTTATCAGTAGTTTGGCAAACCTCTCGTTTGCATATACTCATCATCAGAAGTCTATTATCATGGATGTTAAACCTGAGAACGCAGCTCGCCTTCGTGTGAAGCATCGCCGCCACCGCAATGCCAAAGTTCAAGCTATTACCGCTTTCTTAGGAGGTATTGATGTAACTTCAGGTCGATACGATGATTCAGATAAACCTTTATTTGCTTCTCTACACCGCACTCACAGAGATGATTACTATCAAAATTGTCTACCTGCAGAGGTTGCTGATCCAGAGAAAGGTCCGCGCCAGCCATGGCAAGATATTCACACCCGCGTTACTGGGCGAGCGGCAGTGGATGTACTCAAAAACTTCATTGAGCGCTGGCACATGCAAGCAGGCAACCATCGGCATCCATTAAGTGGATGCACGGGAAGCCGGGCTAAGTGGATTGCCCGTGGTATGCGTATGAAGAACCTCATGGACCTTCTCAAGGATAGTCCTGGAGAGGCGGCTCTCCCAGCGTCTTTCCTTAACGAGAAGCGCGAAGAAATTATCGGCAGAACTGAATCCCTCCTTCACGTGGGTTCTCACACAGACTCTGCTGCATTTGGTCGCCAAAACAAGGCCACCGATGACATTGAAAACGCTGCAGAGGACGACCTTTCAGATCTTTCAGATGATGATCTTGAGGAGTTGCAAAAAGAGGTTGCCGAGCTGGAGTCAGAAACTCGTGAGAGGGCGGGTTCCTGGAATGAGGGAGTGTTTGCTCAATCCAATAACGATAGGGTAGTGCAGGTGGTACGGTCCATTAATGAAGACTCCGCACGTTTAGAAAAGTCTATCCATGCCCCTAACGCGTTTGCTGACAAGGGTATCAAAGTAGATAACAGTATTCATAAGGCCTATGTGCACCACATCCGGTCTGCTAAACACTTCATCTACATCGAATCGCAGTATTTTATTGGTGGATGCCATATGTGGAGCAAATCCAAAAGGAGTGGAGCAAGCAATCTGATTCCGATTGAACTAGCTTCCAAGGTGTGCAGTAAGATTGCTGCCAACGAAGCCTTCCACGTTTACCTAGTAATCCCTCTCTTCTGCGAAGGTCTGCCAGCAGACAAGGCAGTGATGCAAATTCTTCGGTATCAGTATTTCACAGTCGCGATGGTATACCGTCGTATTCATGAAGCACTTAAAAAACACAAGCTAAAGGATCGCTCCGTGACTGACTACTTTTCGGTCTTTTTCTTGGGTAACCGTGAAGCTGAAGAGACCACCCGACTGGAAGCCGAGCGTAAGGCACAGCTTAGCAAAGAAGAAAAGGACTTCCCCTCTGAGACCATCCCTCAAGCATCATCCTCAGATGATAGCTCTAAAGGAAACCAAGAAGAAGCCCCAAATGTAGCAGCTCCTCAACCGCTTACTGCACAACAAGCTGACAATGAAGAAGGGCGGGAATTTTGCGAAGAGGATTATGAGCAGGTTGCTCATGCCGCACAAAAACGTCGTCGCTTCCAAATTTACGTACACTCCAAGCTCCTCATTGTTGATGATGCCGTTGCCGTTATTGGCAGTGCAAACATTAACCAACGGTCTTTTGATGGTTCGAGAGATACAGAAATTGGAGTTTCGATGTACGAGATGGCTCGAGTCGCGACGGAAAAATCTACGCCGCGTGGCCTCATTTATGGGTTTCGGATGTCCCTTTGGGCAGAGCATCTTGGAGGCTCTATTACTGATGACGAGGACTTTGATCCTTCGATTCTACAGCGTCCCTCATCCGTCGAGTGCGTCCGTCTGATTCAGACACGGGCTTATAAGAACTGGCAGTACTACGTTGATGATGAGCACAACGAAAATGTCCCTGGACATTTGATGACATATCCATACAAGGTTGACCACGACACTGGTAAAGTGACTACCTTGGAAAATCTCGTTCACTTTCCCGATTTCCCTCATTCACGTATCCTCGGAGCGAAAACTAAACTTCCAGATGAACTCACAACTTAATAGAATAATGCATTATTTTCTTTTGCTCACATTATTTCTGCTGGGTTTTGCGGTGAAAAAAAATCAATTTTGAACCCTGCCATCAGTCTACCAGCTTTATACATTATATTGGTCGTAGCTTGAGATATTTGTCTAATAACAATAACGAAGCTGCTTTAGTGCTGATGATCTTTGCACAGCGGTACTGACAGCGATTCCTCTAACTACACAAGACAATATTCGCGTTAAGTTTTAGGCATGTGGGTGCTTCAAATAGTAAAGCGTTAAGTTGGAGGGTTCAAGTCAACGAAGAGCAAATTGTCGAGTTATGTTGTGGATTACTGAAAGGGTGTATTTTTTTTGCTATGTGAAAGTGCCGAACCTTTCTAAGCTCTTTTAATAGACTCTGCAGTGTATCCCTTGGTACTTCTGTTTACGGCACTAAGTGCTTCACCGGATTCATAATTATTCTGATGAGTTATATTCTAATACTACAGAGGACAAACAGGCAAGGAATGGAGTCAGGCATTCTATGCGCCTAAAAACTTATAGTGTCCTACCGAAAAGTATAACGTTTGGGTTTTAAAACCTCTGTTTTCTACCTAATGGTATTCTCAAGTTGTGTTGAGATTGGCGAAGTTTAAAATAAGGAAGGAAATACAATGAAATACAAAATATCTAGAATATAGTCATTGACCTTCCTTCAACTAGATAGCGTTCCAGTAGTGCTAATTTACAAGCAGGTGGTCGTATGAAGTGGTTATTTTGTTAATATCGGGCAAGTTCGGGTCTTCATAATCTCAGGCACAAATGCATCTGGGACGACTCTGAATTTGATGTAAAGGTTTATTTTCATAGGTACCGAGAAACACACCATATGATCATAAAACAAGAACTAAGGATCACCGCCGAGACAGTTTTGTAATACTATTTAAAGATAATTAACAAAGGAAAAGGCAAATAAGAAAACGTCTGTATTGTGATCATTCTTGACTCAGGAACTGGATTTAAATCCAATCACCATCGAATAAGCCCGAACCATAGTTTGATATTGAAAGACACAGGAATAAGATGATTTTATAGTTTTATATTGTGGTTTTTAATTCTTCATTTCGAAGTAGATTGCTCATTGGCATCTAAGAAAACCACAGATGAAAAGACATTTTCGTAGTAAAAATATAATGCCATAATGATATATACTCCATCAGACAATCTTCTCCCAACCGAAGGGAAACTGGTGATTCGATTCACCAAACTCCTCCTATAGGAATCCCGGTTAGCTCAGCGGCAGAGCGTTTGACTCTTAATCAAATGGTCGAGGGTTCGATCCCCTCATTGGGAATTTCTTTTTTTAAATTTAAATGTCGCTTTTTTCCCTTCTTTTTAAAGGAAAGAAAGTACCTTGTACTACCTAGCTAGGTTTATCATAATAGTATAACTGTAGGTATCACCTACATTAAGACCTGGGCTCTCTATTAGATAGAATACGCGAATTTAAAACTGATGGGAAAGTTGCAGCACCAAATAAAGCCCTGTATTTGATGTCATTCATTTTAATCTATTCAAATTTGTCATTCATATCTTTCAGTGCAGTTAAGTCATTCTCTACTTTGGTTGCGTTTTTTCCTTTAGTTGTTTATTTTAAAACAACAACAACAACAAAGCAAAAGAACAAAGACATAAATAACGTATACAGTATGTGGATCTTAATTAGAATATCACTTGCTTTGAATTATGGCTGTCATGATAACGCAGAAAAACATTCTGTAAAATCTACGACATTCTACACTTTTATATAGTACAACCTCTCATTAGATTTTTATACACTGTCATCGTCATCGTCATCAGAAGATGAAGCATACGCAATGACCACCGCAAGCTTTTTGTCCGTACTTTTCTTTGACTTCTTTGACTTTTTGCCTTTTCTTTTGCGTGCTTTGATTTTCACCAAAGGCGCTTCCAAAGTTGTAGCTAAAGGTAGAACGGAATCTCCAGTTGCGTGCTTGATAGCCGGCGAAACCGTGGCGTTTGATGATGGATGATCTAATTTGATAGAGTTAGTCGAGGGTATCTTTTCGATGGAAAAAGACTTATCATCCTCTTCCTCGTCCAATCGACGAACCTTTGCCCGTTTAGAAGCAAATGCATGAGCAGCAGCGGCTGCATCTTCAGCTTCTTGAGCAGCTACTTCTTCAGGTGTAGGTTTATCTTCACTGTCTTCAAGTATCACCTTGGAGGAGTCCGCAAGTCTTTCGCGCTTGCGGTTCTGTGCTTGCAAGTCTTCCAGGGCTTCCATGGTTTCCATTTCAACTTTGGAATTTAGAGTGCGATCTTCAAGTTTCCGCATCGATGAGTCTGCAGTCTCATCTTCTTGAGCCTCTTCTTGCTTGGCTTTATCTGCGGCTTGTTCCTCTTTCTTGCGTTCGAAAGTAAAATCGTAGCCGCGTTTGCCACCAGATTCAAGCTCATAATCTGCATTTTGGGGATCAGTCAAAAATGTAATGCGGGCTTTACAACGCGTACATTTGAAACGAAACCGGAAACGCCTTACACCTAAATATTCCATACCCTTTGCAGTCTCCTTTGTGGCATTTACCTTGAGTTGTTTGGCCATGGTGTTTCCGCATTCGATGCAAGTCAACCCAAACGGAAGCATCAATCGGATATCTGTGGCAGCATCGCGATCAACCTTTTGTCTCGGAAGTCGTCTGATATCAAAGTCTGGGTTGTAGTACTTATTGATTTCTTTTCGGTCACCCATTGTATATTATTTTGAGAGATAGCCAGGATTACACTGAGTTAACAAGTCTCTTTTTCGTCAAAGTTTATAGATCCTTCACGAACGTGAAGAGATCAAACGGGGAAAGTTGTTCTACTCTCGCTTACACAACAACAGGACTATGAGCACTGTTTAGATGTGGAATCCAGCATACACCAGCAGGAAGCTCACCGAACGTTTCGCAGCTCTATTCACCCCACTAGCCTCTGCCCATCGAAGTTGAAGGATTGGGAAGACAGCAAGCAAGTCCGCTCAAAATCACTCGCTTCAGCAGAGTTTATTCGGGGCATTTAGGCGCCGAAGTGACGGAGGTTGAAAGTTTAGGTAGGTACTAACCATTGCTATTCGTAGGTTAACAGGTATTCCTTCGAGGGGAAGAATAATAATGAGATTTGCTTGTCCGATAATACAAGTCAAAGTTAATGTTTATGAGGCAGTTGCGAAATGGGTGACACTTGATGTTGTGTAAATCTGGTGAGCTGGCTCATAGTGCAATTGATTTGTTTTTAGCTTCATCACTCAGGTCAACCTTCTTATGAATCGCCCTCCCCAATAGAGAGTCTATTCCTATCAATCTAAGGAATTAACAAGTCTACACATGTTGCTACACATATACATGCACGGGCCGCAATAGGTCAAGATTTGGACTGTGGAGTATGGGGCATTGGAACTAAGTAATGCACTTGTCCGCCAAACAATAGAAAAGCTATTATATTACTTTGAATATTTTCAAAATTAATTATGGTTAACTTGAATATTATAAGGAACAAAACACAACGAATAGTTAGTTAGTCATCAATATTCTAACATTACCTTAAATTTAATTAGACAAAATATATAGGGTATATCCAGCGCATGCATAAATTAGTTAAGTAGGCACGACGTGTGTATTTTCTAATTCTACACCTATCAGGAAACTTTACTAGTAGGCCCAGCACATCCTTACTTGGCGAAATGCTGGATGTACAAAGTAGCATGGTATATGGTCGCGTAATCATCAGGGAGAGTGAAGTATAAGCAGGTAACCTCTGTCTTTTGCCATAAGCTTATTATATTTGTCAAAGAGTTGAACTCCTTCACTAGCTTGTGCTAAAAGTCTAGTGAAGAAATCGCGATCCGATTCCTCTCTACTCAAGTTCAAGGCAAAGCTGGTTGACCACGGGCAGTCCAAAGGTGACACACCCTGCAGCGATCATATATAAGTCAAGGGCAGCTTTCATCTTCCACCTACGTAGTACCTTTGGAAGGGAGTTTGTTCAAACTTTCTTTGTTGCGCGCGAGCTACCCAGCTACTTCAGGTGTGCATTGGTGGTACTTACTACTTACTTTGCTGCCAAGGTAAGTACGAGTACTATTCTACAATAGAGCTTGGGCCCGGCTCGCCCCATTTGGTAAACCCGTTCACCATCCACGGTCTGTAGAGCTCGTCTTCAAGGATCCTCCATCGGAGCGTAGAGATTGAGAGATCGCGATTCTACTCAGGGCGAAGCAAGAGCAGATTCTGGAGCAGCAGCAATGGGTCGCCTGAGTTCTACCGTGACGACTCTTTACTTTCTTTGGGCTGTTGTGATGGCATTTATCTCAGCGTTCATTTTGCAAATCCTTTGTTGGGTTTTGTTTGCATGGATGATGCCAAAATACAAACGAATGCGCCTGATGGGTCGCATCTTTCGAACAGCTTGCCTTTTCTTTTGCATCCATCTCAACCCGTTTTGGTCTGTGACAATCCGACGCAGGCATCAGTGGAAGGGAAAGTTGCCTCGGCGAGCGATTTATATGTCCAACCATCTGTCATTTGCCGACCCGTTCATCTTGTGCAAAGTCTTCATGCCGCGTACGGCAGTTAACTTTATTGCAAAGGCAGCGGTCTTTAATTATCCTTTGGCTGGCTGGAGCATCCGAATGGCAGGTGACTTGCCAGTGCATTTCACAAAGTCAGCCGATGGCAGGGGTGGGGTTAAACATGGAACTGTTGCGCTTATGATGGAAACAGTAAGTCGCTACCTCGAAAACGGCATCGGGATTTGCGTTTTCCCTGAAGGTACCCTCTCGCCCACAGGAGAGCTAAAGCCATTCAAGCATGGATTTTTCGATGCTGCAATTAAGAATGATGTACCTATTATGCCGCTGGCTATGTGGGGTAACTTGCATGCTTGGCCAGCACGAAAGTGGTTTGCGCGACCCGCAAATATTGAGATCGGTATTGGACAAGCCATTTACCCAATGGAAGGTGAAACTGCTACAGAACTAAATGCTCGTGTTCGCGAAGCAATTCTTGACCTTCGGGATAATCTGCCACTCTTCAAAAAGACAGCTAGTCAGCTGTCGGAGGCACCAACCAAAACTGCTATTGTAGCACCCGGTGCTGATGGAAATGACCTAGAATCTGGAGAGATCCTTGCAACGCATGCTCACTCTCCCCCTTCAACTGCGCGCAAAGACAAGCAAGCAAATGCGATGGATCAGGGCGAACGAGTTAAATCTTCTCTAAAAACTGCCCCTTCGTCTGGACAGCAGGGTGAAGGTGACTCTGATGACATCCCAAGTCTTTAAAACGTCACTACGATTTCCAGTCAATAATAGGAAAGGCTCACGGAATGTATTTTCGCTGATTCTGTTCTTCGATTTAGTGCCTATTAATTTATAAATTGTGTTATTTTGTGTTTTCTTTCATTTGAGGTTACCATTATTGTGCACGCAAACAATCCCAGTCTCGTCATGATGTCCCAGGTGTCCATACGTCATTTTAAAATGATAGAATCTTGATACTGTACGCAAGAAAGGAAAAAAAGATAACATATCACTCTCAGTTTAGTTCTGCATTGAATAACCAGCTTATCATGATCACTATAGTGCATTAGATTGTGGCACAAGGCCGAATGCGGCATTTAAGAAGGGAATGGCGTTTCTATATCTTAACTTTGTGTCCATTTCCGTTATCAGCATCTCGCTTCTCCATTAAACTGTTTGAAGAGAGCGAGGAGTTAGGGTTGAAGTCACACATAACTGCTTTGATGCCAAGAGAGAACATTTATAGTGTAAAATGCAATATATATACATATATATACGCAGGAAGACGTGATTCGAGCAAAAGATCCCTCTACAGAAAATATTGTCAGTCAAGCTACTGTAGCAATAAAATTGCTCATGATCTCTTGATCATTAGAATGCTGTCAAAGTAACTAATAACTGTGCCTTTAGATAAACATACTCAAAATTCTTTGTGAATGGGATATATAATGAATATTTCGCACAACTTTTTATTCATCTTGGCCCTAGACTTCTGGAAAAGAGATCTTTACTTTCTCTTTCTGGAAATAAAAAACCATACTTCTAACGCCAGCTTCAGTAGCAAGTGCAGGCTAAATTGGGGATGACTACCTATTACTCAGGATACATCACGCCAAGTAGGGGATAAAATCTGACCAAAACTATTCCGAGTCAAGATTGTTTTTTTTCCTTTAATACACATTGAAATATTAAATAGTATCTCTCAAGCCAGTTTCCTTTTCTCAATTTTCGGTTTCAAAAAATGTGCCCTCTTGCGAAAATGAAGGTGCTCTGATGTGTCTTTAGTTTTTTTTAGAGACCGCAAATTTGTTCCATTTTCTCTCTCTGTCGCACATATTTTCCCTGCCAAATAGAAGAACCACATCAAATTGTACTATTACCTGCGCCGTGTCCGCTTTATTTGGCTGAAAGGTACAAACCAGTACCTAGAGCTTCTTCGGGGCATTCAGTAGCATGCTGAGAAAGGATCTACTTCCAGCTTCTAGCCTGAGGATAATGCCCGTCCATCAACCGAGTTTCAGAAATTCAGTTCCCATCAAATGCTCTCGTGGTGTCCTATGATCCGGCATTTATGCAAAACGATTTTCACAATAAATATCCTTTTTAAAAGGTTAAAACGGAACCAGACGGAAAGACACTCCTTCCATGTGCCATCGAGGCTTTCGAAAGCAATATCACATCCATACAAAGTACTCCGTAGCCCGCCGGTTTGATTTTCCGCCCATGTTTGCCGCATCGATTTACATACACTCGGAGTGTGCTCTACACGTCAACCTCTTTGTTCCATGGGTTCGCCGCTATCCCGAGCGGGAGCCTCCCTTCGGGTGTCTATGAGCTGGATTCCTCAGGTGTTACGGAGCTGCTTTACACTCCTTTGCGTTGCATTCTAATACCGAAGACTTTTCTTTTTGCAACTTTTTTCTTCTCATTCCCCATCGTGGGACATGTGACGTTTCTTGTGCTACGAACTGCAACTTGGTCCAAGCTCGCTCTGCTGCATCTCACCGCCTTCCTGTCCGCTTGCCGTGCTACGCGGAGGCCGGTGCGAGCCGTTTCTGCGGACCGCGGCAGTCTTGAGCGAGCGAGCTAGCTAGCTTCCCATGCCTCGCGACTCCCCAGCCCTGTCTGTCAGTCTCTTCGTTCAGGCGCGAGGGTCTTGTCTTCCCTTCCAAAGCGAGCCCGCTGCTCCTTCTCTGTCTGGCTAGCTACTCGCTAGCTGGAGGCTAGAGCTAGCTAGGCGGCAGGCGGGCTCTAAGAGTGGGTTGCTTGGCCGCCTAGTCTGCCCAGAGTCTGCGTCGTCTGCGAGCACATTGCAGAAACGGCGCGAACGGGGCAGAACGCCTCTGCGCGTTTCGCCGTGTGCTCGTCTGCGCCGCAAGCAACGCCCGCCGTGGTCTGACACTACGTACTACCTTACTGCAGCGTGTGCACCTTTTCATGTGCGTCATCACTGTGGAGGTAGAAAGAAGGGTGGAGACGCCGACCTCCTTCCCTGCCTGCCTGCCTGCCTGCCTGCCTGCCTTCTTGCCTGCCTGCCTGCCTTCTTGCCTTCTTCAAGAGCCTGCCTTCTTCAAGAGCCTGCCTGCCTGCCTGCCTGCCTGCTTATCAGCCAGCCAGCCAGTCAGTCGTCGGTCGGTCAGTCAGTCGGCTGCGAGTCAACCAGCGCCTCGGCTTGTTTCCTTTGTGCAAGCCCTGCCTTTGGCGTGCGGCTTTCTGCGCCCGAGAAAACAGACTGACTGCAGAAGGGAGAGAGACTGCCTGCCTGCCTGTCTGCTTGGCTGACTTGTCTGACTTGGCTGACTTGTCTGACTTGTCTGACTTGTCTGACTTGTCTGACTGGCGAAGTAAGCAAGGAAGTGAGGAGGTAAGGAGGTAAGAGGCAGGAGAGGCGATCACAAGAAGAGAAAAGGAAAGGAGAGGAAAGAAGAAGACCTCCACATGACATGGCATCCATGCTGAGCCAAAGGAATGGCAGCGTTGCTACTGACAGGCAGACAGACAATCAGCAGAAAACGAGCAGTGGGAGTGATAAGCATAGCAGAGGTTTTGAGGCAACGGCACTTACTAATCATGATGACCTAATAAGGCAAACCTGAAGCAAGATTGTAATTTCTACTTTTTGTCTCCAGAAATAGCAGCAGCAGCAGCATCATAGTAAATAAAACCAAGAAGTAAACTTACGAGCAAGTTTGGGGAACGAGCACAGCCGAAGTCTCTACTTCTAACAAAATAAGAGTAGAGACCGAAGAGAGCCTTCGCGGTTGTTCGCTACTTCGCACGACTCACAAGACTCTCAGCGATATTGAATGTCCACTCAGTGAGTCAGTTGGTCGATGTTAAAAAATAAAAAACCCAGTCAGCAAATAAATAAGCATGGTGTTATTCCAATAGGATGTTTGGCCATCACTCGCAGCTGAATGAAGAAACAGGCACATGCATGCACCTCGAAGCTGTGTATGAAGTTGCATCAAAGTACATCTCAAAAGAAGAAGATGCAGCCGAGGTCACGACACGGTTATTCGAACTCGGCTTGCTCTTATGCCGTTTAGCGCGGAGTTAGGACACGGAGTATTTATTATGTTATCTTTGTTGAGTTCCCTCTCTATATTTAGCATGAATTTATGGTTGTTGGAGTGATGAGACATTTCGAATTCTCTAGCTGGAGATCAAAAGAAAATTCATTGCCATTGTAATATCATACTTCTCATGCTCATTCCAGCTCTTTCGAAATGGATTGACTGGCTGCCCTGAGGCCCCGCTTGCGCTGGCAGCCAAACAGACGAAATCAGTGACGAACAAGAAAACAGAAACGCCTCTTCTCTCGATCGATCTATCTACCCAGTGCCCTCAAGGAAGTCTCAGTCGTTCTCAGTCTCTGCTTGTAGGTAGGCCATCTTCAAAACAAGTTCTCAACCGTGACTATTTCTTTTTCAAAACCCTTAAAAAGGCAAGCAAGTAAATTAATAAATAAACATTGTCGGTGGAGCGCTTCCATCCAATACTTTGTAAATTTAATCCTCATCCATGAATTAAATAATCCCCTCTTTGAGCTCTGCAATCTGTTATAGACTACTCACTTCTCTATATTACTTGCTTACTTTCTTACAAATTCACTCACAAAAGCCCGCGAAGACCTCGGCGTCGAAATGCTGGAGGCTGGTGAGGCTTGGCAATGCTTGGCAATGCCTGCTCCAAGGTGATTGATTCTGCGGCGGCGTGTCGAGACTCTGCTCTGTTCGTGGAGATTTTTTAAGGATTAAACAAGCTTTGGTTGGGGAAGACACCCGCAATAGATGTTATTCTGCGACTTGGCTGAATTTTATAGAACCTTGCAAGCTTGGTAGCCAACCTTTCATTTCGCAAAGCATATTCTCGGCGAAGGCCTCCAACTAGCTAATCGATACCTGCGTATACGACTGCTGGGTTATGAGAGCAATTATAGGCCTCAGGATACGCCAAGGTTGACGCACTCTCACTGCCTAGACAGCAGAGGGAATGAGTTAAGATCTTCTAGCTTGGGGATTTTATAAATCCAAGCCAGAAGAACTACTCTGAAAGCTGGTGCCCATTCCCCCATTCCCCAGATACCTCGAGAGCTAGCTAGGTAGGTGTACCCATTCCTGCGGTGCTATTTATTATTTATTACTGCATTCCGGGTCCCTTCAGTTGTCTCCTCCTCCGAGTCTGATTGGTGCTCGTTGCTTAGAGTTGTGCTCTAGTATCTGCATTAATGGTCGCTAGGTATGGCAACGTGTGAAATCAAATTCAATTGCCGGGTCATCAATTTCTAAAAGATGCGAATGCCATTCTCCACTTTTGCAGTGTCGAGAAAAAGAAAAAAGTCAGTTGTGGCGGCTTTGAAGAAGAAAGTGGGGGTGGTAGTGCCTGCCCGATCCCCTGATACGCTGTAGAAGGAGCCGAGATTAATAGATCGTACTATTGATTGTCGAGGTGAAGTTGGTTGACTATTTAGTACGTAACAAACCTGTCGTGATGGGAGGACATAAAAATAATGTGAAAAGAATAGTAATTCTATAGGATAATGCAATTTGCCACTTCGCAAGTACTTAATTAAGCAAGCACGCAAGCAAGCAGCTCCAAGTGCAGTTGGCGCATGACTGGTAGATCGCAGGTGCTGGCAACGAGGTCTGGCAGGCAGTGGAAGCAATCGTTATTGCAGTTTATATAATTTCTTTACTTTTGAAAATAAACTTGCCAGGGAGCTAGCTACTCGTATATTTCCGATGTGAAAGTAGATGTGAAAGTAGATAGCAGTGGAAGTCTATGAAACTAATAACGCTAGTCGTGGGTAGTTTGCCTTGAGGTTTTATATTGGCAGAGCCGGAAGAGAAGAAAGCCATGGCTCTGGAAATGAAGGAAGAGTTCTCGATTGATAAACTTCACCTCTAGAGAGACCACAGAAGAGTTAATTATACATTTAAAAAATAGATGAACTTTTTTTTCCTTCTTTTTTTCAATAAATAATGATGGAAAAAAGGAGCGCCAACAACCAGATTTAAAATTATTTATAGACCTACCTTTCATAAAAATACCATCTCCAGCAATTTTCAATCTCCCTTGCGTTCGACTTTCATTCCCATCACTCACTCCAGTAAATCTTGCCATCCTTCACCCATCCTTCACTAGATTGACTGATTGACTGATTGACGATCGACTGATTAACCCATCCACCCATCCATTCATTCGTTCGTTCATCCATCCATCCATTTAGACAGACGAACTGCAGTCCCAGAGCACACTCCCTCCCTGTGATGCCCATGGACCCAGACCGAAGGGAAAGAAAGCGCCTCTAGGTCTACCTAGCAGGGCTTAGTGCTGTCCACTGGTGACGTTTTTTTCTTTTCTTCGGTTCCCAACCCTATCTATTAAATATAGTATCTCCCTACTTACTTTCAGCTAGCTAGCTAGCTAGCTACCTACCTACTACTAGTACCTCTTCATGATTGGAGCCATATGATTCGCCAAACTCGCCTCTGGGATCGTTTCAAGCGCGGAGCTTTGGCCCCAACCTATGAAATTACCTCCCGGATAGATCAATCAATCAATCAATCAATCAATCAATCAATCGTGCAAGAAAGTAAGCAAGAAAGTAAGCAAGTATTTAATCAGTTAATGAGCGAGTGAGTGAGTGCGTGAGTCTTCTTGGCAAGTAATTCTTAAAGGTATCGTAAGTTGGAGAGCCGCAAAACTGTGCTCGCGTGCGGCGTCGATGATGGAAGAAGAGGGAGGAGAAGAAGCTAACCTATGTAGCCCAATGTGACGACGGCGACGGTGACAACGACAGCGAAAGCCACGATGCACTTGAGGTGCTAACTTGAGGAAAGGAGTGAGGCAGGCAGGCAGGCAGGCAAGCAGTGCAGTGCAGTGCAGTCAACCAGCCAGCGAAGAAGTGTAGCTGGGTATACTGTGCATACACAAACATTGGTTATCAGTGATGTCTGAAAGTTGTCTTGATCTTGACAAGTAGCAGGAGAAAGGTAGTTAGTTAGTGGTAGTATGTGCCTACTGTTTGGCAGTAGCATCTTTTGGTAATAATGGAAATACGCTATGCTAGGTGACATTTAAAAAGAAAAGAAAACAAAAGAAAACAAAAGAAAAGAAAAGGAGAAAAAGAGAAAAAAGAAAAGAAAAGAAAACTTTCTTTTTTATATAGTTCGCACCTGTTCACGTTTGATTTGTTGACTTCTTCTCTTAATGATTGATTGTAGGTCTTCCAGTTTGAGGTTTTTGTATTACGGCTAGCAAGAGGCTAGAGAACTCCTATCGCTACGTCTGGATCTCAGGCACAAGAAGCGGCATCTTGAGAATGTGATTCAGGTTGAAGATTCTTGTCCGGCGAACCGCAGCTATCTGCCTCACCTATCTACCTACCTACCCACCCACTACCTACCTGCCTTGGGAATTAGTCTGCTTTGCCTGCTTTTGCTTGTTTTGCTGCGTTTGCTGCGTTTGATCTCTCGCTAGTAGAGGAGAAAGGAGAAGAAGAAGCACAGGAAGTGAAGCAACCTCAGCCTGGCAGAGAATCGCTGCGACCTTAGTACGAATCATGATGCCTAAAGTCTGAGGCTCAATAACGCAAATCACCGGCCTATCATACGTTGTTTCGACACCATTGCTTGGTACTCTAGGCATGGAAATTGCATTCCGAGCAATCATTTCACATCAAAGTACTTCTTGGATTCCAAGGGACTACACCTGCTCGTAGGTAGGCGGATAATGAGATATACCTAGTGTCTTGCTTGCTTGCTTGCCTTGCTTGCTTTAGTTGATTCAGTTGTCGAACAATTCTCGTCGCGGGGTATAGCACCGTCAACTAGCACTGCACTTCCCTCTTTCTTTCTTGGCTATGCTTACTATTATTTTGTTATATGGGTACTTTTGCACTTCATGACTGGAGTTTTTTTTTTTTATATAAATGAAATTGAAAGACGTAGATTGGTTTCTTCGTTTGTTTTTTAAGAAATTCAAGTTTAACTTTTTTAAATCCATCACAAGAAGTATCAATGTTTTCTGCCATCTAATACGTTGTATGAGTTCGTCTCCATAGAAAAGCAACCCTACAGAATTTAAAGAGTCAAAACGATTTGAAAGGGAAAAGATGTAAAATGAAAAAAAAAAGCGTACATCATAATATCTCCTTTCAACTGAGGGGCACCCGGCTTTTCAAATAGTCTAATAGTAGTATATAGTGTAGTTCTACCAAACGATAGAAGGCGTCACGTGGAGCTATTTTTCGACGCTTCGATGTGGAATTTTTCAAAAAAGGAAAAGAAGTTGGTGGATAGCACTAGCACTAGTTAGAGAGTTGATGTAGGGCTAGTAAATGGCTTTGAAAAGGTTGTCAACCACAGAGAGAAGAGAATTCTATTTCTTCCTGTACAGCTATCACAAAGGAATATAGGCATGGCAGAACTCAGCAAACCCGCAACTCTTGTCTGACAGGAGTGATACACCTAAACGAGCATTGGTCATCTGGATTGCACGGTTATTCGATCGCTGCGTTTACATTCCTTCGTGCGTTCACAAGCCCGGTACGGTTGCTCAAGCAAAACTAAAACACCAAGTTCTCGTGCGTGTTAGAATGTCGCTTTACTTGCGAGCTGCTAAACAGCATGTGCTTCAAGGTCAGACCACTGCAACTCGCCGCAATGGTTTGTCACTGGCACCTATGACTGCGTTGATTTCCCCTCTCCAGAGTAAACAATCTCTGGAGAATGCTAGTGTTGGTCTTGTTGGCTTTACGCGCGCCCAGAGTACCACGGCTTCAACTCTTGTCGGGATGGACGAGGGCAAGCTTAATGTGCGCATCAATCCTTCTTCCAGACAGGCCCTTGCGGTGTTAGGTGTTAAACATTTCGCCGATCTTAGTGTTCTCTCTGATGCCGAGCTCCAACGCGCTGGCTTGAGTCTCGTAGATTCCCGCAAGCTCATCGAAGCTGCAAAACTTTCATCATCTAGTCTTACACCATCTAAAGATGAAGAAGGAACTCCTGTTCTGAGTATGGGCCAAGCCACCCTTGTGGATCTGAATGAGACGGGCCTGAAGCGTGGCGATCGTTCAACTAAGCAGATTCTTGTTTCCAGTGTTCTTGCTGGTAGCTTGCTTTCGTGGGGTGCTACGCTATATGTTCTTCTGGCTGGTGGAAGTGCAGATGTGCTCTCCAGTGCTCCTGGTCTTCACAAAGTCATGGCCGCAGCTGTCTTCCCCATGGGCCTCACTGCCATTACGCTTTCCGGAAGTGACTTGCTAACTTCTAACATGCTTTACGGATCTCTTCCCTTAATCTCAGGAGACCCCCGTCGCAGTACGAAGGAGAAGATTGCCTCTATGGCAAAGCTCTGGTCTGTAAGTCTATCTGGCAACTTTGTAAGCTCAGTTGCTATGGCGGCTCTTGTCGCTCCCCTGGTCATTGCTACCCCTCAGGTCGCTGCGTTCGCGAAAGCACTAGCTATCAAGAAGACAACCGGCACATTCATGGTGGCCTTCAGCAAGGGAGTAGCCGCCAACTGGCTCGTTAACGTCGCTACCTTTCAGGCCGCTACTGCAAAAACATCCCCCGGCAAAATGGCTGCTCTCTGGATGCCTGTCACTGCGTTCGTCGCGCTTGGACTGGAGCACAGTGTCGCAAACATGTTCTTAGTCCCCCTCGGAGCCTTGTGCGGTGCAGATATTTCCGCCACGGCATTCTTTGTTGACAACCTTGTCCCTGTTCTCGCTGGTAATGCCGTCGGTGCTGTCGGCGGCGTGGGTTGGCTCTACTGGCATGGATTGATGCCCTCCAACTACCTTGCTGAACTCCACAAAGTGAAAAAGTGAACTGGTTCAACTTTGGTATTCGTCGCACCTCTCTTTCCGCTCTCACGAAGGACCAAACCATCTTCGTGAAGAAGAGCATATGAATTTCCTTTCTTGCCGAGGCTCTGCTGTATAGTTTTTCCCTGACCTCTTTCACGATAATGTGACAAATCACATTCCACGGAAAAACATTGCCTTAACTACATTCAATGTATATTAATCTGAGCAATGAAAAAAAGTTTGAATTGTCTGTCATGTTTTCTTTTCATACAAACTCAAGTACCTGCCTATCGATACTTCAAACATATAAAGTCAAATCTGCTTCCGCTCCTCTCATTTTACGGGTGAGGATATCGAACAATTCAGCAAGAAGATCATTTCGAACAAAGCTGAATTTTGTATTCGCTTAGTCTAAAGAATATAGCGCCTTGTTGAGGAAAGATCAATTATTCTGACCAAATCAAGTCTCCCCTTGGACCATTAACAATAACAAACATGGTAGCAAAATAATTGTTGGAATAGTTAGTTGACAAGAGTTCACATGTTGTTTTGTCTTAATTTGTATAGAAATTGGCCATGGCCATGCCATGCGTAGGTTAAGATATATTCTAGATGCAGAGTAAATTACATTTTGGAATGGACTTCATACTCATTTGAGCTTTCAGCCTCGCGTTGATTGAAAAATGAAGTAATATCATTGCTCAGCTCATTGGGCATTTCCAGCGCAGCGAAATGGCCTCCTTGTTGAAATTGACTATATTGCTTTACATTATACCACTCCTTTACCCAAGCCATTGGCATAGTGCTTATTTCTTTGGGGAATTCTGCAATTGCGCATGGAACAATGACGTTCGCAATCCGAACAGGAGCGAATTTCCCTAGGCCCATTGTTTCATAGTACAATCGAACAGACGAAGCAATCGAACGAGTAAACCAATAAATGCAAATATTCGTGAGCATATCATCCATACTGATAGCAACTGTCGGATCATGACTTCCCTGTGTATCAGACCACGCGCTAAACTTTTCACTAATCCAACAAGCGAGCCCCATTGGACTATCCGTCAATCCATAGGCCAACGTCTGAGGACGCGTACGTTGTATAGCCTGGTACCCGGTTTCGGCATGCGAGAATCCTCGAGCACGATCTATTTTGGCTTTGTCATCTTCTGAAAGAGAGCTTAGATCAACTTGAAGTGGCTTTGGACATGGAAAAAAGTTGAAATGAAGGGCTTTGCAGCCGTATTTGTCTGGAAAAGAACCAAGCACTCTGCAGATTACTGCACCCCAATCACCACCTTGAGCATAATAATGAGGATACCCGAGACCCCTCATTAAAGAGTCAAGGGCATCTGCCACCCTCAATATCGACCATCCTTGCTCTTGTGGAGCGTCGCTAAAGCCATAGCCAGGTAAAGATGGCACAACAACTGCAAATCCGGCTTCGACCAGTTGAGGGATAACCTTGTGAAATTCCCAAAAGCTTCCGGGCCACCCATGTAGTAGCAGAATAGGTAATTTATTTGCACCCTTTTCAGGTGCAGCAAAAACGAAGTGAATGCCTATTTTATTGTAGTTGTCACCAAGGTTCACACGGTAATGCCGAAAAGAGTTAATCTTCTTCTCAGCTGCTCGCCAATCAAATTCATGTAACCAATAATGATGCATTTTGTGGGCGAACCCAATTGGAAGGCCATAATCCCAACTATCCGCTCCAGGGCCGGGGTCAGGCTCTCGAAAGGTCTCTAAACGTCTGCGCAGGTCTGTTAGTTCCTCTTCATCAATGCGAAGCTGCATCTTCTGCACCTTCATCGTGCCTGCAACTCTTCTTTCGACAGCCTTCGTGTCGCGTCGTGTGTTTTCCACTGGAAGCAGTACGAAATTTGTTGAAAGTCACGTGCTTAAGAAAGGAGTGCTTGAATCAGTTTTGGGTGTGGCAGAAGATTTGCAGTCCTGCTGCCGTATCCGTCGGACTGGTCAACATTTTCTTTTCCGCTAGGATTTGAACGTAGTTATTATTAGTTTTGCTATCAAGCAAAGCTCCTAACTACGATATACACTTTCTGCCTTCTAAAGGCCATGGCGAACAGGACCGTAGATACTGTGATTTGGCAGGATTACTCTATTCTATTTTTGCTTTTACATAACATTGAAGTCTTGGGGAAACCGTCTACTAGATAGTCTCCATCAGGAGAGCAGGTTCAGCAAATTTATTTTGTCTCATTCTGTATCACTCCATGAAACATTGGGGTCTCATGATCTGCTTGTTCTGTTTTTGCATCTACGTAGCTAGCTAGTATTAAAAATAAAAAAAAGATAGTCTGTTGGTTCATCATGCACCGTCGACTTCTCTCAAGCTAGGAACTATTGTTTGCTAAGCTGAGCTCCAGTAAGAACTTTCTCTACTGAGAGCACCTGGGTGATTTGCTTCAACTTGAAATTGCAAAAAGTGAAATGGTTGTTACAAAGAACTAATCACGGCTTATGAAAGAGTGGAATTCGACTACATAGCGAGGTAGGTATCTATCTATCCAGTGTTTATGATCTACTCCAAACGTCTCTTGACACAGATGATTTGCAAAAACAAAACAAACAAAAAAAACAGCATACACTGGTTGCAACAGAAAAGCACTCTTTGATGGAGATGGAGTCGCCGCCGAGCACAGCTCTATCAGTGCAAGGTGCCTAGCTAGAGAACTGTGACTGCGCCTATGCAAACACTAGAACTTGAATAATCTCCATATGGAAGTGTCTATTCCATACTAATGATATCATTATTCAAGAACTGGAGGCTAGGTAAGAAAATGGCATGGTCCAAGGAACCACCAAGTGAATCAAACATACAATACAAGCCAGCAAAGTACTTCAACCAGAAGTTTGGTGTCTTAGCAAGTACCTTTCGGATGCTTCCCCGAAGGCAATCGCGCATACATGAGTGACGAGGTGGAACCCATATCTATGGCTGTGGCTCCGCGGCTGCTCGCAACTCAGCACTGACTGTTTCATTATCTACACCAGAATGTCATCCGCCAAGCAAAACGAAAACTTCAAATGCCAACTTGGTGATC
Source organism: Schizochytrium sp. TIO01 (assembly GCA_004764695.1). NCBI lineage: Eukaryota > Bigyra > Thraustochytrida > Thraustochytriidae > Schizochytrium > Schizochytrium sp. TIO01. Next base: position 2,492,353 of record SMSO01000014.1, on the reverse strand, counting down.
TCCAACGTGCCTATCCAGACGCCTCCAACGTCAATAAAGACATCGATAGCGGGGTAACTTCAAAAGATAGGGCTTGCGCGCCCTACTGGACGCCTGAGGCAGCGGCCAGGTTGTGATAACGCACCGCGGCCGACTTGCGTGAATCTCTGTGGAATCTCTGTGGACCTCTTTGAGCACCTTCTCGAAAGGAAAGCTGCCAAAGTCGCAGTGGAAAGCCAAGATGCGCATGGTGGAGACTCTGACACCTTCACAAAAGATCAACTTGACACCATCGCCGTCTTCGTGGCGTCGCATCACGGAAAACGAGCAGCGCAAAAATAAACCGCGACGACACAGTGAGGAGGGCGAGATCGCGCGTGAAGGCACACAAGATGACCAAGAAGGGGTATGATTTAGTTCGTGTTAGGAGAATTCGTATCAATCCATTGAAAGATCAACGCATTCAAGTTAAGAAATGGTTTACCAGAAGAGCTTGCAACATAGGTGTTGACTTTCAATATAATTTTCCCAAACGTAAAGACGAAGCTGTGGTCCTGATTCAGATGGATGCGCCAGGAAGGATCCTAAAAGGAAGCAAGTCCTCAGAAAGAAAAAGAAGGCAATCCTTAAATGTTCGGCGATAGCTATAGAAAAAAAAGAGCAGTGAGCCTTAGAGAAAGTGTGGGTGCGCTTGAATGGATCTTCGAAGTAACGAAAGTTGTGTGCGATTTATGAATCGTCGATGCCTTCAAAGTCCTCAATATTGGTTTGGCCAAAATCGAGGAGTGAGTCTCCAAGAAGGAATTTGGCGTTCGCTCTTCTTACAAATCTTGATCAAACCCAGATTTTCGAGGTTGGATGTTGCGACTGGAGCAAAATGAAGTGTGAAACGACACTCTTTCTCAAGACATTTCGTACCCACAAAGAAACGTTCGCCTGCCAAGTAACCAATGCCGTACGTTTGAAATTGAACCGTCATGGTCATGCTTACTTCTATTTTTTTCATAAAGAAAACGTACACTCAAAAGCATCATGCAACTAGTGCGCACCATAGCACAATTGCCTTGGACCCAGGAGTATGTTCACTCCAGATTATATAGGGCGCTGATGGTCAAGCAATTAAGCGCGACACAAATGCTGAGTTCTCCAATCGAAGGAACTAGTGGACAAGGCATTGCTCGAGTTCTTGGTGTCTCTTTGTGACGCCCTCACTGGCATAGCAAATTACAATAGAGCAAGATAGGCGGCCAGATCCTTGTGGCTACCAGAGCCAAAAGTTCAAAGTGTGACTACACATTACCTACAACCAAGTATGGTGTAACATGAATCGATGGTTGAAGAAGTTGAATTAACCTAACCCCATCGATTATCTCTAACCCCTTTCAAAAATGCCTTAACCTCCTTAATTATTACATGAATCCATCTGTCCTGGAATTCATTCTCCAGGACAGCAGTTCGTTAACTATTAAATCAACATTCTTAAGCCTTCGTCAAGCCCGTTGCCTCCATCTTTACAGTCAACCTCAATCTGGCCAGAATCGTCTTTCAGCAACAGAAGAAGACAAAACAACAATATCCTTTCTTTGTCACCGCGCCGACAAAATCCAGAGCAAATTGGTTCAAACAAAAAAAGCAAAACTGCCTTAAGACGAGCATACCTACGCGCGCTCCGCAAGAGCAAGAGCAAGACTACCGAGATTCACCGCAAACTTGCATTCTGACTCTGTGAAAACTACCGTGTCATCCTTTTGCCTACTTTTGAAACCTCAGATGGTCAACAAATTAAAAAGGATGGATCAAAAGTAAGACAGTTCGAATGTCATGTCGTTAAGGTCCCTTTGGCTTCCGTCCAGCGTTCATTCACAGAGACAAGATTTTTTCTTGGTGTAAATTTGTTATTTGCCGAGAGGATTAACTTCAAAGACATGAATGTGGTACCATTCATAACAAGCTCGAAACATCCAAGGTTTTCAAATGCTCCAATTGCCAACATGTAACCGATTGTGATATCCGCGTCACCAGAGACATTCTTTTGCGTTCCCTGTCGAAGAACATGATTTAAAAGTTGTATTGTCTCTTTGATTTTTTACCTGCGAATGGGCCTTAGCACCGTAGGAATTGCAAGTTTTGCAAACTTTATAGGTTAATTACTGTAAGTGCTAGTTACCCTATTTAGATGTTATTGGGCCAAAATAAAATCAAGACCTACCTAGAAAGTGACGAGAGCGATGCAAAGAAGCTATCCGCCACGCAAGTAGCAGCCTTGCCCAGTCTTACTAGTAGCGCCAGCCATGTTGCGTTTGGGGGTCACACAGCTGGCCACAAAGGGAAGACAAGAACAAATCAACCGTCGCAGTTTTGCAACATCGTCAAGATGGTTTGGGATGGAAGAAGATGACGAAGTAGACTGGTACAGAGTCCTTGGGGTGGAACCAGATTCAGATGTACAGAAAATCAAGCAGGCATACCGAATGCGATGCAAAGAGTGCCATCCTGATGTTAATCAGAGCCCCCATGCCTCTGACACGTTTAAACGAGTGCGTACTGCTTATGAGGTACTGTCTAATCCTGCGAAACGCAGTGCGTTTGATGCTAGATTTAACTATCGACATGCAACTGGATTAAAGGGCACACACGAAGCACGGAAACCCTTTCGTAGCGACCATCGGTATTTCGGAGGGCGATTTTTCAATGCAGCTGAGGTATATCTCAGTAAAAATTTGCGCTGGGCGATCGTTGGGCTCCTGCCAATTTGGGCAATCCTTTACGTCGGCATGTCCACATTATTTTCTGATAATCCCGAGAGGTTCGATGCTAAACCTCCAGTTGGTGAGCGTAGGGTGCGAGCTGGTTATTGCGAAAAAACTGGGGAATGGCTAGAGCCTACATGGCAAAATCTGTCAAAATTAGGACCTCACAAGCAACTTAGAATGGTCCCTGAATCATGGGTTTCTAAATGACAGAACAGATTTTAATTATCAGCCAGACAACGTCTCACAGTCACAACCTGGACTCTTTGAGGGGGTAATTGGAATTCTATGTTTCTGCCCTTTCGCTTGATGGTCTGAGCTTACAATGATTTATCATCACTGACGTAACCTCAACAAGATAAACTCTTCATTGGGAAATATTATGAAGTTGTAGCGATTCAAGTTTAAAAAAAAAAAAACATACTTACGCACAAATATGTGTAAGTGCTAGATAGAGTCAGAGCCTACAAATGTTAACTCCACTGTGGAAATAATTATTGATTATGCTATAATTTGTTGAGGCAATTCCAATTTGGATGAAGTGCACTAAACTTCGTGTGTCTAGTTTGTATCTGTTCAACACAACCCCCCGTGTCTTGTTAGGAATTTACGTTTGATTATATTTTGAAAAGGTGTCTCGTGCTTTTCTTGACAGGACGATAGGTACAGCGCATAGATCATAAGCGTACATTCAATGAACAGTTCTTTCGTTCATGTTGCGAAGTTGACAGAGCGAGGCGCATTTGTTGTAAGCTCTTTTACCTTTAACTCGCCAGGACCCTAATACTCCATTGTTGGGTGCCTTCAATATAATATTCAACGCCTCCTCCACACCGGATCCAGCAAAAACGCACTTCTAGATTGTAAATATTACAATGAATGAATGAGAACTTTTTAAAGCCCTTGAATTGTTGTAAACGATCAGACTTTTTCGTTGATCAGATTTTTAGATTAGAAATATACTTTAAACTTGACAACTTCTAATACCCCAAGTGTATTATTTTCAACAATACATCCGAAACAAGAATGATACTTCAGAAACAAAGTCATGTTAACAATGCGGTCAGTTATTCTTAACAAGAGAGCGAAGCTGTTAATCTTGGTAGTCATCACCTCTAGTTTCTGTTGAAGACTCAAGTGGACCTTCGCATGAACCACTACGAATTTTTTGTTTCTATCTCCTGCTTCTAGTCCGCAGCCTTAGTGGGTGTATGATGATTGAAGAGGGATGACATATTATTTCTGCAAACTTGAAAGAAAAGACTTTCGATAGTACTTTTTGAAGAAATATACTTATGCACGCACAGCTTTTGATGGCGCGACTAAAATTATCCAGGAATAACGAAGGAAACGTCAAATAGAAAGGACAAGAAAAAGAAAGAATAATTTTAAGAAAATATAGTGCGAGACTATATCCTTGTTTGGAAAGAAGCTATCTGATCTGATCGCGAAAAGTATTGCATGTCACCATCTACAATGAATTGATATCGCGATGCTTTGTATCACGGGAAATCCAAGTACTAATGTTATTATTGCATGTCTAAGAAGCACTTTCACGATGCATAAGACTTATAGAGAGCCTATACCTGTACAATCCAAACGAATACATAAAGTTTATTATGCCCTATTGTAGATCTCGCTTCATCTTGATATTAATTAACAACCTTTCCTATCGGGGGTTAGTACACAATCCATATTGACCCTCGTTAATGTGATGTATGCGTTACATTTTTTTTCGGTTTTTTTTTTTTAAAGTCTAAACCTCCAAATGATTTCGCAGGCGCAGCAAAAAGGCTCCCTTTGTCAAAATGAATGTTTTCAAGTATTTGATTAGATGGATTGATCGGTTCCTAGGATTTCTAGCACTACTATTTTCATCTCGGCAACAGCTTGGACGCACTGTCGACTCTGGCAACTATCACTTTAGCGCTACATGCGACAATTATCCCTCTCTCTATGGCTTCCTTAAAACTGGACTGTGCATTCTAATTTAACTTCTTTTCTTTTTAAAATAGAATAGCAATTATTTCTATTGCTATTATGATTCATCTCTATAAGAACCTTTTTAAACTTTTTTACAAAAACAAAAAATAGTTGCATATTATTTTTCTACTAAGTTCACTTTTAAAAGGCGATGAGAATGGTACGGTAGAGTAAATATATTTAACCAAACACACACAAAATTGCATCTCTAGTAGGAAAGGGAAACGTTCTGCAGCCGGCCTGTTCCTGCTTGCCGAGGAATTTGCCAGGCGGCCTTGAGCATCGATCAAACATATCATCACCATTAGAAATTTATCCTTGTTTGTCATCATCATGATCATCACAAAAAAACCACCACCACCACCAACAACAACAACAACAACAACGCTAAATGGGTTCCTGACAGACTTGAATGGATGGTGAAGATACCAACCAATCTGACCCAAACAAGCATCATTCGATGTCACACGGTGTCAAGAATTCCACTTGGTTCAAGAGGCATTTGGATAGGTTTATAAGTCAACAGAACGTCTAGGAATGGATGTGTGGTTTGTGCACACTTTCGAATTCAAAGCTATGTGCAAAACATCTTTAGAAATCGGGAAAGGCACAATGGTAAATTTTCTTGACAGAGAAGTCGTGACTCCTCCATAGTGACCAGCCCTTTCCCTTGAGAAGCCCTAGGGCTGGACGATGCTAGCTCTTCCGTTCACAAACTGCAATACCCTTGAATTGGTCACTTGTTTTAATTTAATTATTACCATAAAAAATATAATTAATAATAATAATAATAATAATAATAATAATAATAATAATAATAATAATAATAATAATAATAATAATAATAATAATAATAATAATAATAATAATAATAATAATAATAATAATAATAGTAAAAAGTCATATACTAAAGCAAATAAGAAATAACGCTTCAAATTCTAGATCAGTGGAAGAGACCTGCATTTTGCTAATTGCTAAGCCTGATAAACTGCATGGTGACTCGACTTGCTTCCCATCAGCTCAAGGCTGCACAATTATTGTAGGTGCAGTAAACCTTCTGCAGACCTTAAGACAAACTACATAAAGCATATGGGAAAGATAGTCCTGTGCGTGGATTGGATTTTAAGCACTTTTGCAAAATAACTCGACGCGAATAAAACTGAGATGGGTGAACAGGAATAGGGGGGGTGTAACCAATCACAGCGACTGGTTTCCGTGCTTCTACTCTTCCATGCTTGAGGGGCAAATATTCATTCTCTCCTGGATTCAACTCTCGGTTTGAGTTTTCTTAAAATCAGTTATGATGTTGATTGCTTAGAATAGTCTCTGACACGTGACAGTTATACTAAATATAAAACAATTATCCCTCGCACTTGATTTACAAATGTAAATCATAGAAACTTTTATGTATCCCCCCCATATTTAAGAACGATCGAGCTGTCAAACTGTCGTGGCTCACTACTTTGCATCTTCGATTAGTATTGGTAAGATTGCTCATAATTTCGTTTTGGTCACCCAAACTGTATTTCCAACCTATCTCATGATTGATTGACATGAGAAATGACCAGGGACCGTGAAAGTTATGTGGAGAACCATAAGGTTTGTAATGACAGGGCGCTCGACAAGAGAGAGCACTTGGTGGCACTCCAAGTTTCAATACCACGAGTAAGCGAAGCACCCATCTGTTTGCTAGAGCAAGCATGAATCTTCACACCACATGCGTTGCGCTCCATATTTGATTATTATTATTATTTGTTTTTAAATGTAACTGATGCAATTGAAAGTAAATCTTTTTCTATTGTTTCGTAAGTTTGGAGACAGCACCATGACATAGAACTTAAATCTACCTACATCATAGTGCTTGAAACGTTTCTTTGTTTGATTTTTAAAGGGACTTCAACAACAAAATTTATAGAAGAAATAAAATGTTTGACAAAATATCAATAATGAACAAATATGTTGATAAGGGTGGACTACAGCGCACTCGGACTCGGCAAACAAAAGGCCATCAGACATTCTTAGCTGTTTATACACTAAATACTACACTCGCTCAACCATGCAAGGAAATGGGCAAGCAAGCAGAGGGAAGATAATCTAAATCTTTTCAGAGCACAGGTGCGCCTTATGATGTGGTTTTTTATGTGCCCGGTCCGATATTTAGGAAATAGAAAGAGTTTTGAAAGCTAGCTAGCAGATATAATAATAAAAGTTTAAGTGTGAAGGGTGGATAATTAAAAAATGGGGAAAGCAGAACAGTACACAAATGCGTACGTGCCTTTCCAGGAAAACAAGGAGATAAAGAGCACTGCACTGCAATCCTTCACCGCTGCAGACTATCATTTCGTTCGCAAACTATCATCGTCTGGTGCTTTTCCATTCTCTATGCTACTGTATGCGGTATTTGACATACAATATTTTTCACGCTCGATCCTGTTTTCTTTTCTACTCAAGAGGACACGGTACATGAAAAGAAAGACAATGGGGGTAGTAGGTAGCTAGCTATTATCTCCACTAACGCGGACCGTACTTTTAAAGTTTACGAAAGGTACAATCATAAAAGTATTAACAAGAGCAACATCAACAATAACAATAATACAAAAACACACAGAGAATAGCTGGTACCCAAGGATTTATTAAGCTTGTTTAGTTGTAAAAGGAAACAGTGAAAAAGGAAGAAAAAGGAAAGAAACTGAAAGACAGGCAGGAGGCGGGCAGTCAAAGTACGATACAAAGAATAGCAAACAGGCAAACAAATTAACTGATAACCAGCTAGCAAGATAGCCGGCTAGCTTATCCTGTCCGCAGGCAGATTTCTGCGTAAAGGTAGCAATAATAGCAAAGCTCCTTCAGGTTTAAGTCCTCAGCAAGTCTCTAGGCCTTCCGTTGTTGCTGTGAATGAAAAGGTTGCTTTTGAGTAGGTTCCTGCTCGTTGACGCGCGAAGAAGTGCTGATTGAAGCACAGTTCGTTCTTCCCTTCTCTGTTTTCCTTTTCTTTTCTTTGCATATATTTTCTTCAGCAGCTGCTTCCTCTTTGATAGTTCTCTGCTTGCTGTGTTCTTTTTGTTGAGTTTTGGTGGAGAATTCTTGTTTGATTGTTTCTTTGTTTGATTGTTTATTTCTTTGTTAGGTGCAGTTTTTATTTTGAGAGATAGTGTGTACGAAGGGAACAGGACTCGTTGAGACACCGAAAGACCTGCCTCCTCCATAGCGTTAATTTGACTAGAAGCAGAGCAGTCCTGTTTGCTCTAGTTGAAAAGCCTGGCTTGGTGACAGACGCTCTGCAAGCTAAGCAGAGCAAAGACAACTGATAGTCGAGCAAGGCGCGGTGGAGTAAAAAGCATTCTTGAGGAGCTAGTTCCTGCAAACTCTAAAAGAAACGTCGCCATGGCGTCGTTCATTCCTCGTGTAGGAGACATCGTGTTTGTACAACAAACCAAGGAGAACCCAACCAAGGCAGTCGTCAAGTTTTTTGGCACCACCTCGTTTAAACCTGGAAACTGGGTCGGTCTCGAGCTCGAACGAGCAACAGGCAAGAATGACGGCGCAGTCGATGGGATTAAGTACTTTAAATGCAAAGAGGGCCATGGACTGTTTGTACGTCCCAGCATGCTTATGACTGAGACAGAGGCCTTGCAAAAGCATACAGAAAAGTTGTCTATGAACGACATGACCATCGAGGACGAGGAACATAAGTCTGGTGATGGAAGTCCCGGTAGCATGGGTGATCACTGGTTTGAGGTTGAGGCGCGTGCTTTCATTTTCAATAAAAGCAATCAACAATGGATTGAACTTGGTTCCGGAATGGCAGCGTTTTGCTGGCACACAGCTGCTCGCAAGGTTGGAATTCGCCTTGTTGATCAAGATCACAGCCGCAAATGTATAAGTCATCTTGTAGACCTACACACAAAGATGGACACCCCCAGTATTGTGTCTCAACAAAGCTGGGTTTTCCGGGCAGCTAGACAGCTTGATCAAACCACGAAGGATGTGCTGTGCCTTCAATTCACTACTGTGACAATCGCTTCAGAGTTTGTCGAAGCTTTCCTAGATAGACGCACTAGCATGCTAGACGAATTTGGTGACAATAGCAAGAAGAAGCGTTCAGATAAGATTGAAGATTCCTCAGATAGCTCAACTCGTGTCATGCGTCGAAGACTTACAGTTGCAGGAAGTCACCCGCACCTAGATGGGCACCAAGCAGGGGCACACCTTGATAAAAACTCGCCCCGCCCAAGCTCTCCTAAAACTCTCCGGGCCGGGGAGGTTGGTACATGGAATCTATCGTCTGAAACGAGTAGTGAAAAGGTAGAGGTTGTCGCATATTCTGGCGTTTCTCGAAAAGGTCTTGCGCCATACAATCCAGATAAGCAGAACCAGGACTCTATCGTAATGCAACAACTCCCATACAATAGTTACTGCAACGGTGAGCTGCTTCTCTGTGTGTTTGATGGCCATGGCGAGAACGGGCACCACGTGTCACGTCACTTTGCTGCACGTCTCTCCACGATCCTTTCGTCATCTCCCAAGTTCGCGCAAGATGAATACACTGGCAGCGTCCTAGCAGACGCACTGATTACGATCGAAAATGAACTCATTCAAGATCGTAAAATTGATACAACGCTCTCAGGGACCACTGCGGTCGTTTCAATCCTCAGAGGTTCGACTCTTTTTGTTGCCAATGTTGGAGACTCCAGAATTGCCAAAGGCGTTGTGAAGGCAGATAAAAATGGTGTGTTCCCTGAAGCTGGTCGTGCTCGCATCTCCGGCATTGATTTGTCCGAAGACCATAAGCCGGACTTGGAACGTGAGCAGAAACGGATTGTAAGCATGGGTGGACGAGTTTTTGCAATGAAGTACGATGATGGTATTGATGGCCCAGCTCGTGTATGGCTGTCTTATGCTGATATGCCTGGCTTGGCCATGTCAAGATCTCTATGCGATACCATTGGTAAGGAAGCAGGTGTGGTATCTAATGCGGAGCTTTATGAGCACGAGCTTGTCCCGGGACGAGACAAGTTTATTGTTCTGGCGACGGATGGATTGTGGGAGTTCATGAGCACGCAAGATGTGTGTGATATTGTAGCACGCTATGTTGTTGACGCTGACCCGAGGACGGCCATCTCAGAGCTCATTCGTGAGTCAAACAAACGATGGCAAAGAGAAGAGCCTGTCATTGATGACACAACCATCATCGTTGCCTATTTCAAGTAATTACTTCCTTCATCATTAGCCTCAGAACACTCCATTTTCTCAGCGTTTTTGCAGCTATCTCAGATTGTATTCGAATACGTATATCATGGGACGACACTCATGCCACTTTGGTTTGTAAGAGTTGGAGTTGCATTTTTATTTTAAAAGTACTCCTGCTGCTCAGGATGAGTTTGTTTCTCTTCTTCTTGTGTTAAAAATAAAACAAAAAAACAAAAAAACAATCAAACAATTCATTCTTTACTTTTTTTGGCGTTCAAAAATTCTGAGTGGTCACAACTTGATATATTTCAAGATGTGCATTTTGAACCCTGGACTATTTATTCCTATCGAGCTTAGCGTGTACAAAACAAATTATTGAGCGGACAAAAATCATCCAGCAGATGGATGTCCATTTACACAAACTCTTTCTTTTAGCTTAGGATTCTATCTTGAGGCAATCCTCCACCTCATTTACCATGGCTGCTCGATGAAGTAAAAACATTATATCTTAGTTCTGCGTCAATAAACTTATACCTAATTTGAAGAGAATTCAAATTTTTAATGGGCCAGCGCAGACAGAATTGTTCACTGCTTGCTTTCATCATCAATTTCATTTGTATCAAAGTATCGATTTCTAAATTGATATCTTGTGATCAAGTCAGGCAAGGGATATGCACGTTTGACAATCTTATGATTTTGGTATACAAAACCAACTGCTTGTCGGTGAACTATAAGAGCTGTTCGAGCATCCTCAGCAATCTGAAGCTTATCATTGAATTTGCGCGCGGCTATAAGCAAGTCCCGTTTTGCATCAAAGGAAATTGTTTGTCCTTTACTCCGTGCCGCCAGGAAGGAGTCTTCCTGGGCCTCAAATAATTCTCGCGCAATATGCATTTCCTTCATGGCGGTAGTCAATTTAGAACCAGTTCGACCTAATGCTGCAGCGATCTCCTCTTGAACCTCCTGTTGAAGACTCAGAACCGACTCAGCAGGGTCGACTGATGAGGCACGTTCGCGAAGATAGTTTTCCTCGGTGGAGCTCATGTCGTTCTGGTGTAATGTTAATGTGACGCGGCCCCAGGTGTTTGACTTGCTTACGGCATCTCCACGGTCCTTTGTTGCAAAGCCGCGCACATTATTTGTCAATCCTTGCCGTGTCATAGGAGCTAAGAGCGTCCAGGAGGAGGTCTTGACGCTCCTCTTTTGCCAAGCGAGTTGATGTTTTAAGATCTCTCTCGCAAGTACAGAGCACATCCTTGCAATAATGCTAGTTTGCCTTCCACGTAGGTACGGTGCGTGAAGACTTTATGGGTTTTGTCTTTTGGTTGTCAACTCCAGATTTGACGGAGAGTATTATGTTTACGTACAAGATAACTTCGGTTAAGAATGGTTATCTTAGCTTAGTAGCATCCTTCCTTTCTATGTTTTTTTTTTTACATTTTAAAATGCTACTTAGCAGGTACCTACGAAAACAGGTAGGCGGTATAATAGAACGAAGAAGATAGCCAATGAGACTCAATGATACATTTGCAAAAAGCAGCAAGTTGCCTCTGCATGTTCAAACTTTTCGTGAAGCAGGTTACTTCAATATTGAGCTACTCAGATAAAATAACTTCTGAGGTACGCTGCACTCGGCTGCATGATACATTTAAACTATTTCGCATGAAGACTTCGAGCGCAAAAATTTGAGATTCTTATATTATCAATATTGTTGTTTCAAGTTAGTTCTCAACAAAAGAAGACAGAGAAGGAGGACGCATACTCTACTGATGCTTTTGACTTTGAACTATATACAACAGAGAAAAAATGAGAAAACGAACTTTTCGGGGAATCCAATATACACCCCCAAGGAACGATTGCTTGGCGAGGCTTCGAGAGTGGCAGCAGCAAGGGCTCGAAGCATGATTTACCACCACTTCTCACCATATATGTGAGCCTTTGGCACGCCCAATGAAGAGATGATGCTCTTTAAGTCGGGTGCAAAGTGTGTTGGACCGCATAGATAGCAAAATGCATTCTCTACATCAACCCCACTAAGAACCTCTGCAATATTTTCATCTTGAAGAAGCCCTTGATCATCAGAAACCCACGGTAGGTACGAGAATTTCTTGGGGTATTGACCTGCGATTTTCGTGAGTTCTTTCTTAAACAAAAGTTCATCTGCAGACTTCGAAGTATGGATGAAAATTGTCTTGCGAGGTAGCGTGCGATTCAGAGCTAAATGGTGCGCCATCGAGTATAGCGGGGTGATGCCGATCCCCCCTGCAATGAAAACGAGAGTTGAATCCGGGTCAATCTCACTTGGCAAACATAAATGACCCCCCACCCGGAAAAGCCACTCATCGCCAACTTGAGCACTATGCACAGCAGCTTTGGCAGCAGCATGGTCGCTATCTTTTACTGCAAATGACAGATGCGGCAGTTCGAGTGGGGAACTGGTCATAGAGAATCCCCCGATTTCTTCACAGTGAGGGATCAGGCAATCAGCCCATTGTCCAGGGCGGAATGCAAACCCGCCTGCATCCGCAGGCTGAGGAGTTCTTTCTGAGTCACTCCCGAACTGTTGCGCTTTGAGATGCTGCGGTTCTGTCTGAATGAGAAATTTCAAGGCTCTAGTCGTAGGTGAAATCATTTCTGCGCTCATGACGACTCCACGAGCGAGACTTCCTGTCTCTGGAAGATCATGCACATTACCACCCTCAACAACCCTCTTGGCGTTATAGCATTCTGTTGTGGATGCGCCATGCGCTTCACGAATGGAATTGGCAGTTCCTCTGATGCGCAGAAGCACGTCACGAGAGCAAAAGAAATTAGGCCGAGTCAAGGACTTCGGCATGGCTAAGTGGGTACTGGCACGGCCAAACATTGTATTTTCCCACTCTTAATTTGTAGCGACCTGTTGCAAGATTGTCTAACTTGGACTTTGTTCTTTCCTCATCAATCAAGTTACGGTTCTGCTGAAGATCTGACCTAGTCTGTTTGTGGTACATCATCTTTGAAAAAACCTCTCCTTTTTAATTTACAAAGAAAAAAAACTAGTACTGTTTAGGTACTATGCTGAGTAACACGAGTAAATCAAGACCTATCTACCGGAGTCGAAGTGGATCGCGAAGCTCACCTTCCTGCAATACTAAGGCTTGCCTATCACTTACCATAGTATTCCAATCTATTATTATTTTTTTCGAAACAAGAAGACGTCTAATAGTGCCTCATTCTTTTTGAACCGCAGCCTATGGATGGAAACGATGCTGGATGAGTAGGTAGGTAGGTAGGTAGGTAGGTAGGTAGGTAGGTAGGTAGGTAGGTATCGCTAGTTGAACTGTCATCGAGTGGCCCTCTTTGGCTTGAATTTTACTCAAGCGATAAGATTTCACCTCATTCTCTGCGGCCTCTGCCTAGAGTGGGAGTGGGTGTTCGATACAGAAAAGAGGAATGGAGTTCGCCTTTCAACAAGCTCTCGAATCATTGACTTCGCGCTGGGAATGTTTCTGCGTATTCCCGACAATCGTCCACATTCTAACCGAGTCTTTCAGTTCTTCGTGCTGCTGCTGTTCTCAGCCGTCCGAGTTGAGGTTGTCAGCAAGAGGAGACGCTGAGAGTCGACGCCTAGCGCAGGGCCGGCTTACTCCATCTGCGTCGACCTCCACTGCGAACCAGAGGCCAGCCAGCCTGGGGCGAAGATTTCGCATACTCGGAAGGCCGGTGGAACACCGACTCAATGCTCATCTTCGTGTGAGTACGTGTGCGAAGGACTCGGGAGTTTGGCTGATGCGTGGACCCAGCTAGCTAGCTCTAGCTAGCTAGCTGGAGGCCAAAGAAAGGCGGCCTCCGAGTCGACCAAGCAGCCTCTGCAACTCGAAACATCGAAGCCACCATGAAATGAAATTGATCTCTCCGGCCACAAGTACCTCTCTAGAGAGTTAGTTGGCAGGACTCTGGGACAGCCTGTGTCTCAAGTTGAGCTAGGCGTCAGCCTGAAAAGAGCGAAAACAAACCGAATGGTGATGACTTAGAACCTCCATCGCAGCACCAACCAGCGAGGCTGGCTATGGGCCCTTCGGTATCTGCGACGATCTTTACAAATCAGTCCCAACGTCAACTTCATTTCGGTCTCTTGTCTTTGGAATTTAATCATAAATATAGACAAACAAACAATCACAAACAATCACAAACAATCACAAACAATCCTGTTCCCCAACTCGACTCAATTTTTTTGAGACCTTTTACGCGAAGCAAAGTGAATCAAACTTGATAAAGAATCAGTTCGCAAGTTGTCGTCTCGAATTATAAACTTGTGGGCTATGGAAATCACATTTCCTCAAGTTCTCTCCGCTTTTCGATCGCGTCAAGTGTTAGGTAGGCCGGTACGTAGGAAGCCCAGAAAAGATTTTTCTTTTTTTCTTTAAAGCCTGTGTGTGGCCTCTTCTCCTCTCTCTACTTACTCTACGTAGTACCTCCTAGGTACGATCACCAGGGACGACAGAGATACTCCTGGAGGGTCATGAGGGACGGTGCTCGGACCATCGGACGCCTTGCACAGGACCGGCGCAGACTACAATAGAATGTATCTTCGGCCGAGTCGATGATGATCACATCTTCGGCTGAGTCGACCATGATTATGATGCGATACATTCGAGGCTACTACTACACATTTGCGAGTTGTATGTGTGCCAGGATGACCAGAAATATGCCTGTCTATTCATGAAAGAGCTCGCCAGTATCCAGATTAAGCCTTGAGCCATCCCAGCGCATGCGACAAAGACGCAGAGCGAGGCAAGAGAGGAACCAGATACTACCTCTCGCTTACGAAGACCGGAGTTCATGGGAGGCAGTAGTAAAGAAACTTCAGTTTGCGAACATAAAGGTGATTTTAGTGTGGGACAGATAAGTAAGACTTAATGGCGAAACTATTTAGTGTTGTATTCATATTTTATTTTGCTGAGATTGGGATCTCTCAAATATGGTCGATAGAGTTTAGACAATCTGTTTGTTCATCAGATCAAAACTCAGATAAATGTAGTGGTTATATATTGAGTGAGAATTCCAATACAACTTGAAATCTCTCGAAACGAAGTCAAAGAATCAATCGAGGTATTAGGTGCTCAGATGGAGATTTCATTTCAGTTCCTGCATTCTACTATGCAGTGCATGCTGCTTTGAGAACATAAAAACACAACAAATGTTACTTTACCCAGAGAGATGAGAGCAATGGTGGATTCGCTGGAAAGCTTCTGAGGTAAATTACCAATTTGTTCTTTCAACGTGGAGCTCAGTAAGATCTACTTGAGCGAGCCACCGCTCAATCCTTGCTTATCATCGGCGTTTGGCAAGAAATCTTGCAGAGCTCAATCGACCGTAACGAATTGAAGTGCAATACTTTGTCAGGAGTTTATCTAATAGCATCGTAAAGATAAGATTGTAGAAAATTTGAGGAATCCAAAAACAATTGTAGTTTTATATCTTTTGAGATTCATACTTTAGACCTGTAAAAATAAATCAGTTGAACTCCCTGACCTTTATCATCAATGGGATTTCCTGAACGAGTGTTTTGGATGTGGTTTTTGCTCACAAGCACATAATAATTTGGCTGGTCTTCTAATAAGCTTTAGATATCCAATCAATGTGCAAGAAAGAAAATGTTTGATTTAGCTTGTTTTAGCTGTGGCTTTTCTCTGAGGAACACTGAGGATGGCTTCATTTTGTGCATCAATCAGAAAGATGTTTTTACATGGATTTCTCCACAAAGTGACTTCTTTTCATTCTGACATTGTTCACTAATGTTCAATATCGTTCACTCGAACTAGAAACTACCTAGTATTATTATCTGCACCTGAAGAACAAGGAACGAGTTGATATTGCCTTAGAAAGAACAAGAGAACCCTCCTTTTGAAAAGGAGGTAGGTAGCATCTTCTAGCTACCTGCTATACCATATTTACTACTATGAAGTTGTATAAATGCACTAGCAGAGCTCTAAGAGCCTCAGTGAAACAACTTCAGGGTTGTAAACGCTCATTTACCTGAAGCACAGACAGAATCGTAAAAATTAATCTAGGGGAAATTACGGAACTCGAAAGTCTGGATCTGCATCAAGCAACCTGAACCCTGCTCCATACCCCAATCGCCTGGATGCTTTCGTGTGCGCAGAATAACTTGAAGCTGTTCCGAACCACCTCTCGTTCTGTAGGTTTGCAACTCATTAAAGGCACTCGTGGATATTCTGCTGCGATGGGTCAAACCGAAAGCCGTGGCGCCAAAGGCGAGAGCCTCGAACGGCAGAAAGCTGTGTATGAGTATTGGTTTAA
This sequence comes from Schizochytrium sp. TIO01, assembly GCA_004764695.1. Taxonomy (NCBI): domain Eukaryota; class Bigyra; order Thraustochytrida; family Thraustochytriidae; genus Schizochytrium; species Schizochytrium sp. TIO01. The sequence continues at coordinate 2,476,148 of SMSO01000014.1, read as the reverse complement.
GGCTCTGGAGGAAACAGGGTTCGGCCAAGATGGCTTGAAAAAAGCGGGCCGCCTATGGTTTGGCGTAGAAGATGGAAAACCTTTATCAGCTGAGGAAAAGCACGCCATTGACGAAGATATTCGCAATAAGTTTGGAGAAGATCTGCAGAAGTTCAAAGAAGGCAAATATGATGAGTGGCCTGAGACTGCCAAAGGTGTAACTGCTTCATGCATTCTTGGAGACCAAATGTCACGTAACATCTATCGCGGAAAATCTGAGGCGTTTGCACAGGATGGAAAAGTTCGAGGCATTGTCAAAAAAGCTCTTGATAATGGAATGGACATTGACCTTCCTTTTACTGTCCGAACATTTTGGTATATGCCATTGATGCACTCAGAAGATATCGAGGACCACAAAAAAGTTATTGAATTTTATGAAACTCAAGAAGGTTGCCTTCCTGATGGATGGCAGAAGGCCTATGCGCAGAACGGTCTTAGCTTTGCAAAATCGCATGCAGAGGTCATCGAGAAGTTTGGCCGCTATCCCCATCGAAATGCTGTTCTCGGTCGCCAGAGTACTCCGGAAGAGGAAGAGTACCTGAAAACTGCTGACCGATGGGGACAATAATTTGAAACGCAAATGAGGGCTCTATACGTTCGCATCTACCTCTTTTCCGGAACAACTCCACAGAAGGAAAATAAATAAATAGTCTATTTGCTTTTTTTTTTTAATTCCTCTATTCGAAGATTTTGCTGCTGTCTGGCAGAACAAAATCCTCAATGAATAGACCGATCCCCTACACCAGAGCGGTCGGTGCCAAGTGCACCTCTCTGTTTTAGCGATGAAAATATACAAAATCCTCCAATTTTGTATTTCCAGTTTCCAGTGTTCGTTGTTGGTGCGACTCTCCCGCTAGTAAAACAAGTGATTGTGGACTTCATTAAACCTCAATCCGCTCTCCCCCTCTGATTTTCAGTTTTACCGTACCCACCATGGTATGTGACTTCATTGGATCAACTAT